>CM062515.1:60941268-62191268 GCA_031439585.1 Pterocarpus macrocarpus
CTTTGTGAATCCAATTGTACCTTGAGTGGCCATCTAGGAAACCGTAGTAAGCATGGTCTACTATCTTCTTTAACATCTTATTCATGAATGATAATGTAAAGTGACCCTGGTAGGTGGCATCATTAAGTTTTCTGTAGTCAATGTACATCCATCATCCTATGACTATCTGGGTAGGGATAAGCTTATTATTATCATTCTTCACCACTCTGATCCCTCCCTTCTTAGGCACAACTTGGATCGGGCTTTCCCAAGGACTATTAGAAATGGGATAAATTTTCCTTGTATCTAAGAGCTTCACCATTTCTTTCTTCATAACTTCCTGCATAAGAGTCTCGTAGTCATCTTTCATGAAAATCTTGTGCATGCAAAATGTAGGGCTAATGCCTTTCAAGTTTGAAATTTGCCACCCAATTGCTGAGGACTCTGAGTAATTTCTCTTCTTCTACCCTACTCAAGGAAGCATTGATAATAATGGGGTAAGTTTCCCTCTCACCAAGGAATGCATACCTCAAGTGGGATGGCAATTGTTTGAGCTCTAATTTCGGTGGCTCATCTGTAACTGGCTAGAGCTCCTGGCTAATCTCTAAGACCTCAATATAGGGCCTAGACATTGAAGGTTGAGCTTCCAATTGCTCATGACAAAGCTCCAAACTAATGTCCTCTATTTCACTCACCACCTTCAAATTCATTAAGTAGGCTTCCAAAGGAAAGGTGGTGGAATTAGCTTGATAAGAAGCAGCTACTGCATCATCAATGGCCTCTACTCTGAAACAGGAGTCAGCTTCTACAAGGAACATCATTGCTTCAAACACATTAAGGGTAACATTCTCATCTTGCTCCCACAACTTTAGTTTCACTTCTTGGACATCTATCAAAGCTCTCCCATGGGCGAAGAAAGGCTTCCCTAAGATGAGTGAGACCTCTCTATCTTTCTCCATGTCATGTATAATAAAATCTACTAGGAAGATGAGCTTATCAACCTTGACCAAAATATCCTCAATGATGCCTCTACGATGCTTGATGTATTTGTTTGCCAGCTGCAATGACACCATCGTGGGCTTCACTTTTCCAACTCCAAGATTCCTAAAAATAACTAAAGGCGTCAAATTAATACTAGCATCAAGATCACAAAGAGTTTTATTAAAATAAACATCACCATAGCACATGGAATTATAAAACTCCTTAGATCTTTTAGCTTAGGAGGCAACTTGCTCTATAATATGGCTCTACACTCCTCAATAAGCATGACTGTCTCATCATCTTTGATCTTTCTCTTTTGTGAGAGGATATTCTTCATGAACTTTGTATAGTCGAGCATCTAAGTTAGGGCCTTCACAAAGGGTATATTAATTTGCAGCTTCTTAAATACCGCCATGAAATTCATAAATTGCTTGTCCTACTACTCCTTCTATTGCTTTACTCTCTATGGGTAAGGAATCGGAAGATCATAGGCAAGAGATTCTATGTATGCAGGAGTCTTCTTTTCTCTTCAACACCTCTGTTACGTCTCATAGGTATCTCATATTTTTTCCCCTTAGATGTTTGTGCCTTAGCTTCGATAAATGGCACCTCTACTGGTTTCTTAGGCTCTGCTAACTCCTTGCCACTCCTCAAGGTGATTGCTTTAACATGTTCATTCCTTGGATTAGCAATAGTGTTGCTTGGCAAGGAACCTTGTTGTCTCTTAGCAAGCTTTTAAGATATCTGTCGTTAACTAATTCTCTATATTCTTTATGGAAGGCTCTTGGTTTTTGGACTGGGCATGACAATGCTTGAACTGTGCCTCAATCTTGTCTACAAAATTAGAATGTATCTACATAAATTGCTAGAACATGTTTTCTAGATTGGGCTTCATCTCTTGAGCTAGTGGATTGTATAGATGCTTGGGGCCACCCTGATTCCCATGGTACTGGCCAAAGTTAGCATGATCTCTATACCGAAAATATTGTTGTTGGAATAGAAGTTATGCCTCTGAGTATTCATGTAGTTCACTTATTCTTCAAAGTATGGTTCTACAAAGCACTCTCCATTAGGGTGATCACCTTGGCAAAAATCACATCTCATAACCTATGTAGAAGAGGTATTTGGAGTTATCTTCAGATTCTTCTGAATAGCCGTATTCTGAATAGCAAGGGCTTGGATCAATGCAAGAATAGTTGTAGCAGTATCAACCTCCAAGACTTCTCACTTTCGAGCCCTTCCTTTGGGCTTCTAGTTGTTGTTGCTAGCTAGCAATTCAAACAACTCCTGAAACTCCTTTGGTGACTTATTGTTGAGAGAGCCACTTGCAGCTATTTCTACCATGACTTGTGTAGACATTAATAAACTATTGTAGAAGGTCTGGATTTGCATCGATAGAGGGATGCCTTGATGAGGATGCCTTGATGAGGACGCCTTGATAAGGACACCTTGCCAATAGGTCTTTGTACCTCTCCTAAGCCTCATAGAAAGATTTCCCTTCTGACTAAGCAAAGGAAGTGATATCATTCCTCTTTTTCGTTGACTTGGCACTTTTTTAGAAACTTTCTAGCACCATTTCCAAATTATTGAGTGCCGCCCGGGGTAAGGACTTCAACCAAGCCCTGGCCTTATCTTTCAAGAAAATTGGAAAAGTCTTAGCTGAATAGCATTGTCAGTAGCTTTATTCACCTTAATAGTATCGCAAATTTCCAAGAATGTGCTAAGATGCTCATTTGGTTCTTTACTTGGCAAACCCGAGAACTGGCAATTCTACTGGACAAACTGAATCAATGATGTCTTCAATTCAAAACTGTTGGCTTAAATTGGAGGTCTCACTATATTAGAAGTACACCTATCCAGAGTGGGTGTCAAGTAATTCTTCATGGCTCTACAATTTTGATTGTTCTCTTTAGCCATGTTTCTAACTTGAACTTCTTTGCATTCTCTTCTTTGTCTTCTTAGTTGTTACAAGGACCAAGGAGAAAAGAGATGAGTATCAAACAAGAATACTAAGAACAAAATAATTAAATAAATAAAATTTGAAAAATGGCTCAATCTAATACCCAATTAGCTAAAGAATGATATTGAAACTATCCCCAGCAACAGCGCCAAAAACTTGATGTGGCTTCGGCAAGTATAGCAAGTCTTACAAGTAGTAATAGTGATGAGAAAGATATTGTTCCCATAGGGATAGTTCAATTATTGAGATTAACTAAGTTGGGTATTAAATTGAGCAGTTGAATTAATAGTATTAAAACAGAATGTAAACAAAATAAATTGTAATGAGAATGAAAGAAACACATGGAAATAACATGGGAAAGACTTTGTGACAGAGGCACTAGGGCTACCAACTTCAACTATTCATTAACTCCTTTACATTGAATATTAATTATCCAATTTCTAATTCTCTTGGTTATTGGCCGGATTCCATAAGTAACTACAAGTCTCTTTTAAGATTGTGTAATTCTCTACTACTTAGAATGATTGACTAATCTCTTAGCAAATTCTAAATTAAGGGAAGATAAGCCCTATGGATTCCAAACAAAGGTCAGATAGGTTATGTTTATCTGTCTCTAACTTTTGCTCAACCTATGGTAATTATGACACAAAGCTCCTTCCACAACTCCTCTCTTGAGTGATTGCAAAAACTTCAATTCAGTGTTGATCAGGCACTTAAAGCATTACACATAGTCATACATACTTAACCAACAAGAAATAAAAGATTGAATAAAAATCAAGACGAAGGTAACAACGTCAAGAGTAGCTACATTAGTGTCTTATTGCAAGAGGGATTTAGATCATAATGGAAATAAACTCAGAAAAATAAAAGAAAAGTGAAATAGCGTGAAAAGAGTCCATAGAAACAAGGGAAGATGAAAAAATATATATGATGAACTCAAATCTCTCCAGCTTCCGTTAAGCACTTGGAACCTTCAATCTTCACCTTCAATGTTCCTCTAGTTCTCCACCACTATTAGGGTTGTAATACAATTGAAGAAGTCCAAAGAAGTTAGCAAAAATCCTTTAAATATGGCTCCAAATCTTCCCCCTTCACGATTTCCTCGAAAAATAGACTTTCTTCATTTAGCGATGTTGTGCTCAAGCTCATAACTCTACGCTCGAGCGTGAGTCACAACCACAATGGATATCCCTCTGTTTCGAGATTGTGCTCAAGCACATGATCTAGCACCTGAGCGTGATGCCAAGATGCTAAAATGGGTGGTCTATGTTTGAATGCCACACTCGAGCTTGAGGTCCTGTGCTCTAGAGTCTAATATACTGAAAATCTTGAGAATACATGCATGTTTCCCCTTTTTTTGGCTTCTCTCCTTCACTTGGGTCCTTGTACCTAAAAATAAAGAACAAAAACAAGCATTACTATTCTAGTTGTTACCTAAAAGTGATTAATGAACTACTAAAGCATTTAGATTCCTAATAAAACCTAGAAATAGGCAAGTTCACTAACTAATATGCATGAAGGACCTAAAACTAAAGGAAAACTAGAGCAAAATATAATTCTTACTGGAGAGTTATTATTATGTGGTTTGGATTATATTGGATCGGTTTTGAAAATTAAATCTGAAATTCGATTGAATCCATGCAGTTCATAAAAAATAAAATCCAACTCAATCCAAACTTTTGCAGTTTTGATTGACTTTCGGTTTGGATTCGATTGGTTTAGCAATTTTGATTGGATTGAATTAGATTTGAATACATCTAGATTTTCTTCATTGAGACTAATATTTGAACTAATATAAAATAAAAACTAATTTTTCAATGACCAAATTGATGTCACATAATTTTTTTAAGGATGAATTTAAAGTTTATCTTTAAAAATAATCAATTGTTTTCATATCAACATTTTCTTGTATGCCTTTTTGTCTATTTTTCAAAACTTTCTCACTTTTATGTATACGATAGAATGGTAATTTTAATAGTTTTCTCTGTTGTTATCTATTTTTCTGTGCAAAATTGAGAAGAAAAGTAGCAACATGAGTCCCATGCTTTTTTTTTTTTTTTTTGATCTTTAAGATATTTCTAGCATTGAGCATTGTCACAGCTAAAAAATCCTTTCAATAATTTTTTTTTTCTAAGATTTGAACCTATATTCTATATCTAGAAGTATAACTTACTTATCAATACATCCAATCCTTGTCGATAGGTCCCACACATATTTGCTTTCTTCCCTCGCTGTTCATGGACACCAAAACGAAGAGAAAGTAAATAATTATTTCAATTTCTTTTTGTCCATTTTCCGTCATCGCTAATCCTACTAAAACAAGATGAAAAGGAAAAAGAGAAAGAAGAACCTGTTTTAGATTTGTAAGAAGTTCCCCAGATTTAAATTCGGGTCATTTATCATATCCTTGACCTTGGACGTATTGTGTGCGCCACAGACTCGACCTACTTTAAATAATAAATATAATTATTTTTGGTATGGTTTGAATTTTGAACGCAAAAGTGCTTTGCTGTCCTTCATTCTTTTACATTTTATTTTGGGAATAAAAGAAACACATCATTTTCACCTTCTTCCATCGTACGGTTGTCCTAACAGCAACGTCTAACTGCATTAACGCGTTATGTATAAAGGTCCACTCCGGAACTGATAGGTGATTGAAACCTGCCTCGCATTTGCCATATTGACAACGTGATTGAATTGAAATTCTTCAATTAGCTTAAAAAATTGTACTATAATATTTATAGGGTGCATTAATAAAAACGTGTCACCCCACATAGTTGAAATTAGTGTCCGATTAACCCATTGATTGGATCAGCGCAAAATAAGGGGAGAAAAAAGGCATGGAAAGAAAATGGAACGATTTAAAAATTTTTATATAGTATTTGGGTCATGTAAGAAAACGAAAGAAAGAAAAGAAAATATTTGTGATCCAAATTTCTTTTCTCTTTCACCTGCGAAGAAAATGGTGGAGCAGGCGAGAAAATAAATAAAATGACAGTTACACTCCGAAAAAAAAATGAGAGAATATATGGGGTGGGTGAATATTGGGAGACATATAAATTATTTTATATAATTGTAATTTACTTTTATACTTTAATGCAATTTTTATTTGAGTTTAATTTTCATGGTTTACACTACCGATCAATATAATTCATTTTAAAATTAATTCTAATTCAAATCTTAAAAAATTGCATAAAATGAATAATTTGTCAATTTTTTATTAGTTAATAATATAAAAATATTTTATATTTATACTGTCAATACATGAAAACTAATTTCTTCTTTATTTTTTATTAAACTATTTTTTATATTTTTTATTTCTTTTCATTTTCTCTTTTAATCCTAACAAAACATAAAAGTTTATATATCATAATTCGACATTAAATATAATATATTTCTCATGCAAAAATATATATATTTTAATTTTTATTCATATTCATATTAATATATAATATTGTATACTATATCTATACATCTCATATTAAAAAAAAATCTATATATCATATTAATTAGCCAAATTCATGTCACATGTTCCATGATTTTATTTTATTTTTGTTTCCCATTGCAGACAGTGAGCTTTAGTCAGCATCCCACTAGGCAACCTGGAAAGAAGGTACATATGCTCAACCATATCACTCACCATTATTCGATTTTCTTTTTTTACCTGAATTGACCAAGCCAATAACTCAGTTTGAGATAAGAATACACATGAAGGGGAAATTCTGACATGTGATTCAATCTACCCCTTTTCAATTCCAACTATTGCACCCCACATTATCATATAACTTTAACCATCCAATAAAAAGGCAATATGTCTAATTATTTAGATGCAATTCAATTGCCATTTGCAAATTACACAATTGGAATCAACTTTGGCAAATCAAAGATTCAACTTGGGCTTTCCCACAAGGTCCTTTCATCCTAATGTAAAGTCTGTATTCATCATATGTCATTGGTTGGTAGAGGGCTGGCCTATCTTTTGTCACAAGCTCCTTAGCAGGTTCAATCAGCAAATCACTCTTGGGATTATAAAAGAAGGCCAAGGAAACACGATCTTTGTTTGAGTTCACAATCACCCTGTGTTCCACACTCTTGTATATTGCATTGCTCAGCACCTGAAAAGCAAACATGCCATCGCACATTAATTAATCATTAATTAAAAACCACCCAATTGTTGCCATCTTAACCTCAACAAAACATAATGACCGAAATAGTGGTTTATACTTTCAAAAAGTATAGACCTGTCTAACCGATGTCCTTAGACTGTTGGTTAGTAGTTAAGAAATTAAAAATAGAAGGTTTCAATTGGAAAAGAAAGTGTTTTAAGTTTTCAATACATTGAATATATTGAAAACCATCAAAACTTTTTATTTATAGTTCTTTAATCAGTGCCCTTAGAGTACTTGTTAGCAAAATTCAAAAATTATTTCTTAAATATATATAATTGGATAAGATCTGAAAAATATAAAAAAAAATCACTTTTTTCCTTTTTAAAAAAAAAATCGGGTTATAGCTGCTTTTATTTCTGTTTTTTATCTTGAAAATATTTATTTTAAAAAAAAGAAGTTTATTTTAACACACCCATTAACGAGTAGGTGAAGCAAAAAGAAATTAATCAGTCATAATATAACAGCTTGACTAGTTAAAAGGCTTGAACATTCCAATTAAGAGAGAGCTAGGACCTGAATTTGGTCACCAATGTTGATTATGAAAGCATTTGGGACAGGCTTAACAGTGATCCAATCATTTCCTCTGCGTACTTGAAGTCCAGACACAAAATCATCAGGGAGAAGAATGGTCATGCCCCCAGGGTCTGAGTGAGGGGAGAGACCAAAGGTGAGATCAGGTTGAGGACACTTTGGATAAAAATTCACCCTCAGGCAAGCACCAAGCTCATTTTCTCCACCAAATGCATTTAGAAGGAAATCCTCCTTCAGGCCAAGGTTTATTGACATCAATTTCAGTATCCTTCCTCCTAGCTTTACCACTTCCTCTCCATACTCAGCAATCACTTTCCTATTAATATCACAAAAACAACAATTAGGGAAAAAGTGCAATTTTGCTAAGGGAAAGGTTTTCATTGTTTTCCTTCATCTCAGACGGTGACAAGATTGTACCATCAATATAAAGTAGCACAACCAGACTCACCATTCAGGAAAAAAGTCCTGCATGCATTTATTGTCACCAGAAAGCTAAAACCGCTTGGCCAAAAATACTTACTGATGATCATATGCTTATGAGGCAATTAGGTCCCAGTGAACATTGTCTAAAGTATAACTATGCCGCTCGTGAGTTTGGCTCGGGTGGTTGACAGAAAACAACGTAGTTACTGGCTTCTCTATGTACATGAAAAACAAAAAATGAATATGCCACTATCCATTATCACTGGTATATAATTAATATCTCTATAATTTATTACACTAAGCCTATTTTATTGTACTATCCTTAATAATAAGTCTAAGGCCTCGTTTGGTATGCCTGTAGGATAAGGTCTGATAGGATAAGGACTGATAGTATAAGGCCTGATAAAAATTTAATATGATACAGTATTTGATATGTCATTGTATAAGATATTGTATTATATAAAATATAATCAAAAGAAGATATTATAATAAATATAATTTTTAAATAGTTATCATAATTATTTTATCTCTATTTTATTATATATAAAAATAATTTTATATTAAAAATTATTTATTTATTTATTTTTAATATTTTTTTTATAAATATAAAAAATATGAGAGAGAGAGAGAGAGTGAAATAGAGATAGAGTTTTTATATATCAAAATCTAAATAGGCTTACTATCACATTCCTATATTTGGTTATATTTTTTATTATATATAATTAAATTCATATTAAATATTAATATTTATATATTTTAATAATAAATTTTTATTCTTATATTTTTATTTTAGTTTGAATAATTATTTTATAATTTTTTTTAAAAATATTTATTTATTATTAAATAATATTATTTTTATTTATATATTTTTATTTTTTATTATTTAGTTAATAATTAATTTTTTTAATAAAATATATTAAAAAATAAAAAAGTGAAAGTACCCTTATACATTAAAAGCTAATCAGGCCTAATACAACCTCCCTAGGCTGTATTAAGTTATCCATCATTATAACGTATAAGGAAGGTTTGATGAATAAGGTTATACAATACGTTGATTGCACCAAACAATGGATAAGATCATAATATGTTGTATAATCTTATTCTATTATGCCTAATACAACGTAACAAACACCCCTTAAAGCTTTATAATAATTCTTTTTTTTTTTTTGGGGCAAATTCTGGCTCTGCCAATTGCCACAGATGCCGCGACACGTTTTACATGTGGGTGTGGGGTTTTCGTGCTCACGCTTGAATAAAGTGCTCAACAAGCGTTAATTAATGGGAGCATACTAAGTGGCACCGCCCCAGTGGTAGGTTATGAGTCCCCGAAGGTGAACGTGTCAAAAAGTTTTACTTCAAATTAATAATTTAAGATTCACTTCATGTTTAACACGGCTTTCTCCAACGCCCTATATTTTGACAGGTCCAAAGTCCAAACTTTTCAAAGCCTCACGTTTTGTATTTTAATGATAAGCATCTAAAATTTATTAGATTCAAACTAATCGTACTTAAATTAAGTTAATTTATTATAAAAGTAAATTTTTAACACCGTTAAAATTTTTAATTATAAAATTTAAAGTCAAAATTTTATTTAAAATAAATAAGTATGAAGCCATTTAAAAATTAACGAAACATTGTATTCAAAACCTCACTTTTGTTTTTGCCTACATCCTCCCCCCAACCCCATTATAAGACCTTAATATAATGGAAAGCACGACTTTAGTTGGTTGGTAACAACATTAAATATCAACAAATATTAAGTAAATCTACTTACACCCACGTCTATATCTTACCAAACAAGACAAAATCAGAAAATAACAGCTTGCAATAAAAAAAGGAAAGAAAGACATGAACAAAGAAACATCTACATCCTTCTCCGAGCATGGAGAGTTAGCGCAAGTTAACCTATCTATCTAGCTACCAATAAATTTAAGTCGATAGGAGTGGGTTAACAGTGACCGGTTTAAATAGTTTACAATAGGTACATCTTAGGAAGATAGAGTCTAGAACATAAGCATTGGAATTATTATTTAAGATGTGAAGAAACATTTTCTAAAGATAAAGTATACTTTTAATATAACTAACATAATTTTACACACGTGCAAAATAATAATTTGAACATTATGATAAAGCGTGCCTACCTGAAAATTTGGCTAACTTTTAGTTGATCATTGGTTCAAACACCTTTGTGACGAAGGAAAAGAATACAAAATAAAAAAAGCTAGCTACCAAATAGAATTTGAAGATTTCTTTTGTATAAATATAAATCTAATATCATATATTTAGGCATATATACAATAAAGTTTGTGGAACCTATTAAAAAACTTAATATATCCAAAATAAAGTTGGTAAAATTCACTTTTATTATGATTATGCCTAAATATAAGATATTAAAATTATATCTATACAAACGTAGAACTGTTGGAGTACCAAAGATGGCGAGAGAATAATAGAGAGATATTATTACATGCATTAATTCATACCTCAAAGATAGTGGAAGTGCAGGCCACTTAGCTGGGTTCCTGAGGGAAGGAGGCATGTAATGGAGGAAGAAGTAGTCACTCCAATCCAAAATGGCACCCTTATTCACCCCTAAGCGACTCCCATAACCCTCATAAGTGGAAGGGGAATTGGCATACTCCTCCTTCACCTCATATGGCTGATTGAAGAACTCACGCCACAACTCCCTAGCACTCCTCATCAGCTCATGGCTCACGCCATGGTTCACCACCTGGAAGAACCCCCACTCTCGGCACGCCTCTGCGACGTGCCGGAGGGTCTCTTCCCGGAGGACACTGTCCTCCCCTGAGTATAGGTGCTGGAGGTCGATCACAGGGATGTTCACGTGATCATGGTGAGGTTGAGGGGCTTGGTTGGAAGCAATAGTGGTGTTGGTGGGTCTTTGGGATTGTGGCTTGATGTAGCGGGAAGGGATTGACCTTAGGCCACTTTCAGCTAAGGCTTGGACTCGAACCACAGGTTCTGGCCATGCTTGGCAACTCATCATTTTCGTTAAATTGTAACTACAGAGAAAGCACAAAGGCAAAGAAGGATTGGAGGGAGTAACTATAGGTAGTGCGTTAAGTGTGTGTTTATTGCAGTGTGATTGATAGAGCAACTAAGAGGGCTATATATAGATAGCATATTAGCATGAGATGGTCATGATTTCGGCGCCGTGATGAAATTGAGTTGCTTGTGGTGGGTTGTGGCCATAATATAAATATTCTATACGTCTAAAAAAATATTTATTTATTTTTATATGATAGAAATATCTAAGTTATTAGAAATGGTCTAATAATATCTCACAGAAATATCTCTACCAGTAATGATCCATAAACAATAACCAATCTCTTTTTGACTGGATGGGTTGGTTATATAAATAAAATAAAATGAATCGCAGATCTTTTATATGTTTCAACAAAGTTTATTATATATGAATAATTGATATGAATCATGTCTATTTAACATAATCCTCCAGTTTCTATACGAATTAAAGACTCGTAATATAGAAATTTATAATAAAGCATAACATAAATAGAGTTTAGAATAACATACAAAGAAAAAAATACAACTTTTTCTTATCCCATCAATCTTAACTCTTAGGATGGTTTTCGTGCTTAATTATTGTGTAGGTTCTGTTTGCTGTATCTCCATTTCATTTTCTTTTTCTTTTTTTCCATCAAACATGACCGCGTGTCATTCTAAAGTTGCCATTTTTTAACATACTAAAGGTTGGAACTCAAGTGTCAGATTAAGCACTTAGTATCATTATGCCAACAAATATCATTATTATCTTATACGTACACATGAAGAAGAATCAATTTGATAATCGATCAGCAGAATATAGTGGCTTTAGCTCAATCATGAGGCTATGTTATGTAATTCGGCTGGTTTTGTTTGAAGTGAAAATGGACCAAACAGTGTGACTTAAGCCGAAGGAAGTGCGGCTCACACAATGTGTAAAAGGGTCCACAAGCTTTTGGTGCTATCTGTGTGGTTGAGTCGTGTGTGCGTGTTACCTACGTCGACACGGTTTTGTCTCTCCTCCTCATAAAAATTGAAAAAAAAATTTAAGGAATAAATATAAATTATAATCAATTATGTGTTGAAATAAAATTATAATATTCTATATTGTGGAGGTCAGTGCTTTTTTTTTTATTATTATTGATATAGCAAGAATAATTATCATATTTTTACTGATGTTACTGTTATTTGTTATTTTAAGAAATGAGTCAAATTCAAATAAATAAATAAAATGCCTCCGTGACCTCTGCGCTCTCTGCAAATAACTTTTGTGCCAAGTGGCTAGTTATGCCGGCGGTTTTGGGGATAGTTGAGACTACAAATTGCTTGTAGCTGTTGTTTTGTTTTATGGTTCTCATATGCAGTAATCGTGCATGCATCGTGTATGTTTCAGCCTCTTTTAGCCCAAATAGAAAGAGTCCCCAGTACAAATGTAATTGATTTGTCTCTTCTTAGTCCTCGCTTTTTTCACTTGGCACATCGAATCAGAATATTTAATTTGATTGCAATATCGTGTTTGAAAAATCGCCAATAATTTTTAATTAAGCTAGTGGCAAAATAACAATAATAGCAATAATATTAAAGTAAGTTCAGTCGCCACCTTTTTTTTTTTTAACCAAGGTAGGAGGGAGGTGAAAATAAAAGTCGAATATGAAACATGCCAAATTTAATAAAATATACAAAAAGTAATTATTAAAATGTGGACTTAACTACAAATTTAATTATCTCTTGCCATAGCTCATTTTAGCAAGTATATATAAGCACATGCTTAAGAAGATTAATTAGGTCTCATTTCGGTAAGTATATAACCACGTTCCTAAGATTAATTAGGCTTAATATTCTTTTAAGAAAAATTGAATAAGAAACTGAAGAGCATAATTTTCATATAATTTTTCACAAATATTTCTAATTTTTATCACTACAACAAAAAAGACTTTTAGTGGCCACTAAAAATTGGGTGACCCAACTAATTAGCCAGTCCAACTAAATGATTTGACTGTTTTTATTTTCTATCAAATTCTGTGGCAAGTAAAAACCAATTTGTTTGATTTTTCTTTATTTGTTTTATTTAATCGATTTTGTTTTTCAAACTGTTAAACTGACAATTAAATCGATTATTTTATCACTCAATCACATCGATACGTCCTTTTAGTTTTTGTTGATTAGACATTACTATGAAATTAGCCTTTCAATTATTGTTGCAACCAAGGTGCTCTGAACAATTATTTCTTTTTTAAGTTATAACATCAATTAACTCAAATTGTATAATTCAAGATAAAAGAACTTCCTCATAAAGAAAGAAAGAAAGAGAGAAAGAAAAAGTCAATTATAGAGCTTCCTCTCAAGGGTCCTTCAATGGGTTGTGTAAAGCATGTAAAATTGCACTAGCCTCAAGTCCTTACTATTATAGTTTGCGAAGCATATCCACATTACGTAAATCATAGAAGGTCCACCATATGCGTGAGTCATTCAAAGGATGACAAAAACACCAAAGGCAGACATTAAAGTCTTCTGAAAGTTGAAACCAAGGCTTCCAGATTTGTGCAAAACACGAAAGAATTGGGTCCGTCACTAGCTTTGTTGTCTGCAGCTAGGACCTAGGTTTCCGAGATGAATGCTCGTCAAATATCCTGTGTTGTTAATATAGTACATTGAAATAAAAAAACTCTTAAAATCGACCCCCCAAAATAAGTGAGGGAGTATTTATCTTTTGATTATTTAATAGGTTATTGCGATATACTTTATTGATTTAATGATAAATATGCCCTCTTACTTTAGAAATAAACTTAATTTAAAAAAAGAAACATTTTCATATAGTGAAATCTAATCATCTGTTCATGTTATTTAATAAATTTATTATATTATTGTTTTCAGATTAATTAATTAAATAATACGATAACACATCATCAATGAAACTTCTGATTAAAAGTATGGAATAGCCTAATTAAACCAGAAATATGAATAACTCACTAGGAGTAGGGCTAATGAAGAGAAGCTTGAATAGTTTGCATGAAATTATAAATTCAAATTTTACTGCCATTAATGTATTAAAAAAATAAAAAATGTGAATAAAAACAATTATCTCATTTACGTCCATGAGTTGGTTCGGCACAATAAGGATGAAATAAAACAATTTCCTTGTAAAGTTTTTGTATTCGTATATTTGTTTGTAAAGTTTTAGTTTGATTTTTGTTCCAAATACTCTCTCGATAGGCCCTTTTTTTTGTTGCAAACTTTTATTAAAATTGCTCTACCTTTATAATGGAGTGGAATCATTTTTTTATTTAAATTATTTGTTTAAAAAGCCTAAATATATAACTGTATTCTTCTTGTCTAAATAGTTTCTTTTGCAATTTCAGATCAGAGATGGTGATTAAGTAAAGCCTCCTAAAGTGAGGACTCCAGAATTTGAACCTTTAATATTGTAGGTATAGCTTGCCATAGGTCACAGTCCACTTTAATCCAATGTGACCAAGTTAGCAATATAGAAATAAGAAATGTGAGTTTTTAATAAAATAATTATTTTCATTAGAATTTTGAAATATAAATCCTACAAAATTCAGGAGCATATTTGGTTAATTTGCCTTTTTCTTTTTCATTTTTAGTTAATAAGTTGTTACTAATACAAATAGGTCATTTTGTTTTTCACTCTAAAATTTATATTTGAGAAATATAAGCCAAGCGTATTTGAAGAAAAGCCTAATTTGATCCATTTCTACCTCTAATTCGCTAAGGTGAGCTTCTCCGAACTGATCATTAAGATCAACATTTCGAAATTTCAAATGGTATTATTTATCACAACCAACAAAGAGAAAGAGCTTCACTTTATGATTCCAGTGAGAAAATAAGCTATCACTAGTATAATTTATCAATGTGCAAAAAAGTTATCGTTGGTTTAATTAATTTGTCGGCATGAATAAAAGTCACCACCACTAGAATGATTTGTGGAATGGATGAGAATAAAATCAGGTCAAGTACTGATTATTTGTGGAATGGTATGCGCGTTTGTGCTTCTTTGGGTTTGTTGTTCTTAGTGTTCCCTCGTCTTGGAGTCATGTTAGATTGAGTGTTCTCTTTTTTTGTGTCTTTACTCCTCTCTGTTGAGAGTTGAGCTCTTCACCACTTATAAAATAAAATTTAAAAAAAAAAAAAATCTAGGTACCTGGAGTTCGCCTTGGGTACTGTAGCAGGAACTGTCTTTCCTGTCCCTACTTGAAATGTACTGGTGTTGTGTGGTTAGAGATACAAGGATTATTGTCATCTTTTTGCTGGTTTAGATGGTTGCTCTAGATAGCCGTCATTTTTTGCTCTATTTGCTTTAAATTATTTATATATATATATATATATATATATATATATATATATATATATATTGTTTTCAATATTATCCTCAACCCTAACTCCATCTTTGCACAATTTCATTATTTTTCATTTTCTTATGATCTTTTTTTTTTCTTTTTGGTATTAAAGATATTGCGCGGAGACACAGATTTTTTTTTCTTTTTTTACCAATTTGTCAAAGGAAAGTTAGGAAAGTTGAACGGTAACATCAGCAAAGCTATATGGTGATATTGTTTGCTAAGAAAAGTTGCTAATTACTCATTTGTTTTGTTATTCATTCTTGAGCAAAATTTAATACTTTAGGAATGAATGCTACTGAATTTAATTTTTTGAGTTCTACTACAGCAACAATGCGCAAACTACAACTGCTTCTTTAAACAGGTACCTTTGTATTATTGCAGTTGCAGTACTTTGTTTTGGAAAAATATACATAAGTGAATTGAAGTATTCAACCTATTTTTTTAAGTACCAGATTGACTTGAGTTTATTTGCAACATCATTAGGAGTTTGAGTTCAATCATTCATTTTACATTAGTGATATTGAATATAATTCAATAAAAAAAAAGTATATACTATTCAAATAATGTATTCAGTCATTTGAATTTGCTATTTGGTAGGGGGGCGAAGGGTATCTTTTTCGATGAATCTGAAATTTTGAGGTTCATGACATTTGTTTTGATTTCTTGATGTGATTCTATTTTATTGTTGGGTATACTGTTTGAACAAGTGTTGGTGATTGCAGGTTAAAAAGGTAAAATGCACTGCTGTCTGATTTGTTTTGAAATGGTTTTAAGATCATCTGGTGCTGCTGAAGTTGGGTTGGCCTATTTTCTTATCTACTAGAGTGATATATAGATGTGGCCAAAATGGTCATTTGTGAGTAGTTTTGGTGTGATTTCACATACGTATGTATTCACTTTTATTGGATGAGCATTTTAAATTTCTCCTTATCTTATAATAGGTCTTGGTAGAACTGGTGTTTTGATGTGACTTTATTTATGGTATGCTTTTATTTTGCTGTTCCCTTTTTTTTTTTTTTTTTTGGCTACTCTTAGTAAGGTGATGTTATGGCCCCTCTCTGGTTATGTTGAAGGGTGCCTTATGTTGTCAAAGGGGATTTAGGATATAAAGGGGACGACAATAAATATGTTACCATTATTTTAAAGAGAAAAACCATGTGCATACTTATCTTTTGTAAACAAAGTCTCGTGTTCAAATTTTATGAATGAAAAAAATTATTGTTGAGAGAGATTTACCACCAATATAAATTGATTCAACTTAAGTTGAATTAATTGTGGTCCAATAAATTCAAATCCTGATAGTTTTTCGGAGGTGCGTTAGAAAACAAAAGACAACTACCTAAGATACATCACCCCTATAGCATCTACCAAAAATCCTGGTAGTTTAGGAAAGAAAAAGTGTTCTCTTTCGTTTGAAAAAGGAATACGAAAAAGGGTAATTACTAAGATGTGTATTTTTTATTTTAATTTACCTAGAAACTAGAAAGGTGTAGAATCTTGGTATTAAAAATTGGATTTAATTTCTATGATAATATTAAATAATTTTATACTATAAAAATTTGAAAAAATATCAAATTATTATGGATAACTACCTATCATAATAACTATCAATCATAATTTATCATTTTTCTAAATTTTTATTAGTTGACAATATAAAGATATTTTATACTTTCAATATATAAAAATTATTTTCATAAAAGTTTTAAGGTTAGTCATAGTAATCTTCACTAATATTAGGCAATATTACATACACACTATTCTGATTTGTAAAAATATATACTAACATCTCCCTGGATTTAGATAATATTATTATATTTTATGAATTATGATACTAAATATTCCTATAAATATAATATTAAATATTCTTATAAGCTTAATAAATTAACAAATATTATATATAATATAACCTACCCTTAAAGTGCGTCAACATAATCTATCCAAAATTTTAAAGTTCACCTGCCGGAGTGGGGCAAATTCTAATGGGAAAATCTTAGCGATTTATTTTTGCCGACATCAAGTATCCAACCAACTAGTGGAAATGTGGGGCTTCCAGATCGTTGTCACGTGGGAAACATTCGTTTCGACTATTGTAAATGTCACGTGACAATATATAAGATAGTGACACAAGCAGCAAGCCCCACTCCAATTATAATATGTTCAATTTGAAACTTTTTAATAATTTAAAGTTAAGCATATATTTGTAATTAACACATTCAATAATTTTTAATTATTTAAAATTAAATACTTTTTAAATTTTAATGTATTAAATATAATTGTTTAATATTTTGAGTGAGGGTTTTATCGGTATATATGTTAGCATACATGTTAAAAAAGTCACTAAGAACAGGTTAGTAGTGTAAAATTTGGATAATTTATATAAAATTATATGTTTAAATCTTATTACTACTAATAAATAAAAATAGGAATGCATGTTAAAGAATTAAAATTAAAATTATGAAAATAATTAAAATAAATACTTATATTAAATATAGAAATATTTATTATTTTTTAAACAATATTTAAGTTTGTTAAAAGTGGTTATGAATATTTAATAAAGGATAAGTAATGATACATAACTTGTGCTCTAAAAACATAAATGAAAGGAATTATATAAGAAAATGCCGACACTTAGGAGGATATAGAGTCTGTCTATATAACTTATTTTTATTGAGCAATTACTTCTCGAAATAATAGTTCAAAATATTTTTAAGTATGTTTGGAATATTTTATAAAAAATTTCAAAAAACGTTCTGTGCTTAACATATAATCTTTAATTTCCACGTCAAAATATAATCTTTAGTTTCTGAAATTTCAAGGATAGATATTTTTAATATAAACTCCTTTTATAATATACGTGCTTAACATATGTAAAATTACCTTTCTTTTATAAAATTATTACAAAAAGGGTTTTTTTTTCTCCTAAGTTTATTCAAAGAAGCTCCGCATTTTAGATAGATTGATTTTGAACATAAATCACATAACATTATATTTATTAACTATATTTTTTAATTTTAAGTGCATAAGATAAGCAGTATTATTTATTAAGAAATTTCTCAAAATATGGATATATTTTACGAAGCGATAGTTCTTCCTTAACTTCATCTCTCCATCCTTATTTCTTCATCCCACTTCCACATCTATACCCAAACTTGCTTCATTATAGCTCAAACTTGAGATTTGAGGTAGGATTCTTGAGCTTTGTTGGATACTTAGGTTTATGTAATTTGTTAGAATTTCTTTGTTCCTATTTAATATGATGTTGTATGATGATTATACGAATTGTTACAAATGAATTAACATGGAAATTCTTAGGTTGGGTTGGAAAATCGATTAAAAACTCAAGAAAGAACTTAAACAGAATTGCCAGAAATTGAAAACCCCAGGGCCGTTCATACCGTGAATGGTGTAATTTGATCTACAGAAGTCCAAATTTAGTGAAACTATTTTTAGGTGAAACTAGACATCTAGAGGTTTCCAACCATATAAATTAGAAGGTCATTGGACTTAAAATGAGAGAGTTACGAATTTTTTAAGTAACTCTTTAAATTCTACCTATTATTCTGACCAATATGGGTTTAGTAGGGTGTAATTCATCCTATATAACTTAAAATCAAGTGCAACCAATTTTGTAAGGAAGCTAATACATAGATGTTATACCATAAAAATTTCAGACCTAGATTTAAATTGTGTTTCTCCCAGTAATTCTTTAAATTTAACCTAATGCTCTATCCGGGTGAAATAGGCCAATCCTTTTTAACCAAATTGGAGAGTTTATAACCTGAGCTCTACTTATTCAATTTAAATGAATCCTTTGGGAAATGAAAAAGGGTTCAATTAGGATAGAAATAAGGAGAATTTGATATTTAGTGATTTTTTAAGTTTAAGTACTCAAGTCTATCCAGCAACAGGGTAGCCTTGACTAAAATTTTAGTGATTCAAGTTATACACCTCAAATTGAGGTGGGACCAAAGATATTCAAAAGGGGACTGATAATGCTATGATCCATTAAATTTCCAGATCAAAATAAGCTAAAATGGAATTTTTGTGGCATTTATAAATTCAAGGCAGATTTGAAGCACCCAAGCTAACTTGGCAGTTCAAGGGTTTAGGAGTTTCTTCAACTGTTTGTAGCCAATGACTGAATTATTATGCCCTTTTCCTTATGATAAGGATACGAATTTGATATTATGATATGATAATGCTTATGACTGTGACTAGCTAGTTGTTTTCCTGTGATGCTTATTTTGGGAAACTCCATATTAGAGTCGTTACACTGCCGAATTTCCGATAGAAGATATATAAGTTATGTATTTTATGCACTATGATTTCCTGTTCTTCAAGCATTATCATTTATGAATGTAAGAGTTATGATAAGGATTCCATATTACTTGGCTAGCCTCAAAATGAATTAAGGGGAATAGGTCAGTAGGAGAGTCAGGGAAAGTAAACCTGACAATCCTGTATAGAAATGAGCTTGATTCTAAGAAGCAAACTATCACCCAGGAGCTATAAGGTCAAATGCTCCCAAAGGATCAAGTATGGATGAAAGATAAGAGCAGACATCCTAGCGACGGTGATACATAACACCTAAGTGTATTAAGTAAAGAAAGAGAAATGGAAGTCAAGAGTGTTCAGCACAATTATATGACTCAGCATGTGCATCTACATATGCATATTGTATAGCTATTATCCTCCTTATTATGGTTGTAATTTATCTAATACTAGTCTTATATCTACTCTAGTTTATCTGTTACTATTTTAATATCTGCTCTAGAAGCTGCTAAGTGATTGATAAAAGTAACTTGCTTTGGAAGAATACGTTTTCTAAACTTAATGAATGAATTCCTACCACTATGCATGAGATCTCTTTTTCTAAATAAACCGAAGTGGTCGGGATAGTGATGATACCATAAATTGTTAGTTAACTTAGGAAGCCTACTAAGAATGAAAATTCTTACGCTTACGTGGTTCCTGTGACATCTCCAAGCAGTTTCATAGAATCTTGATATGGAGTAAGCAAGAAGAATTTTTCGAGGTGGGGTTGATTGTTGAAGATAGTTGACGGATATCCATATATGTTAGCTTTAGATTACTATTACCTTAGTTACAAGCTCTTAGCAAAGCTGCTCATATAATTTGATATGCTAATTTGTAAATCCAATATTTGCAACATGTAAGCGAACATTATGTTATTTTCGTGGGAAAATAGAAGGCATTATGAATCAAGGTCCGTTGAAAATTTTGCAGCAACTCCTAAGTATAATATTATGACTTAAGCATAATATTGTGTTTGGGAAGATGTTACATTAGATAAGTAAATAGATTATATAAATTTATTTTATTTGATAACTAATCTTATTTTTTTATTAAAATTTCTAATAATTTTTTTTCCTGATCGTGAAATATTACTTTTAAAATAATTATGTTGAGTCATTATATTATAATTTGGTTTAGAAACAAGGCACGTTTAAACTTAGGGGTCCATTTCCATACTACCTCAAGAGATAGTATGATACAACATTTTTAAAAGTTATAATTTATGATAAAAAAGGTTATATTTTGATATATAATAATTATAGTGTTTAATTGTTATGTATCGATAATATAAAAAAATCTTACACTATTATTCATTAGATGTTTGTGTTTGAAAGACTTTTAAGATAATTAGTATAATGTCCTGATTTAACCATGTCTATAATTAATACTAATGAGAATTAATTAATGCTAAATTCATAAATAGAGAGAAGAATGTAGCATAATAAAAGTGATGATATAATATAGTTAAAATTTTGTCGGCAATAGAATTTTAATCGTACCATAAAAATTTTAAGAACAGTTCTTTAGAACACAAAAAATTGATTCGATAGAGATTTAAAATATAAGAGAAATTAATCATAATGAGGAAAATAAATTCAAATGGCCACAAATTGACCACCAAGGTCAATTCATGACCACTAATTTAGTAAAAAAGTCAAAATTTGCTTTATTAAAAAATTGAATTTATAAATCAAAGAAAAAAGAAAGGATGAGCACATTTTTGCTCATCATCTTCCTCTCTTCTCTCCCAAAGTTTTGAGCTCTTCCTCCTCCCCACTTTCCTCCATTTTCAACTCCTCCAAACTCTCAAAACCTAGCTACCTTCTTGCACCACCTTTAGCTACCACCCTAAACGACCTCCACCACCACCACCAACAACATTCCTCCTCCTCACTATCTAAGCTTCAGCCATTGAAGGGGTTTCCAAGGAGTTTAAGTTGCTCCAGATGTTTGGAAGCACTTGAAGGTTTAGGAAGACCAACTTCAAGTAGTGATAGCTTGGAAACAAGGTATGAGCCTTAGACATTTGTGTTATGTTATGAAGTAAGGGTTTCATGTTCCTTACCTTCTATGCTTGTTAGTGGCTAATTATGATGCTATGTGGTTATGTCTTAGTGTTTTAGAGCTTGTGAGGTTAAGTTAGTAAGTGATATTGAATTATAGAATCAAAGGAACCTAAACCAACAATTTTGCTTTAGGTAGTAAAACTGGACATACTTGAACTCATTACATATAACTCAAGCTAGAAACTTCAAAAGGAGGTGAAACCAATTTTGAATGATAGTTAACTCATAGTAGAGTATACGCAAAAATTCAAGATCAATTAGACTTAGGATGAGTGAGTCATGAATTTTTAAAATAAGCTGTGAGTTGAGAAGGATAAACCTGAATAGTGTGTAATCTAATAGGCATAACTCACCTTGTAGACCTTTAATTTGAACATAACTAATTTTGATAGAAAGTTAACACATATGAGAATAAGTTATTTTCATATCCAAAATCCCAGCAAATTGATCCCTGTAATTCTCTGAAGTTAACCCATACATTGTAAGTATCAATGCAGGGTAGTTTAATGTGGAGCTTATAACTTAAGATCTGCTTGGTCAAATTGAGTGGAACTTTGCTTGTTTGGAAGAGTGTTCACTTACGTATAAGCATGTAAAATTTTAGAGCAATTTGATGAAAGATGAATTTTTAGTGATTTTCCGCTTTTAGATGCTCAAGTCTATCGTAGAATAGGACAACTATACGAAAAACTTCAATAACTTGAGTTACACACGCAAAATTGAATGGGCCCAAAGAGGTTTAAAAATAGACAAACAGAGTATCACTCATGTAAAATTTGAGATCAAAATGAATTAAATTGACATTTTGGTGCATTTTTGAAGTTCTAGGTAGAATTGAATAACTACATTTGACTTGTAACATGAGTGATTATGGGTGTGTTTGTTTGTGCTTTTGGTATAAAAAGAAGTACTTTTTTTTTCTAATTTTTCAAAAAAAAGTATTTATAAAATTTTTAATGTTGTTTGTTTATGCTTATAAAAAAAACAGAAGCAGAAAATAATCATTTTTTCTGCTTTTTTGATAAGCAAATAGAGGGCTATTTCTCCCAGAAGCAGTAGCAATAGAAAAGAGAGAATGTTACTCCTTAAAATTCGTAACAACTTTCTTCCCACTTAATTATGATTTTATCCTTAAAACTTTTAAAAACTCTCACTCTCATCCTCTCTCTCTCTCTCCATATCCTTAATTGTAATTTTATTAAATAAAGTACTTCCATATTTATCACATCAAAATAATTTAATAACTTCTAATTTTGATAAAAAAGTACTTATACAATTATTTTCAAACGTAAAATAATTTTTTGCTTTTGCTTCTACTTCTGCATTTGGAGAAGTACTTCTCCTAGAATCTTAACCAAATGGACCCTATAATTCAAACTAGAGGTTCCCAAGGGTACTAGAAATTGTAAAGTCTAGTAGCTTATTACCTTGCTTATTTACATGTATGCTGAAAAGTTGCGATATACCATTGATGAAGTGTAATTCTCGGGATTTCTGGTTGGTCTGTTGTCTATTGGAATTTTGGGAAATCCATATTTCAGCCATCATACTGCCAACTTTTTAGTAGAAATACTTTGATGCGAGGTCATAGAGCATGAATATAAGTGCACCAAGCATCATCGTGTGAATTATATAGAGCATGAATATAAGTGCATAGAGCATGAATATAAGTGCAGCAAGCATCATCGTGTGAATTATGCACATAAGATGAACATATGAGAATATAGTTACATGAAAAATATGTAGTATAAAAGGAGAATTTCACAAGTTCATTGAGTGACGTGTTAAGCCTCCACCAAATAGTGGGCTAGGATGATATGAATTCAAGTGATGTGCCAGGCCTCCACCAAGTATTTAGCTAGGACGACACGATCATGCATGATGGAAGTTGCTTATTGAGGATAGCGATATATAACGCTCAGGCAAGCGAAAGTTATTATTCTGGGGATGACGGAGCATAATGCCCAATCATGTAAAGAGGATTGCCTATCGAGGATAACAATATGTTACTCTCAAGCAGACATAAGTTAATATTATGGGGACGGTGAAGCATAACACCTAGTCATGTGAAGAAGAATGCATCCTGAGGATGGCGATATATAATGCTCAAGCATGTCTAAGACTGCACTTTGAGAATGGCAGTACATAACATTCAAGTGCATATGCATGTTGACACCCTAGCAAAGGTGAGATGTAATGCCTTGGTGTGTTGTCATAAGGGAGAGTGACCATGACCGCTTACTAGATCCCTTAGCTTATTTCAAAGAAAGATGTCTGACTTAAGTTAAGGCACGACAAGTAGGCACCCTAGGGATGGCAAGATGTAATGCCTAGGTGTGTTATACAAAGAAAGTTAAAGACAAGTAAAGAGGACAAAAGAATATTATTTCACTTTCATAATCATCTTTTCCTTACTTTTGAACGATGACAAGTAGGGTTTGGTAATTGTCAAGTCATTTGGATTAAATGCTCAATAAAAGAAACTCACTTCGAAAGATAATATTTTCAAACTTTTAAATGATTCTTGTCTTTTTTGTTTGCTCACCTTTTTACAATAAGCCGAAGTGATTGGGGGTGATGACAATGGCACCATTGTTATTAGCTTAGCTAGGACTACCTACTGGGAAATTATATTTTTCACCTCTGTATATTCCTGTGTCGTCTTCAGATAGCGTAGGTGACTCTTGAAGGCAAGTTTTCTAGGTGGTTCTGACCAAGACCGGCTTGTCGGCAAAGGATCAAAGTCAAGCATCTGTAATATAATACCAAATGATTGACATCATAGTTGAAGTTCTTTGTAGAGCTCTTGTTTTAAGTTTTGGAAATGTTGTTAAGCAAAGCTATTGGTTGGTATGTATATAAACAACTATGACTATAATGTAAATTTTAGTGTGTTTCGAGTAAAGTTTCTACTTTCTTCAATCCACTTGTTATATTTTATTCATTTCGATGAATAAATTTCATCCTAATCCTCGGAGAATGCAATAAGTAAATAAATCAGGTCTGCTAATGAATTAGTAGCAACTCCTATATGTGACAGCATGACTTAAGCATGAGTTGCATTTAGGAGGGTGTTATAATAGATGATTGAATTAAGCACTTTTGCTAATATAATAATATATAATTAGATATTTATATAAAATATTTTTATATTAACAATATATACAAATTAAATCCATAATTATAATTAAAAAATATTTATTATAACGCAAATTAAAATATGCACAATAGAATAAAAATTTGATCAAAATATATGATAGAAATCAATTATATTATAATGTTATAAATTTTTTATATTATTATTATAATTTTTCTACCATAAACTTTAACTTTTTATTATAAATTGTAACTTCTAATTAGTATTATTCCTTACGACCTTTTTTTGGAGGGAACAGGAAAGCGAGTGCCTTAAATTTATACAAAGGCATCAAGATATTTGACGAGTCATAGACAGGCTGCCCCTGACTCTGAGTCATCTTATGGTCTATCCGACATGTGGCTTTGTCATGACCAAACATAAAGTAATTGCAAAATCCGTGACGACTTGGTCTCGACATGAAAAGCAGGTGCAACCTGCTTTCGTAGTCATATTCTTGAATGCTCTTTCTCTTTTGGTTTTCTCACAATATTCTACCGCTCAATGGATAAGAAACTACTCTCCTGAAATACAATCGAGCATTTAAGTGTAAAACCCTTTTAATATTGTTTCTTCCATACACTTGAATGTGGTAATTGAATTTAAAATTATTTTTTTATTTTAATTTATTAATAATTTAAATAATTTATCTAAATATATTGATTTTAAAATATACTAAATTATTCAAATTAATAGATAAATTAAAATGAAAAGAGTAGATAATTAAGATACTCAAACCCATTTACTCATACCACCATGATGCATTGTTGTTGTTGTTGTTGTTGATTACTTTGCATTCTGATACATAAGAAGATAGTCATGTCGGTGATGAAACAAAAAAAACATAATTTCGTGATAATTTAATTATTTCGGATGCAATTGATATATATTATATTATAGTATTTGTACTCTAATCATATATATTAGGTGCAACATATATAAACTCCATGTTAATAACTATCACTAAATGGTATTTAGTAATCAAATTAATTTTTTTTTTTGTTTTTTTTACCTTTGCTTCGTGAATCATGCCTACAATTTAGAGATGATGGAAGTGGAAGAATGTATTGACAGATAATTAGAAATAAATGACATGTATTGGAATAGAGGATAAGGACTCAATTTGATTGGAATATAGTGGGGTAGTGGGTAAGAATTAAATTTTCATATTAAAATGTGAATTTTAAATTTTGATTTTTCATAATTGTAGATTAAAATTTTCTATTTTTAGTAACGCACAAAAAACTAATTTTTGTTCAACTCTCTGATTGATTGACACATTGCAAAATTTTTCTTATAATGGCTCTATTTTATTATATGTATAGCTAGATATAGATTAGCCAATTTTTTATTAAATTAAGAAAAATTACTGATTTCTGCACCGTTCAAGTAGTAATAATCTTGCATAAATTTAAGATTGCACACTGTGTATAAAATCCCATACAAACGATGAAACAACACCATATTCTTTCTTTTTGGACCGGAAATTCAACAACACTATATATGTTCTTTTTTGACCGTAAATTCAACAGCACTATATTCTTATAATAGATTTTAAATAGTTCAAAATTATATGCTATTTCGGTTTGGTTTAAGGAAAATCTAATATGCAAACAAAACCTAATTTTGACTAAATCGACCTGTAATTTATGTTCTACAACTATGATCCTAAGTCGTGATAGGAAGTATGACGATTTGTTTCTAGCATAATATAATTCATCTCCTTCTAAATTTCTAATTAGTCGGCATATTCATTTAGGGCTGTTTGGTTTCTGTACTCATTTTCTATTTTTTTTTTCTTATGTTTCCTATTTTTAGAATTTTGTGACAGAAATAGTAAAAATAATGAAAATAATAAAATTCTATTTCATATTTTCATTTTCAATTTTCATTATTTCCTTCAAAAAAAAATTCTAAAAAACAGAAAATATAATAAATTAAAAGTTTCAATTTCCATTTTCTATTTTTATTTCTTGTGTTTCTTGTTTTTTAAGATTTTATAAAGAAAATGGTGAAAATAGTGAAAATAATTTCCACTTTTCATTATTTCTTTAACAAAATCTTGAAGAATAAAAAATAGAAAATGAAAATAGGAAATGAAATTAAAAATCAAACATGCTTCTACTTTTTCCTTTCTCTCGCTCTTCCCCATTACATCGTAGTTAACAACCACTCCTCAACTATTAGGAGTTCTTGTAGAGTATCCCAACTAGTTATAGCAGTAGGTTAACATGAATGATTCACAATCTCTCATAATTACTTTTTAAACCGCCCCTATTATATCTTATTTCTGTAGCTATATATATATGTATATATATATATATATATATATATATATATATATATATATGTATAATCTTTATCCATGGATTAATCATGATAATCGAACTAACACTATATCTTGACCCAAACTTTTAAAAGTAATGAATTTATGAGTTTTATACTTATATTTTTCACTTAGTTCATTTTTAATTAATGTAAACTTATCACTCATTCTAAATTCCAACATTTTATTTTTTATATTTGACATCATAATTTGGATATACTATCAACATAACAGGTTTCCTCTTTTTAATAATTGTCTACATAATTTAAATTCAACAAAATAGTTAAGTAACTTCCCTTTCAAAATGGTGCGTCCAAAATTTAAATCCTTAACTTCAGGGCTGAGTTCAACAATTACATCAGTGTTATCGTTTTCTCTCTAGTAGGGAGAGTTTCTTTCTAGAATACCTAGAGCTTCTACTCTGTGTGAGAGTTAGTCTTGAGCTTAAGGCTCAAGTTGCTGGAATAATGGCTCTATCACAACATGTTATGTGTGGCTTGAATAAGAATTACTATTATTAGTAAAAGAATATAAACCATAAAACATTTTATGGTTTAGTTAATCTAAACCATTCATACGGATGGTTAAGGATGAGAATTTTTCTTTACTTATAATTGTTCAGCTTGTTTTTTAGTATATATAGGTGCAAAGGATTTGTAACATTCATTATTAAGTGAAAACATAATGATTGAATCCTTTGAAGAGAAGAGATTTGTAACATTCATAATAATTTTTCTTTGCAATTTTGTTCTTTTCTTATTATAGAGATTCTTCTTTGATATTGCATAGTGTAAATTTCGTTTCATCAATGACTATTTTCACAACAAATTGGCATTAGAGCCATGACATCTACAAAGTTTGACATTGAGAAATTTATGGGAAAAAATAACTTCAAAGCTGAAGATGCTCGCTTTCCTCATACAACAATAATGTGAGTTAGCGTTGGAAGGATTAGCAAAGTTGCTAGCCGATCTAACATCTTCACAGAAGAAGGCGATAATTAAAAAGGCTCACAATGTAATATTGTTATCGCTAGGTGATGAAGTTTTTGGAGAAGTCTCTGGAGAAAAGACAACTAACAAGCTTTGGGCAAAGCTTGAAAGTTGATACATGACAAAGTCTCTCCATAATCGTCACTGCTTGAAGAAAGAATTATATACCATGCAAATGCATGAAGGTGAGTCCATTCATAAACATATTGATAATTTCAACCAAATTGTTCTTAGTTTGAAAAATATTGATGTTGCGGTTGATGACGAGGACCAAGCTGTTCTTCTTCTTAGTTCTTTGCCAAGAACTTATGATAATTTTGTAGACACAATAATTTTTGGTAGGATTTCACTGTCCATAGAGGAAGTGAAAACAGCCTTACAAGCTTGGGAATTAAAAAGGCAAATTATTGATTCATAGGGTGGTACTAGCTCAAGTGAGGGTCTAATGGTAAGAGGAAGAGTGGAGGAAAGGAAGAAGAGTTTCCAAACAAGGCAGTCTAAGTCATGCAACAAAAATAAGAACAACAACAGATGTCATAACTGTCATAGAGAAGGGCACTAGAAGAAAAACTGCCCGAAACTCAAGAAAGACAAAACGAGTACTTCAAAGTTTGGTGGAGTAGCCATGGCCTTAAAAGAATTAGTTGGTGGAAATGTTCTCTTTGTCTCATCTAATGTTAATGATGATGACTAGATTCTTGATTCAACATGTACTTTCCACCTGACACCTAATAGAGATTGGTTTGTCATGTTCCAAGAGATTGACGGTGGCAAAGTTCTGATGGGGAATGATGGTGCTTGTAGCATAGTTGGTAAACGTACAATGCAAGTCAAGATGGTTGATGGTATTGTGAGAACATTAACCAATGTGAGGTATGTGCCTGAACTCCGTAAGAATCTAATTTCTTTGGGCACTTTAAACTCTCTTAGCTGTACATACCAAGCTTAATGTGGAGTCTTAAGAGTTTCTAGAGGTGCCTTAACGGTTATGAAGGTAAAGTTGAAGAATGGACTATATATCTTGCAAGGTAGCATGGTGGTAGGTGTAGTCGCAGTTTCTTCTATTTTAGATCTTGACCAAACTCGTTTATGGCATTTGAGCTTAAGTCATATGAGTGAGCATGGAATGGATGAGCTTAGCAAAAGAGGCTTGCTTGGTGGACATCGGACTGGGAAGTTAGATTTTTGCGAGCATTGTGTTTATGGAAAACAATGTAGAGTAAAATTTAGGAATTCACAAATCATGAGAGACTCTTGATTATATCCATTCAGACTTGTGGGGCTTATCAAGTGTTCCTTCTCATGGTGAAGCAAGGTACATGTTAACTTCCATTGATGATTATCCATGGAAATTTTGGATTTATGTATTGAAACAAAAGAGCAATGTATTCTTCAAGTTCAAGCAATGGAAATCTCTAGTGGAGAAGCAAATGGAGAAAAAGGTAAAACGAATCAGAATAGACAATGTGTTAGAATTTTACAACAACGAGTTCAATGAGTTCTATGCAAATAAAGGAATAGCTCGCCATAGAACCATGAGGCATATAGCATAGCAAAATGGTGTGGTATAATGAATGAATAGGACATTGCTTGATAGGGCTCGTTGCATGCTCTCAAATGTAGGCTTGCCTAAGCAGTTTTGGGCAGAGGCAATTAATATTGCATGTTATTTGGTGAACAAATCTCCTTCTACAGCTATTGATTGCATGACTCCAAAAGAAATGTGGTCAGGCTCTACAGCAAATTATTCAATTCTGTGTGTATTTGGGCGTCCATCTTATGCTCATGTTAATGAAAGGAAGCTAGAGCTAAGAACTAAGAAATGCATATTTTTGGGTTATCAAGATAGTATAAATGGGTACAGGCTATAGGACCCTAACGAATCAAAGCTTGTGATTAGTAGAGACGCGACCTTTGATAAGACAGCCATACTTAACCCAAGACCACATGAGGATCATGACAATAAAGTTGAAGTTCATGGTGCTAGCCAAAAGGTGGAGCTTGAAATTGAGACTCTTAAACAAAAACTAGAGGAGATACATGAAGAGTTCACATTAATAGAGTCTGAGTATTCATTGGCTAGAGATAGGCCAAGAAGACAAATTAGACTACCTTAATGGCATGACAATTTTGTTACTTTTGCACTCAACATGGCAGAAAGCATTGATGAATAGGAACCTATTCATTCCATGAGGCAATTAATTGTGATGAAGCGTCACAATGGATTGGTGTCATGAAAGAAGAGCTTGAATCCCTCCATAAGAATTAGACTTGGGAGCTTGATAAGAAACTAATTGATCAAAAGATTGTGGGTTACAAGTGGATATTCAAGAAGAAAGATGGAATAAGATTCAAAGCAAGACTATAGCAAAAGGCTTTACACAAAGACAAGGTATTGACTTTAATGAAGTTATTTCCCCTGCTGTGAAGCGTAGTTCCATTTGAGTGTATTTTGCCTTAGTGTCTTTGCATGACTTGGAGTTAGAGCAACTAGATGTGAAGGCAGCCTTTCTCCATGGTGATTTGGTGGAAAGAATTTATATGCATCAACTAGAGGGGTTTGTTGCAACAGGAAAAGAAGACCATGTATGTCTACTAAAGAAGTCTTTGTATGGCTTGAAGCAATCATCAAGGCAGTGGTCTAAACGATTTGACTCATTCATGATTAACATTGGGTATATACAAAGTGAATATGATATTTGTGTTTATCATAGGAAACTATTTGATGGCTCCTACATTTATTTGCTTTTTTATATTGATGATATGCTAATTGCATGTAAGTATCCAACTGAGATCAACTAGGTGAAGGCACAGTTAGGTGGTGAATTTGAGATGAAGGATTTGGGTCCAGCAAAAAGAATTCTTGGTATGGAGATCATACGAGCTTGAAAAGCTGGAAGGTTGTGTTTATCTCAAAATAGCTATATTGAGAAAGTTCTACAGAGATTTGGAATGCAAAATACAAAAGTAGTTAGTACATTTTTTGTAGCTCATTTCAAGTTATCTAAAAAAATGTCACCACAAACAGAAGAGGAAGAGGAGTTAATGTCTCAAGTGCCTTACTTTACTGCAATTGGAAGTTTGATGTACACCATGGTTTGTATTAAACCAGATATTGCACATGTAGTGAGTGTTGTTAGTCGTTATATGGCAAATATAGGGAAAGCTCACTGGCAAGTTGTGAAGTGGATCCTTAGATATTTGAAAGGTTCAACTAATATTGGTTTAGTGTTTGGCAGAGGAACAAATAGAGTTATTGGTCATGTCACTAGATTTTGTGATTCAGATTATGTAAGTGATCTTGATTGTGGGAGGTCTTTGACTAGTTATATTTGCACTCTCAGAGGTAATGCTATCAGTAGGACATGTGACTTTACAGTCCACTATTGCCTTGTCAGCTATAGAGGCCGAGTATATGGCAATTACAGAAGCAGTGAAAGAAGCTTTATGGCTTAAAGGTCTTATTGGTGATCTTGGTGTAAGTCAAAAGGACATTACGATGTTTTGTGACAGTCAGAGCGTAATTCACTTAACTAAGAACTAGATGTACCATGAAAGGACAAAGCATATTGATGTCAAGATGCATTTCATTCGTGATGTCACAACACGAGGTGATGTGTTGGTAGAGAAGATTGCTACTTCTAATAATCCAGCAAATGTAATGACAAAAGCTTTTCCATCGGTAAAGTTCAAACACTGTTTAGACTTAGTTGGCATTACAAGTGCTAATCGACACTAAAAACTGGTGGAGCATCACATATAGAAGGTGGAAGCGAAATGGCTTAAGGAATTCAAGCTAAGGTGGAGATCTGTTATGTGTGGCTTGAATAAGAATTACTATTATTAGTAAAAGAATATAAACCACAAAACATTTAATGGTTTAGTTAATGTAAACCATTCATATGGCCAGTTAAGGATGAAAATTTTTCTTTACCTATAATTGTTTAACTTGTTTTTTAGTATATATCGATGCAAAGGATTTGTAATATTCATCATTAAGTGAAAACATAAGGATTTAATCCTTTAAAGAGAAGAGATTTGTGAGAGGTAAAAATTCGTAGAGAATTCTTCTTTGTAATTTTGTTCTTTTCTTATTATAGAGATTCTTCTTTGATATTGCATAATGTAAATTTTCTTTTGTCAAAGACTATTTTCCAAGGTTAAGAAAATCAGATTGGGCATTGAACCGGTCAAGACAGGGGTTCAAAGATTCAGAGGTTCAACCGGGGGTTCGATTGGAAAATAATAAAATAATATATATATATATATATATATGATTAATTAAAAAGCAAAAAATTATATTAAATTATTAACAATAATATAACTAATGCAAAATAATATTTATTATGAGACACTTTATTAAACATTTTAAATGTAAAATTTATTTATTTTAATTTTTACTTATATTTCTTTTGAAAAGTACTCACAGACAGTATAACAATTATTTTTTATTTTTTATTTTTAAATTAATTTAAAAGTATATAGCAAATAAGCATACTAAAAGAATAAATATTTGAAAAAAATGAATTTTTGTTTTGATTGAGCTTTTTCTTTTTTTTTATAAAAGAAAAAATAGAATTTTTATCAAAATTTAAAAAAAAAAATCACTCAACCAGTTTGACCGGTCCAGTTCACACAGGTTTACCGATTTTGACAAGTTCTTGACCGGTTTTGACCACAACCGGTTTTGTGGTGAAGATTAGATCGGCTTGGGGTCTGGTTCTCAGTTGGACCGATCCGACTGGCTGGTCCAATCCGATTTTTTCTTCCTTGCTATTTTCACAACACATCAAGGTTCAAGTATAGAAAGTGTGCAAAAGCCAGGTCTGGAGGGAGAAGAGCTGGAGTTGGAACAAGAGGAAGACAAACGTTTAGAGCTAGCATTACAAACATTGGTGGGAAAAATTCTTGTTGATAAGGCCCTTAATTGATCAGTTGTTAAAGCACTCATATTCAGGGTATAAGGAGAACTAGAAGGTCTATCTACAACTGATTTAGGAGTGAATTTATTCATGTTCAACTTCAAAGATCACCAAACACCATAGAGGATTTATTCTGTAGGTCCTTGGAGCATAATGGGGCATATGCTGAGCTTGGAAAGATGGAATCCATAAGCCTCTATTTATGAGGTAAGTTTTGATCATATAGCTTTTTGCATTCAAATTCCTGGACTCCCACTCGATAATTTGAATACAGAAAATGTTGTTAAGATTGGGTCAAGAATAGGTGAAGTATTGGAGGTAGAGGATCCTATGGTAGAAGAAAATCTCTTAAGGAATTTTCTAAGGGTCAGAGTGGTGGTGAACATTAATAACCCTCTTCCTACTAGTTTTTGGGTAACTAGGAGAGATCTACCAAGCTCTTGGGCTCTTCAAATATGAAAAAACTGTAAGACTATTGCTATAATTATGGAAAAATTAGGCATGACAAGAAGGTTTGTAGTAGACCAACTATTATGTCTATTAAAGACTCAATAAAACCAAGATATGGGCCTGGATTAGGAGTTCCAGTAGCAAAAGCAATGGCAACTACTGTTGCTGAAAACTCAATGAAGTTTCAAAGCTTTAGAAACCACGGCAACAATGAAGATGAAGGGGTGCGTGAATGGCACACCAAGATAGGGGAGAATGAAATTGATAGAGAAATTCAGTATAGGAGAAGGTGGGGAATAGTAATATATCAAATGTACAGGAGGGGTATAATGAGGAAAGCTTTCTAAAGAAGCAAGGCACAAGAGGAGAAAAGCTGACCTTTAGAGATAATCCAAGCTTCTTAGGACAATTGGAAAAGACAAGCACAATAGTACCATAAGCAAGTAGCAGTAGAGTTGGTATTGGGTCTGGGAAATGGCAAATACTAGCCCGAGCATGATGGATTTTATGACAGGCTAAAGGCAGCTGGGACTGGGTTCCATGTCCTTGGAAGATTTTGGCCTAGAGAAGGAGTGGGTCAGGCTTAAAAATCCTATAATAACTATGGACTATTTAAGCCCAAATAAAGATGGAACAAGTAGCTATGGAATGGATCTTGGCTTAACTCAAATCCAAAGGTACAAAGAATCTTGGTTAATGAAGAATTTCAAAAATAAATCACAACCACAAAGAGCCCAACACGAGAAAATAAAGGAAAAAGCGAAAAAGTCTTCAATGATAGTGGATGGAAGAAATTGGGAGCTAGATAAAAGCAAGAAAGAGGAAGGCAACAAAAAGAACCAAGAAATCAAAGAAGATAATTTCTACTATGTAGAGCTACCAAATGAGGATTACACAGGAGGAAATATCAACTTGTCCAAACTAAGCCAATGTTGTGAAATGGCCCTCTCTCAAAGCATGGCTTAAAGGCTAAACTTGAAACGGAGTCGACAACACTACTAGCAATTGATGATCCTAGCAGGTGAAGATTTAGAGGAAGGAAAAGAAGAAAGAGGAAAAAGGAAGAAATTACATAATAGAGGTGGAAGCACTCAAGAAAACAGCAATGAGGCTATATAAAAGATGAAGGCAAAAGTGGGAGGTATCCTAACTATAAATCCAATGGCTAAGGAGGCAGGCCTAAACATGTCCCTGACGAGGCCATGATTCTACTTAGTTGGAATTGTCGCGGAGTAGCGGCATTTGCAATAATAAGTGAACATAAAGGCCTATGCAAATAAGCTAAGCCGACCATAGTCTTTTTAATGGGAACTAAGGCAAAAAAGGAAAGAATTAAGAAGATGAAAAAGTCCTTATATTTTGATTTCTCTTTTTGTGTAGAACCCCGGGGGTTATCCAATGGTTTATGTTTATTTTAGAGTAAGAAATTTGAAATTGAGGTTTACTGCCAGTGCCAAAACTTTATTCATTTTTTTTTTTTTAGATAAACTTGAGAATAATACTTGGGAATGTATTTTTGTATAAGGCAACCCAATCCTTCAATAAAGAAAAGGACTATAGGACAAATTGCTAGCTTTACAAACTTATCATAGTAATCCATGGTGTTGTGTAAGGGATTTCAATGAGATTCTCTGCCAGCATGAAAAAGATGGTTTGCACTCTCACTCTTCTTCACAAATGGACAGGTTCATGAATTTCCTCACCAATTCTACCCTTATGGACATAGAAGTCAAGGGTAGCAGATTCACATGGTTTTGGAACCCCTGAGATGGTGTGATTATAACGGAAAGATTGGACAGAACTTTAGTCAATTGGGAATGGAGGCAATTATAACCTTATGCTTCAACAATAGCCTACCCAGCCATCAATTCTAATCATTGCCCTCTAATTCTTAACACAAAACTAGAAAATTGAAGTGGTGCAGGTGAGTTCAAGTATAAAGCATACTGGAAGGATCATGAAGATTCTCCAAAGATCATCAACAAAGGGTAGAACTGCAAAGAGGAAAATGAGAATGTAGAGTCAAAATAAAGATAATTGAATTATGGCAACAAGAGAAAAAAATTTGGGGACAAAGATCCTAGTTGAAGTGATTGCAATAGGGAAACAAAAATACTACATAATCATGCTACCACAGTCTAGAGGAGAGATAAAAACAAGCTGCAAAGACTGAAGAATGAGTAAGGAGAATGGGTAAAGGGCCAAGAACAAATTATACAAATTATGGTGGATTATTACAGCAAAATATATACCTCAGATGGTTGCCATAATCTTTAGTGGTGGCTCCAAGATGTCCCTAAAAAGGTCACTGATGATATAAATAAACAGCTATGTCAACCAGTTACTGATGTTGAAATTAAAAAAGTAACAGATAGTTTAGGTGGGCTAAAAGCCTTGGGGCCAAATGGGCTTAATGGATTGTTTTATCATAGACATTGTGAAGAAATAGGTTCAGACATTTGCAGGATGATCAGGAATTTTTTTACTATGGGACACCTACCTGAGAAAGTTAATGAAACACAAGTGGTGCTAACCCCCAAAATTCCCAATCCTGAAAATGTTACCCAATTAAGACCTATTAGTTATTGCAATTTTCTGTACAAAATTATTTCAAGGGTGATTGTGTTGAGGTTGAAAGGTGTGATGGATGAAATTATCTCCCAAAACCAAAGTGCTTTTGTTCTTGGCCGATAAATTCAAGACAACATAATTATTGCTCGTAAAGTGTTTAATGCCCTTCAGAAGAAATCAGGGTGGGTGGTAAAAGTCTAGCCATCAAGCTAGATATGAGCAAAGTCTATAATAGGCTACAATGGCAATTCCTAGAACAATGCTTACTAGCCTTTGGCTTCAGCCAAGAGTGGATGAAATTAGTTACGAAATGTGTAACAACTGTATCCTATAATTTCAAGATCAACGGGTATCTCAGTAGGATAGTAAAGCCATAGAGAAGCCTTAGACAAGGGGATCCTTTGTCACCCTATCTGTTTATTATTCAAGCGGAGGTGCTATCTTTGTTTATGCAAAGGGTTCTTGGGAATGGAGAAATTATAAGGATTAAAATAGTGCCTACTGCTCCTCCTCTAACACAACTTTTGTTTGTTGATGATTGTATTATATTTGCAAAATTAGATGAGGAAGAAATCTATCGAATAATCATAGTATTAAACATTTTCACCTTAGCCTTCGGATAAGGAATAAACATTGATAAATCAGGACTGATATGTGGGAAGTTGATCCCTTATACAATGAAAAGAAAAATTTTAGATATTGTGGGAATCAAAGAATGGGACCAACCTGGAAAATACTTAGGCTTGCCAGCTAAATGGTGTAGATCTAAGGGGCGAACCCTCTCTTGGATAAAAGAAAGAATAATGGGCAAGCTTTAGGGTTGGAAAGAGAAGTTGTTAAACTAAGCAGGAAAGGAGGTATTCATAAAATTGGTTATAGAGGCTATTCCAACCTATGCTATGAGTATAATTTGATATCCAAAATTTCTTTTTCATCACTTTACTCTCAAGTTGCCATATTTTGATTGAGAAGACTCGAGAAGGATAGGGGAATTCATTGGAGAAACTGGGATAGGCTCACTTTCAACAAGGATAAAGGAGGAATGGGATTCAAAGATTTCTATCTGAATACAGCTATGCTAGCAAAGCAAGCTTGGACAATTTTCACAAATCCCAATGCCTTATGGGTTTGAGTACCTAAAGCTATTTATTTTCTAGGTTGCCCTTTTTTGGAGGCAAAAGGGAAACAATATGCTTCTTGGATATGGTTAAGCTCGTTTCAAGGGAAGGAGATTTTAAAGAAGCATAGATGGTGAGCTATTGGAGATGGAAAATAAATTTGTATTTGGAAGGATAATTGGCTAATAGGAAATGGGTCTAAAAAAAGTTATGGAAATAGTGAGAAGAGGAGGTCAGACTTTCCTCTGGATGCACAAGGAAGAAAATGGGATTTACAAAAAGGTGAAAGAAACTTTCTCCCCTCAAGAGGCGATTCGAACAAAACATAATGAGGTTTATTTAAAATGATATCTTATATTTAAAGAAGTCATTCAACTTTAATTCATCATCTTACAGTATTATTTAGTATACTATGATACTATTTTTTTTTGAGGTCTTGTTTTAACAATGAGTCAGTGTTTCAATTGCCCTTAAAAGGAGCTCAACAATTTTTTTATATATATAATTAAAATGAGGCTCAAGACTCAAAAAGAGGTAAAAAAGGATACCAACCTCAACCCAAATCCAACACCCCAAAATAGATAAGAGACATCTTAGTAAAACATGAGCCACCCTAAACTACTAGTCACTAAAACACAAAATAAAACCTCGATTCCATCTAAGACCCCTTAAAACAGAACCAAAATACTCGATCAATACAAATGCTTCAGAAGGACTATTTTTGCTTTAATTTCACTTTATCTATGCTACTCTTAACGTTGCTCTATTAATAATCATCATTCTTAGACTTTAGATTTTTTGCCAATGCTAAAGGAGCTCAATAATGTAGCACCTGATTATTATTTAATAATGACAATGATAGATCGATGTTTTAAACTTAAAAGTATAACCCAATATATCAGATGATGAATGTGATGTTTTTTTCTTCAAACAATAAGGTTTCTTTGGTTATGTAAGGGGAGTCAAAGATCTAGTTTAGGGAAGGAGGAGGTAGGTTAGAGTTAAGAAAACATGGTCTCAACGAAATTTAAACCTAAAATCAAGTACTTTCTAAAGAGATTTGTGGTCATTGAAGCTAAAACTCTTCAATGAAAGCAAGATTTCTTGTTTGAATACACATTTCAAGTCATCCCTTAATATATGTTTTAAGCCTCACAACACAATAATAGGGCAAAAAATTGTTATACCAACACTTGGCTAGTTCAAGTGGTTCGATGTTAACTTTACTTAAGTGAAGTCTTGAATCTGAGCCTTATAGATAGAAAAAATTAATGTTGGAAAATTTTTACGTACATAGTACGCAAACCTAACTCAAATCAAATTAGTTGAAATCCAATGAACTTTAAAATTTTTTAAGAAACACAAACACCTACTCATCCGAGCAACACAAAAAAAAGGGAGAAAAAACATAGCCACAACTACAAAGCAAAACGAACAACCTATTTCACATTCAACTCTAGTCTTAAAAGGAACACTCTTCTTATTTCTTTGCTTGCGCCTCCTCTTTTCCCTTCTTGGCCTTAATATTGGCTTTTAGTAATGCTAATGCACGATCTTTATCATCAACAAATGGAGTCTTTGGTACCACCTCATCCACCTGTTCTTGGGTTACTGTTTCTTCAACATAGTTCAATCCCGCCGGAGGATTCATTCGCGACCCAAATCCAGTGAACTTCAAATTACTGTGGTTTACACCCAAAAAAATTACTACATAAATTCATCTAAAATTTTCCAGTTTCCTTGTTATATGTGTTTATTTTCTTTTTAGATATCTATTCCCTTTCTCTTAATAAAGAATAAATGACAAATAGATGAGGGCTTCCTTTTTCAGTTGCTAAGATGAAGCTATATTAAAAATTTGAGTGATAAAGTTTTACATTAGTTTTTTGTTTTTATTAAAAAGTTTTACATTAATTAAAAATGAATGAAATGAATGGTATACAAAATAGAAAGATTTATAGACACAACTTTAAATTAGGTCACAATGTAATATCTAACCCGTTATTATGATTTCTCATTTAACGTGCTTAAATCTTCTGAAGTTTGGGCTTCTATTATCACCTTTCTCAACATTATGTTGATTCCATAATTTTATGAGTTATGGAATTAGAAGTAGTAGTAAGTTTTTAAAGTTTTTACTATATTCAATATATTAGAAACTTAAAAATTTCACTCTTTAATTAAAAAAACATTATTTTTTATTCTTTAACTAATGCCCTTAAGACACCAATAAAAAAAACCCCATGTTATATTCACTTTCTGCTAATTATGTGTAACCTTGGCCCTTGGATGTTTAGCATGTTTGGGAAGCTAGTAAAACATTTTTTCTTTTTAGAAGAAAAGCTATTTTTCAAAAATCTAACATGCTTGGCAAATTTGTGAAAATAGATTATAACCAAAAAGTTAATAATTTTAATTTAAAAAATAATTTATAAGCATAAACAACTTTTTGAAGCTTATAATTTTAAATAAAAATTAATTATTTCAAAATTATTACATTTTTACCAAATTAACCCTAACTATAAAATATTATATAATATAATAATTATTTTATACTATTTTTAGTAATTTTATTATACTAAAAATAACTTTTTTCATATAATTTAAATAAAATTGATTATCTTAAAATTATTTTTTAATTGAAATATTTAAATATAAATTAATTATCAAATAATTAATTATATAAATAAAAAATTATTAAAATAATTTTAATTTTATAGTTTTCCAAACATACATGCCGTGGAGCAATGTTGAATGATGCAATTATTACTTAGACGCACGGGTTGATGACATGGCGTTAGCTTGTCTAGGGGGACCGGTTGTATTATTTGGTTGGATATCATGTCTCCAACGTAAATATTTCGGTTTGATTGATCATCTTTCAACTTTACGCTCTTTTTTGTGGAAAGTTATGTCTAAATGCCGACATCAAGAGCATGTGCAAAACTCATAGTTTTACACAGCCATGTGCATGCTGCAATTCGTTGGTCCCAATATGACACTGAGTTAATTACTTAACCAAACACGCATCCTCGGGGACTCTCACGTGGCTATAACTCTAGGAGGAACATTTTTTTTCTTCATTTATAGACACCACAAGAAAAATCGTTTAGTAGATTGTGCCAATTCCTTGATGTGAATATGTGCATTTTAAATTACTCCATTTCTCTATATTGGGTAAGGATTCTTTTGGAGAAATTACTTGGTACTATATTCAGGATCATGTCACAGAAATACAAGGCAACCATATGACGTGTAAGTGATTTCATGAAGGGAGATATCGACCTTGGAAATTGTTAGAAAAAGGGAGTTAATGCTCTTCACCTTTTCCCTTGAAGCGTGCTCTTTCACACAATTCTCATAGCATTTTTATACAAGATAATTAACTTCACTTTTCATCAAAATGGTTTCTGTCTCACCAGCTATGGAAATCTGCCCCAATAATTTATGATGGACGTAAGAACAAGTATGAAATCATCGGAATCAAATTATAAGAAGTGACAATTGAGCATTATTGGACCTCCAGTGATACTGAAATCCGTAAAATACCCATCAATGGTTGAAGAATGATATATAGTTCGATTACTATACTCCCAACAAGAGTATTGAGCGAAAACATAAGAGTGTAAAATTCTAGAACACTTTTTAATTATTTTGGATAATTTGCAATCACATGTCTTGAACTGATAAAATTAGTTATTGAATTTCTAAATTATATAGTTAGTAACAGTTAAGTACATCATCCAAAACTTTAATTTTCTTAAAAAAATTCACAAACATATTTCGGGAAAAAGATACTGAAAAATCGTCATTGTCGTCTTAATTTGAATGGTATATTTCTAACCTTTTACACATCCATATGTTTTATTTTTGAAAATAACTATACTGTTTTTAACTTTAAAACAATAGTTTTAATAGTAAATATTAGGAAAGTTAAAGTTAAAGCCATATATGTGTGGCTTAAGAATCTATTAAACAAAATTAACGTGTTGGACATAATATATTTGATTGCTACTAATTATCCAGTTCAGGTACTTAAGAGCTGCATGTATTAATTTGGGATGTGAATATAGCTCACCCAAGATTAAAGGGGCAGCTAAAACATTTTACTAAACGTATTAAACGGGTAGTATACTGAATCCCAAGTTTCAAACAAGGTAAACAAATCATTTACCCTTGAACTAATTCATTGAATGATTAGCTTTCTTTCCCCCTTTTCTAGATTTATTTATATTTCTTTGTTTTCGAACTATATTTAACATTTGTCTTTAAAGAATTATGATCTGAAAGAAATTAACCAAATGGGCATGTACTATTATGGTGAACCCGTTTTCTTAATACATGATATTTTTTAAGTTTATTTTATGCATATTATTTTGACATTAACTTTTTAAGTACTATTTCTTTTAGGAAAAATTTTAACTAAATATTTTTTAAATTTTAATTTGAAAAAATATTTATTAACAAAGTCTTTTAATTGTGATTTAAGATTTAATTTTATAACTGATAACTTCCCTTGGTGAGTTATATTTTTAGTTAGTTTTTATTTAATTTAGGATGTAGTTGTTTAGTTTAGTTACTATTTTATTTTATTTTAGTTAAGTAGTTGATATTGAGTAGTATTTTTATTTTTTGTTATTTTCTTATATTTTGGATACTTATTTTGGGCTTATTTTGATTGTCATTAGGTAGAAGCATTCAAGTTGGAATTTTGAGCCATAAGAGAGCTTATCTTGAATAAAATCAAGACCTTTTACCATTGAAAATTCAATATCTAGCTCTCTAGAAATCAGATTATAATGATTCAAGATTCTTTGGAAAGAAGGGAAGAAGATTTTCAACTTTGTTGTTGGACACTTTTTTCAGTTCTCGAGTCTTCTAGAAGAAAAAGGCGAAACAAGATTGAAGTTTCTTCTTGTTTCTGATGCTGTCAAGTCTCACCTTTTGTCACTCTTTCACTTGTATCTTGAGCTACAGAACTCCGATTCAGATGATTCTTGTTGCATTGGAAAGTTTACTCAAAGATCTACAATCTTTATATGCCTTCGAGGCCCAAATGCAACTATTTTGACTGCTACAGGGCTTGGAAGTGTTTACAAAAGGTTAGCACTGTCAAGCAGGCGCGCTATAGCACGACGCCATTTGGCTCTGATTATTTTAGTTACGCTATAGCGCAACTCTTGGGCTATAGCGTGACCTTGTCTGCAACAATTTGCTATTTTGAGCCAAACTTCGAGAAAAGGGATCCGTAGACTATAAAAGGCAACACGTAAGGTTAGAAAAAAGATCCCTAGACACTTCCAAACACCTCTGAAGATAGAAGACTTCTTTCAGAGAGATTGAAGACGAAGATTCAAGGATTCTAGAGCTCAAGTTCAACACGAAAAGATCCACATTCTTCCGAATCTCTTGTCTCTAGCCAGAAATCTTTATGGCTTTTGTTTCTTCTATCTTCTCATATTCATATTCTTCCATTGTTTTCTTTTCTTCAGTTATGAACTAGTTTTCTCTTGCTAGGGTATTAATGGACCTTTTTGTATGATAAGTTTACTCATGGATTAATTTTAATCTTATTTTCTATCTCTATTGCTTATTATTTTTATTTGTGCTTAATACTTTTAATTACTTGATCACCAATTAATTGATTTGGGGATTTACAATAACTCGAGAGAGAGTTTGTGAATAGAGCCTCTTAGCATAAACACCGTGAGCTGAGCGAAAACTAAAGATAGACAAACGCGGTTTATGCGGTCAATATAGGAACCCATAGAGCTTCAATCTTTTTCTAGATTAGTTTGTACTAAGAGATTAGGCAATCAGTTTAGGATAAAAGTATTGCTTGACCTCGAAAAAGGCTAGAAATAAATTAAGAGGAACTAACCGTGAGTTAATTGGGATAGGAACTAATTAACAGAAATTCATAGTAAATGCATCTGCAATAGGTGAAATTAATTAGCCCTAGCATCCATCCCATTGCATTTATCCATACTGTTAGAATTTTTTGTATTAGTATTTTTCTTATTTATTTTATTTTATTTAAATTTTAATTTCTTCATTAGTAATTACATTCTGTCCAAATAGTTATTCCCTTAGACTATTTGGTAATTGATCTATCCTTGTGGGAACGATACTTTACTTATCACTTTATTACTTGTATGATCCGATATACTTGCCGGAGCCGCATCAAGTTTTTGGCGCCATTGCCGGGGATAGTATCAATATCATTCTTAGTTGACAAGATTCTAGATTGAATTTTCTATTTTTATTTTTATTTTATATTTGTTTTTGTCCTTTTTTTATTATTTATTTTTCCTTTTATTTTATTTTTATTTCTTTTTCTTTTGTTATTTATTTTTATTTAGCTTTTGTCTTATTTTAGTCTTTCCTACTTTCACTTGGTCTTGTGTTTTATTTTGCTGTTTATGCGAAGAAGGCAATCCATAGGAGATTTACTCTTTGATCCAGAGATTGAACGTTCTTTGCGTCAACTCAGAAGAGAACGAAGAGCAGTTGAAAGAGTCTCTAAAGCTACCATGGCTGATGAAAACGAGTAGAATGACAGAGCCATGAAGGATTACTTGGCACCCACTCTTCAAAGGTGCTCATCTAGTGTTCTGAGGCCGCCTGTCCAAGCAAACAACTTTGAGCTAAAGACGTCACTCATTTAGTTTGTACAACAAAACTGCCAGTTTGCTGGACTACCTAGTGAGGATCCAAAAGAACACCTCAGTAGCTTTCTGGAAATCTGTGACACCATTAAAATTAATGGTGCCACGAATGATACTAGTCGGTTGAGGCTGTTCCATTTTTCATTGAGGGACAAAGCCAAAGCTTGGTTGAAGTCTCTATCATAGGGAACACTCACTACCTGGGATATGGTAGCTAGGAAATTTTTGGAGAAGTACTTTCCTCCTGCCAAGCCAGCCAAGATAAGGAATGACATCACTTCCTTCACCTAAGAGAATGGAGAATCCTTCTATGAGTCCTGGGAGAGGTATAAGGAATTATTGGCCAAGTGTCCATATCACGGCATCCTACTCTGGATGCAAATCCAGACATTCTACAATGGTCTCCTCATGTCCACCCAGATCATGGTTGATACAGCATCTGGTGGCTCTCTAAACAACAAGACACCAGAGCAGTTTTGGGAGCTATTTGAAACAATGGCTAGCAATGATTACCAGAGGCCTAGTGAGAGAACTCAGAAGAGGGGAGTCCTGGAAGTTGACACTACCATTGCCCTTTTGGCCTAGAAGCAAGCCTTTTCTGTCCAAAATGCAGTTATTCAAAAGCAATTGGATATGCTCAGTACCACTTCCCTAACACCGATCTTGAGGTGTGATATCATCCTAATGGAGAATGTGCCACAGAGCCTACTTTTAATGAAAAAGTCAATTACATGAATGGTCAAAGGCATAATTTCCATTCCAATAGTTATGTTACTGGATATAGAGATTATGGTCATTTCGGTCAGTACCATGGGAATCAGGGTGTTCCTAAACATTCATACAACCTACCTGTTCAAGAGAAGAAGTCTAACCTAGAGGGAATGTTCCAACAATTCATGCAAACTCATTCTAATTTTATGGATAGAACTGAAGCACAGTTCAAGCACTATGAAGCCTCAATCAGGAATATTGAGATTCAGTTGGGACAAATTTCTAAGCAGCTATCTGGGCGACCACAAGTTTCCTTGCTTGGTAACACGGTTACAAATCCTAGAGAGCAAGTGAACGCAATTACTTTAAGAAGTAGGAAAGAGCTGACAGAGCCTAAGAAGCCAACAGAAGAGGAGCCATCTGTTGAGACCAAGTAATAGACACCAAAAGGGGGAAAATATGAGATCCCCAAGAAGCGAAGCAAGGAGGTAAGAGATGAAGAGAAGAAGTCTACTTATGTGGCACCTCCTGCCTATGACCCTCCAATTCCATATCCACAAATGGGTGAAGCCGAAAAAGAAAGAGGAAACAGAGAGACAATATTTCAAGTTCTTGGAGGTATTGAAGAGACTGCACATTAATATTCCGCTACTGGAAGCCCTTGAGCAAATTCCGAGCTATACTAGATTTATGAAGGATATCTTATCTCAGAAAAGGAAGCTCAAGCATGATGAGACTATAGTGCTTACTGAGGAGTGCAGTGCTATTTTGCAAAACAAGCTACCTCCAAAGCTAAAAGATCCAGGGAGTTTTACTATTCCATGTGATATTAGTGATATTCATTTTGATAAAGCTCTTTGTGATTTAGGTGCTAGCATTAATTTAATGCCTTTTCTATTTTCAGGAAGCTTGGGATTGGAGAAGTGAAGCCTACAATGATGTCTCTACAATTAGCAGATAGGTCCATCAAATATCCAAGGGGTGTGTTGGAGAATGTGCTAGTGAAAGTGGACAAATTCATCTTCCTAGTAGATTTCATTATCCTGGATATGGAGAAAGATAGACCAATCCCGCCAATCCTTGGAAGACTTTTTTTAGCTACTAGAAGGGCATTAATTGATGTGGAAGAAGGGAAGCTTGAATTGCGAGTTCAAGAGGAAAAGTTCACATTCAGGGTGTTTGAAGCAACCACACCCCCATTTGAAGCCAGCTCTTGCTTTCGGGTTGATGTAGTGGAAGCTAATCTAAGCACCCTAACCCCTGAATCCTATGCCACTCCTCCTTGGAAGTCTAAATTGATTAAGATCAAGGCAAGGAAGAAAAAGAAAAGACTGGGCTGATAATAATCTTAACCCACCTGATAAGCCATTAGAAGCCCTCCATGGGCCATTCAAGTCTACCTCTAACTCACTAATCCTTGGGAAGAAGAGCTGCTACCCTGGTGACAAAGCACCAATAAAGAAGGGGAAGGAACCACCTTGAGTGACAAAACCATGTCCAACTTAGGGACATTAAATCAAAGTGCTTGTTGGGAGATAACTCAACTTTTCTAACTCTTCTTTAATTTTTATTTTTTTTTATTAGTTTTTCTTTTGATTTGGGTAGAATTTTAGTTTTGAAAAATTTTAATTCATTTAGTTTTGTTTATTTTGTTTTGTAGGTTCATGGGAGCAATTAGGAAGTACATAAATGGATGAAGAAGCCACATTGGGCATGCAGCAGAGAAAGTGTAGAATTTGTAGCAGTAATAGCACGCCATAGCACTCTGCATTGCGCTATAAGGCACTATCAAGGAAGTGGCACTAGTTTGAAAACTTGGCTACGTTATAGCGCAAGCCCGAATTCTGCAGCATATGAAAAACAAAGAAACACGTGCTGAGGAGTAACTTTCCTTTTCTTTCCTTTTTGCTTTTATTTTTATGCATTGGGGACAATGCATAAATTTAAGTTGGGGGTTGGGAAAGTCCATCATTGCACATTTTTATTTGTTCCTATTTCTTTTTAGTAGTCTAGATTATTAGGTTGTTTGATTTGTTAGTTGTCAGTTTTTTTACTTATATATGAAAAAAAACCAAAAAAAAAATTTAGTTTTTAGTCCAATTTTTTTTTAATTTATTTACTTATTTATTTTTTTTTTATTGGTCAATTGGTTGTTGTTGCTTGTGCCTATGATATGAAATATTACTCTGTTTGTTAACTCTTAAGTAACTTTGGATCCGGATTTAAGTCTTGAAAATATTCTTGTACTTTTATTATTGAATTGAAAAGGATTATTTTCTTGCACTTTGGTAAGAGTTAGCAACTTAGGATAGGTGACCTTTATGCTTTTTATGCTTTATTTAGGTTCAGACATGCATTCTTATTCATGTGAATCCCTCTTGAAATATATGTGAGTGAATATTAGCCTTAGAAGTGATTTAGGCCATATTTGGTAGCCATAATTGAGCCTCATTGCCCACCCTTAGTCATTGATCCTTAGTCACCCTAATTGAGTCTTAAAGTCAATTCTTGGATTGAACCACATTATGAACCTAATGCGCTTCCTTTCTTTTCCATATTTGATCCCACACTTACCCTTAAGCCTTAGCTTCTAAACTCATTCAAATAGGGAAATACTTCCACTACCAAAACCTCATGTTTTCTAAGTTCAAAAGTGGAGTGAAAAAAAAAAGAAAAAAGAGAAAAACAAAAAAAAAGAAAGAAGGAGAAAGAAGGTGAAAGAATGAAGGAGTAATGAAAAAAAAGAAAAAGAAAAATTAGCAATACAAGGAAAATATAATGCCAAAGTTCATCAAGAAAAGCATGATGATTGCCAAGCAACTAAGTTGGGGGTATCCCAAGAAGAATGAGTTAGGGATAAATGTTTCTTAAGTTGAGGGTAATATTGAACTTAAATGACTATTTCATCTATCCCTTACCTTGGCTTGCCATTACAAACTAAGAAAAAGTCCTTTAGATCTTTGATTGAGATGATTCTTATTGCGTTGGAAAGCTTACTCAAAGATCTACAATCGCTATTTCTACCTTCGAGGCTAAATTCCAACTATTCTGACTGCTACAGAGCTTGGAAGTGTGTAAAAAAGGTTAGCGATGTCAAGCAAGTGCACTATAGCGCGCTGCCTTGCGCTATAGCGCGATGCCATTTGGCTCTGGGTATTTTAGTTGCGCTATAGCACAAATCTTGTGCTATAACGTGACCCCATCTGCAACAATTTGCTGGTTCGGGCCAAAATTAGAGAAAAGGGATCCATAAACTATAAAAGGCAACACGTAAGGTCAGAAAAAAAGACCCCTAGACACTTTCAAACACCTCTCAAGATAGAAGACTTCTTTTAGAGAGATTGAATGCAAAGATTCAAGGGTTTCAGAGCTCAAGTTCAACACAAAGAGATCTACATTCTTCCAAATCTCTTGTCTCTAGCCAGAAATCTTTATAACTTTTGTTTCTTCTATCTTCTCATATTCATATTCTTCCATTGTTTTCTTTTCTTCAGTTATGAACTAGTTTTCTTTTGTTAGGACATTAATAGACCTTTTTATATGACAAGTTTACTCATGGATTAATGTTAATCTTGTTTTTTTTATTTCTATTGCTTATTGTTTTTGTTTGTGCTTAATGCTTTTAATTGTTTGATTGCCAATTAATTGGTTTGGGATTTATAATAACTCGAGAGAGGTTTTTGAATAGAGCCTCTTAACATAAACACCGTGAGCTGAGCGAAAACTAGAGATACACAAACGCAGTTCATGCGGTCAACATAGGAATCCATAAAGCTTCAACCTTTTCCTAGATTAGTTTGTGTTAAGAGATTAGGCAATCAGTTTAGGAGAAAGAGTATTGTTTGACCTTAGGAGAGGCTAGGAATAAATTAAGGGGAACCGATTGTGAGTCAATTAGGATAGGAATTGATTAACAGAAATTCATAGTAAATGCATCTGCAATAGGTGAAATTAATTAGCCCTAGCATTCATCCCATTGCATTTATCCATATTGTTAGAATTTTTTGTATTATTATTTTTCTTGTTTATTTTATTTTATTTAAATTTTAATTTCCTCGTCAATAATTTCATTATGTCCAAATAGTTATTCCCTTAGACTATTCGGTAATTGATCTATCCTCGTGGGAACGATACTTTACTTATCACTTTATTACTTATACGATCCAATATACTTGCTGGAGTTGCATCAATAATAATACTTATAAAAGTACTTATAGGGAAAATGAAAAAAAAAAAAGATAAAACTTTAGTATAAAAGTAAGGTAATAACTAAAGTTTCCCGGTTATGCCTTTCATCGATTAAAGACTTAGGCTTTGTTTGGTTGGAATGAAATAGAAAGGAAAGAAAGTGAGGGAAAGGAAATAGGAAAGAAAGAGGCAGATTTTCATTATTTGGTTGGAGGGAAAAGGGGAAAGGAAAAATTGAATAGTAATAAAAAAAATTAGTAGACCTTATATGAATAGTGTAAAATATTTTTTGCAAGCAAATGAGAGGAAGTGGCTGTCTAGGCTGTCCATTTCGGCTTTTCTTTTTTGCCCTCTTCCTTTGTGACATAAGACTAGAGAGAGGGAGAGAGAGAGGAAATGAGATGAATCATGAGAGGAGAAGGGAATAGAGTGCGCAATACCACTTAAGGTGTTGTGTGGTCCCTTTCCTCTTTTTTCTTTTTATTTTTCAAATCAATATTTTTAAAAATTATTAGCTAAATAATTTTAATTCTATAAAAAAATGCCTAAAGCATAAACTATGTAAAATTACATAATTTTTCGATTACCAGTATTTTATTGTAAACAGATATTTTATTTTAAATATGGTATTAAATAATAACTAAATAATATTTTTGATACTACTTAGTTGGTAAAATATATTTTTAAGTAATATTTTTGAAATATTAGATTAGCTAAAAATATTAGTTTTATTTTAAATAATTTTGAATAATTTATTTTAATTAATATTAGTTTAATCTAATAGGTTGATATTATTTTTAATTGTTAAATTAAAAATAATAAAATTTTTTGTTTGATATTAATTAATATAGTTGAAAGGCTTTTTATAATAATATAAGGGTAAAATTGTTATTTGGCAACATTATCTTTTTTTTTCTTTTCACTTTTCCATACAAACAAATAAGGGAAAATCATTTTTCTTTCATTTTTCTTCCTTTTTATTTTTCTTTCATCCAAACATACCTATGAAAAATATAAATATACTCTATTTCTTTCCACCCAACTTTTTTCCTCTCAACTTCCTTTTTTTCAATTTCTTTCCTCCATCCAAACACACCGTTAAGCTTTTCGTCTGTCATGTGAAGGAAACGCATGTTAAAAGAAAAAGAGATCTTCATACTACTCCTTCTATTTCAATTTATCTATTAATTTAAATAATGTGGTATATTCTTGAATTAATATATCTAGATATTATATCCAGATACATTGATTCAATAATGTACCAAATTATCCAAATTGACAAATAAATTGAAACGAATGGAGTAATAAATATACCCACTCAATTAAAGATAAAGCCTATATACTTTTCTTTTTTTGGTACAAAAAGTTTTTTGACTAAGATAAAGCTTGCTCTAATTCAAGATTAAGACCTACTTTTGAACTCAATAAACACTTATAAAAATATTTAGAAATGACTCAAATGAAAAAGAAAAAAAAAAAAACTAATGAACCAAACCTAAACTATAACTATTAACAAAGGAGTTGGCAAAGCAATAAAGGTACACTACCATTTTAGGGAGGATATCGGCTCAATTTCTAAAGAGAATATCAATTGAGAAGGCAAGTCTAATTACGCTAAAAGGGGATTAGTCTTCTTATTTAGTAATAAAGAGAGAGATGCTCTTTGAAAAAAAGAAAAAGAAAAAACCTAAATTATAACTATGCCTAAGGGAAAAACTAATCAGATAAACCAAAAAGCTACGTAGACAGAAAGCAAAGAAATATAAATAAGTCTAGCAAAAAAAAAAAAGAGAGAGAGAGAGAGAAAAAATATAGGTAACGCGAATCATTTGTGAAGTCATCGTAGTGAGACCCTTCCCATAGTTTCATTCGAGCTCATTTTGTTGCATAACATCCCACACAACTTTTTAATAAGAAAAATTCTAACATAAAGATCTAAAGTGTGTTTATTTCAGTTTTTTTGATAAAAATAATTTTTTAATTATTAAAAAAATCACTTTTTACATAAGCTGCTCATTTCAATTTTTATTTAAAAGTTAAAAATAAATTTCTTTTAACTTTTGAAAATAAGCTGAAATAAATATCTTTTACAAGAAGTGAACTAAAAGATCACTTTATTTTTCAAAAAAAGTTGAAACAAATTCACCCCTAATGTATTTAAATTGAATTGATTTAGTTAATAAAGTATTAATTAGTTGTTATTTAATATTAACTATTATAGTTTCTTATTAATTAACATGTATAATTAATGAAAATTTTTTAGACGTTCTTGAAATTAAAAAAAAATTACTCTGAGTTATTTATTATCTCAGTTATGATAGTAATGATTCACAGAATTGGGCTGGTAAATATTAAATAATACAGAATAATAATTTCTTCTTATTTCAAAACCATATAACTTATACATGCATCTCTCTTGTAATTGACAGAGGCAACGAAGTTAGGGGTGTTTATCAATAAACCCGAAAATTCGATTAGAATATTGATCTGAATTAATTTGAGCAATCAATTCATTTTAAGACAAGACAAAATGATCCAATTATTATTGGTTTGTTTTGGATTTGTAATTTTTCAATTCGGTCACCCGAATATCCAATCTGATCAACTATTTTTTCTTATTTCTATGTTTTCAAAGTTTTTCACTTAAACTTTTAATAATAAAATCACCTTTTATCTTCTTTGTTTGCATTTATTTAAAGAATTTATCTATTCACACCATTTTTAAGTATCTCATAAGCAAATCTTATACTATTTTTAATTGTTATAAGGATAAAAACTTAAAAAAATATATATTATGCATCATTTTTTGTACTTCAATTCAATGACTTGAACTAAACCAATTTGATGATCCAAATTAAACTAACTTGATTTTGATTGGATCAATTTATTTTGGATTTATTAAAAAAAAGAAAGATTAAACCCCAAAATTAGTCCTTGATAATATTACCTATAGAAACATTGATCGTGGAAAGAAAAATAAAAAATTGATCCTGAGGCCCTTGTAAATTATGGACACCTTAAGTCCCTGGGTTACGTACAAATTGTAAACTATCTCACGTGGAACCACATGGTACCCCACCCCCAACGCCATCTCCTTCACCTCCACGCTTACTCCCGCCTCCACCTCCACTCCCAATCCAACCTCAATATCATTTAAATAAATCAAGTGTTAATAGTAACTGAAACAGAGTAAAAGAAGTGTTTGTTTACATTGCTAGATGTCATACGTTCAATTCATTTGGTTCTTGTCACTAACAAAATTGGAGTGGGGGTGGTGAGGATTGAGAGATGAGGGTGGAGATGAAGGAGAGATGGGGGTTGGGGTGCCCCATGTGGTTCCATGTAGGATAGTTTACCTGCTGCAATGACTTATGGATTTGAGATATCTATGATTTGGAGACCTTTCTTTCTTTTTTTTATTAGAGACCAATGTTTTCATATATAAGTGATATTGTTAGAGATTACTTTGAGATTTACTCAAAATTATAAAAATCAAACCAAATTAATTTAATTTAATTGATTTAGATTTATCTTTTCCTCTCATCTAAAACCAAACCAACTCATCCAGACCCCTACCCTTAAATGAAGTGTTATATTAACTTCCCAAGAGCTTAACAAACAAATGTTAGCATAAAAAAATTGTGCCAAAATAGTACTTGTTTAGATTTTTCTTTTGTAGATCTACAAGCAACAGGCGCTCTGCCTACCAAGACAAACAAATAATCAACATCTTTAAATTAAGACTCCAATTCCAATGAAGCTATAGGTCTACGCAATAATTAAAAAGCAAGCTGTACGTCGTGGCGGCATGATGCTGTCAAAAGATGGGTTTTACCTAAAAAAATATTATTCTGGTCGTTCTTCACTTTGGTCAAATTAATTGCTGGTCAGATCTTGAAGTGCAATAACGTTGAGAGAAGTAGTAAGTAGATGGATATAGAATTATGATCAACGTGTTGAATCAGCATGTGAACAATGTGGCTGTACAGTAAGACATCTGAAAAATCAGAGCCGGATCGAAATTGGCTTCCAGCGTGACAGTTATTTCATGTGCCATACAACAATGTGGTTTCCCCGTAAACTTGACAGCATCATATATATGAGATAATATTGATGACCTATTTAAGCATGGAAAAGCAGGAAGCTGAAAATCATGGGTTTTATTCATTGTCACGGAAAAGGAGAGCCAGGTCCGAGAGGATGGAAATCACTTGTCTAGAAACCTTTTATTTTTATCAATTTAAATATATTTTTAATCTCGGTAATAAAAATATATATTATTTTGATTTAAGTTTTTTTAAAAACTATACTTGCCTTTTAGTTCTTTATTTTTCCAGTGTTATGTTTACTCCTTGTCATTAGCCCAACAATATTAAGTGGTGATACGACAAATGAAAAACTATATCAACTTATGTGTCACATCACATCATTAGTCTTATGTGTCACAAATTTTTTTCATCTAAGATTAAAACTAACTAATTTATGAAACAAAATCAATAAAATAAGACCAAAAAAACTAAAATAGCACAAGCTCAATCATGTGAGTACGGTGAAGCAAACTTCAATCGAACCACAAATTCCAAAATTCTAAGGTTAATGAGCGAAGTGTGTCAGACTCGCTCAAATTGTGGTGGAGAATCGTTAACAAAGGAAAATATGAAAGGAAGCGTGAGCATACTCGCACAAATTGTAAAAATGAGAGGAATAATTTTTTGTTATTAAATTTTATATAAATAGTTAAGATTAAAATATAAAATTATATAATTTTTTAAAGTGATTATATAATTTTTAAATAATTTTAAATTTTGATCATCTGTATATAATTATACAGCCTAAATTTACTTCTTTCACTCTTATAATAAATTATTTCTCTCATATATATATATATATATATATATATATATATATATATATATATCCTTTGTTTATTTTGCAACTAGGGAATCTCTATTGTAGGTTTTGACGGCATGTGGGGACCAAGGGGTAGAATATTGATGACAATGATCGATTTATAGAAAATTTATGCTTCTGGGGGAATCGGGGCATATTTTAACTATTTAAGTTATTTTTTAATCTTGTTTTTAGCATTTTTTTCAAAAATATTTTCTTTTGGTTCTAAATGTAGGGATAAGTTTTACTAAAGTAGTATCATGGGTTCTTTTGTGCATGAACCCAAACTTTATTATCAAGTGGGGAGATATAGATGCATTTCATAGGTTGGATATTGATACTTGGTCTTACTTTGAGACAACAACATTAGTCAAGGACTTAGGGAACTTGAAATTTTCTAGTTTAAATATATGGTGGAAGCATCCTAGATTCTAAAATAGTTACATGGGACTCATATGCATTAGAAATGACTAGCTAGTTGATATGTATGTAGAACACTTGACGTCTAAAGATATTATTGTGCAAGAACAACATTTCATCATAAGTAATAAGGAAATGGGTGAAGTTAGGGTTGAATCTAAGGATGTAGGATGATGATGTTAGGATTAAGTCTAAAGTTAAGGTGCAGGGCAATGTTAGGCTTGAGGTTGGAGTTAAGGTGCAAGGTGAAGTTAGGGATGAGCTTGAAATTAGGTTGGAGGATAATGCTAGGGATGAGGATGAAGTGAAGGTAGGGAAACTTGAGCAAAGACAAAACATGAATAGTGATGGAGGAAGAGAAAATGAGAAAGGAAAAGGGGTGGCCAATGATGGTGGTGCTGAGGAAGAGAAAGAAGACAACAATGATGAAAGTGTTACTACAGCACACTTCAGTGATAGAGAGGAGGAAAAGGATTTGGAGGTTGGTGATGGGTTTGACAATGATGAAAGAAGAATAAGGTAGTTTGCAAAACTATGGAAAAAACCTACAAAGGCTAAAAGAGAATCAAAATAAGGGCACTACGTAGGCCTTATTTGTCAGCAAAAGAGAAACAATAAATGAAAGGAAGAGGGATCGAAAAGAAAAATGCAAATGACAAAGAGGGCGAGGGAACAAAATCAATTCTTCATGAATAACTATCAAAAGGGAATTAATAGACAGGAAATGATAATCCACATGGAAGTTCTAGTCCTAATGAAAGAGATAGAGCTAAATCAGAACTATTTGTACCACCTAATATAGAGACATGCATGATATAAATAATTCATATTGAAGTGATGATTTGGACAATGATATGGACTACTCAAACCTTGATCAAGGCCCTAAGCCTAAGTACCTGAGTTTAAGAAAGAGGATATGTCTAATAACTTTTGATCCAAATTGGGATTGTAGTTTTCATGATTACAATAGTTTAAGGAAGAAGTTTAGATCACTCAATGTTGAAAGATAGATACATTAAATTCAAGAAGAATAATGTAGTTAGGGTGATGGTTAGGTGCAAGGCCAAGTGTGGTTTCATAGCACTAGTGAGCAAGGTAGGAAGGTGTCATAGTTCTACAGTGAAGTCCCTGGTGGCCAAACACACTTGTGGTAGGGTTTTTAACAATAAGAATGCAAATTCCAAATATGTCGCAAAGGTGATGGTTGACAAGTTAAGGTCAAATAGCAATATTTTATTAAATTATTATTAAAATATATTTATTTAAAATATAATAATATTACTTTTATTTTAATATTTTTTTGACAATGGAGTGGAGTGTCCATTTTATATAAGTCTAAAGTTTAGTGTCTTTTCTAAAAATCTCAAGAGCAATTATCATATCTTTCTCAAAAACTAAAATAACACAACAAGTCATGATGGTAAGTCTAAATTAACTAACATAACATAGAAAGTTCTCAATTGGGTTGTGTGGAAGTTGAGAAAGTCTCAACTTGCTACCTTACTTATTTTGTTTGGGTTGAATTATTTTAAACTCAGCCTTACTCACAAAATCCCAAATCAATCCAATATCTAAGGACTAGGTTAGATCAAAACACATGGGTTAATAGGTTGACTTAACTCAATACACAACCTTACGTACGAGTAGTTCTGCTACCCCTTGTAAAGAGCAACTTTGCAAACACAAAATTCAAGTTATATTATATTAAGATGATGATAATTTTAGCCACTAGCTAAGCACAATTTTGTTATTGCTTTGTGTAACATTCCCGATTTTGCTGTATTTGTAATTTTGCGTTACAAATTAAATAAATAATATTGTATAAAATCATTAAAGGATAAAATACAATTAAATTAAAATTAAATTATATAGAGACCATAAATTTTAAATAAAAAGCTGGCAAGAAAATTTGTTTACTTAAATGTAGTTAATAAAGATTTACTAAGAGATAAAATAAAATAATAGTAGATAAAATTGCATAGTTAAAATTCTGTCAAAGATAAAAATTCAATAAATTAGGTTTCTGGTAAAAATATTCTAGAACAGTTTAGAATTTCTTCTAGAACTTCTTAGAGCTCTTATGACTACTTAGTTTAAGGATTTAAAGTATAATAGAGTATTTATGTCATGTCACAAATTACCAATGAGTGACATAAAATGATAACTATCATTTCAAAACTTTTTATCAAAGGCTTGGATCAAGCTACAAGTCTTGTCCTTGATCTAAAGGCTAGAATTTAAACAGCCATTAACACTAATATCACGTAAAACCCTCAAACTCTCTCTAAACATTACACCAAAACACAAAAACACTCTCCTTAGAGATGACAATAGATACCCATAAGGGCGGAGACATGCCCCTTGCCCCCATCTCCATTTAGAAATTTGCCTCTTATCCCTATCCCATCATGGGCCCCATTCCCTGTTCCCGTGGCAATTCAAATCCCCACGGATATCCATGGGTTTATGCAAAAAAATTATAAAAAGAGAAAAATTATATATAAAAAATCTTAAACTTGAATAAAGCATTCATAAATATCTATAATCCATTATAATATTAGTAACACAACACAATCCAAATTAAAAATAAAAATACATGATGTAAATCCAAATTATTATAAATTTTATTTTGATTAAAGTTAGTCAATTATTGTAAATTTGATTTTAGTTAAAAGTTTACTCTACGATATTGATTATATTTTGAATCAACTTGATTCATTATATATTATTGTCTATATATATATATATATATATATATATATATAGGATACATAAATGGAGATTTAGTGGATCACCATGAGGCGGGAATCTTATCCCTTACCCCTATCCCATTTAATAAATGGGGACTTTGTCCCTATCCTTGCAGGGACCAACCCTATCCCTGTATACGTCCCCATCATAGGTAATCTCCGCAGAGACTCGCTTTAGCAAGTTTTTTTGGCTATCCCTAACTCTCCCTCACCTATTCAAAATTGATAGTAATTCCCCTCCCCCCACCCCCACCATTTTCTTCTTTTCCACCTCCATAAAGACTACATCTACCCCTCAAGATCTCATCTCCTTCTTCTTGTTTCCTCTTTTCATCATCAACCAAGAAGCAAAGCTTCTCTCCTCCTCTTTGAAGGCCGTAGCTGTTTCACAAAAAGGAGGGAAGAGATTTTTCTCTTGATTGGTGGTTTTTGAAAATTGGAGCTCAAATTTAGGAGGGTTCTCAAGCTAGGAAGAAGAGGTAGGGGTTTTTAGTCTCTTCTTGTTGTGAATCTTGAAGAAATATATGTTCTACAATTGGGGGTTACTATTCTAGGGTTCAAAAGGTTAAACGTAGTGTGTCTTTGAAGCTTAGATTTAGCTTATATTAGCCTCGATGAGTATTCTAAAATGGTTTTTGTGAGGTGAAACTCTTATGAAGATAATTAATCAAGTTATGGCATAAATTAACTAGAATAAGATTTTGGGGATCAAGGCTTGAGACCCTAAGAATTAGTGTTAGATTGAGGTTCCTATAAGTTTAAATAATTTAGTTGCCCCTAAATATAAGTGTAATTATGAACCCAAATGATAGGGCAAATAAGAGAAAAAGAAAGTAAGAAAATGAAGATAAACTTGGATTTTCGATATCCTTCATTGAATAACGGCAAGCAATATGTCCATCATTCCCCCCGGGAATCTAGCACCCAAATAACAAGCTCCTAATCATTCACCAATCATTGCCTTACACCTTTCCCCCCATTCTTTCTCATAGTCAGCAACCTATTTCTAATATGCACCAAAGAGATCCTAATGTATGTAGTCCTCCCAGTCTTTAGGCCTCACAGCAACACGTTTACCTTTCCCTTGGGTTGTTTCTTCCTACATTTCCAATGGGCTGCTTCCATTAGTAATCATTGAGCCATCATGTCCTACCCCTTCAAGATATACCTTGTCCTCAAGGTATAAATTAGGAAAATCCTACTGCAGTTGATGCAAGTTTTCCTACGTGGAATCTTTAGGTGATAAGCTAGCCCATTGAATCAGAACTTTAGTCTTTTGAGGGTCTTGATATGATGCCTTCTCTACATCTAGAATTGCCAAAGATCTAATTGTGGGCTCATGGGTGTCAAGGTAAGCTTCTGGCAACGCAAGCCTAGTATTAGGCAGAACGCCATAATACTTTTTTAGTAGGGAGCAGTGAAAAACGGGATGGATCCTAGAGCTTGCTGGTGATTCCAGCTTATATGCTACAACCCCAATTTTCTCAACCACTTGCAAGGGAGCAAAATACCTCTTGCTTAACTTAGGAACATCAGCTGAGAATACTGATCTTTGTTTATGAGGCCTCAATTTAACAAACACCCAATCACCCTTATTGTACTGCACGTCGCGCCTCTTCTTATTCTCCATCGCTTTCATCTGTGCTTGAGCCTCGAGAATCTTGGACCGCAATTTGCTAAGAAGAGTGTCCTTTTCTTCTATCTCCTTCTGCACTGCTTCAACAACAGTTGAGCCTGGGCAATAGCTGGGAATACTAGGAGGAGTTCTTCCATCGACCACCTCAAAGGGAGTGACTCCAGTGATAGCATGCACTGCAGTGTTGTAACTCCATTCTACCCAATGGAGGTAACGCTCCCATTACTTCGGTTTGTTGTGCACAAATGCCCTCAAGTATTGTTGCAGGGTGCGATTGACCACCTCTGTTTAATCGTCGGATTGGGGGTGGTAGGCGATGCTCATCCTCAAGGTGGTGCCACTTAGTTTGAATAATTCCTTCCAGGATCTGCTCAGAAAGATAGGATCTCGATTGGATATAAGGCTGTGGGGTTTGCCATGTAGCTTGCAGATATTTTTAGCAAATACTTTAGCTACTCTAACAGCAATATAATGTAAAGGTAGCTTAATGAAATGGGCTGCTTTAGAAAAATGGTCTACCACTACCAAAATAATTGCACTGCCACATGAAGGAGGTAATCTAACAACGAAGTCTAAGAATAAATCTTCCCACACCCTCACTAGTGGAGGTATCGACTGCAACAGGCCACTGGGCGCCTTGGTTTCATACTTAGTTTGCTGATATTCAATGCATTCCTTGACAAATTGTTGCACATTGTTCCTCATACAGTAGCATTCAATCAGCAAACGATTTTCATGACTCCCACGTGTCCTCCTTGTGGAGAAGAGTGAGATTCACGCATCAATTCTTCCTTTAGGGTTGAGGAAGAGCTAATCACAATTCTATCATAAAAAATAATCACCCCATTATGCAGGGTGTGTTTCAGAAACTTGCTAGGGTCTTGCTCAATGGATTGACGCAGTTGGATCAAATTTTTGCTAGTCCTCGACTCTCTTGAATTTTGCTTAAAATGTCACATTGGGTCACTTCTAACACCAAACACTGGTTGTTAGAATTTTCAGTCAATCTAGATAGGGCATTTACAACTCTATTCTACTCACCAGGCTTATAATGTATGGAATAATCATAGCCAAGTAACTTGGTCAAGTAGAAGTGTTGTTCCGGCATCTGAATAGTTTGGCTTATTAGCTCTTTAATGCTTTTTTTATCAGTAAGGATCTCAAAATGCCTCCCTAATAAATAATGTCTCCACTTCTTGACTACCATAGTAATAGCATGGAGTTCTCTGACATATGTGGAGGCTGATCTCAACTTAGGACAAAAAACCTTACTAAATAAAGCAATTGGATGGCTTTTTTGCATGAGAATAGCTCCTATCCCTGTACTGGAGGCATTAGAATAAAGTTGGAAACCACACTCAAAGTTCAGAAGTGCTAAAATGGGGCCTTGACAATAACTTGTTTCAATTGTTCAGAAGCTGCTTGCACACCCATAGACCACTGAAACCCATCCTTTTTTTGCAATTCTGTCAATGGGCTTGCAATTGTGGCATACCGCTTGATGAATTTTCGGTAGAACTCCGTCAACCCCAAGAAGCCGCGCAGTTGCTTCACGATCAATGGAACTAGCCAATTCACCATTGCTTGAATTTTGTTAGGGTCTAGTACCACCCCTGTCCTTGTAATAATATGCACAAGATAATCGATTAACTGCTTACAGAAGGAGCATTTGGAATGCTTCAAGTAAAAATGAGCCTCAGCTAACAATTTAAAGACCAATTATAGATGATGCAAATGTTTATCTGATGAGGGACTATAAACAAGAATATCATCAAAAAATATAATAACAAACACGCCTAAATTAGGGTGAAACAACCCGTTCATCGTCGCCTGAAATGTTCTAGGGCATCGTACAGTCCGAGCGGCATCACTTTGCATTCGTAATGCCCTTCGTGCATTCTGAAAGCAGTCTTGTGAACATCCCGAGACTTCATCTGAATCTAATGATAGCATGAATAAAGATCTAGCTTTAAGAACCAGCGGGCCTTGACCAGCTCATCCAACAATTCATCAATCGTCAGAATAAGGAAATGGTACTTGATAGTAATGACGTTGAGTGCCTTATTGTCTACACAGAAATGCCACGTGCCATCCTTTTTATGCACTAGTAACACAAGTGATGAAAACGCACTAGTGCTAGGTTGAATGACCCCTTGCCGCAACATTTCCTTAATCTAAAGCCCAATCTCCTGTTTTTGAAAATGCGAATATCGGTAAGGTTTGACATTAACTAGGGAGGCCTAGGATTCTAGATGAATGCAATGATCAGTGGTTCGAGATGGGGGCAAACTAGATGGACTATCAAATAGATGATGAAACTTTGTGGTTAATGCAAAGAGGCCTGGAATTACACCTAAATCTTTATCAGAGATTATAGGAAGCAGTAGCAATTCTTTGTAGTTAATTCAGGGAAAGCTCTAAAGCGACAGGAGATGATTCCGCACTCAAATGAATCATCCTGCCATCCCAAATAAATTTCATTTGCAGCTCTCTGTAATCAGTCAACATAGGGCCGAGTTGCTTCAACCATTAAATCCCTAACACGATATTTGCCCCACTTAAAAGAAGTACGAATAGATTAATAATGAAAGAATGATTCTGAAGCATGAGTGGTACCTTCTCAAAGGCCATAGAACAGTGAATTTTTTCCCCATTTCCCACTAACACTCGAAAGTTGGCAGTGGGTGTCATGGCCAACCCCAAGAAATTTGCAACATGAGCTTGCACAAAGTTGTGCATGCTCCCATTGTTGATCAGGATGGAGACTGGGGAGTTCTAAAGATGCCCCTGAACATGAAGCGTTTGACATCATGATCGACCTTCCATTGCATGTAGATTGATCTCAAGATTAGATTCCCCCATGTACGGTGTAGGTTCCTTATCGGGTTTGTTGGGTAATTCCTTCATGGTTTCCTCATCCTCTGTAAGTAGCAAAACGAATTTTGCCTTACAACGATGACCCGGAATGAAGCGCTCATCGTAGTTATAGCACAATCCTTTGTCGCAATGAGCCTGGAGCTATGTCGTCGTCAACTTCTTTACCTACAATGAGGGCGACAGAATTATGGGTTCGCATGGAGGAGTAGGGAATGGATGATTGCGGTTGGATGGACACCACAACACAGAGGAAAGATCATGCAACTTGTCCTTATGTAAGTTTGCTAGGGCGATTGCTTAGGGAAGAGTGGTTAGGACCATGGCTTAGACTTCTCTATGGATTTTTGGTTCCAAACCCGAAACAAAGCAGTTGATGAAGAAATGGGCCGGAAGGCCCACAACATGATTTGCAAGAGATTCGAACTGGGCTTGATATTCTCAAACGGATCCAGTCTGGCATAGCTTGAACAAAGTACCCACAAGGTCATCATATATGGAGGGTGCAAAATGGGCTTCCAAAGCTAGCATAAATGTAGGCTAAGATAACAACTATTGATTAGTGTGCATCCATTGGAACTAGGCCAAAGCCTCGCCATCCAAATAGAAAGAAGTAATGGTAATGCGTTGATCCATGGGTGTGCGATGAAAATCGAAGAACTAGGAGATTTTGAAAATCCACCCACAAGGGCCTATCCCGTCGAATCGCAGTACATTAAGGCGGAAGGAATGGCCGAGGGCAGTAGCCGAAGAAGCCGGTGGTGGAGGATCGGGTAGGCGTTCAGGGGTACCAGAACAACTCTCCACTGATTGTAAGCGATGTAAAACTTCACTCATTTGCTCTGCCAAGGAGGTAATTGTTGCTTCCACTTTAGACGTAGGTGGTGGTTTCGAGGCAGCAGAAGCACGAGTATGGCCGCCTACCATGTAAGTTCGAAGATGAAAGCACCAAAAATGATAGGGAAAATAAGATAAAGTAAGAAAATAAAGATAAACTTGGATTTTTGATATCCTTCATTGAATAACGGCAAGGAATATGTACACTATTCCCCCCGGGAATCTAGCACCCAAATAACAAACTCCTAATCATTCACCAATTATTGCCTCACACCTTTCCCCCCATTCTCTCTCATAGTCAGTATCCTATTTCTAATATTCACCAAAGAGATCTTAATGTATTTAGTTCTCCCAGTCTTTGGGCCTCACAACAACCCGTTTACCTTTCCCTTAGGTTGTTTCTTCTTGTATTTCCAATGGGCTACTTCCATCAGTAATCATCGGCCCATCACCAAACTTGTTAAGATCATTATCTTGAGTTGTCACAAAAAGGGTAGTTAAAATCCTACATTAGCAACTTAGAAAGATGGAAAATTAATTATCATGCTAATGGAATTATTGCAAACTAATTTTACCCATCAAAATACATGATATATGGAGGCTAAAACTATCCTTGAGTAGTTGATTTGGTGAAAAAATAAGTAGAAATAATTTTGGACCCAAACTAGTTCTGATAAGTCACTAGAAGGGTGAATTTCGGGTCTTGTCCCTCAATGGATACCAAAACTATTTTTAGACTTGATTATTTGGGTTATATACACCTTAGAAATGTCCATGAATGGTTAGAATTGGTTTAAGGTGAATTATGGAAGATTTAGATGTTAACTAGTTAAGTTTCCTAACTCATAGAGCTATTCTCGGCCATGTACTTAGAGGGTGACCAAAACCATATTTTAGTTCAGTATTTAGAGTTGTTATAGTAAAATTTAAGTGCCTTGGACCATATATAATCATGTAGGGTAAGTTTAAGAATGTTTAGAGTTGGTTTCAAGGTGTTTATGTCAAGAAAAAGTGTTATGATTTTCATAGTAGTATTTCTATGTATATATCTATTTAAAGTGTAAACTGAGTATGATGGTGGGAAACCACTTGAAATTGAAATGTTTGGATGATTTCTTATAGCCATTAAGGCCAGTGATGGAAGCCAAGGTATGTGTCCTATTCTTGATTCTTGTAACCTTGATGGTTTATCTTGAATTGCTTTATATATGACTCATGATGATGATGAATTTATTTGTTATAAAGAATGTATTGAAATTGCAGATTGATGAGTATTTGTTGATTGCTGCTATGATTGGGAATTTTCTAGTTGTCTATTAGTGTTTTTGAATTTTTGGATTTCTCATGGTACAGTTGTTATGCTACCAGATTTTTGCTAGAGTTTCCATGAAGTTGCATCATGATGCATAAGTGCATAAAATTAGAGAAGATTGTGCTATTAATCATGAAATTCCTTTTAAAGAATGTTATATGTCAAAGAAATGCACAAATCTTAATTAAGACTTAAAAGTGGTCTTTTGGTAAGGGAAGGCGATCCTAATTAATTAAAAGACTTGGTAGTGACCTTTCAATAAGGGAAGATGATCCACAAAGATAAAATAATCGGGCATGACCCTTTGGTAAAGGAAGGCGACCCGTCAAGATACCCCTCTACTTTGGAGGCATGCGGCCGATATAGATCCCTCCAATTGTAGAAGTATGAGATCCTCTTGTCAGCCAGAGTCTAATTTAGATAGTACTATGTGACGACAGTCATTGAGTGAGCTTACATCATAAGACAGTCTATGCACATAATCATAATAAGAGCACGTACTAAAAGAAGCTCTTAATGACAAAGAATAAGCACATAAGCATTCATCCACAAGATTTGCATGGCATTCATTGCATGATGACAATTAAGTCATGATTTAATGTGTTATTAATGCTATTGTATTTTAGAGCTTTGATTAAGTGATTGAATAAAATGAACCCACTTTCGAGTCTATGATTTCAAAATTACTAAAAGAAATCTTCATTCTTCTTAACCATGTTCACTGATTTTATTAAATAAATCGAAGTGGCTAAGGCAATGATAATGTTGGTTGTATGTCTAGTTAGAAGACTCTATTAAGAAATACTTTATTTCTTATTCCTGTGTATGTTCCTGCGTCATCTTCAGACGAAGCTAATGGCGTCCGTAGCGATCTTCCTAGAGGTACCTAAGTGAACCTGGCACTGTGATCCTGCCTTGAACTCACTAGTTTTGGTAGCCCACAGTAGTTTCAGACTTCATATTTTCCCCAGCAACCCATTTAGCGTATTGTTGAAACTTTTATGTTAGGTTGATTTCCTTTTGAAATGACTGTATGTATATTTTGTTTAGCTTAGCCTAGGGGCTCGCTAATTTGACTTGCTTGTGTATAATTGAGATACTAATATGTAAATGTGTATGCCTAGTACTCATATATCTAAATATATGAATTGCTCGATTATCTATGTAAATTATATTGTCTCTCTATTTTACATTATTATGATACGAGTTAACTACGGATTTTAATATTGTACGTTGTAATGCTAATATCAATTATATGCACTAAAAGACTCAATTTTAGAAATTATTATTTAAAAAAAATTATACACTATTTTCATGAACCAACTACTTTGAAGCTAAAAACGTTCCGCTAGTTCAATTGTAACAAGTAGTTATTGCCACAATACAACTTAAGGATAGTGTAGTCTTATTAAGGCATTACACTTTGGGATTAAGTTTGATTGAACCGAATTGTGCACTTGCTAAATCATTAACCTCACAACGAGGGGCCACTTAGGCACAAAAACAGTAACAAAGGGAGTAATTAATTTTCTTACTCCCTTATTAGTGCACTTTTCTACCAAAAAAAAAAAATGATAATCTCTAATAACTACTCTCTCCACCCACAAATAATTGTCCGTTTGACAAAATTGGTACATCCTAAAATCAATATATCTGGATATAATCTACATCCAGATATATTAATTTTAGAAGGTATCAATTTTATCAAATTGACAGTTATTTGTGAACGGAGTGAGTAAGAATCAAGTAATAACATAAAATAATTATCTTTTTCGTTCAAAAGTCATTGAGTTTCTATGTTTATTTTTTTTTAATCTCATAAAAATTAGAGTAAATGATGCTATCCTCTCTCTTGACAGATGCTTTTATTATCATTGTGCACCAAACTTAATTTAAATTATGTTTCGACTGAGGATTTTGGAAAGGGAAGTAATTTTTCATTTTGGTGTGTTTGGCATAGGGTAAAAATAGAATGTAAATTTTCATAGATCCCATTCATACATAATTTTACATATGAATGAGATCCATAAAAATTTATACCCCATTTTTACCCCCATTCCAAACACACCCTTAGTGAATATTTGTCTCATTCAAAGATTTTTAAAAAATGATTCAAATAGAATAATAAGAATTAGATGGAGGTAAAAAAAGAGGTGAAAAATTTCATGAATGAGCATCAAATATAAATTTACACATGACGCTCATTTATGAAATTTTTCATCCCTTTTTTTACCCTATATCAAATATACCTTAGTGTAAAATATCTTTCGTCATCAACCTACCATATATTATTATGTGTAATTTTTCATATAATTATTATACAAGTCAAATATTTTTAATGATATGCACGTATTATTGTATGGCTAAATAATAATATAAAAAATTTTACATTGAAGTAATTAACCTTCTCATAATTTCTTATTCATTTTCATAAGTATGTTCTATATTTTCCCCCTTTTTTTTTCCAAAAAATGACTCTTTTCGTCATTTTCCTACCAATATTATTCGTCAAACCAAACATACCAAATTTATTCTTTCCTCCACACCATCATTAAAATGAAACTGAATTTATTCTTCTATTGAATTGACTGCCGAATCCGTGGAAGCCCTGGATGGTGGGGTAACATACATCCACCAGCTAGATCAACCAGGCCCCGCATATGTAAATTCGTATGCTGCCGACAAGCCTTTCAAGATCTTGATGTGCTACCAACAGCAATTGAATCTAGTGGAAGAGGTTAGTCTCTTATAATATAGCAAATCAAGGTTCAAATTTCAAATAAAAATGGTACTCATATTTAATATCCAATCAAATTTTGAACAAAATTGTCTCCAATAAAAAATATCTATAATAAATTAATTTTTTCAAAAAAAAAAAAAAATCTTGGTGTGTGGTGAGGATTGTGCGTTAAACTGTTAAAGTGCAGATAAAAGTGTTTTATGAGAGGCCTATGAGGTTGTAGCTCAATCGATGGGGTATAAAGGTAATGCTAGAAATATTCAACTTTCCATTAGTTTATCTATCTCTCTTCTACTTCAATGTTACACCTTCAAAGTATCAAGGGGAAAAAATGTGCATTATCGTGCGAGAGATTTGATTATAGAATCACGCAGTTCATAAAATGATTTATTAAAAATATATATACTCAATTTTTTTTGTGAAAAAGAGCTTAACTATGGTTGAAAAGAGTTATAAAATTTATGTATCAAGCATGTGTCATGTAACTTGATCTGAAAGTCAATGGCAAAAGCTTTTGAAACTCAGGTAAGCCACCAGGTGGCTTGCGAGAGACGCAGAATATTGGACATCAAATTTGAATTCCCAACAATGGATACTTTGTAATCCAGTGATTACCATTTGTTCCATTAATTGCAATTAAACTCGGCTCAATCTTCTTTTACCAACATAAAAGGATTGAGCCACCTATGATATAGTTAATCAACTGCACAATTTTGTTTGGTGCTTAGCTAGTCAAAGTCAGATAAAGCATTGATTCAATAACGTAATGGAATGTGTTTTAAGCCACAAAACGGTTTTATGGAAATTAAAAGTGTGCTTAGCTAGATCCCACTAGGATGATGAGGAAATATTAAATATAAACGTACTAAAACGTGACTAAGAACATATTAGGCACATTTCATTTGTTCGCTAAAGTGACAATGTGAACGAGTTGAAAATATGTTTATTCTTATTAATCAAAGGGGAATGACAATCATTGTTTGAATGAGCAAAAGGGACTTCAATTTCTCAAGCATAGGGTCTTGAGTTAGAATCTGCCTTGAAAAAAACAATCGTTGAAAAAGCTCTCATCGTATGAATCTAATTGTAACACAAATAATATTAATGGTTTTTATTTTATCGTATAATACGATAGTTATATGATATCAATGTATAAATTGATATAATGTGTCTTTTAATATATGTTTTTCATTTCATATTAACATAAAAAATAAATACCAGTTAAAAAATTAAAATGAGTTTTAATTATATAATAAGAAGTCAAAAAGTATTTGAAAACGATTATAAGACGAGAGTGCAAGAAATATTTGTAGTTTTAATTTTTATATTTATCTTTAAATTTTTAAATAAATATTAAAGTGTATTTATCATTTCATCTTTTTATATTTTTAAAATTTTTAAATAAATAATTAACAATAATAATTAAAAAAATACAGAGTTGAAAATGCTTTATATTTGTAAATATATCACATTTATACATTAAATATCATTCAGTTTTTCCCTTCTTTTCCACATTTTTCTCTACAATTTAAAAAAACAAAAAGTCATATTCTTTAACCTCAACCACAGCTCATTGCACTCCATCACCACCACGTTGTTCATGTCCTAGCTAGTGCAGCCCACCCCATGATCACTTCATCGTTGCCAACACCCTATTATTGTCATTGTCGCTACTACCACTCTATCACTAGTTAATGCCACAACAACCGCAGCTGGTACCACTCCACCATTGTGTTTAAATTAGATTTGACAATTACACCTCGACTTGAATGTACTCATACAGCCCGGTATGATGTGGAGGCAGGCGGGGTGGAATAGTGCTCCGAGACAAGTTGTGTGCGGAAGTGAAATCAAGCTCAACCCAACACTCTCCTACCATCATGTTGTTATGATCTATTTTCCCCTAAAGTTTAAAGTTTTTTTTATTTTTTTTGTACTAATTCTTGTGACTCATCTTAATGAGCTTACTAAAATGCCCCTTACTTATTGATTGGAAATTGGTCCCACTTTTTTTCTTTTTTTGTTTTCAATGAATCCGTCACAATGAATCTCAAGAATGAGGACAAACAACATTTTTTGTTTAGGCAGAGATATATGACTAGTTTTGTGTCCAACACACAATCATACACTATTTAGGTAGGAGTTTATTAGATTAAAAGTATAGACAATACTCTAACTCATTTATCTTTTGATGAAATTTGACTTTTATCTAAAAGAATGGAAACAACAAGGATCAAACTCTAAATTACTTAATCGTAAATGATTAGGTTATAAACCAACTTTTTTAAAAGCTTAATCTATTAAGTAGAAATACGTGAATAATTTTATACTTACTATATATGAAATAAAATTTCAACTTTTGAATTTAATGTATTTGGAGATTACTGTATCGATTTCATTGTTCAGATTCAAGACTTTAAACATTTATTTCAATTTATATGAGATAATAGTTTGATTTTAAGATTGTGATTGATTATTGAACAAATTAATATTTAAAATACTTATAAGTGTGAACTGTCAAGCAAAACGGGCAGAAAGCAAAGTCTAATATGATCTTGTAAGATAAGTTCAGATTGTCATCCACAAAAGGGGTGCAAGGTAGAATCATAATGGCAAAAAGCTGCCCTATTAGCTCTCTTACCTCCAACTACGCTTATAATAAAATATTTCAGGCATATTTTGATTAAAAAAATAAAGTAATACACGTCAAATTACTTTTGTAAGGGTTTATTGCTATTAATTTCGAAGGGGTGTTATTTGAACCCCAAAAAAGATATCCCATCGGTTCGCCTCTCATCCACTGTCGAAACACAGTTTTCCTATTTTAATTTTTTTTAATCTTTTTCAACAAATCCTAGAAATGTGTCAACGAGAGTGAGTCGACTTGATAAGTTTAACAAAAAAAAAAATCCACTAATTTTATTTTCCTTCCATATCTGCATTTATTTTATAACAAACGTAAGGATGAAGTGGAACAAGTAATTCGGCAATTCCATTCTTGATGCTATCATGGGAATCGATCCTATCATACATGATGAAAAGAGAATAATGATTCCATTGCATCCATTCTCATTTCTTAGAAATTTCGCCTTACATTCTTGAGTGCCACGTACACTAGACAAAACGAAAAAGCTAAACCCAACGGTGGCCTTAAATACTGTGTAAGGATACGTAGACAGGAAAGAAAAACTGAGTCATGAATATAAAAGACAATATTGAGACATAATCATTAATCGGGCATATTGTTTACATGGATCGCTACCGGAAAATCAAACGGTTCACGATTTGACAGGCCATGTCCTGCTCCTAATCAAGGCCAACCTGAATCACTAACCCCGGAAAAGTTTAATGGCAAATGAAAAAGGGGTGGTATTTCTACATATCTTTAAATATGTCTAATTAGCATTCATAAAGTTGAAAAAAAAATTATGAAAAAAAGGAAAAAATGAAAAAGTAAAAGGAGAGGGCAGAAAGATAAAAAGATGTCAAAATATGTCAATAATAGGTATGTATAAATTATTTTTCTCCAAATGAAACAAAGTGTACCAACTTTTTTAGTCCACAAATAGTGGGTTCATTTGGTTAAGATTATAAACAAAAGTATTTGTTAAGAAGTAAAAATAGAAGCAAAAATAGAAATTAAGAAAAAAATTGGTTTACATTTAGATATAACTATATAAGTACTTATTATCAAAATTAAAAATTATTAAATTATTTAGATGTGATAAATATAGAAACATTTCATTTAATAAAATTACAATTAAGGATATAGAGAGAAAAAATGAAAGTGGAAAGCGAGTAATATTTTATAAAAGTCTTATAGATAAAATCATAATTGAGTGGAAAAAAAATAATTACTAATTTCAATGAACGATATTCTCTTTCTTTTACTGCTTCTATTTTTTTCTTTTAGAAGTATAAATAAATAATAATAAAAATTTTATAAGTACTTTTTTCTAAAAAAATTTTAAAAAAAAAGTACTTCTTTTTTATGTCAAACACAAATAAACGCAATTGCAAAAACATTGCCACTGAGACCCAAAACAAAGACCCAATAAGAATAAATATATAAATAAAATTGCCATGCAATTTTTTTTTAATTTTGATAATATCATTGATATCCAGTCTCTATTATCAAAAACCCAACTAATATTGCCCAACCTAATAAAAGTCCCTAAGAGGAAAGAAATCTCCTAATAAAAAATTTTTCTATTCTCATAAATCAAATTTGAGTTATCTAATTAAAAGCACAAGGCACCTACTACCTTAACTATTTTTGGGTGGTCGTTATATGCACTTACATAGTGCAAATTAGTGATGCAATCATTAGATCTAATCAACTCTAAGGGATAGAAGTCTCCCAATAAAACATTTTTCTATTCTCAAGAATCAAACTTTGAGACTTCAGATTAAAGACCAAGGCACTCCCACCTTAACTATTTTTGGGTGGTCGTTATATGCACTTACATAGTGCAAGTCAGTGATGCAGTCAATGGACCTAATCAGCTCTTTGCATTTGGTAGGGCTTATAAGTATTCGACATGGCGTACCATAAATTCATCAAGACTGGCTGAAGTTTGTGCAACAACCCTGATATCGTCATAGCTCCAGAACAAGCATATCTTAACATGATCATGTTACAAGTAATACTAAATGTCAGCGTCAGTAATTTCATGTATACAGCCAACAGATACGGAAACAACGATTTTCTGGCAATCTAATGGGTAGTGGAGAGTGGGATAGAGTGACCAAATCAGGGTCGAGAGTACAAACTACAAGATATTTGTACTTTGATAAACATGCTGACTGCATTAAACAGTTTTGATTCAACATTGTCAAACCAGAACAGAAGGCAGGAGTGGTAAAAACCAGTGGAATCATACATGTCTGTCACCATTTGCTTCGAGGCACCATGTTTTACAGATGTAACAAAGGACATGGCACCATGTTTTACAGAAGTAACAAAGGACATGCATATCTTGTTGCACTCATTCCTTCCTGACTCGCACAGCACCAGGTGAGAAGGGACCCCCATCTAACAAGGAACCAAATAATCATCACAAAGAAGCCAAGTCCAGAATGTAGGAGGAATATTACACTAATGGGAAAGACAGATCGAATACACGCCAACACTTGGATAATTACTCAAGATAACTGCTCATTTCCTAAGTTTAAAGAACCATCTTTCATCAACTTTAAGCTCAAGCTGTTGAATCTCCCTCGTGAGTAATGCCTAGATGCTTTTCTCCAATCCGTTCCAGTTTTCATCATAGCCACAAACTCATCATAGCTGATACGTCCATCCTGTAATTTTTCAAGAAATTTTAGAGGGTAAGGTTCCCCAATCAAGACCATGTCTATATGCAGAGGAAAAATTGTCAAATATTAACCTTGTCCGTGTCTACTTCTTGGAAAATATCATTTGCTACATCTGTACAATCATCTGCTCCATCTTCCATCAAGGCATTTCGTAGCTCATCTGGTTCAATATACCCATTCCCGTCCTTGTCAAAATATGAGAAGGCCTTGCGAAGATGCTCATCATTAGCCATCCTTTTTAAATGAAGAGAAACAGCAACAAATTCTCCATAGTCAAGTGTTCCCTTCCCATTGCTATCTACCTGTTGTCAACATACAATGGTTTAAAGACAAAACAAGAGGGATTTCAAGCTGGAATATTATTCTTTTAGTATCATTCAAACAACGGTGTGAAAAAGAACAAATGCCCTGGTTTTGAACATGCCCAAGGCAAAGTCATAACTCATAAATAGAAAATATATCAGAAGTATTGTAATCCAGGCATTTTAACTCTCATTTGCACATTGATATGCACAGATATAAATACTGAAGGTCAATATAATGCACTATGAGATGTTGCAAGTGGCAACTTTAGACACAATAAATTAGAGGAACAAGAGAGAGTTGACCATACAGCTTCAATAAGCATCTGAACTTCAGACTCAGCAAGTTGGGATCCAAAATTTCGAAATCCAGCTTTCAATTCTTCAATGGAAACAATACCATCATTATCACTATCCATTTTCTTGAACATATCTTTGATGTCTTCAACTTCTTCATTGGATAAGAAATCAGCAATGACCTATTTTCAGAAGTACAACCTTAGCTGTAATATACATTAAAAAACACCAACTAAAAATATCACCAGGTGCTGCGAACAAACCCTAAGGGCTTTTCTTTTGAATCTGTTCATCATTGAAAATTGCTTAAGCCTTGACTTAACAACATCTCCAAGAGGAACATTAGGAGCCTTTTTAGCATTTTGGAGCCAAGGATGCTCTGCAGATCGAGAAAATAAAAACACAAAGAAGATCATCATTTCATTCCAGTGATTCATTAACATAGCTACCATATGTAATTCAAAATAAAATCAGTAAATCACTACTTACTACAAAAAGATTATATCTCCTTCAAAAATCTACTTTGTTTCCCTTTCGGAAGTTCTTGTTCATGAAATCAAAGTTACAAAGGAAAGAGATTTTTAGGGATTTAAAATATAAAATAGAGAGAAAAACATCGTCAATAAAGCCCAGCTGCCCAAGTAAAGGACATAATTTAATTATTAAAGCTCACATAAGAGAAAGTTTTTAGCACTTCTTCATTTGATTCTATTTAGAACGTGCAACGCAAAAACAATGCTAAATCATTTCAGTGCTGAAACTTTTGGCATCCAATAGAGTTTTCAAACATCTCCTCAGATTAAGAAGTCATAAACACAAAAGGAGACAAACATACCGAGCACTTGTTTGGCAGTTAATCGAAGCTTAGGGTCTGGTTCCAACATTTGCCTAACAAGACTTTTAGCACTTTCAGAAATACTGGGCCAAGGTTCCCGTTTGAAATCTATAAGCCCTCGAAGAATGGCCTGTGCAACCCCTTGTTCAGATTCTGCATTAGAATTAACCTCAGGTAAGACAACAAAAATTTCATCCGAGCTGATGGAAAAATAAAAAAGACCACAAGTTCAAAAGTACAGAGGGTGCGATACACATGAACCAAAGGAAAACACAAAAAATGTCAGATGAAAACCTTGCCCACAAGCTTTAATATATTTCTGCCTTGTAAAGCCCAAAAGATAAAGAACAAAAAATATAAGCATGTAAGCTTTGGAATTAGGTATATATTACAGAAAACAGAGGGCACTCATGAATGCCCATAGATGCTCATGCACGTGCAGAGGAGGGCAAGTTTAAATAGCAACATAAGAATCGTAGGACATAAGAATGTAATTACCAGCCCAAAATGGGGGAACACCACACAATAAGATATAGAGAATTACTCCTGCACTCCATATGTCTATCTCTGGCCCATAGTTCCGCTTGAGCACCTCTGGAGCCATATAATAAGGACTTCCAACAATTTCTGAGAACCTCTCACCTGGAAATTTGAATATTATCCATAAAAGACAACATTATGGAAAACACGTCAGATAACCAATTGAAAAACATTGAAACATAAATAGGCAATGAAATACAATGTGCTATCAGATCAGATGGCAAAGCATCAACAAAGGAAGGGATGGTACATGCTCATCTTAAAGATTAGCACCAGAGTAAGCAGACAGTCTCTATTTTCCTAGAAAATGTTATTTTCAGCATTTCCTTCATAAAAATTTGAAAACAGGAAACCAAACAAAACCAAGGTAGCATTTTGAAATTGTACTTGAAGCATACTCCATACCTATGAAGCACAGACACTGACACAGACACATGACACGACACGACACGACACGAATGACACACCAAAGTTTAAAAATTATAGGACACTGACACATATACATATAATTAAAATTTTAAAGAAAAAGATTCATTATTATATAATATCATTTATATAAGCTTCTCTTATGTCTTATTTTCTTTATTCAATATTAGAAATTATTTAAAAATTTAAAATAACACAAAATTTATATATTATCTCATTTTTTAAATTTTAAATGACTTTATCTATATTGTGTCTTTCAATATTAGAGTCAAACACGTGTGTCACCAGTGTCTCATGCAAGATCTGACATGGACACGTGTCCAACACATAGATGCGGCACCCAAATGGTGTGTCTGTGCTTCATAGCTGCATACCAACACCCCCTTAGTAACTAAACCACAATATGAACCACTAGTTAGTCTCCAATTACAATAGCAGCATTCTTAAACTACTAAACAAAGTTGTTGTTAAAGCAACAACAGTTAATGTGGAATATCAAACAAAGATGCCATATTCTCTTTTACATAGTGCTTTATCCGATTTAGAACCATCAAAAAAAGAACAATAACACTATCTGTTGTTTGTACAGAACCAAACAATGGACACAGGAAAATACCACATTACTGCTAATGTCATTATTGCTGATATATATTATGTGCGGCAAGTCCTAGTATAGTTCCAATGAAGACCACACTTTACGCTACATTTAGCAGGAGGGAATGGTGGGAAGGGAAAAGAAAAGGATTGGTACATTTGGACAAACTTGTAGTCCATAGTCCAGGCAATCTCCTTCCTTTAATTTCCCTCCAAATCTGTCAAATTAAATATAGTTTAACACAGTAACAAAGCTACTGCCAAACTTAGGGTTAGGTGATCTCTCATTATCAGCACAGACCCAAGTCAAAGGCAAACTCCACCTCCCGAATTTTGTTTCCCAGCAGAAGTCAGGGACCCCTTTAACAAAAATGTTGCTCTGTCAACTCAAGGCCCCCAATCCCATTAACACAAAGAGCACTTGGAAGTGAAGATTAAATGACAGCAAGGGAATTCTAAGCTCATGGTACAACAACAACTATCCTCTCATTTTTCCTTTTATGCAGCAGATGCAAATGTAGACTGCACAGAGCTTCGTGGCATCAAGTATGCTACATTAGACAGCCATCACATTCACAAGCACCCCAAACAGTAGCAGCAGTACAATTTCACTCAACAGTCAACACAAGCGCTAAAAAACTCCTCCCACTCCATCTCACTATCAATCAAGTATAAACTTCAACAGTTCAATTAGAAAAAACACAGAACTAGCTATAATCAATCATTTCCCCATTCATTTCTACTCAATTCAAAATAAAATCCACACGCTAATGCACTGTATTCAACCACACATATCGACAACTACCAACGCCACATCCAAACCTTTCAAATTTCACAATTCACCCTACGCCTCATATTCAACATTCAATTATTCACCTACATTTCAGTTATCCTTCACATTTCTTCAGCTACATTTCTCTCCTCATATTCAAAATTTTCATTTCTATATTTACATACAAATCATGACAACCAGGACTAAATCTCACTGGATCATGTCAGCAAGCTCACTCATGCAGGTTACACTATAAGTCTTCAGCTCTACGCCTCTACCTTATATTCAAAAGTTCAATTATTTCATCCTGGTACCTGGCTTGAAGAATATCGACAACCCAAAATCGATAGCTTTGAGGGGCGAGTTCTCCTTCTTGTTGGCAAACAAAAAATTCTCGGGCTTCAGGTCCCTATGGATCACCCCATGCTTGTGGCACAGCTGCACGACCTCCACAATCGTCCTCACGACCGCCGCGGCGGCCCGCTCGGTGTAGTGGCCCCTGGCGACGATGCGGTCGAAGAGCTCGCCGCCCTCGCAGAGCTCCATGACGAGGTGGACGGCATTGTCGTCCTCGCAGGCCTCCCGGAGCGCCACGATGGACGGGCTCCGCGGCAGGTGGCGCATGATCGCCACCTCGCGGCGGACGTCCTCGACGTCCACGGCGGTGCGGAGCTTCCGCTTCGAGATGCTCTTGCACGCGAGCAGCTCGCGCGTCTCGCGGTCGATGCAGAGGTACGTCACGCCGAACTCGCCGCGCCCGAGCTCGCGGTCGACGAGGTACCGGTCCTCGATGTTCTCCTTCGGGACGCCGGTGAGGACGGTGATCGGAGCGGGCTTCTTCTTGGCGCCGCCGGCCGTGGAGGAGTCGCCAGCGGCAGCGGCGCGCTTGTGGTCGGAGAAGCTGGATTTGACGTCCTCCCGGGCAACGGCGGCCGGAGATCTGCAGCAGTTGCCCATCGGCGGCGGTGGCGGTGGCGGTGGCGGTGGCGGATCGGGATGGGGAAAGGGGAGGTTTTGTGGGGAATGGAGGAGCTAGGGTTTCACATGGGGAAAATGTAGAAACCCTAACCCTAAACCCTAGAGATTTGGGGGAAGAGTGTGGAATTGAAGAAGAAAAGGTGGCAATGAAGAACGAGGAGAAGGGAGTGAAAGGGAGAGTGTGAGACTGAAAGCAGTGGGGAGGGTGTACGGTAACGGCTGGGGATGCGGATTTTTAGGAGCGAGGAAGCTCGTGTCTAATTTAAATTACATATATTTTTTTGTTTTCAGAAAAATTGTTTTCTATTCTTTAAATAGAAAGAATTAAAATTGAGAAAAATATTCTTTTTTTGTTTTATAAACACTTGTAAAGATAATTATACAAGACTTGCTAAATTGTAGTAATATAGTTGGTAAGTTATCTTTGACTTGACTTTGAAAATAATTCCATACTGATTGACTGACTAACAAGTGTGACTTAGAAAATTGATAATTAAATCAATTTTTGTTAGAAAAAGTTTATGTTTGCATTTTTATTGAAATAATTTTTGTTTTAGAATGTTAAAAAAAAAAAGATTTTCTTTCTTTTTTGTTTTTACTTTATAGTTAATGTACTATGTTAATTAATCTAGTATAAGGTATATATGATGATGCAAAAGTTGAATGTGTCCGTTCAAATCACTTTTATACTCTTTTGTCCATTTTGTACCCCATTCTTAGATTCATATTCATAACTAGTGTTTTATTTTTTAATCTTCTCTTAAGCCTACAAATTACTTGCCATTATACCAATTTCTTCGAAAGTGCAATAGATGCGTCCAATATATATATATATATATATATATATATATATATATATATATATATTCCAAAATTGGAACAAAAAACATTTTTAAATAGAAATAAATATTGAATTATTTAAATCAATTAAGCTTTTGTTGGTGCTTTATATATCAATAAAAGTGCTTCGTATTAGTTATATAATAAAGATATAATTGACATGTATGGAAATGATGGGTCAAAGTAATAATTCTTTTAAAATGTGTTTAAATTTCTTAAGTTAAAGATGTGAATTTAAGTTTTATGAAAATAATTCTTTTAAAGATTAATTCTTTTATAAAAATTAATTTTACAAATAATTCAAATTACTTAAACTTACAGAAATATTTCACAATCTTTATATATTTATCTATATATAAAGTAGTTAGAATGAAAAAATAATAATAACCTAAAGTAATAGGATATCTTGATTAAATTATTTATAAGATATGATTACAATACACTTTATCGATGTAAGTGAGATACCCTTTACTTTCAATTTTAGAGGTAAATTCACTTGGGATAAAAAAAAAGGCTCCTAAAAATTTATGATATATGTATGTATGGTAAATTTTCATAACCCTGTCTGTCCATATTGAAATTGGCGCATCCTACAATGCACCCTACAAAGTAGGGTGCGTGATGCATTTTATGCACAAAATTGGGTAAATTGTGTTTTTTTTTTTCTCCGCCATTTTCTCTTCCCCTTCCCTTGTTTCTCTTTCGCCACCTAGCTCCGACCTTTCACCTCGAACTCTAACTCCGACCCTCCATCGCACTCTATCTCTGGGCTTCAACCTTCCATTGCGCTCCGTTGTGTCCGTGTTTGCCTCCTCTTCGTGCTCCACCAGGACCCAACTATAGCGGCTAGATCTGAGACACAACTGCAGCGACGCTGCAACCTCGTGACGTGCCGCTTCCGACGGCGGCGAAGAATGAGCTTTGCAAGGGAGGAGCAGAGTGGAAGAATTTGAGGTAGTCGGCGTCGGAGACGAGCAATAGGAGGTTGTCGACAACGAGGAAGATGTCGGACTCTTGTGAGCGCGCGAGCTTGTTGGAGTGAAGGTCTTGCGGATGAAGGGGCGGAGGTCATTGTTGTTGCAATCTTGCGGATGATGAAGGAAAGGAGGAGCAAGGGAAGGGGACCACGAAGTTGGAATTGAGGGGGAGGGAGACAAGGCTCATTTAGCCACAGCTTCATTGGATATTTAGCTGCATTTTTCAAATTTGTTCAGTCACATTCTCAAGTTATTTAACCATATTTGCTGAATGCAAAGAGAAGTGCACTTGTACAAGCAAGTGTATAATACTCCCTACTTTATAAAGTGTATTTAAGATATGACTGTCAAAATCTAGGTATCTGAATTTGGAGAGTTCCTTTTCTGTTGAAACTTTTTACCGTTTTGTTTGTGTTCATCTCACCATTGTCGCAAAATAGTGCAGAGATCTGTTGCTATTTATTTCTTCTTAAATGCTACTTGAGCCTAACTGTCTTTATATTTGGCAAAAATATGTAGTATAGTTTAATAGTATATAGTGGACAAAACGAAATTCTTGTTATGCGACAAAATCAATAATTGAGATTATAGTCTTACCAATAAAAAAAGTTCGGTACATACATTTATTTTAAAAAAATAAAGATATCCATCAAATTAACAGCGGGTGTATGTCATTGACTACATTATGTGAGTATACAGACAACATTCTAGTATTTTAAAATTTACGTATTTTTTAAACGGACATGTGCAGAAGATACTAAAACAGAGGTGGTTTACTGTCCTATATACTGGTTGCATTACTTACAAGTACTTACAAAGTGAAACATACTTGTCTGCAATTAAGAGAAAAAGTATTAAAAGTGTAGGTGAACATTGTAAATCTCAACTATGTTTAGTGATTTTATACCCTAATAATATGCAATTATATTTTAGAATATATCAGGTTTGATCTTTAATATGATGAAATCTTCTAATTTAGAACTTTAATGTATGGCATTCTTATTGACTTAGATGAGGATAAGTCTTGGTACAATGGTAAGATTGTTGCTTTATAACTTGAAAACAACCTCTCCATTTGTGAGGATAAAATTGCATACACCTACCTTCCGCAAACCCTTTTATTTTTAATGATTTAAATGCACTCACTAAAAGTAAATCTAACCAAAATTAAGACCAGAGTTACAATTAACTAATAGTATAAGGGCATCACCGAGATTAAGTTCAGTTATGGGAGCATATTGCAAGACCCAGGAACAAAAGGAGAAAAGGGTGCGAGAAACAAGAGAAGATGCCATGTGCTGTCTCTTTAATATACAAAATATACAAACATATGAAACCAAAGGGACCTTCTTGTCTGTCTTCTTTCTGCGTTTGTTTGTGTCAAAGACCTAAGTGAGTGGGTCTCGTGGGGCACCTTACCAAACCATCTAGCTTTTCTACTTGCCTTTCAGTTGTTGCTTGCATTGTTAGAGTGCTTGTTTTAGAAGCTGTACATAATTGTTACTAAGGCTTAGATCACACCCTGAAGAAACGGCACAAAATTATGAGTCACAAAAACCTTTTAGAGACCAAGGCTTATTATATTATTGGTTCCATTCCATTATTAATTGGGGGACAAGAGTTATCATGCTTCATTTTGTATTCATTTTCTTCTCATTGGAAGCAGAGAACAAAGACAAATATCACCAAACAACTAGAAGAGAGAGAGAGAGAGAGAGAAGCAGTCAGAGGAAGGCTACATAGACAAATCTTATTCAGATTTGATTCTCTATGGAATTTAATTAACCAAACAAGCTTAATGCAATCACATGAATAGGAATGAAAAACAAGCATTAAAAAATTAGTGACTGGCAAGAGAGGAAGGTAGTATAGCAGGTATTATAAAATATATAAAATAAAAATTTAGAAAATCAGATAAGTAAGAGAATTTTTGCCCCCCAAATGTCCAGTGGAAGACATATCAAACTTTGCTACCGGGTCAGGTGGGTGGCAATGTGGCACAAACTGTAATGGTATGACTTATGAGTTTTTAAGTGGTAAAGATTCAAGCTTGACATTTCATTTTGAGAACCTTCTATTTTGAATTAGGAAACACGGAGAATTGAGTAGAAGAGAATAATAGGTGGTTAGAAATTGCAGAAGCTGTCAACATTTTTTTGTGAAGATTGCAGCTTTTGATTCTACTTTTTTTAATTTGTCTTGGTTTTCTTTGTTGCTAGTGCTTAGTGTATCATTCTTTTCGCCAGAACAAATCATTAGTGATTTCTCACATGTTTTGTTAAGCTAATCAATGCTAAATTTGGGCCATTCATGAATTATTCTTTTTGAAACGTTCTTAATTTCTCTAAGATGACCTTTTTTTTCTCCTTACCAGATAGCTGTGGCATTTGTCTCATGATGGGCTCTCTCTCCTTTGCGTAGCTTGTACACCAAATTCCAAATCGTTGGTCCACATAGGATGATTTCATTTTGACTTTTGAGAATAAATAAGAACGTAGTATCTAGAATGGTATTTTTCCCCCTTTAAATCCAACATATCCAAAAAATTTTATACGACCCATCAATATGAAGCAAAATCAATAGAAATTTCTAAAACCCCAACGTACAGAATGACCCATACATCACAAGGGATTGTCAGAGTGATAATTATACTTACGAATGGTGACGAGAAAAATTATGCCCTTGACCGCTAATTAGTCGAAAAGGGCATTGAGTTATATTCATTAAGAATGATAATTATGTAAGGGGTATCATTATGTACGTTACCTGTATTGTGGTAACTTGACTTTTAAACAAAGATAATTATCATTATAAGGAATACAAGCAATAATTATTCCTAATTGCTGTCCTTTAAATACAGATATAAATCAGAACTCTTAAGACAACCATACGTCAAAATGGAGGCGAAAATACTTACGCGATTAAAGTTAAAATCTAGAAGAACATTATTAGTCAAGTTTTCATTTTTCGTTTGCAATTATTAAAAAAAAAAAGAGAACTGCATGGTACAAAAAGTCTATTGGTCTCCTTCAGCACAATAATATTTCCAAAGACTGTTTGTCAGTTGAAAGGCAACCACTACAATTGAAAAACGAGAGCGAACATAAAATATTGTTGATTTATATTGTGGAAAGAGGACCATTTCATTGAGATCGGCATGCAGAAGTCTTCCTCATGCAAAACACATTGTTGGATCAGAAAATAAACTTCATTGTACACAGTTTCGACATTATACAGACCATGTCAAAAGTAAAACAATGTCTTCTTTCAAATACCTTCAGCTTGCTTTTAGTCAATACCAGTTTTAGCTAGTTGTAGACCAAATGTTGGTTTAGATGGATGTCATTTAAAATGTCAGTTTGTATAACTTGGGACAGATGGCAGTGACAATATTTCCATTTCCATGGCCGTGTTTGGTCATTGCCAAAATGGCCAAAGCTGCAAAGCACTCACAAGCAGACTAGTTACAACAGATCCTTGGCTATGACTGTTCCATGACAGACTAGTGCTTCAGATCTTGGGAAAGCCCTCCTGCTTGGGGATAAGCTTAAGAGAAGAATAGTTACTGTTAGAACTGGTTCTGAAATCACAAGAAATAACACTGTATTACTACGGAATTCTTGGTCAATATGGCCAGTAACTCTAAATCTCTACGAGGGTGAGTAATAATTCGAGAGTTCCCTCAATTCTCCCAAAACTCCCTCAATTTCTCAATTACCAGACTGCTTATTCTCCCTCTCTTATTCCTATTGGTACCCAACTACTCCCTACAATATGCATGTAACCAAGTGTCCTATCAATTACATAGGTGCTGCTTTGAATGTGAGATAACAGATTAAAGCCCATAATTTTACTGACATGGCAGCTGGGCAATCAGGACTACAGCAAGAAAACATGGGCAATCAGGACTAGAACAGCTTTACAGGGCAAGAAAGTACAGCCAAAAGGTCATTCTCACCTCATCACAGTAATGGGCTACAAGCAAAAAAAAAATTGTTGTCAAAACTCCACTGTAACAATCTTTCTGCCTTGTTTTCCATGCCAAGTTTGAAAGAACAGAGAAGAGACAATGTGACACTTATATGTCATCCTTTCTCCAGTCTCATCCTTTATGTTAATTATTACAGGCAGAAACAGCTCAGGCAGTTTCTACTAATCTCGGAAGCATACCGAGGTTTATATTGGTCATGTAACATAATCTCCAGATTTGAATATGTCATACACTTTAATATGACGAAATCTTCATCTTTCAAAAGTGCAATGCATGCATGTATTTTCTTGTGCCTTTTCCTAAGTTGACAAGATCAAAATTAAGGCTGGAATTAAGCAAATAGCTTGAAACTTCATCATCTATGCTTTCTCTTCTTTGAACCCTTGCCACCAGAGAAAAATCCTTTGGTATACCGTGAATTGGCGAGCTCCCGAGGTACAGCTGCTCCACCAGATTTTAAAACATCAACTAAATCTGCAAAGACATTCTTGTTCTCCTCATTCACAAAAACTATGGCTTGACCTTCCTCTCCCATTCTAGATGCCCTTCCAATCTGATGTATATACTCCTTAATGGAATTAGGCATGTCAAACACAATTACCTGTCTCACACCCAACAGATCAACCCCCCTACCCAAAACTCCAGTAGCCACAACCACTGGAACCTCACCCACCAAAAATGACCTCATTATTTCTCTCCTTTCCTTCATAGACTTCTCTCCATGAATTGAATTTGCTTTAATTCCTGTGGCAACTTCAATTGCATTTGCCAGGAGATCCGCCCCAAGTCTGGAGCCCACATATATTACAACAGGTGGCTTAAAATGTTGCTTACTCACCAATATGTCAAACAGCTTCTGTTTCTTTTGCTTTGACTCAACCCAAATAGCTACCTGTTTCACAGCCTTATTTGGGCTATTCAGTTTCCCGACAGAGATAACCACTGTACCATTTGCCAGAGAGTTTGCCATCTTCTCTAAATCATTAGACATCGTTGCAGAATACATCAAGACCTGAGGTTGTGAGAGAGCCCTGTATATCTGCATGACCTGATCTCTGAAACCCCTTTGTAGCATGCAGTCCACTTCATCCACAACAAAAGTCATCACATTATTTAAGTCAATCTCATGCTTCGTTAAAAGATCAACAAGCCTTCCCGGTGTTCCAACAATCAATTCCACTCCTTGCTGAATGCGGTAGACTTGCCCGGCCATGGCCTCACCACCAACCACAAGTGCAGTTTTAAAAGGTAAACCCTTTCCAAGCAATTTTGCATGCTCTTCAACCTGTATACAAAGCTCTCTGGTAGGTGTTAACACCATAGCTAAAGGCTTCTTATCTGAAGCAAATGCAAGGCGATGACTTGCACAACGAGAAACTATAGGAATAAGAAACGAAGCAGACTTTCCAGATCCTGTATCAGCCAAAACAAGCATGTTTTTGTCCATCAAAGCAGCAGGGATTGCTTGCATCTGGACAGGTGTAGGCATGTCATATCCAGCCGCTTCTATATTGTGGAGGAGCTTGTCAGGGAGGTTACATGAAGTGAACGACAAAATCGGTGCCACTTCTACATCACCCTTCACATGAATGTCAAGTTTCTTTCTAAACAATTCAACCTGATCTCTAGCTAAAGATGAAGTTCCTGGTTCACAACCGGTGTCTCTAACATAAAAGCACTCATCAGCTGCAGGTAGCTTTCTAGGCAGTGGAAGACCTCCAACAGGAGGCAAGGATTTGGTAATTCTTCCTAGTAGAGATTGTTTGCATTCCAAACTGCAAACATCATCATCAGTTTCATCACAAATATACTCGCCGTAACGGCGGCATATAATACACTTGGGCTCCCCTGGGAGAGCCTCTCTCTGGTCCCTGGAACTCAGCTTCACATCATCTCCTGCATCTAATGATACAAATAGAAAAAAAGAGCTCAATTGGATTAGTATTTTCTGAAAGCTGCTTGAAGGCATCTAGCATGTTTGGTAACCCCAAAATCATGGTTTTAGCAAAAGCTATTCTCTTGTAGCTTTTGCTCAAACTATGATTTTTGGAAGGGTGGCAATGAAGGAAGTGGCAAGGCGTGGAGTAGCTGAACTTAAGTGACCCATGTTCGGAAGCAGTTTAGGAGGAAGGGATGGAATGGCTAAGGAGGGACGATGTGTCCCTTGCTTGCCACTCAAAGCCCTCATTTTTTGACCCTCCAAATTCGGGGGTCAAGGAGGGATTGTAATACATTTCACTTCCCTTCTCTCATTAAACTCATAAACATCCAAACATGAGGATGGCATCATCTAATCCACTCCCTCCTTTGCCTTTCCAGCCTATTCTATCATAAACCACTCCCTTCCATCATCTATAGAACTCCCAAACATACCGTTTAAGTTCCAAACTGGAAACCAGACATGCTAGTAGTCTACTACAATAAGGCATCAAAAGTTTAAAACACACACAAAAGAATAAAAAATATAAAAAATCATCTTAGAATATAACATAGTTTACTGAACGAATGGAGAATACAGCAATAACAATAAGGCCATTGGATGGGGAATAACAAAGAGTGACCAAAAATCACACAGAAACATGGATATGACTGTCATTTGAGTTGTGTAGGCTAAAAAAAAAAAAAAAAACGAAAATTCAGGTGAAGGAATTAGGAAGGAATACCATTAGGCGCATCACCATCAGTTGCCAGCGCTAGAATCTTTGATGCGTCATCATCGTGATTGGTGCCTGAATCAGCCATGCCGTTCTGTTAGGGTTTCAAAAAAAGAGAAAGTGCCCTGTGCATAAGATGCCTCAATTCCCCAAAGGTGAAAGGTGGAACAAAAATTGATATTGAGATTGGAACACCGCTGATACATCACAACCGCAAAGCCAATGCAGCAAACTCGCAGCACTTCTTCACCGTCCCAACGTTTTCTTGAGTTATGCAAACAGCAAAAGGTTTTAGGATGTGAACTTCGAATGTTATTGGCTTGGGATGAGGGTGCTTGTTTTTCCCCTTTTTGGTAGTGTCAGTTATGAGGGTGTGTTTGGACTTTGGGTAAGGTCCTTTTCTTTTCTTTTCTTTTTTTAAACAAAAAAACTTTAAATCCTTTTTAAAGTAGAGTTTTATTTTGAGTTTGTAATATTTGGACGCAAAAAATCAGACATGTTCGGTGTATTATCAAAATTTTTTTTTTTAGTTATCAATTTTTTAAAATAAAATTATCAATTTATTCGACTGAATTATCGATCAATTGCAGCATAATATTATATGATATTTTATATTCAACTAGTTGATAATTTAATCAAATAAGTTGGTAATTTTAATTTAAAAAATTGGTAATGCAAAAAAATATTAATATTTGTATGTTGTAACTTGTTGACAACTCAATTGTAAAAGTTAATAACTTTAGATCAAAAATTGGTAACTGAAAAAAAAAAGTTGATAACACATCAGAAATATATCCCAAATACACATTCAAATATCATTATTATTTTAGAGTAATAGACTATTTGAGAAGCGCTCCTAGAATACATTTTAATAAATTTTTAAAAAGTGATTATAAGATAATATGAAAACTTGATTTCTTTTAAGAGATTTTTATGGAAAATGAAAGCTAGATTGTGTTTGAATATAACTTAAAAAAAGTATTTTTTATCCTAAAAAGTGATTTTAATCCATTTGAATGTAATAATATGAAAGTGACATTTTTGGTTATAAAATTACGATAAAGGACATAAAAATGGTAGTTTACAAGAAACATGTTTAGAAACAAAAGGCACTTGCTTTATATGTTAAAATTAAAAATTATAATTTACTATTATTACATCCGTATTTTTTTATTTAATCAATTTTAAACCTTACTAGTTGAAAATTCAAATTTTAAAATATAAAAAAGAAAACAAGTTTATGAAGGTGTTTGACACTTTAAAAAATTAAGTTAATATGATATAAAATAGCACTAATTATTTTAACCTATATAATGAATTTAGTTTTGCACTCAACAGTATTTGATTCGGCAATTTAACAATTATTTTTAACATATATGTTGTCTAATATGAAATTATTAAAATTAAAATCTTGATTATAACTAAGTAAATACCTACAACTAAAACAAATAAAATTAATTTTACCAAATAAAAGTATTTTAAATGAAATAAATATATAAATTTAATTATACTTTTAAATTATTAAAATTATAAACATTAATTACGTTAAAATAATAGGATTAGGATCCTCTAAAGTGAAAATGATTATAAAGTGAGAAAATGAACGAATATTCACTTTTAGATCATTTTAATGGGACTCATATACAATAGAAGTTATTAATCTAAAGGAAACTTATCACTTTCTTTTATTATCACCCCCACTTTAAAATATCCAAATCTAAAATAATTAGACATAATTCATAAATGATAAACAAATTAAATTCATGTAAAATAATTAAAATGATCAAAATTCAAGTTGTCATATGCAACACATTGATAACTGAAAAACATAGAAAAAAGAAAAAAAAAAAACATAAACCCATTGTTATCGCAATTTGAATTCAAGATACTAATTTATAAAGAGAGTACTAAATGACTAATTAAGCGCTATGCCCTCCATGATCTTATCGGGTATGGACTTAGACTAGTATCTCCAGAGTCATAAATGACATAAACCAAAACAAAAGTCCAATAATAATGTTCATGTCAATGGAGATAGACAATGTCAAATAACAATGCTCCGAGTCCCAATTTTCATACTACATGCTCTCTCTTGACAATCTTAAAAGGGTCCAATGTAACAGAAGCAGCCAAAATTAAATGTTAAATATATCTAAAAAAAATAAATACATAAAAAAAGTTAACTATGCATTCATCTTGGTAATTGAGCCCTAATTGCATCTCTTACTCCTTCTGTGAATGTCACATCTAATTGTGTTGGTTTTTGCCATTTATCTTGATCATATACATCATCTTCATTCTCACCATTGAAATTTTGCTCTCTATCTTCAAGCGCATTGAGAACCTCAAAGTTTTCAAAAATATATAAATCACCATAATCCATTATTCTAATATGCATATGAAGAGCAAAACATGCCCATATTTCAAGCTTAAGGTTAGTCATATTTTGTAATATTCTCTACCTTGCTTAATTTGCAGACACCAAAAGTTCTTTCAATAACACTTCTCAAACTTAAATGATGAAAATTAAATACTTCATCTTGTGATATGAAACCTTGAGCCTATCTAAAATGTGGAAGATGATAACTCGTGTTACTATATGGCCCTAGGAAACCTTTACTAAGTCAATGAGGTAATATTTACCTGTCATGCCTTAGGATTTGATATAATCTTTTAGATTAGTATTTTTGTGTATTTAGAAGTTATTGGATTAGATATATGTTTGAAAATGTGTGTGGAAAAAAAAAATTTCAAGGTGCCAGCTTTGGGTGCCTAGGCGCCGGCAGTGTTATCAACATGTTGGGTTTCAGGGGTTTGGGCGCCAGCGCTAGAAAGCCGCCTCAGCGCCACACAAGACAATTGAAAGCGTTTCAAGCTGTTGGGCGCTCAGGGGCCCGACGATGACGGCCTAGGCGCCCACTGTCCGACTTTTTGAGTGAGTTTCGACTCTCTCTCCCTCATTTTCACTCAAACTCTCTCTCTCTTGGGTTCCTCTCTCTAAAAACCCTCCACTCTCACTTATCTCTTTAATCCATCATCTTTCCCTTTGGATTTCCTCACAAATCCATCCTCTCACATCTTCTTCTTCATCATCACTATCATCATCATCTTCCTTGAGCTCTCTCTCTCTACCTTCTTGAAGTGAGAGAAAGAGGAAGGTGGAGGAGACCCAAAACTCCTCCCTTGCTCCACTCCTCCTTCCAAGGCTTTAAGGTAAATTATCATTACTCTCTACCTCCTTTTAGCCATAGATTGGTTAATTTTTTGTTGCTTGGAGTGGAGTATGGGTTTGGGGGTGAAGAAAGTTAGGGCTCAATTTGGGGATTATATGTTTGGGTGTTGATTGGGGTTGAGTTTGAATTCTAGAAGCTTATTATGTTAGTTTTATATGTTTTGTAGCTTTGGACTCTTCCAGGGAGACTCCAGTTGGCTCAGAGGCACCACCCACTTAAGCTCTTGATTTGAGATCTTGGTTGTGAGTGAATAGTGTACTCATAGATAAATTTTTATATGAAGTTATACATGTATGATACAAGTTCATGTTGCTAACCACTTTGAAAAATGATTCAAATTTATATTGTTTTTAGCTTGGAATTAAATTCTTTATGAAACTATGTTAAACTCTAGTTTACTAATTAGAATTTACATTCAGTGTATGTTAAATGTTATGAGCATGAGACAAGACTTAAGAATTACATGTGTTAGAATGTGGAAGTTATCTAAATTCTCATTATGCATTAATGCTATAGTACGAACGTATAAGTTAGATTAAAAGAAGAACTTATTGACAAGGATTTTATTATAAGTAAAGTTTTCCAAAAAGGAGGAAACTGTAACAGAACTATTTGCTAATGATAGTAGCATTAGCCTTGGTGCACCTCATATAACCTAGCTAGTAGGGTGATTGCTAGCCCGGCATGTCGGCCAACATGTCCTGAAGATTATGGACATGCACAGGCGTGAAGTTAGTATTTACTGCTGGAGTTAGGCCACAGGGCCACCCAGTCAGGCAGCTATTTCTGGAAAAGGATTCTCCTTTGAAGTTTTATCATGATATGAACTCAATATTTTAGAACTTCTTTTGTTGAGAGAAAATATTTGTATTCTGTTTTCATAATTTAAAGTATAGTTTGGATGTTTTTGCTTGTCTCACGCCACCTATGAGTACATTATTTCTCACTGAGTTTTATAACTCACCCTGTGGTTTCCTTATCTATTTCAGATTTAGCCGTTGAGGCAGGTTCTGCTCCTCCTGCTCACTAGGATTTCTGCTTGTTTCATTTTGGTGAGCCACTGGAAGGGCCTTGGCTTCTCTTTTGGATTATTGTTTGTATAGCCATGGCTTGTGTTGATATAGTGCTCCATGAACTACAGGCAGGGTCCGGGGTTGGATTAGAATTGTGTTGTATCAATCTAGTTTTTCATTTTGACTTAGTGAAGCAAATGTGTATTATTTTGTTGAACTTACTTTAGCTACACAACTCTTTTTGATAGTCTTATGTATGTAAGGTTTCCAAACCGTATATATATGTATGTACATAGATATGTATAATTGTGTTTAAGCTATGCTGGATTGTCTGGATAATTTTGCAGATTTTGTATAATTGGGAATGTTATAGTTTTAGGGGAAACTCCGTCAGTTTTTACATAGAATTTTGGTTAGGCTTGCTAGGGAATGGAAATTCCCTATGCGCCAGTCACGGCCCATGGAGGGTCGTGACATTACCTATACATGAATAGAAAATATATTATAAAAATATTCATGATTTTTTTAAAAAAATAATTTGAGTTATACAACAATAACCTTGCGCAGGATAAGGAAACTTAAGATTTGGCTTGCAAAGATGTCCATTCAAATTCTTACATCATGAACAAATCCTTCCCAATCACAAAAAGGCATATGTAAAGCGCACATTAAAATCACATATAGCCATGACATTTGCACTCATATATCCTTGCCTATTAAGAAAAGATATTTCCTTATTTGCTTGCACATGGATTTTAATATGAATGTCATCTATTGCCTCTATGCAGTTTTTAAAGTAAGGCCAATATCAATTGTTATCCTTAATATATTTAGGCACACCATAATGCATTAGATCTACATGCTTAATTATATGGTTTCCCAACTTATATACAACATTTAAAGCTTGATAAAATTGCTTGCGAATGGTCTCAATAGAATGTTGAAAGCATTCTTCAACATTTCTATAGGTAACTTTGTGACCTATCATGTATAAGAACAAAGCTATGCTTTCATCTGCTCTAATGTGCTTGATAGGCATCAATCCACAATTTCTAGTTAACTTTCATACCAATTGTTAAAACACTTGTTTTCTCATTTAAAATTGCTCAAAAGATTTATACTCATTTCCTTCCTTCAACTCCATTAGCCACTTATGGCCTGACAGAATTGAAATTATCTTCTTCTTTTTCACAATATATTTCAATACATGGCTTGTAACTAAAATTGCAGCCAATCTCCTTGCCATATCAACCTGAAAGTTCATGTTATTTTTTACTTCAATTTCTATTTTAGAACTATCAACCATCCTACATAACAAATATAACTTCTATCAAAGATAAGTCAATTAAAACTTAAAAACAAGTTATGTATTGCCTGTCCAACATATCATCGAATAAATTTTATGAAAATTTAAAAAGGTTTCTAATTCACTATTGAATAAGTCTAATAAAAAATTTTAAAAGGTTCAACAGTACATCTCATTATCAAATATACACATTAATGACGACCACGTAGGATATCTTCCTCTGTGAAAGTATTTAGCCAACCAATGGTCATCTCATGATCATTATGCATTAAGTGACAAATTAAATGCTATCATATTTTCTTTTATAACTAGCATTCTTGTAGCCAAAAAATACTGAGCACTTCCTTTATCTAAGTCTGCACATCATTTAGCATTAATAAGCACTTATCATAGCTACAATGGTCATCTAGTAATATTGTTGTGGCAGTAGTATTTGACCTTTGATTTATGCCATCAATAGGATAGGCAAGGGATTGTTGAAACTTCTCTGATTGTTGAAACTTCTCTACTACCCCAATCTTTTTCTTTCCTTTCCCTGCTTTGTTTCTCTTTTTTGTACTCATATTTGAAGAACTTGGTAGTGCTATTGGTCGAACTTCATCATGACCTTCACAATTATCTTCCTCATCCTCGTTCACTGGATTATTTTCATTGTTTTCAAGATCTTCAAAATGAATATTACCTCCTTCATCTAAAGGTGGCTCTTGATATGGCATCAAAATAATAAATCTAATTGCTATAATACCCTTCAAACATTTATCCATTAAGTCTAAGAATTAAGGTCCCCAATTCTTTCACTTTAAAATCTTTGGATCCTCCTATAATTATGAGAAAAATAAATAAATAAACAAATCAACACACATAAAACATTTGCTAAAATAAAAAAGAAAAAAAAATCTAAAGATTAACACCAACATATCTTGTCTTTGTCAATCCATAATTCTTTAAGAGTTTGGATAATATTTTTCTTATGATCCCATCTAAGGCCAATCTCTTTTGCAACCATCTTTGCAAACAATGTAACCTCTCTACTACTTAAAGCATCTCAACTATTATTTAATTATGTCTTATCACAATTATGACTTGCTTTCTCATGAAATTTTTGCTACACATTCTTCCGTCTTTCTTTAATAAAATGTGTGCTTGGCGTATTCCCAACAATTACCTCTTCAACACACACTTTTAAGAATATTTTAGTTTTTTTGTTATCCTATTTTGCCTTATCTTTCCTATCTTCCTCACAACCTCTCACATCTCTTTTGAATATTCTAATAATTAAAAAGGTAAAACATACAAAGATATATTAATTCAACAGTTCATTTCAAAGTGTATTACTCCACATAGCTTTTGAACTTTTATATGTTTGTAAAACACATCCTTGAAAAACTAGTTAGCACTAAATATGTTAACATTTATGTATGAACGAATCATAAGTATATAAACATATGTAGGAAGCCAATTCACATCAATTTAAAAGTAGTTGCTATTTACATCATAGTCAAAAAGAGCTCCATGCACACATAGTCCAAACCAAACAAATTAAGCACCAGGCTCACATAATAGCATCAAACTCACACAATAGTAACAAATGTCATGTTTTTCAGTTTGTCAATTTTCAAACAAATATATTAGTTCTTTAATGATACTAATGCTAAATACTACATTCATATAGGTTTGCATTGCATCACTCTTTTCCTATTAGCACAACTCAAAGCCACAAATTGTCCATATGCTATAGCTTGATAACTTAATTTTACCTAATATCTTATTTCAAGTTTGTCTAGCCAAAATGCCTTAGCAAGTAAGGATAATTCGCACGACAAAGAGATGAAGTAGGCATGAAGCATACACTAATGCCAACTACAAAATGCAAATTTTGAACCTTCTAGTCCTCTAATTGAATTATATTTAAATATAATTTTTCAAAAATGGAAATTAAAAAAAGTGTCATACACTATTGTATTGGATCAGTTTGATCCTTTAGCAATATCAAAGAGAAAAGTCACCACCAAAGAACACATCTTTCAACTTGTTCTTCACTTTTTTGCCTAAATTTTGATCAAATTTCTTGGAAATAGTTACATTGGGTGAAGACTAGTTTACCAGAAATGATCAATAATAAGCTTTGTAAGACTATTACATTATCACTTTTGATCTTATCACTTGTACACAGTTAAATATTTTTTGCCTAAAGCTAGTAAGAGAGAGGAATTGCTAGTCCAAAAAACTTTCAATTTGTACATTTTTTTTGTTATTTTTTTTTTTTGGATATATATTGATTAAACCTCTACTCACTAAATCGATGAAAAAGGATAGATACAAAAGGTAACAATATTCAACATTGAAAGCATAAAAGTGCAAAAAAAGAAAAAGGAAATTATTTAACTGATCTAGAAAAACCACTAGCTCCAATATCAGAGCACATTTGATTCTCTTATAATGTTGGGATACTTGATCTTAGAACATTAGTGCTCTTGAAACTAACTCCTCCATAGTCTCATATCTTCACTGATCAATATAAGCCTTTAAAACTAAATTAACACAGCACTAATTCACAACATCAATGCACAACTTTGTCCATTAATTAAACTAAAATATCATAATCAATCACAACACTTATGCAACACACCAATTCATACTAAGGCCATAAAGTACTATATAACTATCATTCACCAAAATAGCTATTCAACAACCAAGCCTCTCCTTAGTCTATTGTTTGAACTAGAGCATCACCATTTACTCAACATCTATTACATTTTTTTCATTGCTATGCAAATATAAATTATTACAAACGAGAGGGCAGAACAAATCAAACAGAAATATGCAAAATTAACATCAAGTATACCAATATTCAAGCATACCTATTGCATACCCAAATCACATACCCATCCCATACCCATATTAGTTCTTTACATGATTTCCATATACAAAAAAATCCTTAAGCATGAAAGGGTTTCCTAAAATCATTAAATCAAGAAAACCCTAAACTCATATAACTCTAGAAATTAAACTATGAACTCTAATCTCACCTATGACTAATGTGTTTTGAAATGAGAGTGAAAGCAAGCACTTTGACAACAATGAAGGCTAATTGGTGGAGGAAGAACTTGCTCTGGTTCCAGAAGAAGAGAAATTGATGAAGAGGAAAAAGGGTGAGTTAAAGCTATAAGTTATCATTTTTAAAATTTAAAAGGAATATTTTTATTTTAAAAGTTTTTTTCGTGTTTTGATAATTGTCCTTTCTTTCTTTTATTATAGTCCTGCTTTTTCAAATTATTAAGAATAGCTATTGACTTCAGCTTTTACAGAAAAGCTTAAAGTAGATTATTTTCATATTTTTATTATTTGAAAAATTTTAACCAAAAATGTTGATATATATATATATATATATATATATATATATATATATATATATATATATATATATATTGATCTTTACACCAAATAATTAGAATTAATTGTACTCTTAATTATTAAAAGTACTTATAGATTTATTTGGATAAAAAACAATAAAAGTACATTTTTATAGCCAAATTACTAAAAAAGATATTAAAAAAGGAGGGAGCACTAAGGTTTGGCAAGGGATAAAAAAAGGAGATATAGATTGTAATTATTAATAAAGGTGAAGGATATTTTTGGAAGATAATTATGTGAGAAACCACTTCTGTTTCTACTTTTTTTAGGATTTGAGTATTAGTAACTTTAAAAAAGTAGTAAATTGACCATTTTTATTAAAAGCACATTTTTTTAATTTGTATCCAAACTCAGTTAAAAGCAAATAAAAGCACTTCTTTTTTCTTTTCTAAAAAATGCTCTTTTATAAGAAAAAAAAATCCAAATGCACTTAAGAAGGGAAAAAAAAGGTAAAATATAATTTTAGTCCTTGCACGAAAGAAACTTTTAAATTAGTCCCTATATATGTAATCATTTGTAAAGAAATCCTACTATCAATTGGAGTCATAATTCTATGAATCTTACATGTTTAACAAAGTATTATCTATCTATTTCACTTTCTTAGTTGATTATTATATGGTAAATGCAAACAATAGAACATATATTAAGGTCGGATTATACTCTTTTAATCACATAAAATTCACAAAATTATAACTTTTATTGACAATAGGAACTTTTTCACAAACAATTGTATATGTAGGGACGGGTTTGAAAACTTTTTTCATATAGAGACAAAAATCAAAACCAATGACAAGTATAGGAGCCAAAATTATATTTTAACGAAAGGAAAAAAAAACTTTTCGAAATCTATATAAAATGTTCTTAGGTGAATTATACTTACCTCTTGAGATTTAGTGAAATTTCACTCGACAACACTTGATTTGCATACCTTTTGTAACATCCGAAAAATTTTAACTTATTAAATCAATTTATTCGATTTTATCGCGTAACAGAGATTAATTAGAAATTAATTAAGCATTTATTTAGAGCCACTTAGGTATTAATTAGAGAGATTAGGATTAGAAATAATTAGAATAGAACCATAGAAACAACCCACAAATCCTTCTAAACCATTTAGCCGATTCGAAGGAAATTGGCAGAGATTCGGTAAATTAAACTATCGAAACCGAACCAATAGGATTTTACATTGAAAACCCTAATATGATTAGCCAAAATTCAGCTACCCTCACCCACTTTGGAGGCACCACTTGCAGCCTCAAAGGGTGGAGAGTCTTAGCTCAATATGAGCCCCTCACTCCTCCACCAATCAAAACCTATTCTCCCACCAACCTCATCCCTATAAATAGGCCTCCAAACCCTTCCAAACTCCTTCAATTTGTGCCATCTTCAGTCCACTCTCCTCCCATTTTTCTTCTTCCAACTTACTCTCCTTCTTCTCCATCTTCAATCCTTTATAGTTTCTAGCCTCCCAAAACCCAAGGTTAGCAAGGTTCTACATCAAATGTGAGGTAGGGCCTTAAATCTCTCAAACTATTTAATGTGGTGGTGGCTGATGACTCTCTTCATCCACTCTTCTTGTTGATGATAATTGATGTTTATATAGTTCTTTATGATTGAACGTCCATAAATTTATTAAGTTTGGGCTGAATTGAGGAGAGGGAAGCAAGAAGAGAGAAAACAGAAATTAGTCAACTTCAAGAGCTTCTGACTCGAGCTTTGCTTATGCAAATGATATGAAACTTCTTGGGAATGAAAATCTATCCAGTTAGCTTTAAAACTATGTAAGTTTCGTATGATTTCACCATGTATTCTATTTTTAGTAAATTTTTTCTTTCTAGTATGCAAATTTGCCTAGTTACAAAACAGCCCCAGATTAAAACCCAATAACTTGAGTTATACTTATCAAAATCAAATGGGACCAAACAGGTTAGAACTGGACAAATAACACTCTAACATATCCAAAATTTAGGTCTAAATGAATTAAACAGAATTTATGCCTGAATTTACAAATTTCGGCAGAATTGAAAGGGAATGACAGAAACCTAACTTAAGGTGAAGGTTATAAATCTTATTTGATTGTTATGAGATTGATATATTGCAATTGATTTTCTGTATGAATGATTGCCTAGCTATCTGGCACTATTCACGGGGAAGCGAATCTGGTCTATTATGCTGCCGAATTTTCGATAGAAAATATAGAAAACCATGCATCATGAATATAATTCCTCTAGCAAATGCATTCATGATTATGATTAAAGCTATAATAAAGATTTTATATAACTTGGGCTAGCCCCTGACGAATTTAAGGAGAATAGACTGGTGTGAGGGTTGGGGAAAGTAAATTCATCACTTATCTATAGGTATGAGCTCAGTTCTGAGAAGCAAGCTATCACCCAGAGGTGAGAGAAGCCATTCACCTCCAGGGGACCAAGTGCAAAGGAAAATAAGAAAGCACAGACACCTTAGGGACGATGATATATAACGCCTAAGCGTGTCAAGTAAAGAAAGAAAAAGGGAAGCATAAGTGCATATCAAAATTTTTATGATGAGCAAGTGTATTAAGAAGACATCTGCATCCATTTATGAATGTTATTCAGCTGTTGCTTATTTTATTTTAATCTATGCATCTTATTTAATTATCCTTTATATTATGTTTATGGTTGATATTCTTTCTCTGTTTAATAAGTGTATGATAAAATGAACCTATTTTGGAACGAATGTTTTTGAACTCTCTAAAATGAAATCTATAGTTCATATAGCATGATCACTTTTTCTTGAATAAATCGAAGCAGCTAGAACGACAACAATGACATGGACTGCCAAGTAGCTTAAGAATCCTACCGATAATATAAAATTTTCATCCTTATGTGTGTTTCCGTGTCATCTCCAGACAGCCCAAAAAGTCTTGAAGGAGATCAACCTAGAGAAGCGTGATCGAGTCTAGACTAGCTACTAAAGAAATTTGTATATATGTGTAGATATGTGCTTATGGTTACTAGTGTTTGATGGGTTATTTAGTTACCCTCCTATTTGAGAGATGTAATAGAACTCTGTATTAATTTCTGGGAAATAAGACAAATAATGAGTCAAGGTCCGTTTAATTAATTGTAATAATTCCTAACGAGATAGTATGACTTAAGCATAATATTAGTTTGGGAAGACGTTACACCTTACACTAACTACCTTGATACCTGCAAAAATGAACACCATTTGGATTGTATGGAATTTGTCCAAAATGCCTTTTCTTATTCAACCATGAAAAAGCCCCATCCTTATTCACTCACCGACACTACAACTCTTCTCCAAAATTGAAAAATAAAAATAAAAAATCCTAATTGCAATGACGACCAACATAATGAGGGAGAAGGGTTCTTTGACAAAAGCTAAGACATGGCTTCAATTTCATTTCCACTTCCATTTCTTATCCTTATTCTCACGTTTGATTGATTTTATCTCCATTTCTCACTTTTCTCATATTCATTTTTTTAATAAATTTTTGCAAGGTTATAGTGAGTTGCATAAACTTAGGTCCAGGCCCGAGCATTGTGGATATCTTAATCCATTTAGTTGATAAAGGGGGAACCGCAAAGCATTCAAAATGCCAACATGGACAAGTATGGTTTTGTTTGATATGGAGGATAATGTGAATGAACTTGTGGGTATAATGGGGTTTAGGCATTGGGCACCATTTAAGATTTCTTTTCTTCTACAAGATGGTAAGGAATTTATCCCCATTAAGCTTGACAAAGATGTGTTAAAGATGTTTGATGTAACACCCTCCCAAGTATGGTACTATGCTTAAGTCATAATACCTTACCTAGGAGTTGTTACTGTCACTTAATCGGACCTTGTCTAGAAGCAACCCTTGGCCACCTTCAATCTTACTAGTCAACTCCGCCTCGGAGGACCTTCTTCGAAACTTCTGAACTATCTAGAGATAACATGGAAATAAACATAGGAGTGAGAATTATAAATTCTCAGTAGGATTCATTAAACTACCATATGCGGTGTCATCGTTATTATCTCCAGCTGCTTCGGTTTATTATGAAAAATGTGAGCATGTTAACTAGACTATTCAGTTTTATAGTTTAAAAATATATTGTCCGAAGCAGAGTTCATTTTATTCACACACTTGAGTCACATTGGCAATATTTCATATTTGGAATAATAATCACAGCATAAGTAGATAGAACAGTCTCAACATCAATAAAACATGGGATATAATTATGCAAATACTCACATTTGAATTCATGTAAATGCACTGGTACTTTCTTTTAACTTTCTTTGCTTTCTTTTCTTAGTACACCTAGGCGTTACGTATCACCGTTCCTAGGGTGCTTGCATATGTTTTAATCTATAGTCTTTACAGCCCTTGGGTAGTCTAATCTAGGATTAAGCTCAACTCGTGACTGTCGTCACATAGTACTGACCCACAAAGTGACCTACGTGCCTCTAGGTGGGAGAGACTCAGTTGGCCAACTGCCTCCAACATATAGGGACCCAAAAGTCTTAGCTACCTTCACAAGGAGGAACCCAATGTGCAACTGCCTCTGAGCGAAGAGACCCACATCTTTATCTTTTAACTGCCTTCACCTGGAGGGACCCAAGTAACTGCCTCCAAATGAAGAGACCCAATCTTGTTTTATTTAACTGTCTTCACAAGGAGGGATCTTATAACTGCCTCCAGGTGAAAGGATCCACATTTAATATATTTATATCCTTTCATTCTCATACATAATCATGCATAGACATGCTGAATGCACTCATACATATGCTTCAACATTTATTTTCATATATTCTTGCATACATGATTTTCACATGCATATTCATAACATATAAATGCTCATAACCTCGTTACATTTTTACCGAAAATTTGGCAGCATAACGGATCAGATCCGTTTCCCCATGAATTGTGCCAGTTTCAGCAGACAGTCAGTCACAGTAAGAGATCAAATATAATGCATTAATATTTCAAGCACCAACATGGAATTGCAACACTTAGACTTTAGTTGAACTCATATATGCATTAAGGTGCCAAATCCTTTAATTTTTGAAAATCCTGCTCATATTCTTCAACTCTGCCCGTTTTTAGAAATTAGGCCTTAAATTCATTTTAACTCATTTAGACCTGAATTTTGGATATGTTGAATTTTTATGTATCTATTTTATAACCTCTTTAGTCCCATCTAATTTTGATAAATGTAGCTCAAGTTATTTAAGTTTTATCTCAGCCTGCCCTGTAGCTGGCCAGAATTGCACACTTAAAAGTAAAAATCAACTAAAAATCGAAAACTAGTTCAAATCATACGAAATTGGTTTCATATTAAAGCTAACAGGACAAGCTTTCATTTTCAAAAAGTTCCATTCCATTTGCTTTAGTAGAGCTCAAGTTATAAGCCCCGAAATTTGACCTTCCTGAACTGCTCTATTTTGGCCTAGTTTGGACATAAGGCAAATTTCTCAGACCACTAGGAGCAAACGGGACCTTATCTAACTATAAAATTTTTATGAGATATTCTACTATGTGTAAGCTTTCTAACAAAGTTAGTTTCACTCAATTTCAAGTGGTATAAGGCAAGTTTTGACTTGAACAACTTAGTTTGCCCAGAATCAAACTCAAAAACCTAGGTTGAATTTCCAAAATTCATATTTCTCTCAATACTAATCTGATGGCCTTATATGATATATGTATGGAAAGCCCTGAATGTGTAGTTTCATATTAAAATAGTTTCATCAAATGTAAATGGCGGTAGGTAGAGCTGTACACTCCGCCAGTACGGACGCCGAAAGGTTTTCAATGGTTTCAACTACTATTTTGCATCCCTTTTTGAATTCTCACCTAAGTTCTCATCTAAACTCAACCTTTATACATTAATCCAGCCATAAGAATTCATAAAAACACCCTATATCATCAATCAAATGGAAAGAATAAGAATTCTACTCAGCCACAATAGTACCAATGATAGAAGAAATTGAAGAATCCTACCTCCAAATTGAACCTTAAGCTAGTGAGGAAACAAGTCTTAGGTGAAGGCATGAAGGAAGGGTGAAGAAACATGGATGAATAGAGGGAGATGAGGAAGAAAATGAGGGAGATAGTGGCCTGGTATATTGAGGCCGAAAATTGAAAAAGGATTGAGGAGGAATTGGTTGCATTGATATAACTCTAGGTAGTTGGATCCTTGGCTTCTCATTGGTCGCTCTTTAGGTGGCTATGATCCATCCAAGTTTCCTACTCAAGTGTGGCAGCAAGTGGTGCCACTTTTTAAGGGAATGGTGGCTGAATTTTAGCCACCCTTTCTAGGGTTTCTAGTATAGAATTCTATTGGTCCAGCTCTGGTGGTTTAAAATACCGAATCTTTATCGATTTTCTCTAAACCAGCAAATCATTACTAAATAGTTTTGTAAGAGTTTCTATGTATCTATCTTAACCTAAGCTTAATTCTTCTAATTAACACTTAATTAGCTTCTAATTAACTTCTAATTTAATCCTACTTATCCTATAAAATCGAATAAATTGATTAACGACATAAATAAATCATTTTACCAATTTAGGGTTATTTCGTTTTCTGTTTTTCGTGGCTAATGACATTTTCGTAATTATGGGTAAGTCTAAGGGCATCCCATGTTATTTCACATATGGATACCCTCGTGGCTCAATCAGCCGAGGTTTAACTTTCTACATTTTTGCTATGTGATTCTGCTTCGTTCGAAACCTTATTCTACTAATTCTATTGATATAGGGACCTAAATATCATTTTCTAAAAAGTTCAGGGGCAAGGTTGTGAATAATAAAAGTTTGCCCAATGACATTTTTATTATTTCCTATAACATTATATGGGGATGTTACATTTGAGCTAAATGCTAAGTTAGTATATATTCATGCATCTGTTGCTTCTTTGAAAAAAGGATATGCTAATGGCACTAGTGGAAAACATTTTAAAATGATTACTAGTGGTAGTGGTAATTGTGTAAATGAATTACCCATTGCTAATAACCTTTCTCCTATTGATGTTAATTCTTCAATATTTACTGTTAATCCTTCATCTTTGGCTATGTATGTGTTTGTGAATATTAGTGTAGTGTTGCTGCTATAAATAAGTTTGTTAATCCTACATCTGTTGTTGTTGTTGATAATTTAGTGCTTGCTTCTAAGAATGTTGTGATAATGTGGTGATTGAGAGTGTAGTTAGGGAAGCGATTGTTAGTGATAGTGTAGTTAGTGAGAAACATGTAGTTATTAGTGAATCTTATGATAAATGGTATCACAATACTAAAATTGAAAGTGATACTAGATCTAATTCATACCATACTTATGTTGGTGAGGAAGAAAGACAAATGGTCGAGAATAATAATGATGAATTGAGCTCTCATGTAGAAAAGCATGATGTCATTCTCAAGGTTAATTTTGATGACGATAGAGAGGTTATTTACATTAATTGAGGTAGAAGAGGGAAAAAATTTAGTTGTGGGCCTAATGGGAGGGTTAAATTAGAAAAGGGACTATGGTTTGTAAATATGACTAAATTTAGGGAAGTTTTTAAGGACTTTATTATATAGGAAAGGTTTAAGATTGTTAGGGAGGGATAGCATGGTGTGCAGCTGATAAGGTGTAATTGGAGGGCTTCCCCTACACTAGATAAAGTCATCTACAAAATTAAAACTTATAACTCTAAGCATAATTGCATTAGAACTACCTTAAATTGTAATGTAACTTCAACTTGGATTGCAAAAATGTTGCAATCTAAGTTGGGTAATAATCCTAATATGAGTTATTTGGAAAAATTTAGGTTAGAGTCAAATAATCTAAAGCAACTATATCATGTAAGAAAAAAAGGTGAAGGAGGAATACAAAAGAAACTATGCAGAGTCTTATGATAAGCTGCCAGCTTGGACAAAGCTTGCAATGGTGACAGATCAAAGAAGTTTTATTAAGATTAAGTTAAAAAGGGGGATCTATGCAAACTCTCAGCCCAAGAGGTTTTTTTTGCTTGTCTTGATATTATGAAGAAGGGTTTTGTGAGAGGAGATAGATTATGGTTTGGTATTGATGGTTGTCACTTGAAAGGTAGGGTAACCATGGAAAAGTGCTATTGTCTGCCATAGCAATAGATGGTAACTAAAGAATGTTCCCAATTGCTTTTGCTATAGTTGAAATAGAATATTTGGATTATTAGGAGTTTTTTCTAAGCTTGCTTCATGGGGGCATTGGCTTCGATCCCTAAATGGAGAGAAGAACATTGATCATTATGAATGACATGCAAAAGGTACTGCAACAATACTTATAATACTTTTTTTTCAAAAAAAAAAAAAAAAACCAACACTTGCAAATGGTTGATTTTGTTGTTTCTTATATTATGTATTGTGGTTTAGGGGGTGTCGCGACTGAGTTTTTTTTTCTAATAGCCAAACATAGGTACTCTTATCCATTTCAACTATTGTATTCCAATATTTACATGTTATTAGTGGTTATTTTATCTTATTGCTTTATATGTTGATTCAATGCTACATTTTTTATTGAATGTAATAGGTATTGTTGCAACCATTTGTTAAGTAAATTTAAGTTAAATTTTGAAAACTTATGCTTAGCATGAACTATTGGACTATGGCTAAGGCATACAATGAGTTTGTCATTGACACAACTTAGAAGTATTAATGAAAAGGTTGTAAAGTGGTTGCTGTTGATTGAGAAGCTTAAAGAAATGTGGACTAGGTACACATTTATGTAAATATGATCATATTACTAATAACAAGGCTGAATTATTTAATCATTGGATTCGAAATACTAGGAAGAAATCGATACTGAGGTTGGTTGAAAGCTTGTCCACTTGGATTATGAGGAGATTTTAAAGAGATATGAGAAAGGGTGTAGCTCTCATTTTATCATTACCCCAAGGATAAAAAAAAATGTTAATACATCTATGCAAGATGGAAGGTTTTGTAGGGTTACATATGCTACAGATGATAAATTTCAATTTAGAGATAGGTTCTCCACTTTTTGTAGTGAACTTAGGAGTAGGTCTTGTGGCTGCTAATATTGGAATTTATGTAATTTGTCATGCACTCATGCTTTTGTATGCATAGCTTATAGGAGGCAAGATACGGAAAGATATTATGACTATTATCATTCCATTTCTAATGTATTGGCCACAAATCAAGATTTGATACATCCTTTGCCTGAGTTGGATGAGCGTTACTAAGATGGATTTCCTAGAGTGGGTTCACCTAAGTTAAAAAGACTACTAGGTAGGCCTAGGACAGCTCAAAAAAGAGAATGCATGATGAGGGTAAAGGAGGACAAAGTAATGGGAGGTCAAATATTGTCATGTGTAGTATTTGCAAACAATTTGATTATAATAAAAAGGATTGTCAATTAGATGAATCTGCTAAGGAGAAGGAATGTATGGTATGATGTTGGTTTTATTTTTGGAGTTTGTGTTGTTACAAATATTTACTCTTGGAGTTTTTTTTATAGAAATAGAAAGCCCTTTCTGTTATTGTTGCTAAAAGTATAACTCATAGTCCTAAGTTGGGACATCTAGGAGGGGAAGAAAAAAAAAAAAAAGGAAATTTCAACCCTATACATGTGCTTTTATATTTCCTGAGGTATTGGACTAATGTTAAATTCATATTTTGATGTTCTTTACAAAATAAAGGCAGTGCTACTGATTAAGGGGGATCTTAGGTGTTGGTAATGATCAAGAACGAAACTTATGTGCTAGTTATAGGAATGAACCTGCAACTATATATATATATATTGGGTTCAAATCACACCAATGTAACTTTAATAAAGTTACATTGTATCTGGTACGTTGATTTAATAAAAAATCTACGGCTTATATTTAATCACTTAAACCCCTATCGTGCCCCATCTCACTCCTTCTCTATTTTCATCTTTTGTGTGCCCCATGCTCACCTGCTCTCAGGTTTGCACTTTTTTCCTCCTCTCATCCCTCTCTACTTTACATTTACTATCCATCTTCAATTTCGTATTCCCATGACCTTCATCTTCTTCCCTTTAATTTAAGGTTCCATGCTCCATCACTAAAATCCCCAATTCACTTTGAATCGCAAACTGGAATGATTTAGTCTCACTTCGCACTTGTCTTCTTCTCTGTTTTGCATCTTTTGCGTGCCCCCATTCCCACCTGCTCACTGTTTTGCGTCTTTTACATGCCGCCATTCTCATCCACTCTATTTTTTGTCTTTCTTCCTCTTCCCTTACAGCTCTGTTTTACATGCCTCCCCATTTCCTTTCATCTCTTCCTTAAGTGTGATTTTCTACCAGCACGTAGCGTGACCAAGTTTTGCTCATGAATGTAAACATAATTGAGGTTTCTTGCTAGATTGTAAGCACATGCATAATTGGGCTTCATTGTATGCATGTAAGCATGTTAAGCATAATCGGGGTATGCTGCCTTCATGTAAGTGTAATCGGGTTCTTGCACCTAGCATAATCAAGGTTACCAATTGGGTATGTGGCATATGCATTTATTGTGCTTATTTTGTTTATTCTTTGTATTTGCTTATTTGTTTATGATATTTTATTTTGAGTATATATTAGGCTGAAAGAACCATTCAATCCATCTTCTTTTGTGTTGATAATGGCACAAGAAACAGAATTGGAAACTCCAGATATCTTCCCATCTTTATCTACTACTTAATCACATGCAGATATATCTATTTCAAAGAATGTTTCTTTTAACATCAATGCACAGGCTCCAGAACTTGTTTTGCCCACTTAAGCCACTACACATACTGATTTGCCGTCTTTAGGTATGGTGCTTGTTTATCGACCACTCCCAGTTTACCTTGTATTTGTTAGATTGAAACTTTTTTTTATTAGTTAAATTTTTCCCATGAAAATTGTTTAATTAAATTTTATTTCATTTTTATACTTTTTACATTTAAACCAAAAAAAAAAAAAAAAACTCAAATTTGAACTCATCTAACATGAATTTTATTTTCTTAGATTTTGCTGACATGATAGAAACTTTTGAGTCAGAAAAATATATGTTTACTGTAATAGAAACTTCAGAGAATGTCTTACCAAGCGTTCCAATTGTTGATAAGGAACCCAATCCTTATCCTATTCCTCGTATTGGGATGGAATTTTCCACTCTTAAGGATATAGAAATATGCTACAAAGCATTTGCTAGGCAAGTGGACTTTTCATTTCATATCCGTTCAAGTAAGCCAAATTATTGTTTCTATGTTTGTTCTAATGAAGGACAATGCAGAATAAAGAGTGGTGCTAGTGAAGAAAGTTCTATTGATATGACAAAGAAAAAACAAAAGTGCTCAACTTCAAGAACTGGTTGTAATGCATCATTATTGTTTCAAGAGCTAAAAGGGAAGACAAGTGGATTATTAGAGCTTTTAACAATGATCATAATCATGTCATGGTTAGTCCACAAAGTGTGTGTCTTCTCTAGTGTCATAAGAAAATGAGTGCAATTGCTAAAGCCCTTATGGAAAAGTTTAATGAAGAAGGCCTACCTTCAGGAAAAGTTTCTATGATGTTCAGTGGTGCGGACTTATCTTTTTCTAGTAGAGATGATTGGAATCATCTGGGAAATATTTGAAGAAAGGATTTAGAGGTTGGTGATGCTTAAGCTGTCTTCAACTTTTGTGAGAAAAAACAAGCTGAAGATGCAAATTTTTTTATGCTATCTAGTGTGATGAAGATGATAGAATGGTGCACTTCTTTTGGGTTAGTGCAAGATCAAGGTTAGCCCATCAAAATTTTGGGGATATTGTTACATTTGATACAACATATAAAACCAATAAGTAGAACATGCCATTTGCACCATTTACTGGATTGAATCATCATTACTAGTCAAATTTATTTGGTTGTGCATTATTGCAAAATGAAACTGAGAACTCTTTTGTTTGGTTGTTTGAAATTTGGCTTCAAGCATTGAATGGAAAAAGTCATGTCTCAATTATCATTGATCAAGATTTTGCAATTGGAGCAGCAGTAGCTAAGGTTTTTCCACATACCCGGCATCGTTTATGCTTGTGGCATATCAGGAAAAAATTTCTAGAGAAGCTTTCACATATATATCATGCAAATTCAGCTTTCAAAAGTGAGCTAAAATGATGTATCCATGATTCACCATCCATAGAGCATTTTGAAGAACATTGGGAACGTATCATGAGTAAGTTTGATTTAAAGGACAATGAATGACTTCAAAGGTTATACAAAATAAGACAATCAAGGATACCAATTTTTAACAGGTGCACATTTTTTGGAGGAATGAATACCACACAAAGGAGTGAGAGTATGAATCCATTTTTTGATTCTTCTATACACTCCTCAACAACACTACAAGAATTTGTAGTAAAGTATGATAAAGTAATAGATAGCTGCTATGAGAAAGAAAGGAAAGAAGATTTTGAGTCTAGACATCGATAATGAATATTAAGTATTGGATCAAAAATTGAAGAGCATGCTGCATCAATTTATATAAGAAATATTTTTCTAAAGTTTCAAGATGAGCTGGCAACGATTAGTAAATTCATGAAGGAGAAGGTGGAGAAGAATAAGTCACAATACACCTACAAGATATTTAGTTGCTTTGATCTTGATGACTAATTTCTTGTTACAATTGACTTGAACTCTAAGGTTGCTAGATGTACATGTCAACTTTTATGAATTTATGGGAATACTATGTCCGTATATATTGGTTATTTTCAAGCAAAAAATGTTGTTCAAATTCCAAGTCACTACATTTTACAGCGTTGGACCAAAGAAGCTAATAGTGGTAGTAAAGCTAATTTATTTAAAAAAGGTTTAATTGTACATGACTAGCATAACTCGGCTACTCTACAAAGCAGACATGTTCACCATCAAGCAAGCTTATTGTCAGAACTTGCTCAGAAGTCTGAAGATATTTATAATTATATTATTATAAAGCTAGACAAAATATACATAACAACTGGAAAAATGGAAGTTGAGATGCATAACAGTGAGGATGTCATTGCCATAGATTCTGTTATATTATTTTATTATTTTTTATTTCAAACTCAAATTTTCTTGTCTTTTACGTGGATATATAGTTTATTTTATCTAATGATAATGACTATGTGATATATCCATTGGCTATTAGACTTACTGGGTGTTACCTTCTTAAACTATCAAATATTATTCATTTTAGAATGTTGGCTACGTGATCTATTTGCATGTTAGAAATTATGATTCAAAACTGATTGGGTTATTGCCTTAACATGCGAATGAGTTTTGTTGTGGATACGTGGTTCATGTGATTGTGCAACAATTATTTTAAAATTACTCAGTTTTAGTTTTGATATATATCCCAGTTTGAGTGCACCTTCTATCCTTATATCTTGTGTATTTGAAATGAAAAAGATTCCATAATATTAGTTCTCAATTCTATACGTACAATAGGCTGTTTCGAGTTTTCCTTATCAAGTATTATGTGCAGTGTTTTAAGTTTAATACTAGCTATTTTGTTCTTATCTCTTTAGCGATTGCATTGCAAAAAATCCGCCCACAATCCCTTAACTCTTCAATTTGTTTTTTAATGTTACAATAAGTAATTATATATTTTTTCATAAATCACTGACTTATATGAAAAAGATAGACACCAGCTCTTCTTCTTAGTTTTATATATTCTTCTTCTACTGGTTTTCTTTTCTCTTGGGTTCAAAACACTAAAAATAATACTTGCCAGTTCTTGAGATCTTGGTTTTACCAGAAGAGTCTGTTGTACCCTGGGGGATATCCATTGCGTCAAAATAATCCTTAAGGGCAGTGCAAGTTTGCACGCCTCAGACTATCGACGCTACTCTATAAAATAAAATATTAGTTAAAAGAAGATCTTGTCAATTTTGGGGAGAACATGGTCATAATCAAAGAGGTTGCAAGAAAAAGAAAGATTCATAAAGTGCTAACAATCCGACTTCAATTGAAAGTAAGTTTTAATTTGTCCTTCATATACTTTCTTTAGAAGATATATATCAACATTGATATGAACTCATTTGTGGTTGAATTTTGCACTTGATGATATAATTTTGATCGTAGAAATTAGCAAGGTGTTTTTTTGCAAGAAACAGCAACCAGATGAAGTCTATTGGAGCAAGTTATCAATTTAAAAAAAAAAAAAAAGAAAATATTGGTTCAACCGTTGTACATGTGATTTGTTAATTTTTGAACCTTTGGCATGGTATAGCATTTTGGTTTTGAGCATATATACTCAGTTGCTGCATACTTTTTTTTCCCTGAATATTAGTAAAAATTTCTACTTCTTAATTTGACAGTGCAGTTTTGATTCAAGTATCTCTATTGACATGGTTAGACATTCTTTTAAAAAAATAAACTACCATATCAGAAAGCAATCCAGACTAACTAAGCATATACACATACTGATAGTAGCTCTACTAGTCTTGCCATATAATGGTTATCAATAAGAATTTGATTTAGTTGGTAATGAGCTTACCAAAGATAGATTTGTTGAGAAATAGTGGAATGTGACTATCCACACTACACATAATGTAGTTTTGACAATTAAGTGTTTTCTTTTGACGATTCAATGTTTTCTATTTATGGCCATGGTTCTCTGAACATTTATGGGATTACTTAACTTTTGTACATCATTTCCTAGTATAGGGATTAAGCTTATATGGAACTCATTGACACGTAGTCTTCATTTATCTTACCTTACGCAAATGATGGCAGTAGTTCAAAGGAAAGAATTGCATGTTATGAGTGGTTGGGAATTGTTCAACTTACTTCCTAGCTTGAAATTCTTGAGCAGTTGGGAAATGTTCATGGACAAAAAAATGGTATGCTGACAAGAATTTGTTGCATTTGCTTCTATATTATTTTCTTCCAAGAAGTTGTGTGCAAGGAAGAATCAATCAAATACTAGTAAAGTAACAAATTTACAAACACAAAATAATAAAGTTTATTTAAAATGAAGTTCCTTACCATAAAATAACATTGAGGATAACTTGAGTGACAACAAATGCCTTACATTCAACAAATTCTTTTTGTCAACTTTTTTATACGTATATATAATCTCATAACCAGCAAACAACAAGAATAAGATTAAGAAATATTCTTCCACTATCATTGTGAGCGCTAAGGCAATCTCTTTTCGCTGGGACAACTCAAAACTTCCGTGATGCTTTTAAACCAAATTTAAGCAAGTGCAAGGAGGAATCAAAATCAATCCATAATCCAATCTTTCATAGAGTTTTCTACTTAGTTTTCCTTTTGCTCAAGTATTGGATATACCAAAGGGTGAAGATGCACTTCTAACTTCATTTTGTCCTCAAAGTGCCAACAAATATACTAGCACATGCAATTCTAACACCACTCTAACAAGGAATTTAAACTCGATACAATCCTGCCCTCTAATCATATCTCTCTCATATGAAACATAAATTGAGTCAATTGCAATGTCTAGCATATGCATAAAGTAACCCAACACTAATATTAGTATCATTAAGCCAGCATAGCCACTAGAACAAACTAGTAATATTTACACTTTAAAAAGTTTCATTTCATAGAGATAATAATGATTTTATTTTGTTTCATTTTTTTTGCTTCTGCCAAATGATCATTTACAGCATTTAGTTAAAGAGAATAATTTTCTAATCACACTAAATTAAAAGGTGTTAGAAATGTTTGTTGGATGTCCTTTTCTCTCCTTTAGATTTTCTTATGCAATGGAGGTCCCTTTTTCCATTCTCCTTTTCCCGTTGTACCATACTAATAAATTGATCCTTTAATTGAAAAAATGTATGCATGATAAGTTTATGCATGAAAAATTTCATTCCTTTGTTGTGCCAAGACATATCTTAGTGAAAACATCAAGAAAGGTAAAGGGTAAATCAATTTCAAAATAGTCGACATTAACAATGTATAGTGAAAACAAAATGTATAAGCATAAAGTCAATATTAACAATTCTACTAATAAGTTGTGCAAGCCAATTTCAACAAGAATGAATTGATTGGAAAAACCTGCATCTGACTTCCGCACGTAGAGGCTATGTCCTCCTGCAATTGCCTTAGAATTTGAAATGCAACTGCTTTACAGTAAGCATAAAGAGCAACTCAACAAACCCAGCTAGTATCAGACACAAAAAAATGTATATCTTTTCATGTTTAACAATCAATGGGGCAAATGGGTGCATGTTCCTTACCTCTGGTTCTTTGACATTTTTTAGCACAATCATATTAGCACGGAGTGAGACTAAATTATTTCGGTTTGTGAGTTAAAGTGAATTGGGGGGTTTTTAATGGTGAAGCATGGAAGCTTAAATTGAAGGGAAGAAGATGAAGGACATGGGAATAGGAAATTACGAATGGGTTGTAAATGCAAAACAGAGAGGGGTGGGGGAGGAAGAAAATGCAAACCTAAGAGTAGGTGAGTATAGGGCAAGCAAAAGACGCAAAGCAGAGAAGGAGTGAGATGGGGCACGCAAGGGGTTTAAGTGATTAAATATACCATATGTGGTGTAACTTTGTTAAAGTTACACTGGTATGATTTGAACCCAACTCTCTTTCTCTCTCTCTCTCTCTCTCTCTCTCTCTCTCTATATATATATATATATATTACCTATGCTCTTATATTGATGAAATGTATTAGGCTAAGTTATTTTATTAAATTTTCATTTATCTTTCTCTTATGCAAACCCCATGTGCTGCCACTGATAATGATGGGAACCTAGGTGGTGCTATTGAGCATGAAGCTAGAACTCAAGCTTCAATTATGACATCATCTGTGGGAGCTAGCAGGAGAAAGGTAAGCCTAAACACTATACCCTAAGCTTTAGTTGGCTAGTGTTGTTTATTTAAAATATAATGTTAACTTACTGCTTTATAATAGAAGAAAAGTGATGCCGAAACTAATCAAGAGGGAACCTCAGGTGGTGGTAATGGGAATGAATTTGTAGCTCTAATATCTTTTTTATTGGTACGCTTATATTGATGAAATATACTAGGCTGAGAAGCAATTGAGTTTTTATTTTTTCACTTGTGCTTTTATATTGATGAAGCTACTAAGTTGAGTTATTTTTTTTGAGTTATGCTATTAAATTGATTTTTCCTTCTATTATGCACACCCAATGTGCTTCTAATAATGGTGGGAACCAAGGTGGTCATATTGAGCATGAAGCTAGAACTCAATATTTGGTTGTGACATCATCTAGGGGAGTTGGTAGGAGAAAGGCAAGCCTAAATACTGTACCATTCTTTCAAATTGACTAATGCTTTTTGTTTGAAAATTTGATGTTTACTTGCTTTTTCATAACAAAGCAAGTTGCCACTGAAAGTGAAATTTTATAATGATATTTTTGTTATTTCTTGTTTAAATTAATTGATTTATTGTATATTGATTTTCATACATCGAGGACTATTGGTATCAATTAATTAAATTTTATAGATAATTAAATGATAATATGAAAAATTTTATTCTGATAATATATTAAATGGTAATAATTAAAATAATAACGATCATTCCCTAATCTAATAATCATTAAATACGCCAATTTATTCATGACAAATTAGTTTTGGTTGAATGACATTTTCTCGTATGACTAAAAGATAGTATATTTAGGGATAATTGAGTTAAAATAGCTTGATTAATGGAAGAGTAATAGAATTATATTTTACTGATATATAAGGAATTTTTTGTGGTTTATAAAACTTAGAAAAGTAAATTTTTAGAATTTGTGGCAAATATTTTCTTATAAATTTGTAAATTAAAATGTTAGGATTTAGGATAAAACCGAGAAAATTTTGCTAATGTAATATGTTTATTTTCAAAAATTATGTGTTATATTATATTTGAGATTTTGTAGTGATATCGTGTATAACATTAGTTTTAGTATTATGCCAAAGAGTTGCATAATTTATATTATTGCTATTATATGTGATAATTTTATCTGATTCATTATTATATAATGTAACAGGAGAGGGAAAGTATGTGTGTGTGCGACAAAGGCACTTGGAGGAGCCATCATCTAGCATAAGACCAGATCTTACAAGGTGTGAAATTATATCACATGACTCATATCGCGCCAATGAACATAAATCAAGAACTTATCAGTGCTCTGGTCGAATAGTGGAGGTTGAAGCATCACACTTTTCATTCTTTGTGCGGGAAGCATACGGTGACCTTGGAAGATGTTACACTTCATCTTAGGCTCCCCATAAATGGCGAAGTTGTTACTAGAGACACTAATTTCGATGTTCCATATTTGCAAGACATATATCAGTGGTAGCTTGGGAGACGGCCTGAAGCTAGAGATTTTGATGGTTGTGGATCAGGCTAAGTTGGTTAAGGGCAAATTTCGAAGAACTTGAACAGAATGCCAACAAGTATAAAGTACAATGCTATGCTCATGCTTATATGCTGCTCTACTAGGGCATAAAATAATGCTAGACAAGACGTTGGCCTCAGTGCATTCAAAGTATCTTCCATTGCTTGTAGATCTAGAGGGGGTCAGCAAATACAGTTGGGGCTCGGCATGTCTGGTGATACTATATCTAGGTTTATGTTGTGCTTCATGCAGCGGAACATAGGAGGTAAGTGGCTACATGATACTGCTATAATCGTGGGCATGGCTTCACCTCCCATTTTTGTGTCTTGTACGAGACAAACAGTACCGATTTCCCCTAGTACTGAGGTAAAATTCATCACAAGTGACAATTTTTTAATTTTTTATTGTCAATTTTATATTTAATCTAACTAATATAATATTCTATAGTTAAGGTGAATGCAACATACCCATTAAATTTTGATTACAATAGTGTTGCTAACATAAGGATAGGTTTAGATTGTATCGATTTGGTTGATCGGGTAGCGATTAAAATATTCTAGCAATTCATATAAGTTAGCAATCAATATTATATGTATTTCTCATTTTTTTAATTCTATAATGTAAGCGCAGTTTTTGTGGCGACCTTGCAAAAGTCCTCCCATTGTTGGCTTAAATCTAGTCCATGTATGGAACGATCATGCAGTGTGCTCAGCCATCACTACACTTGTTTGTTTTGAGGCGGTTGAGTGGCACTCTAGTAACTAGATCATGCATTAATTCGGCCTTCATCAGGTTGATCCTTCCAAGCTCGTTAGACTGGGAGAATCTCATAACTAAGACTTAAGAGAAAAGTTTTGATTGGAACCAGATAGTTACGCTTGGGCAATAGATCGACACATGGGTTCGGTGATTTGAGAACACATTGCATGGAGAGATCATTACTGATTATATGCCTTCTCTAGAATATTGGTGATGGTATTACCAACACTATGTGACTATGAGGAGGTGGTTAGAGATTCCCACTTGCAAGATGCTTAACAGCGGGGAATTCCTTATATGCACGATTAATATGTCCATATGCCACCCCAGCAGCCGTTTCATGTGGACCCACCATGATACTTTGTTGATCCTGGGTTATTTTGTGTTGATGCTAGGTGCTATTAGCAGCTTGTCCATTAGCCGAGATGCATGTCTGTCGACTTATCTAGCTTATTGTTGAATGTCAGTAACCTTTGGGCAAATTACCACGTTCAACCCAAGGCCCATTCTACGAGGCCAGATTTGGCTCAGTGGTCACCCTCCATTTGACTTCTTATGTTCTTCGATCTAAATGAGCCAACGGGCGCAGTTATGGAGGAGCCAACGAACCAGCCTATGGACAACCCAGTGAACCTACCTATTGCTTTAGCTGATGATGTGTACTATCCGATGGATGATCTCATGGGGGCACTGTAACACCCTTCAAGCACATACACCATACTCAAGTCATGGTGATATATCTAGAGGTGTTACAGGTGCTGAGAGAATAATTTAAAATTAGAAAATATAATATATGGCCCTTAAAACTGCATACTTTATTACTGCATAAGAGTTATAATGTTAAATCTTCGATACATATAAAATATACTAATTACAATTTGAAAGAAACTCAACTAACATTATATACAGGGCTTGTCTCAGCTTGCAGTCATCACTTCGTGGTTGTAAGTCGCCCACCTTGTTTCCCGAACTGGACCCATGTCCAAGTCCTGCGCCTTGTAAATATTTCGAGACATCTGCTGTAGACTTGATATTTATTCTATATATTGAAATGTTTACAGAAAACATACAAATAGGTAATGAGAACTTTAAGTTTTTAGTAGGTACACTTAGTCCACTAATTATATAGGGTGTCATCATAAATGTTTTAGTCGCTTTGATTTATTATGAAAATGTGGACACATACACATAAGCACAGGTTCAATTTTAAGTTTGAAAACATATTTCTCGAAGCAAGATTTCTTTTAACAATCACTTGGCATGGTTCATATCGAGCATAATAGCAATAACAATATAAAATTTGAATCATAAGTGGTCATAGTATTGCAATATAATAACAATATGCTTAAATATGCATATGCTAATGTGTCTTCTTGACTTATGCAAGTGCACTTGATTTTCTTATCTTTTTCTTTAACTTTTTTTAATCTTTATCGCACTTGGGTAGTCTGATATGGGAGTGAGCTCAACTTGTGACCATCGTCACATACTACTGAACCGCTAGGGGATCCGTGTGCCTCTACATTGGAGGGATCTCATTTTGGCCAACTACCTCTAAGATAGAAGGATCTTATAGTTTTAACTGCCTCCAAGTAAATAGATCCATATCTTATCTATTTAACTGCCTTCACAGAGATAGATCCAATAACTGCCTTCAAGTGAAGGGATCTCATCTTATTTGTTCATAATGTTTCACAGATCATATACTCATATATTCATGTATGAATATGCTATATGTATTGCACATGCTTCATATCTTACTTTCAAACATTATTGTATGCATGATTTCCATGTACATAATCATAGCATTTATGAACTTCTGCCTAAAATTTGACAGCATAACAACTAAAATATGGAGAATCCCAAAATAGACAATATATCCAGTCAATCTGCCAATCATAGTAGTCATATTCTTTATGGATAATATATCAATATAACATTATAGTACAGCGAAATTGCATAAAACTTATGTCGTTGAACTTTTCATAGCTTATGGGACCCTTGAGTTAAGACAACTCTTAAGTTATGTCTTTATTTATAAATCTACTCTATTTTTCTAAATTTCACCAAATTTCTATTTTAAGCCATTTGAGTCTAGAAATTTGATAAATTGTATCTCTGTTTGTCTAGTTTTAAACTCTTTAGTTTCACTAAATTTTGTTATGTATAACTTAAGTTATTAGGATGTTACTCAAGGCTGCCCTATCTTAAGACAAACTTACACACTTAACTTTAGGAAATCATTAAAAATCCAATCTTCATCATTTTAATCCGAATTTTAAATTTTCATGTAGTTATTTGGACCATCTTTCAATCCCATAGGTTTTTTTCCAAATGGATAATTAGAGCTCAAGTTATGAACTCCTAAAATAGGCTGCCCTATTTTCACCCAAATAAAGCATAAGTTAAATTTAGGGAATTGCTAGGGAAAAGTCACTCATCATTTGACTCTGAAATTTTTATGACATAATCTTCTATGTATTAGCTTTTTAATGAAATTAGCTTCACTTAATTTTAAGTCATATGTGGCAAGTTATACCTCTTATATCATACTCTGGTCAGGATAGAAGGTGAAATCCAACTTTCAATTTCTAAAAATCATAACTAATTCATTTTAAGTCCGATGGCCTTACAATTTTATATGTTGGATTTCTCTCGAAGTATAGTTTCATTAAAATTAGTTTCATTCAAATTTGAGTTCTACAAGTTAAGTTGTGAGCTATGTTATACAGATGGCATCTTAGGATCCTATCTCACAACTTTTCTGTTTTGGTTTTCTTTTGATCTTTTGATCTATTCTTCAACCCGAATCAAGTATTCCTATGTTAAATCACTAAATAATAACCATAACAGCACCATACAAGCATGAATCAAGGATAGCACAAAGAATCACATTAGCCATACAAAACCTTAAAGGGCAACAAAGCTAAGGATATGAACTACCTATCTCAAAATCCTTGAAACTATGGAAGCAAGAAAGCCAATAACCAACTCTTAGCCTTTTTCCTTCCTCATGGTAGGAGCTCTAATGCAGGTGGAAAGACTCCACTTGATGGTTGATCATCAAATTGATAGAGGAATTTTGTAGAAGAGAATATGAGGATCAATTTTCATAAAAGGAGTAAGAAAAAGTGAGGCCAAGAAGGCCTCTAACTTTGAGCTTGAATCTCATAACAATGGAGGTAATGAGGAGAAGAAAAATATGAGGAAGGAAATGTGGTGGCGGTGGCTGAAACTTGAAAGAGAAAATGGAAAGAAAATGTTGACTTCTCAATTAAGTTGGGTTAGCTTCTTAGTTAAGCCAGGTAGGTTAATTTTCATTGGTGAGTTAGGAACAAAATTAAATTTTCCTAAGCCTAAAGTTGAGTAGCTTATCGTTAGCCATCTAGAGAATTTGTGTGGTTAGATTCTAGCCACACACCCTAGGGTCTTTAACTGATACTCATGCGCATAGACAATATAGGACTTTCTTGAGGATTAATTCAAGGTGTCTGACTATCAATTCAAGTATTCTGAGTTGCCCGAGTTATTGAAATATTGTGTGAGTAATCTCACACTCATATTAAAATTGTGAGTAGAAAATCTCAGTTTAAAGTTATTATAAGTATTTTAATTATCTACCAGTATCGTGGGATCCACAAAGTCTCAGAATCGGGATTTTCTACGATTGCCCCCTCTCGATAACCATAAACCTTTAAATACAACTTTGACATTATTATCTAACAATTACCTTTTTGGCCCTTATTTTTTGATAGTTTGCCTATTTACAATTTGGCCCTTGCTTTGGGCATGAGCTTCCTCCTATACAGGGCTATTCCCAGAGTTAGGGATGTTACAATCACCAGCTCTAGATTCTCAAGCTGCAGCTGTTGTTGAAAACTAGGATAGTGATTAGAATCCTACTTTGGAGCACTAGTTTCAGGCAGTTGTCACTTTGGACCCTTGGTTTGAAGGTCACTGCTTTGGCTAACCATCCACTCAAGGTTATGGCTTTGGCCAACTATCCACCCAAGAGGTGATGCCAACTCCTATTCGAGGTGAGGCGTTGCCGGTGGTAGCAGTGATGGAGCCATAGAGCAAGGCGGAGGATCTCGAGGAATATGAGGAAGACGAAGCTGGGGAGGGTGAGGGTGGTGATGAAGTTGACGGTAGTAAGGGTAGTGAAGGTGATGAAGGAAGAGAATAAAGAGAAGGAGGGAGTTTCAATCTATGCAGTCTTATTAAATTGTCCGATAGATTTACGTCTTTATTGATAAAAAAGAAAAAGAAAAAGAAGAGTAAAGAGTGTGCATAGTTCAATTTCTGTATAGTTTGTTTGTTCAAGTGCTTTTTGTGTATATTTAAATTATCTTTCATACTTTATTATTTAAACTCTAAACCCAAACTTTGGTAGGATTTTGAGACAAAGTTTTTCTCCCCAAATCCTACTTCATTTTGGGCAAATTGAGTAACAAATCCCCCCACCCAAATTTCTAGCACTTGTTGGATAGATTCTCTATAACAAAGCCGTATCTCCGTAATTTATTTCAAAACACTATATCATGGTATTCTCCCTCAAACACCATATAAAAAAAATGGAGCTACAACATTCTTGTATTTTAAAATTTAAGTATATTTTAAACGGACATGTGCAGAACTTACTAAAACAGAGGGTTTATTGTCCTAAGTCCCGGTAGCATCACTTTACAAATAATTACAATGTGACACATATATGTGTCTGCAATTAAGAAGAAAGTATTAAAAGTGTAGAACTAGTGCTTGACATTTGTTGTTTTTAAATAAAATTTTACATTCGAGAATAAAAAAAAAACTAATCTGAAAGATATTTAATCTCGTAATAAATCAACTCAACTCAAATTAAATTCATTAAAATTAAGTAAATTGATATTTTAGAAAAAAAGAAATATTAAACGTGTGGATGAACATTGTAAATCTCAATTATATTCAATGATTTTCTACCCTAACAATACGCAACTATTTTTCAGAACATATCAAGTTTGATCGTTAATATGATTCTCGTATGTAACAAAATAAATCTTCTCATCTAGAGTTTTAATGTATGACATTCTTATTGACTTAAATGAAATTGTTAAAGTTAAATCTAACCAAAATTGGGACCAGAATTATAATTAGCTAATAGTTTAAGGGCATCACCAAGATTAAGTTGAGTGATGGGAGCATATTGCAAAAACCAGGAACAAAAAGAGAAAAGGATGCGAGAAATAAGGAGCGACATGTGCTGTCTGACTGTCTCTTTAACATACAAACACATTAAACCAAAGCCCAAAGGGACCTTCTTGTCTGTCTTCTTTTTGCGTTTGTTTGTGTCAAAGACCTAAGTGAGTGGGTCTCATGGGGCACCTTACCCAACCATCTAGCTTTTCTACTTACATTTCAGATGTTGCTTGCATTGTTAGAGTGCTTGTTTTAGAAGCTGTACATAATTGTTACTAAGGCTTAGATCACACCCTGAAGAAAGGGCGCAAAATTATGAGTCACACACCTTTTAGAAACCAAGGCTTATTATATTATTGGTTCCATTCCATTATTAACTGGGGGACAAGAGTTATCATGCTTCATTTTGGATTGATTTTCTTCTCATTGGAAGCAGAGAACAAAGACAAATATCACCAAACAACTAGAAGAGAGAGAGAAAGAGAGAAACAGTGAGTTAGTGAAGGTCACATAGGCCAATCTTAATTATTTATATTTGATTCTCTACTGAATTTAATTAATCAATCAACCTTAATGCCATCACATGAATAGGAATGAAAAATAAGCGTTAAAAAATTGGTGATCATTGGCAAGAGAGGAAGCTAGTATAGCAGATATTATAAAATATATATAAGAACATTTAGAAAATCAGATGAAAGAATTTTTGCCTCCAAGTGTGCTTTGCAACTTAGCTACCGGCTCACTGGTATGACTTATGAGCAGTAAAAGTAGACAGGTTTTGAATTAGGAAATACTGAAAAATGAGTAAAAGAGAATATTGGGTGCTAAGAAATTGCAGAAACATCAACTTCTTTGTGAAGATTACAGCTTTTGATTCAAAATATTAAATTGTCCTACTTAATTTGCTTTGTTGCTGATGCATGCTTCGTGCATCATTCTTTTGGCCAGGCCAAATCGTTAGTGACTTTTCACATGTTTTGTTAAGCTAATCAGTGTGCTGATCAGCTTGTTAGATTTGGGCCATTCATGAATTCTTATTGAAGCTTTCCTAATTTCTATGATGCATGTTTGGTTCAAAAGTATGGTACTGAGGCATACGTACCCTACTTTATGCTTACCAAGGGTGACAAGAAAAATTTTACCCCTAGACCCTGAAAAGGGCATTGAGCCGTATATATTCATTAAGGATAATAATTATGTAAGGGGTATTAGGATTTCTTCTATTTATCTCCATCATAATTATGTAAGTTACTTGTATTGCGGTAACTTGACTTTTAAAAAAAGATAATTATCATAATAAGGAATAGAAGTAATGTGAGATTATCACTTTTCATACTTTTGTCATTTATTAACAGAGACATAAATCAAAACTCCTAAGACAGCTGTACATTATAATGGAGGCGAAAATACTTTACACGATTAAAGTTAATATCTAAAAGAACATTATTAGTCAAGTCTACCTTTTAAGTTGTTTGCAATGATAGAAAAAGAGAACGGTATGGTACAAAAGGCCTATTGGCCTCCTTCAGCACAGCAATATTTCCAAAGGCTGTTGGTTGAAAAGCAACCTTACAATTTAGAAAAGAGAGAGAACATGTAGTGTTGTTGGTTTAAATTGTGGAAAAAAGAGCTATCATTTCCATGAGATCAGCATGCAGAAGTCTTCTACATGCAAAACACATTGTTGTTTCAGAGAAACTTCATTGTACAGAGTTTCAACATTAAACAAACCATGTCAAAAGCAAACAGTGTCTATTATAAATTCCTTAAGCTTGCTTTTAATCAAATCAATTTTGACATATTTAATACATATCACTATTTGGTTTAGATAAGGAAATCTAAAATTTGGATGCTCATCCCTCAAATTAATATTTCTTATTATTTGATTTGGTTTTGAATAAAAAAAATACAATTCTTAATTTTGATGAGAATCAGTTATTTAATTACATCCACAATGAATTAAGTGTAGCTTTCTGTATCTTCTTCTGGATTGGCTAGCTTTGACAATGAATTACAAGAATTTTCGTCTATAATGATATCACCTATGGACAAGTAAAGTCCACTTCTAGGTATATACAAGTAGCTAGAAGTCAAGCTCAGATAGTCATCGCTGATTCAATAAAAAAAAAAAAAATTGATGTGTCACGCGAGGAAACCGTCTAAACCCCAACTGTAGTAAAAGTGAAACTTAATTTGATCCTAAATTTGTATCAGTTTTTGTTTGAATGCTTGGCCATAAGGTAGAACATGTATTGGTTAATATAAAATATGCAACATTAAGTTTCTTAGTTCTGGAAATTGTGACTTATTTAATTTGCCATACTTCAATCGAAATTACGGGAGAGTTTCCTTAATAAAGAATGCCATTTAAAAAATGATGTGACCAAAAGTTTAATCTATGATGATGGTGATGTAAGTAGAATTCACACACTGTTTGAAGGTAGAAGCATAAAAAATAAAAATAAAAAAGACTCCATGCCTTCATATAGAACTCATACAAGTTGTTTTCACATGTAAATGTGTCGTCGTGGATAGGCATGGTATATATGTTTAACCCAAATATTATATATACAATTTTGCATGTGTGAAATATTCTATGAAGATATGTCACATGTTAACACATCCCCAGGGTAATTTCAAAAATTTTTTTAACATAATATTTTGTGAAAATATAGAGGGTACGACGAAAGTTAAGACTGGTTTCACATTCAGTTAAGATAATATGAGCAAGTATATTTCACATTCATTTGCATATATATATATATATATATATATATATATATATATATATATATATATATATATATATATATTACTTGATCCACGCCATTATAAGTACTCTATCACATGTACACAGGTAAAGCGAATAAAAAATATTTAGATCTGATTACTAGCTAGAGGGCATATAATATCCGCTTGTATTTTTCGTTTGGTGATAACTAAGTCTTATTCAAGGGTCTAGGGTCTTTATTAAACATTTTCCACATAAAATGATCATTTTTAGGCGTAAAGCTTCTAAATTCCTTTTACCAAATAGACATGAGTACCATTATTGGATTTGGCCTTTTCCATATTCCGAAACTCCCAGTTTTTGGGTCCAATCCAAACTTTATGCGGTTCGAAATGTCAGAAACTTGTCTTTTATTTTCAAACAAAAGAAAAGGCGTCCAATATATTGTCAGCGGAATAATTTTGTTATATAAAAATTAGACATCTTAGACACATAATTAAAAAAGAAATTACGAAGGTAGTATATCTTAAAAGAAAAAGGATAGTATATATATATATATATATATATTCCCTTTCTACCTATATTCTCAAGATGTCTAATATTTTATATCCAAAGAATATTCTGATCATATTGTAAGAATGATTTGTTAATAATTACATGTCGGTTCACTATTACATATTTAGTATTTGCAATATTTATTAACAAAAAGTATTATTCAAATTCTTTAGTAACATTCTTATAAGTGTTGTATATAGGCGATGTTGCTAAAGAGTTTTAACAACACTTTTTATAATTTAAAAATATATTTTATATGTTACTAAATCTCAATAATGTTGCAGTGGTTATAGGAATAGCTGCTTATAGTGACCTGTTGAAGCTAATTTGGGCGCAAGGGACTTGAGAAATTTTTACATTCTCAAACTTCTTACTCTGGTGTTATTTCCATTTTCCAGTACCGTTGATTTTAAGTGGGCATGCTTAAAGTTGAGAACAGTGAACTTAAATTCAGTGGTGGAGATGTTTCTAGAATAAGATCTTTCAGAATTTCTCTCACTTTAGGACGATGTAAAATTTTTCTAATTTCACATTTAGGTTAACAACTTTAAGCTGACACAACATGAAATCTTGAATTTTTTGTGCAAATATAAGAAAATTGTGAAAATTTATTTAATTAGAGGAAATTATCACATATTTTATTACAAATAGTAGTTAATTTTATGTAAGTTTTATATCATCAATAATTGTGTAATTTAGCCAATGAGGTTGGCTCACTTGATTGGTCTTGCACTATTACATCACCATATTTGGGTTCGATTATCAGATTTTCTCATTGGAAAGTGATCTATAAGTACCTTTGTAAGTGCTTGATAAGCCCAAAGACATGCCCTAAGCTTTCCACTCAATCTAAATTTTTTGTAAAAAAAAAAAAAAAGAATAATTGTGTAAATTCAACATTTACTCATTTTTTCAATGTCAGTGGTTTTGGTCATTAAACAGACCTGCTTTGTATTTTGTTTTTCTATCTCATAAAAATTTCAAAATATTGTCACTCATTTGAAAAATAAATAAATTTCTCATAGCAATAATAACATTTTTAAACGAATTTTTTCCTACGTATAACACAAAGAAGATATAATAGTTAAGTGGGGAAGATGGGTTGCTAATTGGGTTGGTTAGTTAAATTGTTGCCCTGGATTTAAGGACTAATGCTTTAATTAGTCTAAAAACTGTGCAAGCTCCTTAATTAATATATTGAGATGGAGAGCTAATTCAACTCACAAAAGCATCACTAACAAAGGAGTTAGCATAATGATAGAGATACTTATGACTTTATGAAGGATTTTGATTTGATTCTTGGAAAGAACTCCACCTAGAAGAGCAAGCCTAACTATGCTAAAAAAAGGGATCAATCTCCTTCCTTGATAATAAGAAGGCTACACTTGAAAAAAAAAAAAAAAAAACTCACAAAAGCATCCCTTACATGTTCTCAACACCTATAGTAAGTTTTTTTTTTTCGTTTTTTGTGACAATAAAAGTTCAGGTTGGGTGGAAGGTTCACCCCAGTATAGGGTCAAGGCATGTTTTTGGACTTATTAAACGCTTATAAAGATACTTCAGATTATCTATCAATGAAAAAAACCTAAAAATCGAACCTAAGTCATGGTGATGTATGAGAAGAATGTTGAACAAGTGAGCCAACTTCCATTAGCTTCTAAATTACCACTATAGAGATAAAATTCTTTCAATACTATTTTTCTTATTACAAAACTTCAATTCAAAATCTTACTTAAGAAAAATACCTACTGTTAAGTTTGATATCTTGCGTTTTGTTCTACATATATATCTCAATCATAGTATGAACGTTTAGAAACTGTAGAAATGCAAAAGTGAGCGACCGCGTAGTTTTGAGAATCTGATGGGGCACCAAAGATGAGGAATTAACCAAAGGTCAAGCATTATCATGAAGATTTGTAATTTCTAGACACTACTACATTAATAGTAGGTCATGAGAGATGTACCATAAAAAGGTCAAGGAAAACTAAAGGAAGAAATTGACAACAGATGGACACAGCGAAACACACACAAGAGACTTCTATTATACGTAAGCAATCTCGTCATAAAATTATTGTCATTTGTCAAGCAGCCCAATGCTTATTTCATAAAACAGCTTATTCTTCTATTTTTCTGTGGTGTTCCAATCTACATGCAATTTCATCGAAAAGTGGCTACAGTTCCAGATAACCATTGCATTCGCATTTGCATGTTTTGGTAATATATTTATAGCTTGAAATGACACACTGTTTTTTTATCGGCGATGACAAATGGGGTTGAGTTTGATGCGTGCAAGAGATGCCAATGGAAGTGGTATTATATTTGATTAGATTAGGCTGCCCTCCATTTTGATGCGTGCTTATATTTAAATCTCAATAATTTCATATTCGAAAAGAAAATTAAATAAAATACTATTATGTTCTTCATAAAAAACAGGTCCAACATTTTTTTTTATAATAAATGAATCTCCATTGGAATTTTGACAAAGTTTAATTTTATCTTCATTTTCTAATTTCTAATAGTATTATCAAATGGGAAAACTCATCAACATGTAGATTGGACATGGGACCTCACTCACTAATTGAAACATGACAGCTGATGAAACATATCTTTCATTCTGCTATCTCATCCCATGTCATGGTCAGTTTTTTCTCTCCTGCTTTTGATGCTTTCTTTATTTTTTTTCTCTTGTCTATTCAATTATTTTGGGCATGACAAGGATCATTAATTAGTAATCACATATCTGATAGGATATTTAAAAATGAACAAAAGTGTGGAAAAGAAACTATGTGTTGAGTGAAAGGCTGCTTGTGAATGTGTGAACGGGGCTTTTGGTGGGCCACTTAGAGACAGAAGGAAGAAGGCTCAATGGATCCAATCCAAGACACTTGACTTGAAAATGGACTCAGACCCTTGCGGCCCCTCCCAAAAACTGCTTTCTTATCACAACGCATGCACAAGAGCATGCCTACACATGTACGACAACAAAAAAGAACATTGAGGCAATGTGAAGACTGAAGAGCCATCACGCTGTGATCCTTTTTATGTGGATAATCATATATAAAATCTTTTACAATTTTCTTAAGGATTATAATATATATATACTATTATGATAGTATAAAAAATTCCTGCTATATGTATGTATCTTTCGTAAATTTCCCATCAATTAGACACCTATATATTTTAGTTAGGGTGTGTGTGGACTTACAAATCTCTTCTCGAGCTTTATACATCACTATGCCATTTTTTTCACCACCTACCTAAGACCAGAGTAACACAAAAGGACTTAAAAAACTTGAACAAGTTGTACGCAATAAAAAAGAAAATCAATTGCACTAGAAATATATATTTTTGTTTACTAATTTAGGTTTTCATTTTATTTTTGTAAATATTGACTAATTTATCTTCTTGGTTCAATTAAAGACAGACTGTTACGATTAGAGTACTTACAAGGGCAGTGTTGTGACTTCAAAAATTGACAAAGCTACAATATATATATATATATATATATATATATATATATATATATATATATATATATATATATATATATATATATATATATCGTGTAATCAAAACTTACACGAAATTATTGGCTCAGATTATGTGTGACTAGACTACGTGCATATATGCCTATATATATATTAAATGTAAATCCCATTCTATTGTTAAAAGTGTGATTCAAAATAAAATAAAAATAAAAATATTCATACAAAAATAATTTTTATAATATTATGGTAATATCTTTTTTATCATAAATACTTTTTATAAAAATTATTTATATATAAAACAAAAAAAGTAGAGTCTAGGTATTTTTTATGTTACTAGAATAACTTTGGGAAAATATTGAATTTTAATCATTATAATTGATAATAAATAACTGAAAAAGAATGAAAGAAAAAGAGTGACCTTAAGACACACTTTAATTTTTTAAGTTTTAGAATTGATATTTCTTAGATTCTAAGTTAAGAATTAATAATCATGCTATTTGTTTTCCAATTTCATGAAATTAATTTGTGAAATTATAATTTTAATTTTACATCTATTCTAAACATAAAAAATCAAAATTAAGATGTTTAATTTTAATTTTAAACTCTAATTTCATACTAAAAACAAATGCCAAATAGAATATTATACCTCTTCAACTTTTATTTTTGATATATTTATTGCTTTCAAAATTTTGTTTTGTTTTAATTTTGTGTCGTTTTAAAAATATATATAGTTAAGGAAGCAAAAAATATTTTTTATAACTTTATTATTGTCTCTTAGTATCTCGCCTAAATAAAATGAGAAAAATATTAATTGATTGACAATATTTTAAGTATTTTAATAAAACATAATTTATTTAAACAAGGTTATTTAATATAATTCAGTATTGATTGCGTTTACTATACTCACAAAAAAATCTAATTGAAGTGTCAAATAACTTTGACCTCATCAACGGAGACTGGATTTAATGGAAGAGATTAATCCTCTAAATGTGAATTTCAATCTCAATTGAAAGATATGTCTATATTTAATATTTGATTGTGTCTTAAATAATATTATCTCCATAGTAGAAAATACATGCGAGAAATATTTTAAAAAAAAAAAATCACCTCTTAAAATATGGACGTGTGAACCGGTGAACATACTTTGTATTGTCAGGGGAAAAAATCATTTATTGTGATCATATGATCAACTTGTTATCAGGCTGATTTAATTTAAATGTTTAAGACAACGAAATTAATTGGAAAGCTAGCTTATGCTCATATTCTGATAATCAACAACAAACATATGCCCAGAAAAGAAGAAAGATAATTAACAGACTAAATCAATTTATTCGTAATTTTAAAATACATATGTATTCCAATCATGTTGATTATTAAAAACCCATTTATAAAGTTTGATTCACGGGGGGCTCCTACATGAGAAGCACGAGAGGACAGAATATTACAGTCAATTATAGATTCCAATTTGGATGAAGATGGAGTAGGGAAAGTGCGTGACTTGTAACCAACAATCCAAACCCACAAAATCTGTAGAATATCGACGAATTGTTCAAGATTATATGAACAAGACTTTTCATTTCCCACAATATACAGAATCTAAGCTGATTTGACTTTGACATAACCAAATTAGTGATCAATTTGTCTCCAAATGTGTAATGCATACTTAATATTTGAGATTTTTTCGTTGGCAATACCTATTTGTTTCTACGACGAATTTAAATATCATGTACTCTATATTTGTCTATCATCTATGAATATGTCATTTTTGTTAATTTGCAGTTGAATTCACTTTTCCCACTTAGGACATGCCTCCGACCTCTCCCACTCTCCCCAATTTTGTTTTTTTTTTTTAATTGTTTTTAAGTTTAACATTCTTCTTTCCCATGTGTATACATAAGAAACATAAATAAAAGGAAAAAGATAGGTGAAGTGGTGAAAGTTGTCTCCATACCCCAGAATAGGATTGATCAGCTAACTGATACAAGTTATATCATAAAATGTCAATATCTGTCTCTTTGTTATGCACCTATACCTTTCAATTTGTCCTTTACTCTTATTAATTGAATTCTACTAAACAATACGTTCACATGATACATAGCCTTTCTTAGCGAGAATAAAATACCTCTCACCCGGAATAACATTTCTAGAATGTATCCTCTCAGCATTTGCACATCAAACAAAAGTCATCCCCTAGTTTCCCATGATGACTATTTCCAAGTTCATCATCACCTCATAATATATATAAATTAAAAGAATGTAAACGATGATAATTCTATACAAGAATCCTTAACAAATGAGACATATTTACACATTTTTCAAATTTCTTGTTATCCGTTTCTATTTTGCTGTAATTAATGGTCAAAACTTTACGTAACAAAAGGAATGTCGTGAAGATGCATGGAAAGAAAGGTAGGGCCCTAGGAGAGGGTTGATTAAATGGGGTGGGTCAATTACGTTGTTACCTGGTCCTCGTCGTGCCCAAAGCAAACTCAAACAACTTAGTTCATAATAAATGGACAGTCAATGCAACACAAAAATTTTCATTTTACGTTTAAACTTTAAGCCAACCATAGTTATTTTTTATTTTTTTGATGGAACCAGAAGTATTACTTCTGGCCCGGTCTTTATTGCAAAAATACTTTAAATGTATACTTGTGGGAAATGACGATTGCCACAAATTTTTATCTATTGCCAACTCTTACTCAACAATCCTATTTGTTAATATTTCTAAATTACCCTTTCATGTTTTCATAATTAAATTAATAAAAGTTGCTTAACTTCACAATTTCTTATAAAATATATTAGATTAAATATTTTAATTAAAAAAATAAATAAAATAATTTAGATACTACTTATATTTATTATCATGATAATAAAACAACTTTATATGCTAAATTCAATCTTTACTTCCCATATTTTTTATACTTTTATTTCATGGAGGGGCTATTGTCGTTTTCTATATATCCGTTATCACTCCTGTCTAATTAAATTTGTTTTATATGTCTACTCTACCAAAAAAAAATTATTTTATATATCTAAAATACTCTTCTTCCTTATTGAATGAAAATAATAATTATTTTTTATTATAACTACTATCATCACTTAAATCCTTAATTTTTTTAATTTTTTTTTATCACTCTTGATTTTTATTTTTTTGTGACAACTATTTTATGAGTTTATAAATTTACTTATTTAATACAAATTTTAACTTTAACTATCAAATTAACATGATTTCAAGATTTTTGCTTTTAAAGAATCCCTAAAAAATATGATAAATTCATATGTTAAGGTTATTAAAAATAAATATTTCGAATTCAAAATTTGGTACATTAATAAAAAAATTTCAAATTTTCTTCTCATATATATTTTAAAATAATATTGTAGTATAAAAGTATAAAAAATAGTATATATTAAAAAATATGAAGTAAAGATCGAATTCATCATGTGCTAAAGTAGTTTTATTGTCATGATAATAAATATAGGTCACATCTAAATTATTTTATTTATTTTTTAATTAAAAAATTTAATCTAATGTATTCTATAAGAAATTGGGAAGTTCAACACTTTTATTAATTGAACTATGAAAACATGGAAGGGTAATTTAGAAAAATTAATAAAGGAGATTATCGAGTAGGAGTGGCAATAAATAAAAAGGAGTGGCTTATGTTCCAATATTTTATTACTTTTAGATTGATTTATTTAATAAACAAATTGTGATAATGCTTTTTCTTATGAGTTCTATTATTTGGACACACTTATTTAGTGTGTCCATCGACATCAAAGATTTTGCATGTAAATTGTGAAGATTTCATATTGATGAGTAGGGAATTAAGAAAATTGCAATTGATAACATTATCACTTATAGCCTCAGTCCACACGATTCTCCACTTATCAACATAAAATCTTCATTATTTATATATGAAATCTCCCATGTCGATGGATGCTCTAGATAAGCATGTACAAATACCATCATTCTTTTCTTATTTGTTTTTTGGTCATGGGGTAAGACTTTTTAATTAAAAAAATTTAATTAAAAAGATCAAACTTTAGGTTATAAAAAATGTTTATTATTGGGCTTTAAAGAAAATCTATACTATAAATATTATATTTTATTATTATTATTATTATTAAATAATAATTATTATAATATTATTTTTAATCAAGAATTTAAATTATTATATTTGTTAAACCCTAAACTATTATAATCCCTAACCTTGTTCAACTTAGTTCAAATTTCACCTTCAAAGTTCAACCATCTTCCTTCCACCTCCATCTCACCTTCAATTACCTCGCCCCTACCCTTGTCCTGTACACCTTTACCTTGTTGTCACCTCGCCATCACCCCACCCAGCTCCACATTGTCGTTCCACACCTAGGTAACATGTCCTCCTCTATGCTTCTCTGCTACCTTTTCCTCCATCCTTTAACTATGCTATGCTGCCATTACCAACCTCTGCAAATGTGAACTTGCTTGCATCTCATTCTCCTTAGTCCTTATAGTTGTCAAAATGGGTCTTGGCTCATGAGCTAACTCGACTAAACCCACCAAAATAGTGGGTTAGGTTGCATAAACACTAATATACAAGACCCCAAGTAAATATGACTCGACTCATTTAGCTCACGAGTTAAGTGAGTTTGAGCTAGGTTAAAAAGGGCCAACCTAGAGTTAAAAAAGAAAAAAGAGCAAAGCTTTTAAGTTTTAGTAACCAAACTCAAAAACATAAAAAAAGAAAAATGAAACCTTAGCAGCCTTTTCTTATCCTCAACCCTTTTTCCTTTTTCTTTTTTCGATAATTGGATAAGACTCGACTCTTAAAAAAGATGAGCAAAGAGAGCACATTATATTACTCCAAAAAAGGAATACTAAGCATCACCAACGCCCAAAAACCAAAACAAAAGACACTTGATACGAAACTCAAAACATAAAAACACAAAACATCTCGAGCCACTAAAACACAACATGAAACCTGCACCTGGTTCATGAAAACCATCTCAAGCTGTGGCACTCATACCTAGGAGGGCATGCAAGAAGCAACCTAGAACATTCTTCAAGGCATCATCACTGATGCTGGCACCACCATGGAAAGCTAAAACATGATCACCGACAAGGCTCCTTCACACATCGGCACCGACAACACCAAAGATCAGCCACATTGGATGAACAACCCTTTTTCCTCTAAGCACTATGCTAGCTTGCCATGTCTACACTACTAGCATTGGCCAATGTCGACCAACAACTTTGTCCTTAGGCATGAGCCATCTATGATGTTGTATCCTTCAGTCACTAGTCCTTTAGCCATGAGTCTATTACAGTGTTGTTGTGCTTTAGTCTTGTTGTGCTTTAGTCTAACATCCCAGATTTGGGAGCCACTTACTCCACTGCAACCTACAACGACCAAGTTTAACAAAGGCACAATATTCAACCATGAGCTAGCACTTGTGATGCACATGGCACATCGTCTACCTTTAGCCACAAATTCAATCATAGCCTTTAACCACCATGATCCACGATAAGCCTCTACATTAGCCACCATCATCCTTAAACAACCCAAGAAAGCTAGGTTGACTTATTTTGATAGCTCTAGTTCTCCCACTACTTCCTTAACTACATAGGCTTCTTTGCCTACTAAGTACCACAAATTCCTCTTTCCCATTCTTTGCTTTTTGGATTTTCAGTTTTCAATCCCAATTATTCTTTCATTTTAGGGTTTGTTTCTTCCAATTGAACCTACTATTTCTCAAATTGTTAATTTGTGCTTGAATTTTAGATTTCATGAGTAACTATATATTTTTGTTTCTATTTTTACTCAGTTGGAATTTAAAATTGTATAAACAGATAATCTTTAATTTGTAGTTTGCTTAACCTGTGAAAGACTATTGTTATTTCCCTTGCTCCTTATGTGAATACTTGTATTATCTTGTTTCCTCTAATATTTTGGCATTATTTTTCATCCTCATATATTGAGTTGGTTTATGGCAATAAACAAGGTATAGCTAAGTAGCACTAGACTTAGCTTAAGACTTGTTGGCCAAAAACTATTTAGAAGGAAAAAATCTAGAAGGAAAGCAATGCCACTTACTATAAGATGGGTTATTCAAGGTCCTTTGAGTGTATAGTCTGCGTATTTTTTCTTAAGTATTTGATGGTTATTGATATTGCATTTTTGAGATTTAACGATGCTCTAGTTATTGGGACTGTGTCTCCTAATAGTGTTGGATTGTAGCTCATTTTTCTGCCTTTAGGCATTGTGTATGTGTTGTCTTTTGGGAGTCTTTTTGTTTATTTTGTTTGAATTGATCCTTGAGATTCCTTATCTTACTTCTCTCCTTTGGAGGGTTTGAGCATTTCTCTACTTATCGAATAAAAAAAAAAACTAAGTAGCACTAGACTTAGCTTAAGACTTGGTGGCCAAAAACTATTTAAAAGTTGATTAGCTTGTTTATAAATAGGCTTGTTGGCCTATTTAAAGGCCTTATTATAAAACATGCCTTTAAATTAGCTTTTAGGCCAAGCTAGGCTTTTGAAAAAGGTAGAATAGACCTTAAAAAAAGTCATTGTTAGATAATAGGTGATGTTTATGTTGCATATTTAGAAAACAAGCCAAAGCTATATAAAATGAAGCATGATCTATTTCCACCCTATTCATTGGCTTCTATTAACATGGAAACAATCTAGATGAAATGAATGAAAACCTATCTTATTATTGATGTGAGGTACATATTTATACAAGTATGAGAGTGCATCCTATGGAAGAGTGAACTAGATACTTTGTGATTATAGCTTTTACTAAATGGTTACAATCACTGTCTCTTAGCTGTCATTCTAACTAATTCCAACGGTAACATGTAACAAACTAACAAACTCAGATATCCTAATACTCCTCCTCAAGTTGGGAAGTAAATGTCTTTAGTTCCCAACTTGGACATGATTGATTTGAAAGAGGCAGCGGCTAGAGCTTTGGTCATAAGATCAGCTAATTGATGTTCGCTTTTAACATGAATTAGCTTCAGTAGTCTTGATTTAACTCTTTCTTAGAAAAAATGACATTGAATATCTATATGCTTTGTTCATTCATGAAAGGTTGGATTGGAGACAATGTGAAGAGCAGCTTGGTTATCACATAGCAATTTCAAAAAGCCTATTGGAACTCCAAAGTCCTAAAGTAGCTTTACGAGCCAATCAACTTCACTAGCAATGTTAGCCATTGCCCTATATTCTGCCTTAGCTGATTAGCCACTATTGGTTGTTTCTTGGACTTTCAAGACACCAAGCTCTCCCCAAGGAACACACAATATCCAGAAGTAGATTTTCTGGTATCAAGGTAGTTACCCCAATCTGCATTAGCATATGCAGTGAGGTTTAAGGTTGAGTTTGATGGAAAAAATAATCCTTGTCCTGGAGAGTTCTTCAAGTATCTAAGAAGGCGATGCACAGTAGCAAGATGAGAAGTATGAGGCTTGGAGACATATTGGCTGGGCTTGTTAATAGTGAATGCGATATCTAGCATTATTAATATGAGGTAGGATAGTCTTCCTATTAGTCTCCTGTACTAAGTGATGTCTGGTAATGGTTCTCCATCAAACTGACTTATCTTGAGGTTGGGATCCATGGGAAGTCCTGCAGGCTTGCTAGCTAAAAAACCTGTTTCTCCATTGAGTGCTTGTGAGACAAGAACCATGCCTGGATGATCTGAGTTGTGGAGATAGAGAGGATTTGCAGGATCATCCGTGGTTGATCAAGAATTTGCACCAAAAAAGAATAAAGAACAAGAAATAAAATGAGAGAAACGACAAGAAAATGAGAGAAAGAGAGCGCGGAAGTTTGTTAATCAACTGATACCATATTAACATGGAAACAATCTAGAAGAAATGAATGAAAACCTATTTTATTACTGATGTGAGGTACATATTTATACAAGTATGAGAGTGCACCCTATGGAAGAGTGAACTAGATACTATGTGATTATAGCTTTTACTAAATGGTTACAACCACTATCTCTTAGTTGTCATTCTAACTAATTCCAACGGTAACATGTAACAAACAAACTAACTAAGATATCCTAATAGCTTCATCACCATTAAGTGCTCTGCTTGCTCTTTCCTTAAACCCTTTGACATATAAAGCAACAAGTTCACCTACAAGTTAGGGATTAAGATTTTTATCCAAGTGGGTAACTTCAAGGAGTTAACTCTTTCATTCAACTAGCTCGTGGGGTCCCTACTCGAGTTAACATTTAAGCTTGTGAGTTTGGGATACTGTCATTGGATCTAAGTTCCAACAACTTTTTTGGGTCAATCTCAAAAGGTTTATGTCAAAATTGTATGGATAGGAATTATTTGAAGGAACTATGCCAGCAAAATAACATGTCCACTAGTTCTATTCCACCCACGCTCAACAACTATTCCAACCTCAAGTCATTGGGTTTCTTAAGAGTGGAGAAGTGCATGTGTTGGTGTTGGTGTTGGTGATGGAGGTAAGGGGTGGCACTCATGGAGGAAGGAGAGATGGGTGGAGAATAGTTCGAGTTTTGGATAATTTTATGAAATAATAAATGTGATTAGGACAAATACTTGGTTAGTTTAAGTAATTCGGCACTTTCCCTTAAGCAAGATCGCGGGTTTGAATTTTATGAATAAAAAAAACTAATGTTGAAATTTATCCCCCATATAATGGGCTAATTTGGCTCAACCTACATTAATTAAAGTCCAATAGATTTTGAATATTGGTGGTTTTAATAAAAAAAAAAAGTGTTTAGCATGATTTTGTAAATAAAATAAATACTTGATAATAAATTAGAAATAATTGATCTGGATGCTAACACATCTTAACGAACAATGGTATTGTGCCAAATAATGGAGGCTATATGTATACCCTCCACTTAAAAGAAGGTACCACATCAATCACCTTGTTTTGAAATATTACATGTTTTAATTTATCGAGAAGTTAAGGGAGTGTTTGGTAAACAAAAAAATCGGATAATTAGGTATAATGAAGCTTGGTTTCAATAAACGTTGTTTGGTAACTACTAAAATATTTTTAAAGTAGTTTTTGTTTAGACCAATTTAGACAAAAAATCAGTTCTTAAAAAAATTAATTTAAAATTAGTTTTATTCCATCCCAATTTTTTCTCCTCCCACTTTATATCTTCTCACTACTATTCTCACTTCACACTAATTAATTCTTTCTCCATTGATCTTGTCAACGATCCGAAGCTGTCGTCCACCAGTGTCCGTTGCCGCCAGCCCCAATCATCTGCCACTAGTTGCCATTGCGGGCCACGATCACAGCAGCCACACCATCCAACACTATTTGCCGCTTATTGCTGCCACCTACACTGTTTGCCACATTTACTATTGCTAACCACTACCGTTTTCCATCCCCCGCCTCATCTGCCATCGCTGGCTACCACCGCCTAGCATGACCGGTTGTTACAGTCCGCTAGATTGGTTTTTTAATGACTTAATCAAGAAGAATGAGGCACAGAAGAAGAAAAAGAATAATACATATGTTAAAACTAATTATTAAGTTATCGAACTAAACAATGTTCAATAAAAAATTATTTTATTTTTATGCCGATTAACATAACTAGTTGTACTTTGTACCATACTAACTTGATTTTTGAGGTTGCCAAACACCCCTTAAGGATGGTTATGTGCCTGTTTGGATATACTTTTGGGGAGGCCAGAAGACCTTTTATTGGAATGAAAATGAAAATGTATAGTAACTAATGTGTTTGGGTATGTAAAGGCATTTTTTTATAAGGCCTTTTAAAAAGGAATCTTATTATTACAATCACATCAACAACCAAAAGTAATTTTACTTTATCCTATTCAAACAAAACTCATTCTCCTAAACTTACTTTTGACATATTCAAACTAACCAAAAATCATTCTTTTAAACGTAATTCCTCTAAAAGACATTCTTTTAAAAGACCATTTCGTAAAAGTTAAACCAATCAAATCCATATTGTCGCACTTTTTTATCTATCTACACTCACTCATAGTTGCTTTTAATTTTTATTTCCTTTTCTATCATTAAGTTACTTCAAAATTAAACATATTTTATTATCACTTTTATATTAATTATTGTATATTCTTATTCCATATTAATTGTAATTTAAACTTTGCATGTTTGAGTTTTTTTAAGAAAAATATTTTCATTAAGGAATATGTATAAAAAATTTAAAATAACTAAATAAATCACTCACAAAAAGTAAAATTGAAAAAATGGTACTTTTTTCAAAAGTAACGAAGACTAGCTTCTACAACAAATAGCAAAAATAAAAATAGAAATTATAGCATAAAAATATTATTTTTCTAAACGAAACAAGCATACTCTAATATATTTATAACAAACATGGAAATTTATAATTTTTTGTGAAGTTTTTGAAACTTTGACTTTGTTAAATTGAAGACTTTTTTGGTTTAATATACTTGAAATCTAAAGAACTAATAAATACTTCCAAAAATGTTGAATAAAACGTAATATTTTGTATTTATATTAATATTAAAATGACATGAAGCTATAAGTAAAATTTTTGATATAATGGATGATGATTAATGTGTTTGATTTTTCAAATAAAAGTATTGTTTTATTTTAATTTCTTACCAAAAACATAATATTTGAAATAATTGTACACCTATTCAAGAAAAATTGCAATAAAGTTATGTTTTTATGGTATATTGATGGCAATAAGATTTGAATATAGGACCTCATGCAAATTATTCAAACCCTTCGCCACTAAACCAATCCCAATGACATTGCCATAAAGCTATGTTAACTATTTGCTATTAATATCATTACAATTTATTTTTTAATCTCAAATTTGGATATATTTATCTTTTATCATAGTATAGACATAGCTCAGTTAAAGTGTGGTTAGATTGATGCAAATTAATATCATTGTATCACAGTCATATAAGAAAATGAGTGAAATATAGTTTGATATATAGTGTAAACTTTTTATTATTTTTAGTTTTAATTTTTTTAATGAAAGTAGGGGAAGAGGAAATGGGAGTTGAGTACGGGACATCTCGGACTCAATAAGGCATATATATGATAACTACAAAATTGTGGACTCAAGTGTGTATAAACTTTCGATTATAAACTAATTAAGAGACTAAATTTTCATTGTGACCAATTAAGGACCTCAACTACTTAAAAATATATTTTTGTTAATCAAAATGGTGAAAAGACAAAAATATCCAACTTATTAAATAAAAAATAATGCATGATACGACAAACACATGGTATATATGTCATGATTCTTTTTCAATTAATACATTTTAATAAAATATTTTTTTATTCAAGTTAAGATCCTTGATAGTTGATCAAAACAAATTTTAAGTCCTTAATTGATAATTAAAGTTGAGATCCTTAGTTGACTCTTACGCTAAAATTGAGGTACTTTTTAAAATTTTCTCTATGAAAAATAACATGAGTTCAAAATAATATTTTAAGTTACAAAATGATCATTTAAAAGTTAAAACAAAACTTATCTCATCTATTTAATAATTAGTTTAATATTATTTTATTTTAAATAAATAAGTTGATATTTGGAGTATAAATTATTTTCAAATATTTGGAATGTAAATTATTTGACATTATGTAAATAGTCAATTATATAATTATTTAATAGATTATTTGAAAATAAAATTCATTTATAATTCTACAAAAAATTATATTACAATATAGAATAATTTTAAAAAATTATCGTAATGTATAGTTACAAAAAAGATTAAATTATAACTAATATGAATTATGAATAGCTAAAAATATAAAAACATAAATAATAATAGGTTTAACTTTGAAAAATCGATTAAGGGTGGTTAAAGAAATAAAAAAAATTATAAAGGAGTGTATACAAATAGAAAAAAATGTTAATAATCTCACTCAAAAATTTCATATTTGTTTTTATATAATAATTTCTATTTAATTCAAAATATAGATGTCTCCAACTAGACTATTTGGGTCGATCATGAACTCATGTTGTAGAAGAGCATATCTTGCTTCAAGCGTATGACATGCAAATTGATTTTTCATTTTTGGAAATATTATTACTAGGAATGCTATTTCTAAGAAAAATTTTTCTAGGCATATGTTTCAAATATGTTTGGTATGTAGAACGAAATCCCAGGAATCTTTCAAAATATAGTTAAGAATGAATTATTTTTGTGTTTAGTTGATATATTGACATTAATGAGAATACTATATATTTTTTCAAAAATACACTTTACAAAACAGTGGTGACGATAGTGGTGGTCTGTTGGAAATAGTGGTCTAGCAACAATGGCGATGACAGTCTAGGGGTAGAGATGGTAGTGATTGGCAATGATGGTGATATGACCGTGGCAGTAGTGATGCTTTAGGATTTAGGATTTAGAGTTTAAGGCAATTTAGACTTTTCATATCTCCATAAACATTCCCTTTTCATGGGAATCCAATATTTCCAAAGGGAATTCCAATATGGGGAGGTGGAAATAAAAATGGCGCATTTTTTATTCCTAGAAATGCAACTCACTTGAGTATATTTTTTTTCAACCATGTATGAAACATGAAAACCTTACATTCTTATGATTAGATTCTTGAAAATGTAGAAATATTCCGCATATCATGTGCCTTTAAGCGCAAAATGATATCTCTCCTCCACAAAAATATCAATGAAGTAAACATGTGTCTCTTCCTGGGAGACATAATTTGCTTTTAGTGCACCACCTTTTGTCCAAGTAAAGAACTTGTTTGGTTCAACTTATTTTAATAGAAAAGTTGATTTTTTTTAATGAAAAATATTTTTTATAGAAGTTATTTATTTTAATTTCTATTAAAAATAAAAAAAATCAATTTTTAATTTTTGAATAAAAGTTAAAATAGTTAACTTCAGTAAAGGGTAATTTTTTTAATAATTAAAAAATCACTTATGTTAAAAAAAAGAAAAGAAACAAACGCGCTCAAATTCTATATGCTATATATAATATTATTTTCAATAAATTCAATACTATTAAAAGTGCTATATAGATAACAATAAAATTGAATATTGTAACAAGCAAAATTACACTCTTAAAATGAAAATTTAAATTTAAATTTTAAATAAGATAATTTTAAAAAAATTCTTAATTATAATTGTATATGAGAAATCAATCTTATTACAAAATATAATAGAAAATAACCTTTTTTCACTAACTCTATAATCAACCTAGTAAAACTGCATGAACAACTTTCATAAATTGCTCAAGAGAATAAAATAAGTTTAATACTTTAATATGGTACATGAAGTTAGGAACACAACTAACAGTATTATGTTGGACATAGAGCTAAACAAATTACACTTCCATAGAGAGAATTAAGTAATCTTGGGGTATCTGTAATAAAGGAGTAAAAGTAGGGATGACAATAGATATTATGGGCCTGGGATAGGCCCCATTCTCGTCCCCATCTCCGTCAAAAGTCCCATTCTCAATTGCCCGTGGAGAGTTAAATTCTCGCAGATATTTACAAGTTCATTAAAAAAATTCAAAAAAAATCCAAAAAGGGAAATTTCTTTAAAAAATTCTTAAATATGAATAAAATATTAATAAATATCCATAATCCATTAAGATAACACAATTCAAATTAAAAACAAATATATGATGCAAGTATATTAAAAGACAATTAAAAATATCCAAAATCATAAAAATATAAATATCTAAATTTCATTGAGAGAAGAATAGCTTCTTCTTTTTTTGTTATGTACATATAAAGATATTTAAATAAATTCATATTAATAAGGATTTAGCGGGCACTCATGGGACAAGGATCTTATCCCCCATCTTTGTAAGAACTAAATTTGTCCCCATCACTGCCCTTGTTGTAAGTAATCCTTGCGAATACTTACTTTGTTAGGTTTTTTACTCTCCCTAAGCGAAAATGAGGATTATTTTTTATAAATAAGTTTTATATATAATTTTATATATAGGACTTATTTATAATAATTTTTTCCTTATTTTTATCCTTTATTAAACATAATCTTGAAGAAGTTAATTATTAGAAGGGTATCTTAATTGTGATATGTTCCAAGGATTTTATGCCATGACAATGGTGGCAAATATACCTTAAGAAAAGTCAAAGGAGAAGAAAGATTGTGATATTCATTGGTTTCCTGCTTACCCCTAGTGTTATGATCCGAAATTAAGGGGCAAGGATTCGGAGCTGCCTTCCGTACTATAATGATCAATGTGTCAATCTGATGATCCCGCAGATGCGCAAGAGTTTCACCAACCTGCATGACCAATTTGACATTCTCACCAATCCCCTCTCCAACGTGTCCCATCCTCACTGGCACAAAGGAGACACATGGAACAGGTGCACCCCCGAATAATAATATAAAATAATACTTCATAATATTCACAACTTGATACATTAATCATTATATTTAAAAATAATAAAGGTGAGGCACAATAATATATAATTCATAAAATTAATGTGATGAATTATAAATAATATAAAATGAGTTTAATTTGATATAATATTAATATAAAATCTTTTTACATAACTATCTGATCATTGTGTATTATCATATTAAAAAAATATTATAAAAAATAATTGATTATACTAAAAGTAATTTTATCTATACTAAAACCTTACCTCTTAGGTTAAAGGTTGGAATCTTGAGTTCCTCTTTTTATAATTTTATCTACTTGCCATCTCTTACTCAAAATTAGCTAAGTAATTACTAAAAGAAGAAAATATTGACAAAAAATATTTAATTCTTACAACTACCATTTTTTTTTCTTGATAAATCTTATAACTGTCATTTTAAAAATCATCCCGCATTTAGTAACAAATAATTAGATAATAGTATAAAATATTTCACTATAATTGTATATCTTTTCTTTGGTGCTTCTTTGAAGAGATTTAAGAATTTTCGATGCACCCTTCTCCAAGGTCAAAAACAAACAAAGAACATTGGAACAGGAAGGCCAAGAACAGTAGAACGGCGGTCATGGGCGCGCGAGAGAGAGAGAGACCGTGGACCCGTGGACCCCACCCTTCAAATACCGCGTATGTTATCACAAAAGGCATGGTGCCCCACAACACAATCTATCTTTCTTTCCTTTACTTTCTCTTTTTTTTTATTAAAAAAAAATCAATCTTAGTACAGTCTTTCTTGTAAGGATAATAATGTTTTAATGACATTCATGGAAATAAATAAAAAAAAATAGGCATATAAGACTTTAGAACATGAATGTACAAATGTTGTATAGTTTGATTTTTCTTTTTGATGGTGGATAGGGGAAAAGGAATTTAGACTTGATTTCTCCATTTTGATATGAAAAAGTGAAGTTACCACTTAAATTAGCATGTGAACTATGTTGTGGGGAAGGGAGACTTACGTATAAAAATTTCACATGGCTTGATTTTGTATTGATTTTTTTGATTATTGATTAGATTTTTTTTGTGAATCTCATATTTATCTTCATTTTTTTTAACACAAAATCAATATCAGGATTGTAAATTACGGTTACGGTTGTGAATACGATTGCGGTATGAAATTTGTGTGTTTGCAACTTGAAAATAAGCCCGTTGTAGCATGTTGCGACCCTGATGCGATTAAATTATGATCAATCTACGTGAATGGATATAATACCATAATTGCAATACGATGCGGTTGCAGAGGTGGCCGCAACCGCAATATTGTAGACACATCACATGATGTGATTTGCAATTTAAATCCATGATCAACGGAAAAAATTAATATATAACCAAATAATATGAAATGTTTATATGAGAGGATCTAGAGTGATATTCGTGTAAAGAAAAAAAAAAGAACAATCAAATTGCGGAACGCGATCGATCTTATACTTAACTATCATGAAGTGGGAAGGTATTAAGTAGGTTAGGCAGCGCCAGGGGGCAGCTATCAACTGAATAAATATGTATAGAATGAATAGGAGAGAATGAATCGAGACTACACTTATTTTGCATGCGAAAGTATGATTTTCACTGCTCAATATGGCACAAAAAGTTATCATTTAGACTTTGCTACTTTGTGCTCTAGGATAGATTGAAAAGAAAAATCATAGAGATTTGTGCATTGTGATAAATAAGTAGTGTCGAGCTTTCTTTAGCTTGTCCTTTTTCGTTTTAACATAATCATGTTAGGGTTATATATATATATACTCTTTACATGTTGGTACTTAAAATCTAAGTGCTCCATATTTTTAATGGTGACTGAGACTATATATAAACAATTATACATATTTATACATGTAGAATTATTAAATATACAATACAATATGTATACTGTAATCATCAAATAATGTTTACATGAACGAATCAAAAAGAGAAATACTTTTGACGCTTTAACTCCAACTTTAGCATTTTCGAAATCCATGCAAAAGTAAGATAAATCTAGGGGTTACAGGCGAAGAAGGCCCTTTCTATGTCACCCTCCCACGGGGCGGAGATAAAGAACCCGCAGAAAGTTAGACAAAGCGTTAGGAAAAAACACTAAAGTTAATTAAAAAAAAACTTTAGAAAACTATATTTACAATAATTCCTTTAAACATATTAAATTAAATGCCATCTTAGGTGCCTATCCAAAAAACAAATCAGCCCCCAAAAAAAATGCGATCTTAGGTAGTATAGTGCCCGATTTAATGCATAATTTTTCTGCTCAGAACTATAACAAAATAATTACAATATAAACGTAATTAGTTTAAGAATTTTTTATTGTTACTTCAAAATAGTTGTACGTTGGGATAAAATTAAGTACTCTACTCTAGATGATTATAATTAAAACATAAAAAGGAAAGAAATTAAGATATGCATAGCCTAGTAACATTTGAAAAAAAAATATTATAAAAATAGCAATGAAGAAAGAAAGGCTTGGCACACAAGTTGTCAAGTGGTGTTGGTCATGGGGGAATAAATGTCCCCACCGCCGGGTGAGACTTTTCTCGTCAGCGTGACGATACGTTGACGCAATGGGAACGCAAATAAATGAAGAGAAATTAATGAGAGATAAACAAAGAGAAAGAGAGAGACAAAGTTTCCGCGTAGATAGATGAGATCATTCAAATATTAACAAAAGCCAAGAAAGAATGGGAAGATAAATAGAACAAAAGAGAAATTTCCGTATTCTTTCTTATTATAAGAATTCAAGAATTGCATAAATAATACATAAAATTTATAAAGAGTCTAATTTCGTTCGAAAAATTATGTCTATTACTACTGCTGCTATTAATATTATTATTATTATGTAAGGGAAAAGAGAATAATATACATAGCTTTCACTTGGGTTTTTTTTTAATCTTCAGTAAATTACAGAAACCCTTTTATCTTTGACCCGAGCAAAAGAAAATCTCTCTTTTTTATCTTCTCAATTACGCGATTCATTGATTTCATTCACACCAGCCCCTTGTTCACACCACATCCCTTACCTACATATATATATTCCTCTCTTTTTCTCTCTCAACTTCGGTTTTTCTCTCTCCTCTTCCATAACCCAAAGAAAAAAAATACCTCAACTTTTTTCTATACCATATTCAGTGCTCCATATCCTCCTTCTCCTTCTTTCTGGACTTTGCTGGATTGGATTTGGATCGAGTCTCACTTTCACTTCAATTAGTTTTCGTTTTTTTTTTTCTTCAATTTTAATGGAGGGTCACCATCTCCATCATCATCATCAAAGGCAACAACAACAACAACAACAACAGCTTCAACAACAACAACAACAACAACTACAACACCCTCATAGTATCGCAAGCGTTAACGTTGATGTCACCGATAGGTTCCCCCAATGGAGCATCCAAGAGACAAAGGAGCTCCTCGTGATCCGAGCAGAGCTGGATCAGGCTTTCATGGAGACAAAGAGGAACAAACAGCTTTGGGAAGTCATCTCCAACAGGATGAAGGAAAAGGGTTACCATAGAAGCGCTGAGCAGTGCAAGTGCAAGTGGAAAAACCTCGTTACCCGCTACAAGGTACCTTTTTTAATGATTTGTTGATCTATAAACATATATACCAACCCCAAAAAAAAAATTATATAAAAGAAAACCGTGTCTTGTTATTAATCACATATATATATCCTCTTCTTCTTTTTGTTTTATTTTATTTATTTATTTATTTTTGGCTTTTTCCACCGCGTAGGGAAAAGCTTTTCTCTATCATGACAATAAAGGGGTGATTTTTTTTTAATATAAATAACTAACAGTTCAAGATTTGTTTTGTGTGTATGCATACATATGCACACACACTTATTTTAGAATTTAGATAAAAATTGGTGTTAGTGATGTATGTGTATATAATTATATATAGTTAGTGTTATGAGCGTTTTAAGGTTTCTTATATAGTAATATCGTACTATTATTTTTCTCTTTTGTTTTTGAGATTTAAAGGGATGTGAAACGATGGAGGCAGAATCATTGAGGCAGCAATTTCCGTTTTACAATGAGCTTCAAGCGATTTTCACTTCGAGGATGCAGAGAATGCTGTGGGCTGAAGCAGAAGGAGGGTCCAATAAGAAGAAGGCGATGCACTTATCATCTGATGAAGAAGAAGATGGCAATGAAGAGAGTGAGGGAGATCACAAGGGTATCAGCAGAAAGAAGAAGAAGGGCAAAATGGTAAGCGGAACTAGTGGCGGTGGTAGTGGTAGCAATAGTAATAGTTTGAACAATTTGAAGGAGCTTCTGGAGGAGTTCATGAGGCAACAGATGCAAATGGAGGCTCAGTGGATGGAAGCTTATGAGGCGAGGGAGAATGAGAGAAAGTTGAAGGAGTTGGAGTGGAGGCAAACAATGGAGGCATTGGAGAATGAGAGGATAATGATGGACCAGAGATGGAGGGAGAGGGAAGAGCAAAGGAGGGTTAGGGAAGAAGCTAGGGCTGATAAGAGAGATGCTCTAATCACAGCACTGCTCAACAAGCTCAGAAGAGAAGAGATGTAGTAGTTAGTTTTGGGAGGCCCTTTTGGCTAGCTAGCTAATAGCTATAGCTAACTTTTATATAATGTGTTTATACTTCTTCTTCTGATGAAGCACAGCTTAATTTGAGAGGTTTGTTCTTATAACTCTTTAATTTATGATATCTTGGAGATTAATTAATTTTGTGGCTCTTATGGTTTTATCATGTTGTTATGATATCTCCTCCCACTTGTTTTACCTAATGAGGCTTCCTTAAGCCAAAGCAATGAAAAAAAATTTAACAAAAGCTTCAAGTACTTTTTCTTCCCTTTCATTTTTCACTTGGCACTCAGCTACTAATTATGTGATTTTTGTCATGCAACCCTGTTATCATTGAGAGATGACCAATGTTTTCATGCATATATCCAAAAAGTGATCAATGGTTTTTCATAGAGATTCTTCCGGTAGTTGGTGTAGATGAATATATTATATATATAAAAGTGCACAATTTGCAACTAACAACCGAATACGGGCAAAAGATCGACAAAACATTGCCCACAAGATAATGCTCATCATGTTGTCTATCCATATGGAGACGCACAGTTTTAATGTTAATGGAGCATTTTGCTAAACTGGCGCTCACTACACACCATGTGCTGTTGCTTTCACTTTTGATTGAAAGGAGGAATTTGTTATAGATATTCATGACGCTACTCTTCAATATGTATATACATGAATTGTATCAAAAGCTGAAGTAGGGCTTTCAATCTAGTGATGAAATTGTATATGCACTTGGTCAAATTCATGTTCTTAAGGGTGTCGATCTGCAAATTTAGCCATATGTCCTCGTTAACATTGGAAATTAACGACATGTTGAGAGCTTGAGCTAAACAATATATTGGAGATAATGACGTGTGGGTGAGAATATATATGATGCATATATGGTTTAGAGGAACCTGATTATATTCTATGTATTGGCAAACCCTATAATTAGATACTAAAAAGAAAAAAAATCATTAGTTTACCTTTCAGTTGAATCATGATATCAAAGTTTTGGATGGATGTCAGAGCTTAATTTGTATTCACGAGGTTATTGACAGCTAGCTGATTTGGTTGTTGCATGCAAGAGATATTCCAAATGGTTATCGACAGTGACTTGTGCTTGTGAGAGAGCTCACGATAATAGGAGTTGAAAAAGTTCAGTCTCAGGTATGAAATTTGTGGCTTTAAAGTAAATATTAATCCTGGTCCCATATCACATCTTTTCATATTTCATTAATTGGACATAGTGTAGGTGTATTTATTAGGATCAATAGTTACGATAAAAATTATAAAAATGTGAAGAAATATAAATAAACATGTGTATGACAACCATTTCTCTTAAAGTAAAAACTCAATATTGAAGCCGTGGGGCCTTGTGTACTAAACTGATTTTTTTTAGGTTAGGAAAATAACGTAGCCATAAGAAACAAACGAAGATCACAGAGATCAATCATAGAGGAGAAATTGTTTAGTTAAAATGAGAAAAGCTAAGCACTACATGATAACATTTCGTCTTTCAATTTGTACTCATGATGTGTGTGGTGTGTGTACGTCTTTATTATGCATGTATGTTTGATGTTATTAGATCGGAAAATGCTTTTGTTCCTGTCTTGAATTCTGAGGTAAGGTAGGTTGGTATTTAGGATTAGAATGTTCCTTCCCTCTTGTAGAAAGAGAGGGGGTATATATAAGGCTCTGTATTGTTACAGTATGAATGATTAAGAGAGGGAATCTTCAATGGATCGATGAGAGACTACCAATGGGAGTGTAAATGAGAGTTAATAAGGTAACATATACTTTCGAGCTGAGGTAGATGAGAGTTGGAGGTTGGCCTTCAAGGTTATGGGTAGGTTGGTCAGGTAGACTGACCTAACCAGGTTTGTATATACTATTTTATTTATATTACACATACACACACATATATATATATATATATATATATATATATATATATATATATATATATTTTAAGAGTGTGTTTATGATCATGAGGGAAAGGAAAGGGAAGGCATCAAAGGAAAAAAAAAAGTAAAGAGAAGAAAGGAATTTAGAGGATTTCAGTTAATCTTGTTCATAAGTTTAAAATTAATAGAAGAAAAAAAATAGAGGCCTTATAACATATTTTTATAATTTTGCTTTTTACTAAAATAATTGAATATAATTAATATATTTTATAGTAATATTAGTTTTAAAAAAGTTTAAAAATTATTATATATATATTTTATAAATTTAAAAATAATTCCTTTCTAAATATTTTTTAGGAGGAAACAAATTTTAATATAAGTTGATAAAAAATTAGAAAGGAAATATAATTTCTATAAAAAGTTGAAATAAGATTAGAATGGATTGATAAAAATTGTATTTTATATTTTAATAGGGATAAAACAGTAAATTAAATTCAAATTTGAATATAACCCTTCAATTTGGGAAAACTATGAAATGTGGGATTTTAAAGAATTTTGAAGGATTAGTGAAAACCTCCATATATGCATTTCCTCCCAGGAATTAAAATTTGTGAACAAGGTATAACCCTTATAAGCCTTTCCCTTCTCTTCTATTTCCTCCTAAGCCAAATTTGTGAACATGGTATAAAACAAAACGAAAGAGAAAAATATGTATTAAAAACTATTTTTTTTCGTTTTTAACTAAAAATGATATAATTAAAAATAATATAATAAAATGGTGCAATATCATTATATATTAAATGATTAAATCTATTGGTTTCTCATTTGTCAATCAAACTTTATTTTGAATTATAATGGCAATTACATCGTAAACTAGTGACACGTCTCTTGTCTTAAAACTTCCCCCCACCCCCCCCCCGGGGGGAGCTATAGTGAAAAATGAATAAAAGCTTATTGTGGCATATTTTGGTGGATTCTTTTGCTTTTGTATTTATTTCCAGAAGAGATTTTGTAAATAAGTTTAATAGATGAATTTTTCAGCATAACTTTCAAGTATTAGGACGAAATAAGTTATAACTAGTCAATTACAAAAGAATCGAAAGCTAATTATAGCAGCACATTTTGAACTTGCAAAAATTTCTGGCATTCATTTCTTAACTTAAGCTGACATAATATTTTGATGGATGTCCTGTATAAAGTTGGACTGGGATTGTTCGTTTCCCTATACTTGAGTACGTACAATCACGTAAATTTCAAACATTCAAATTACCTGGTCAGATAAATGCTTATATCTACACGAAGGTAAATTTGTACTGATTCAAATTAATGTGTTAATACTCGGAAGACTAATCTTTGGATATAATAAATAATAAAAAAAATAAAGTACTTAGACTATTTTGATTTGTGAAAAATAATGAAGTACTTAGAGGCAATATATATCTAATCGTAGTTCTTAGAATAAAATTAGACCAAAACTGGTTTTCTAATAAGATAAAATTAAGAAGCAAAATAATGAAAAGTTGACACCTAGCTAGATATATAGGTTACATGTATGTCGGCAAACTTTATTTGGAGTGCAGAAATTCCAATTTCACTAGAAACATCTGTCGCAAGGGCATACACTCAAGTAGGAATTCATTTCACTCCTCAAAAAAGTATACATATGAAAACTCCTCATTATGAAAAAAGGGAAAAAAATGAAAAATGAAAACCTTCCAAGTATGAATGCCTTATCAGCTCATGCATATATATTTTTCTATTCTTGCATGATTTATTATTATGAACATAAAGAACAAAAAGGATTAGAAAAAGAGTTGAACTTTTTGTCGATGTGTATCTCATCTAGATCTCCAAAGTTGAACTTGTTTTAGATCTTGTGGAATTTTTAGAATTTTACCTTTTAAATAACAACATTAATTATATTTCCACTTGTAGTAAGAGTAAAGTCTTTTAACTATATAAGGTGGTCTCCCCAATAAAACAGTACAATGGTTTGAAAATTTTTGCGAAAGAACACGGTTTTACAGTAAAGAATGTGCTGTCATATTCTGTCCAATAAAAATGTCTTCAGAAAATAGCATACATGTTGTTGTTTTTTATTTTTTGCAGTAATAGTAACTAAAGAGTTTTTAATTTTACATTTTTAGTGTAGACTCAACATTGGTTTGTCAAAAAATTATACTTAACTTTCTTACTTTGTATATATATAATGTCTCAAATAATTACTAATGAGATTAATTATGTCAAACTTCAGGTCTATAATCATCCTTAGTAACAATCAATTGTAAAACTTCACCACTCTAAATAATAAGTAAATATCATTTGAATCTTTTCTTTATAAGTAAAATGCATTCAAATTAGATTATTCATAAAGTAAAAATATTAAAATTTCAGTTCGTGAAAAAATTTGCGGTAAATTCAAAATTTTGGATCTAAATTTACTTGCATTATGATATTGTTTGATAAAATTTAGTGATTTTTTTTTAATAGGCAGCTATTCAACACTTAAAGGAAACAATTTTCGTCCAAAGTATATGATATATTTGCACAAATTAGATTTTTTGAAAAACTATAGTAGAATCAAAGTGTTATGCATGTAATAATTAATTTAAATAAAAGTAAGTGGAATTTGGGAGTCTAAATTTGTGCAGGCCCATATTACCAAAATCTTAATTTATGTTGTTTATTACATATTCTATTTCAAAATATCTGTCCAAAATTAAAAAATACACAAATTATGGAAAAAAAAAATTAACCTTAATAGTGGTATAAAGTTGTATAAATAGACAAAATTATCTTTATCTAAAGATACTAGGCTACTCTAACATATTTTTCAACTCTAATTACGATAATAGTGGATAACAATTAAATTAAGAGCATAATTGAAAAAAAAATTAATACTATTTTGATATTAAAAATAAATCAATATTTTAAAACCTTAAAATATCAAAATTAGACAGATATACTGAACACGAAGGGAGTACTTTCATTATTGATAATTGAAGCAGTGTTTTGGATCATATGGTCCCATATGTTTTCGATTGTGATTTCATTTATGGGAATGGCATGGATAATAGATTAGACCAAAACGATGCTTGGCTCTGTGCTACATGTGCACCGACACAAACACAGCCCTCCCAACACGCAACAATGGAACTTAATTACATTTACGAATTACGACCACACTCATGATAACTTTGTGCTATGTATGTCTACAATATGGTGTGCCTAAGAAGCTGTTCCCAGTTCATTTGGTTTTGATCTGTCCTGAAAGTCTCTTTTTCTTCCTTCCAAAAACTCAAAGTTCAAACGCGTTTCTGCCAGAAAACATTTACCAATACATAAATTTATCACCGACTCAATGTGGAAAAAAAAAAAGTGTTGTCTTGTTTTTATTTTTTAAATTAATTCTTGACATTTTCTTCTTGTGCAATCTTTCAAATAGTCAACCTGGTTCGGAACTGGTGTTCAGGAAAAAATTCTTTTTTTTAAAAAAAAAGAAAAGAAAAGCAAAGGGGTTAAGAAGACCAATGGGCAGATCAAAATCTGACCCACATGTTGAATTTTCTTCCTTCTAGCTACCGTTTTTTTTTTCTCTTTGATTAAACTATAATTTACTTTTCCACTAAAATATTTTATATGTATATATTATTATTCTGCAACTGTTTGTGCTGGAAGAATTTGAGACATGCTGACCTTGATCTGTTCAATTCGTCCCACAAATATTTATTAATTATTCATTTTTAGCATAAGAAATGTTATTTGAACTCAAGTTTTTCTCAATTTTTATGTTGATTTACTCTCATCTACTATTAAATGGGGTGTGGACCCTAAATCCAACACCCCACCAATAGTGAATGAAAGTATAAACATGAATGTCGAAAAAATTTGAGTGCAAATAACATATCTCTTTTAACATTTGAGTGGTAACTTGGGGCTACAAGTTCCAACAATTTTATACCAAATGTCTGTTTACTTGCCAACCGATGTTCTTTTGAGTCAAAAAAACTGATAAAACAAAGTCAATTAGATAGTTGAGCTTGAATATTATACGAGACAAGAGTTAACTTTCAGTTGGTAAGAGTTGAATGATTAACAAATAGAAAATAGTTCAGAATGTAGGGTTTTTTTTTTACTGCCCTTTCAAACATTTTAGAGGACCACATACTCCTGATAAGTTTTAAAAAAATTTTATTTCGTTTTGCATAAAGTCCAAATAATGAGAATTTATGAAGAATTTTCGGATGATTTGTATTTTTTATATAAGGGAAAAAGTACATTCTTTTTCAAATAATGGGTTATTCTCTATCAACTTTTTTATCATATTATTATTTTAATAGGAATTCATATATAAAGCTTGGGGGATTTCAATTGAGGGATGAAGATTTTTAGCAGTATTTGAAAATGTATCTGAATACAAATTTGATTATAAAAATTCTCATTACATAACAATAAATCACAAAATTTTTGAACATTTATCCTCATTATATATTCAAAAACAAGATTCAAAATTTTATCTTTCTTCATGATTAAGAGAGAGAAAAAATGCTAGGAGAGAAAAAATTTTAATCCCTATTATATAACTAAAAATTCCCCCAAAATTATTCATCAATCTCCATTATATTGGTTATATCAAACATTTGAAAAAAATTTTTTTGAGGAATGCATTCTCCCAAATCATGGGAGGGCCGTATCCCACAATGTGTATAGTTGAAGAGAAGTTATATTTCTCCTTCGTTTATAATTTATATAGACATTCTTTTTAAGGGTGTGTTTGGTTATCTATAAGAATTTACACTACATATGTTTGGAATTTTTTTTAATTAATGGAATGGAACAAAACTAGTAGAAAGAGATTGAAAAGGAAAGGAATAGAATGGAAAATGTTATATCATGCTTATTTAAAAAATTAATAAGCGTACAGAATATAAATTCATTAAATATATTTTATTTGAAAATTATATTATAAAGAACCAGATATATATATATAATAGTATTTAAAACCTTGAACTAAACTTCAAATTAACCATAAAAGATCTTTTTTTATATAATTACTCAATATTAATAATAAGTTTCAAATAAAAAAAATTATAAAGACATGTAAATCTATTAAAAAAACAACATAATTTGTATAATAATATTAGAAACCTAATACTTTCAATTTATATGATAAAGCAAATTGATTGCAAGTCTCTATTTATTTATTTATTTATTTATTATTATTATTGAGGATAACCTGGCACAGTATGCTTTAACATTTCCTTATGCCTTTCAAATGGATAGCCATATAAAGTTGTTATAGCATCAAGATGTTGAACAAAATAATAATAAATCATTGGTAATATGCCTTACTCAATACCCAACTCCTCTATTTGTTTCCATAGTGTATCTTTGGATATAAGATGTTTTTTTATAGCACTTACAATTTCTATTATACACTTTTCCATGAAGGGAATGAACATAGGTAACCACTATAATTATCCCACACTTTCAAATAACTTTATAAATAATGAGAAATAAAAATGTAAAATACTTATTTTTGACATAAAAAACATTTTAGTTTCTCTTATTTCACCCCAATTTTAGGGGAAGCAAATACTAGGCATTTCAAGAGGAAAGAGGAGAAACTATTCTCCCCGAGTTCCTTTCCATTCTTATTAAACTCCCAAATAAATGGACTTGTTCCTCTTCCCTCCCCCTATTACTTCTCATTCAAATACACAATTAAGGGAAAAAAAATATTTTAAGGGAGTAAGTTTTAAAGTTTTCTATTCATTGTGTTTACATTCTATGAAAGAGTAGTAATTCTTAATCCCATAAAAGTTAATGATGTTTACTCTCTCTCTCTCTCTCTCTCTCTCTCTCTCTCTCTATATATATATATATATATATATATATATATATACTATGAAACAAATACCATAATTTCCAATCTAAAAAATTCTAACTCCCAAGTGCCAAGCCAAAACCAAAACAATAGAGAACAATTAACAGGCAAAACAAAGAAAATCTCAAAAATCATAACCCTAACTATCATGTTTCCACAGCATCCAGACAAAAAAAAGGGTAAATACCAAAATTTCTAGTCTCAAAAACCCTAACCCTTAATCATCAAAGCAAATATAACAATCAAATATCTGAAAAATTCTAAAATAGAAAAAAAAATTGAAAATTCAACTTACCAAAATGAGATTGAAGAGTTTGGTTTGATTGGTTCACTATGATGAAATCAATATCCCAGACCTTGAGATCCTCCTCTAGAGTTCCTTGGAACTTGTAGCATCAAAATGCTTCTTATGGCACTCAATGACCTTGGTGAGAGGATATTGCCGATGATGATGGGCAAGAAAATACTACTAACAATGCAATTTTCTCGCCAGAAGAAAAAGGGTGATTACGAGGATGAGGGAGAAATCAGAGAAAGAGAAAAGTTTTTCTTTTTTGAATCATGGGAAAATTTACCACTATATAGTGTTAGAAAGTTTTCACTCTCACAAAATTTATATTTCCTTTTTCCTATCAACCAAACATATTTTTTAAGAAAAATTTATCCCCATAGATTTGTACTCCACTTTACCCCATATCCAAGATAAAGTTTAGGGATAATAGAATTGTCCAATTTCAAAATAAGGGTATATTTCAAGAGATCAAGGTGTGCCATGCATAAATTCTAGCATAGCTTATAACAATATCGCAAAATAATTTGTTAGTAATAGTTGTTATTTTGATGATAAGGATTAGGGGATCAAATAATATAACCCAAGGACGTTAATTGCTATTTTCTTTTATTTATTCACCCATAGTGCTCTTTTGATTGGTGCTTATAATGATGGAAATCCTAGCTTTAATCTTTAAGGTGTATTTTTTTGGGGAATAAAGTGGGACAGCATTTTAAAGGAGTAAATTTTTTTGAAAAAAAAATTGTGTTTGGTAAATATAGAAAAGGAAAGGTAAATTTAATTAGAATAAAGGAAATTCAAGTTCTAACACTATAAGAGTAAATTTTCTTCATATTCAAAGAAAGGTAACTTTTCCTATTATTTCATTTCTCTTGCTCTTTTAGAGAAGATACATTCTCATTTTCAACCATTTTCACTTAACTCGTTACATCCTATTCAAGTGTTCTCTCTTTTTGTAGAGCACACTCACACTTTTTATTTATCTGTGTGCACAGCTTGAGAGTACATCGAAAAACAATCATGATTTTCATTTTTTTTTTAATCTTTCTTTTGTGCTTTGATTTGAGTACTTCTCTATAATTTTATCATTATATTACTTTTTAGAATTTAAATTTTATACAAATCATCTCTTGCTTTTGAAAATTTTCTTCTATCAATAATGTATTAATGAATTGTTTTATTTGTATGCAATGTATATGATAAAATGCCTAAACTAGTACAGTTCATTTGAAATAAGCTTAATGTGAGTGATTACTATTTTTTTTTTTTAAATATTAATGCACTCTTGAAAGTCAAAAAATTTTAAAAGAATATAAATCATAAACTTCAAAAAGCTATATTCGAGCGTTATAACACTTGAGTTTTGATAAAACTACTTCTCACTATTTTTATGTAAATATTTAATTGGATCGTAAATGTCAAAAAACATTAAATGAGTATGACTCATTTTTTTTGTCAGAAAAATTATGTTAAACTTTATAACACTTGAGGTTTTTTGTTTCTCCTTATAAAATTACTCACTTATTTTTCATGCAAATATTATACAAACTGTAAAAGTAAATATATATATATATATATATATATATATATATATATATATATATATATATATATATATATATATATATATATATATATATATATATATATATATATATATATATAATGAATGTTACTATTACTTTTAAAGTTCAAAAATTATGTTTGAGTCTTGTAACACTTTAGTTTTTTAATAAAATTTCTCACTCATTTTTAGGTAAATATTAAATAAATTGCAAAAGTCAAAAAATGACTATGATTCATAAAATTCAAACACTTATGTTCAAACATTATAATACTTACAGACTGTTTGGAAAGCCTTGGAATTCAATTCACTCAAGAAATTGAATTCAATTCCTTAGTTTGATATCAATTAATAGCATAAAATTAAAATCTCAAAGGAATTCAATTCCTTTAAAAGAGCCAAAAGTAAATATGCAATTCCTAACCTAATGGAATTTTACCACCAACTCTATTAATACTTTTCTCCTTCTTTCTCTCCTCATTTGTGACACTTTCCCCTCATTCGAGTGAGGCTGCAGCGGCTCTTCAAACAGTTCTTCAAACAAAGAACTTCTCAACACAGGTACGACTTTATCCCCTCCTCTATTTATTTTTATGGTATTCTATTTTTTTCCCCTCTTTCTTGTGAGCCTTTTCATTTTTCATAAGAAAAAAATGATTTATTTGCATTGGATTGCAATTGGTTGCATGGCGATCGTTTCGGTTGAATTTGTGGATTGCTGAGATGATGCAATGGCATGTTGTTGCCACCCCTTGTTTCCAAAATGAAGGAAACTGAATTGAGTGCTTTTAGTTTCTAGAATTTCATTTTCTTTTTTGGGTGCTGCAGTTTTTTTTTTTTTTTTTGGTTTCCAGAATTTCAATTTTTTTTTTCTGCTTCCATATTTGTGAGTCCTCTGTTAACCATCTACCACTATTTCTCATGTGCTATTATTTTCTTTAATTTCTCATTGTCTTATCAATGTTTAATTACCAAGCTATAAAAATTCTACCTTGCCTTAGTAGTATTTAATTTCCAATCTATAAAACTTCTATCAATTTTGATTATCCTCATTCATGATGTATGAATTTTTTATGTGCCATTTTTTTGCTTTATCTTCTCCCTTGTTTTCAGGTGGCTTTGATTTGTTGAGACATAAGATTCATGCTTAAAGAAACTTCATGAATCGGTTTAGCCATAGGGCATGTTTGGTTTGGTTTTAATTGTATTATTGTATCTAATGAATAATTAAGTTTGCTATAAAAATATGATGTTTTATTAATAAAGGGCAAAATAGTCAAGATAACAAATTCATTTCATTTTTATATATATTCCAAACAATATAAATGAATTCAATTCTATAATTTGTTAATTTATTCCAAATATAAGAGTTCAATTCCATTTCATTTTATTATTCCAAACAAGCTGTAATAGATTTGATATTAATTAATGATATGTCAAAAATACCTTCAATCCTAATAGTATTTCTTTTTCTCTTCTTAAAGGGTGATATTAATAAAGGGTAAAATAGTCAAGATAAAGAATTCGATTCATTTTTATATATATTTTAAACAATGTAAATGAATTCAATTCTATAATTTATTAATTTATTCCAAACATAAGAATTCAAATCATAACAGAAATTGAATTCAATCATCCTATTTTACCATTCTAGACAAGGTGTAAGGGAACCAATTTTAGAAAAAATCGGGTTTTTAAAGAGTGGTTTAGTTTAGTTTGAAATTTGGTTATTTCGAAAAACTCTACATCTATGATTTTCTCCTGCAGTATCTTTATTCTTTTTCCAAAATGTTCAAAGGAAGTTTTGTTTCATATTTTAAGCTCATCATTAACCTTTTTGATTCTAGTCATGATGTTCAAACTATTTCCTATCCATGGCGGATCCTTCTATTGCAATTGAATAATATTCTTACACTCCTCCTTTCTGGTTCCCATCTACTCAAATCTAAATGGTTGTTCCCTTTTTTTCCCTTGAGCTTGGCCTATATTTTTTCACAATGGATAATAAAATTGGCTTGTTGTCACTATGGGATGATACTAGGTGTTACATCGATGCTTCCTAATATATCTATGTTGTCATAATCAGGATCACGGTGAGACAACCAAAAAGAGAAAATAAAAACGGAGTTACTACCAAGTTTTATCTAAATTGGAAAAAAAACCTTAGAAAAACCTTTTTGTTTAGAAAATGGTCTATGAGAACTAGATCGAGGTTCGAAAGTTGGTTATGCAAAAGGAGGGACAAGAACTTAATCCTACAACACCTCTAATACATTCACTCTTTGACTATTACCTTACATAAGTTGTGCACGTTGACTAATATTCCAATATTTTCCTTTTTTTAATTTTTTGCCTTTTTTATTGGAAAAAATATTATTTTCTTTATCTTTAAAGATAAGTCAAGGCAAAAATGTATTCATAGCAAAACAAATAAATTGAGAAATTTAATTTTGGCTTGGCAGGGGTTGCCCGCTCATATGTATCCTCCAGTACAACGATGAACTCAAAACCTCATAGTTCTTTATAAAATATTTCTTAGTTGGTTGATTTTTTCTAATGAAAAAAAAAATAAGAAATTCACGAAAAACCTTTTTTATAAATTATTTTTTAAAAAAAATCTACTTTTACATAGAGTTCAAGTTAGCACTAAGCTACTCAATAAACTTTTATGATTCAAGAATGGTGAAGGAAGCTGTTCTAGACCAGGGCTAAGGAGGGCAATTAGGCCCAATATTGGGAGGCCCAACTCGAAACCACAACTGCCATTATTCGACGCCTAACTCAAAGCCCACATGCATCAATCTAAGGCCCAACTCGGAGCCTAGATGATGAAACCCTCTGCACCACGAAAGGATAATGTCTTTGAAATAGAGTCCACGATAATGCTGGAATGGAGTCCACCTAGCTTGCTGTTGCCCATCTCGGACCCATCAACTGGCATCAAGTTATTGAAAGTCCTGAGACACTCCCTGAAATCGTGGAACCTCCTCATTCATCCTCAAATGCCGACCACTATAAATAGGTATCCAATCGTTGAAATTAGGTACACCTTATACCATATACCTAATACCTTTTGCACTCTCTAACTTGAGCGTCAGAGTCTTTACAGGTACAACCCCACCACTGTGGAAACCTAATCTCAGCTTACCTGTTTTCAGATTGGAGCAACTTTAGTGCCCAATAACGAGTTCGAAGCTCATTCAAAGTAACCCACCTCTGAACATTAGTGTCGTTTGTGGGAACCAATGTTGCTTTTCACCATTCCACGATGTTCCTAGCCCAATGTCCACTTAACACAGACCCAAGTAGTGGCACACGGCCCAACAAACATCCAGCAACCCCTCCACCTGGAGCAGGTGGATGGTCGAACGACATCTGAATCAGCATTGGACACCGTAGATCAACACAATGTGCAGAACTCGATAGCACACCGCTCTTTAATCTTGGCCATGGGTAACACCTCGGCATGCAGGTGGAGCTCCGTCTCCAGGTGAACCCTAACCCGCTTGTCGAAATAGTGACCCTAATATGGGAACAAGCTACTCTCATTTAAGAAGTAGAGTGGAACATGGAGCGAATGCAGGATGTTGATGAGAGGCGACGTCATGAGTGGCATCGTCGATATCGTAGGAGCCAAGACAGTGATGAGACCTGATGACATAGGGAGCGCAGCCGCATTATGGAACCCTAATGTCGGGACAACTCCTAATATCAGAATGTTGACAGTGCCTAAAGGGAACCTCGTGTCACGACCTAACCTAAGTCATGACCGGTGCATAGGGACACATCCCTAGCAAGCCTACTTTAGACTTCATTCTAATAGAAAAATCGGGCAGAGTCTCCTTTGTATTTAGGACTATTCCCAAATACGGATCCTCCACCTGCACAACAATCCAAACACACAAAATCATTGGGGATCCAAGCATTCTCTGAATGCACTCCACAACACACAAAATGAGAATTTAAATCATAATCACTTGTAAAAAAAAATGTTTACATAACTATTCAAGAAGCTTAAATACATAATCATTGGAATTTAAACTAATTACATATAACAACATAAGACCTAACACAGGGAGGACCCTGCCTGTAGGTTAATGGAGCACTTCTAGAGACTTTACAATTAAACTTAGATGCTTTGAACTTCTAATTAGTCAGAAGCTTGAGCATAATCTTGCACCTATCTAAAAACATGGAAAGGAAGAAAGAGTGAGTCATACAGACTCAGTGAGGCATAATATATTTATCTTTAAAATCTCTTTATGGCTCATTTGAGCACCTTTCAATTCAATTGAATATAAACCTTATTATATCAACTCATATGTATCCTTGCTCATGACTTCAAACATATGATAACTTCAAGGAATTTCCGTAAATTTCAATTTCAACTTCACCTAATTACAGTTTCAGCTAGTAAATAAGAATCTTAAACATAAATGCATAATATAGAAATACTTCCTCAAAACATAGAAAATAAATACTTGTTCAACCTCATGAAAAACTTAGGGGAGGATTCTATTTCAGAAAATAACTGCCTGACTGGGCTTGCCCAGCAGTAACTGATCTCACGCCTATGCGTGACTATATCTACCGGACATGTTGGCCGACATGCCGGGCTAACAATCACCCTGCTAGCTGGGTTATACGAGGTGCACCAAGGCTAATGCTACTGTCATTAGCAAACAGTTCTGTTACAGTTTCTCCCCTTAGAAAGGCACTCACACTTGCTGGGTCTTTGCCATGCCTCATGTGAATCCTTGAAAACACATTTCCTTTTAACTCCTTGACAATAACACTTTTCTTTATTAAAAATCATATAGTTTCTTGCTTATAACTTTAAAAGGATAATAAGATTCAAGAATCTTCCGTATTCTTAATAAACATAGTTATCAAAATTCACCAAATATACAAAATAAATGTACTATCGAATATAGTTTCAAAGTATAATACTTTCAAATTAAAGCATCTAGAGCTCTTTCTCAATTATCGAAATGTAACTGTTCTTTATATCCAATAACTCAGAATATTGACTTTAAGAACATAAAAATTCTGATAACTTGAACCTTCATGTTATTTAGATACTATAAATTAGCTTCTATAAGAGCTTGTCCCACACTTCTATGCTTAAACATATATATATATATACACATAACTATCATGATTATGTCAAGAGTCGTATAAATACGGAGTAAAACATATTAATTCAATTCTTTCATAAGCTTCACTAAATTACATTTTTGGCATGTAGATAGGAAATTAAGAATAAGAACAAGCTATAAATATACTAGCACTCACATATCAAGTTTGGAAAAAAAGGAGCCCAACTCTACGAAGTCTTAGAGCCACCAAGAGATTCTGGAGAGCATCTAACATGACAAATACAACTATTAGGCTTCCACAACATAACTATTCTAAGAATTTACTAGGATTAGCCCCAAAGAGCAAAACCCCCAAATTTCTAAAACCCAACCCCTTCCTCATGAGCTCAAATCTTGATTTCAAAGATAAACTAACTAATCCATGGTATAATAATGAGGGTTAAGCTCAAAAATTACCTTAGAGAGTGGAGGAAGGCGGTAGAGCATGAGGAGAATGGTGGGTCTTCTCCCACCATCACTTTCTCTCACTAGAAGATGAGAGAGAGAGCTCCAAGAAGAAATCAACCCCAAAGCTTGGCTAATGATGAGGAGATGATGGATTTTGGTGGTAGGTTTGAGTAAAATTGATGAAGGATGGATGGTTTCATGTAGGAAGAAAAGAATAAGAGAGGAAGAAGAGAGTGAGAGAGAGATGGCGGAATGAGAGAGAGAAGCTTCGAGCTTCTTCTTTTAATCACGCCCATGGCACTGGCGCCGCGACTGGCGCCTGGCGCCGCCACCAAGCTACACCAATTACGTGCAGCGACCAGCTGGCGCTGGCCTTGGGCGCCTAGGCGCCCAGTCTCTGTTTTTTTTTTTTTTCTCTTCCAAACTCTTCTCAAACATCATCATATACTTATTTACATTTCTTAATTTTAAGTTAATGTCTCCATTAACTTTAAAACATAAATGTAAATAAGAGAATATCCCCCATTTGAATCCAATAAAAATATTGGAAAAATCAAACTCCTTAAGAATCAAAATCCAACTTTTGGATTTTAGTACAAACTTCCGAAAACTTACATTTTCTTAAACTTCAAGCTTGAAAATGAAAGGGTTAATAACTTCCAAAAATTCATTAAAAATCGCTCTTCAATTCTTTGATATCTAAGGAATAATTACCGGGACTTTTGATCCCATGAAAATATCCCAAACCTATAGCCCTCCAAGGGGGCATAGGGTCCAAACTTAGAGCTTTCACAGGGTCCGACAGAACAAAGTGTCACAATTCGTGTGACTCTTGACCCGGGCATTACATTCTTCCCCCCTTAAGAAATTCGGTCCCCGAATTTCAAACAAAAGATTTTAACCTCCTTCTTCATCTTCTTCTTCTTCCACTAATTAATGCCTTGAACATTCCTTTACTAGGGCACGCCTTTACAAGATTACAGTATGCAAAACCTCACATTATACTAACTTCAATACGACGATGAATTCCCACATCAAGGTTGTTCTTCTTAAAGCTACTCTATTAGCTAAGGATTCCTTGAAATGCTTTAGCTATGCCCTTCATATCATATTCTTTACTTTACAATCGGTAGCCCTTACGACTTGAATTTGCTTTTCATTTCCATGATCTGTTCTTTCTGAGTTATCTTTGGAGGACATGACTTATTTGAACTATCATAGAAAGGATTGTGGCACCCCTCCGATACACATATCAGGCAAGCTACTGCTAATTACTTAACTACAAGAACCTTCCTCTGTATCAAACATTCATTACTGATTGCGACCTTCTTTCCTTTTTTAAACTCTTTAGATTTCTCCACTTCAATGTTAATTCTAACTAGTTCAAGATTCCTTATCAACAAAATATATAATCCATCACTGCTTGTGGTCCCATATCTTGCCAATCTGATTTCACTAGGCCTTGTTTATTGTAATATATGTTCTACATTCCTCATTCATAAAATTGAATCACCAGTCACTTTAACAGGATTCTTCAAGTAATATCTTACTACTCATACTTCTAAGGTTTCTAACCTTCAGGTCCTTTATCGATACCTATCACATTTTCTCCTTGCACTAAACTTTATTATCTCTTCAATCTCTAGGATTAGCTCCCAAGAGTTGCTTCCTTAATGATTTCAGTCACTTGTAGGCTTATCCCCCTTGAATTCACTTCCCTTAATTCTCCTTAACATCATTCATTTGCTTAACCTTGGAAGAACCATTTGCTAGGCCCCCAAGAACAGTCCAACTTAGCAAAAAAGAAAAAAAAACTAGTGTTACTCCCTTGCCTTACCATAACATCATCTTAATCCACACCATAATCACACCTTCTTCCTTCTTGAACCTTACTAGTGCCATTTTGCCCCAAAGGATAGGTCAAATACATCCAACTTATTTATTCTCTCTACCATATTTTCTATGCAAGGACTAGAACCAACTATGTCCATATTGGGTGATAAGAACTTGCACTAACTCCTGATATTACAAGTGTAAAATAACTTCTTGTATCATTCTTGCGTGCTCTCTACTTCTCAATATTGTTATTGAAAAGTCTTGATCGCTTAACTTCATTATGAGAAATAGTTCATACCGCTAGGGGAAACATTACATATAGAAGACCCAAACCACAGGCTCTTATTCAGATATCAAGACTTAAGCTTTATTCATTCTATATATGTTGCTTCTTTCTTTAATGAGGAAATCACATGCAAGGGTCCATAGATCCTTCAAGAATCCCCTTTTTTCTTTATGCGTCCCTTAACATCACATGATATGACATGAAAACTGCATGCCCAAGGTCATAATATTCCCCGTAGGGAACCTTCTTTACTTCGCCAACTTGTTCATACCATAGCATCTATCTATATCTTAGCCTCATACATAGCACAAGATTTCGCATATCCATAAACGTTCATATCACTTATCATCATTGACAAATTCTTGTTAACTCCCCTTCAACCTTATCTAGTTAGGTACCATAAGAAATCCATTTAAGCATCCATGGTATCCATATAGAACTTTCTAAGAAATCTTGCCTTCCTTGAACTCCTCTTAGCTGAAGTTCTAGCACATAAATCTTATGCTCAACTCTACTCATAGCAGGAGACTCCACATATTCACAAACATCACTTAGGGGTATTACTACACTATCAACTTAGCACTTAGCATCAACAAACATTGCTTAGCATCATAAGAAATCCCTTTTAGAATCAACACCTTTAATTTAGAACTTTCTAGGTAATCGTAACTTCCATGAACTTCTCACGGTTATAATTTCATTACAAAAATCATATAATCACCTCATCCTCAACCCTACTTCTTCACTTCCTAAAATATAAGTTCTGGCTATCATAGTCATCCTTCAGATCATGCTGAAACACTTCAAAGTAAACAGAGACTGGGAGCCTAGGCGCCCAAGGCCAGCGCCAGGCCAGCGCTATGCACTGGTGTAGCTTCAGGGTGGCGCCAGCGCTGTGTCGCAGTCGCCAGTGCCACTGGCGTGATTAAAAGAAGAAGCTCGAAGCTTCTCTCTCTCATTCCGCCATCTCTTTCTCACTCTCTTCTTCCTCTCTTATTCTTTTCTTCCTACATGAAACCATCCATCCTTCATCAATTTTACTCAAACCTACCACCAAAATCCATCATCTCCTCATCATTAGCCAAGCTTTGGGGTTGATTTCTTCTTGGAGCTCTCTCTCTCATCTTCTAGTGAGAGAAAGTGATGGTGGGAGAAGACCCACCATTCTCCTCATGCTCTACCGCCTTCCTCCACTCTCTAAGGTAATTTTTGAGCTTAACCCTCATTATTATACCATGGATTAGTTAGTTTATCTTTGAAATCAAGATTTGAGCTCATGAGGAAGGGGTTGGGTTTTAGAAATTTGGGGGTTTTGCTCTTTGGGGCTAATCCTAGTAAATTCTTAGAATAGTTATGTTGTGGAAGCCTAATAGTTGTATTTGTCATGTTAGATGCTCTCCAATCTCTTGGTGGCTCTAAGACTTCGTAGAGTTGGGCTCCTTTTTCCAAACTTGATATGTGAGTGCTAGTATATTTATAGCTTGTTCTTATTCTTAATTTCCTATCTACATGCCAAAAATGTAATTTAGTGAAGCTTATGAAAGAATTGAATTAATATGTTTTACTCCGTATTTATACGACTCTTGACATAATCATGATAGTTATGTGTATATATATATATATGTTTAAGCATAGAAGTGTGGGACAAGCTCTTATAGAAGCTAATTTATAGTATCTAAATAACATGAAGGTTCAAGTTATCAGAATTTTTATGTTCTTAAAGTCAATATTCTGAGTTATTGGATATAAAGAACAGTTACATTTCGATAATTGAGAAAGAGCTCTAGATGCTTTAATTTGAAAGTATTATACTTTGAAACTATATTCGATAGTACATTTATTTTGTATATTTGGTGAATTTTGATAACTATGTTTATTAAGAATACGGAAGATTCTTGAATCTTATTATCCGTTTAAAGTTATAAGCAAGAAACTATATGATTTTTAATAAAGAAAAGTGTTATTGTCAAGGAGTTAAAAGGAAATGTGTTTTCAAGGATTCACATGAGGCATGGCAAAGACCCAGCAAGTGTGAGTGCCGTTCTAAGGAGAAATCAGAATAGACTGTTTACTAATGACAAAGAGCATTAGCCTTGGTGCACTCCGTATAACCCAAACTAGCGTGGTGATTGTTAGCCGGCATGTCGGCCAACATGTCCCAGATATAGTCACGCATAGGCGTGAGATCGATTCTTCTTTGGGCAAGCCCGGTCGAGTGATTATTTTCTGAAATAGAATCCTCCCCTAAGTTTTTCATGAGGTTGAACAAGTATTTATTTTCTATGTTTTGAGGAAGTATTTCTATATTATGCATTTATGTTTAAGATTCTTATTTACTAGCTGAAACTGTAATTAGGTGAAGTTGAAATTGAAATTTACGGAAATTCCTTGAAGTTATCATATGTTTGAAGTCATGAGCAAGGATACATATGAGTTGATATAATAAGGTTTATATTCAATTGAATTGAAAGGTGCTCAAATGAGCCATAAAGAGATTTTAAAGATAAATATATTATGCCTCACTGAGTCTATATGACTCACTCTTTCTTCCTTTCCATGTTTTTAGACAGGTGCAAGATTATGCTCAAGCTTCCACAGCTAATTAGAAGTTCAGCATCTAAGTTTAATTGTAAAGTCTCTAGAAGTGCTCCATTAACCTACAGGCAGGGTCCTCCCTGTGTTAGGTCTTATGTTGTTATATGTAATTAGTTTAAATTCCAATGATTATGTATTTAAGCTTCTTGAATAGTTATGTAAACATTTTTTTTTACAAGTGATTATGATTTAAATTCTCATTTTGTGTGCTGTGGGGTGCATTCAGAGAATGCCTGGATCCCCAATGATTTTGTGTGTTTGGATTGTTGTGCAGGTGGAGGATCCGTATTTGGGAATAGTCCTAAATACAAAGGAGACTCTGCCCGATTTTTCTATTAGAATGAAGTCTAAAGTAGGCTTGCTAGGGATGTGTCCCTATGCGCCGGTCATGACTTAGGTTAGGTCGTGACACCTCGGATCGACCACATGCTCCATCGCACGGAGTGCTTCAAGTCCAGACCCTCTAGAAGAAAGAGTGCAGATCGACAATCAAGGCACTACTAAGAATGATACAAGGACTCAAGGAGGGGGACGAAATGCCGTTCTTGGATTATATTATAGGGGTTCATACCTCCAAGGGTTTCAAGCCCCCAACTGACATGGAGCCCTACGACGGGAGCATCGACACCCAAGAGCATATGGACGCCTTCAAGTCGGGAATGGCCTTGGCCGGGGTGTCAGGCCCCATTGAATGTCGAGCTTCTCGATCACATTGAAGAAAGCGGCACTCAAGTAGTTCAACTTCCTTCTTTCGAGGTTTATCAATAGATTTTTTGATCACTCGTCACTCTTCCTGACTCATTTCATAACGTAGAAGTTCAAGCCAAAGCCAATTTCCAACCTTCTTAGAATATGCCAATGACAAGGCGAGTCGCTCTAAGATTTTCTAGAGCGATACAATTCGGAGAAGTTGCTGATAGATGAGTTACAAACCCAATTAGTAGTCTTCACTCTGCTTAATGGGCTACGACTTAGGCCTTTCAAAAGCTTGTTGTCAAAATGCCCAACTAGAACCCCTACGAAAATTCAGATGAGGGGTGAAAAGTACATCTTTCTTGAAGAAACAGAAATAGCCACTACCATTTTGGGAAGGAACTAGATTGAGAAGATGTCCAATAAGGAGCATCTGAGGAAAGAGACGCATATTAGGGTCGGAAGATACCATGAGTATACTCCTCTCAACGTCTCCCTTGCTAACCTGTATAAAGAAGTTAGACAAGTGGAAAGATTTCCCAAACCAAAAGCTCTCAAGATAAGGGCTAGCACCAATATGTCCTTATTTTGTGAGTATCACAATGGTTTCAGGCACAGGTTGAAGGATTGCTACGACCTCCGGGATATGGTGGAGCAGTTGATAAGGGAAGGCAGATTGGCGAAGTACATCACCATGCAAAGAAGCCCTAGAAAAAAAAAGAGCATCCCCTTCAAGGGATGAGGAAAGAAGAAATCCAAGGAAACCTCAAAATTAGGAAAAATGGAGAAGGAGATGAAGAGGACAAATTGAAAACTAGGACCATCAATGCCATCGCTAGGGGCTTTGCGGGAGGAGGAATGACAAAGTCGGCCCACAAAAAATACCTTGAGGAGGTCCTGAGTTTGTCCTCCAAAAAGTTGAAGAAGATGCAGAAGTCATCGCTTACTCCCGAGACAGTTTTCTCAAGCTTAAACCTTGAAGGTGTCATCCTAGGACACGACGACCCCATGATTATCTCAGCAATAATGGTCAACATCGAAGTAAAAAGGGTTTGACAAGCTTGGACCGAAGAATTTCAACTTGCAGTTTTACAAAGATAAGCTTATTGGCTTTCCAGAGAAAAGGTCCACCTGGAAGGGTTCGTCATCCCTTATTTTACCCTGGGAACCCGATCTCAGACTCGAACAGTTAAGGTTGATTTTTTAGTTGTTGATTGCCCTCGGCCTACTATGTCATCCTTGGTTGGCCTGAACAAGATTGGTGCCATTATATCCATGGCATGCTTAACAATTAGGTTTTTCACTAACAATAAAGAGATCACCGCTGTGAAGGTACATCAAGCTACAACTTAATGGTGCCATAATGCCAGCCTCAAGATCCAGAAGGTTAAGAAGAAAAGATCCCAAGATAGTCCCTGCCCTCCAAATTCGTCAAAGGTCATGACGGTGGACCTCGACTCAAGGTAGAGGGAAGGTAAAAGGCCAAAGCTGAATGGCGAATTGGACGAAGTCCAAATTAGGAGAGAACCCAGCTAGGCAACCTCGATCAATAAGGCTCTCTTGACTTTGCTGAAGTAAGACCACATAGCCTTACTCAAGTCCAACGTGGACCTATTCGCTTCAACAGTAGCCAATATGCCTGGGAATGACTAGGAATTCATGTCCTACCAACTTTCAGTGTTTCCTGGGGCCCGACGAGTGGCCTAGAAAAGAAGAATAATGAGCCCGGAAAAAGCCCTTGACGTTCAAGAGCAAGTCCAAAGCCTCTTGGATGCCGGTTTCATCTGAGCAATCATCTATCTGACATGGTTGTCGAATGTCATCATGGTAAAAAAGTTTAATGGAAAATGGCAACTATGCATCAATTATGCTGACTAAAACAAAGCCTGCCTAAAAGACCCCTGCCTGCTTCCGAGTATAAACAGCTTGGTAGGCGTTGCTTTTAGTTTTCGATATCTGTCCTTCATGGACTCCTACTCAAGATACAACCAGATACTAATGTATCGACTTGATTAAGAAAAGATAGTATTCATAGCACCAATGGCTAACTACTGCTACAAGGTTATGCCATTCAAGCTAAAGAACATGGGAGCTACTTATCAAAGACTTATGAATAAAGCTTACTCGGAACACATTGGAAACCTAATGGAAGTCTACATAGATGACATGGTCAAAACCAAGGAAGAAAACAACCTCTTTTCCGACTTAGAAGTGGTTTTCAATTGCTCACAATGGCACAACTTGACGTTAAACCTACAAAAGTGCATGTTTGCCATCGAGGCTGAAAAGTTCCTCGGTTTCATGCTAATACATTGGGGGGGTGTTTGGGATCTTGTATTAGGTATGATAGGATAAGGTAATACAATACATTATGATCTTATCTGTTGTTTGGTGTAGTCAACGTTTTGTATAAGTTTATCCATCAAACCTCCCTTATACGTTATAATGATGGATAACTTAATACGGCCTAGGGAGGCCGTATTAGGCCTGATTAGCTTTTAATGTATAAGGGTTCTTTCATTTTTTTATTTTTTAATATATTTTATTAAAAAAATTAATTATTAAATAAATAATAAAAAATAAAAATATGTAAATAAAAAATAATATTATTTAATAATAAATAAATATTTTTTAAAAATAATTATAAAATAACTATTCAAACTAAAATAAAAATATAGGAATAAAAATTTATTATTAAAATATATAAATAATAATATTTAATATAAATTTAATTGTATATAATAAAAAATACAATCAAATATAGGAATGTGATATTAAACCTATTTAAATTTTGATGTATAAAAACTCTATCTCTATTTCACTCACACTCTTTCTCTCTCTCTCTCTCTCTTATATTTTTTATATTTATAAAAAAATATTAAAAATAAATAAATAAATAATTTTTAATATAAAATTATTTTTATATATAATAAAATATAGCTTAAATAATTATAATAACTATTTAAAAATTATATTTATTATAATCTCTTCTTTTTGTTATATTTTATATAATATAATATCTTATATAGTGACATACCAAACACTGCATAGTATTAAATTTTTATCAGGCCTTATACTATCAGCCCTTATCCTATCAGGCCTTATACTAACAGGCATATCAAACGGACCCTGGGGAGTTAAGGCAAACCCTGATAAATTTTAAGCAATCTAGGAGATAAAGAGCTCAATGTCTGTAAAGGAAGTTCAACTCTTAACTTGAAGGATTGCATCCCTCTCCAGATTTTTGGTGGCATTGGCTCGAAAGGTTCTCCCCTTTTTCTCTCTTTTAAAGATAGAAAGTACCTTCGAGTGGACACCGAAGTGTGAAGCTATGTTCATTGAGTTTAATAGATATTTCTCCTGTCCTCTAATATTGAGTAAGCCAGAAACCAACAAGTCCTTGTTTTTATACCTCTTTGTAAGCGACGTAGCCATAACTAGTGCTTTAGTCTGGGAAGATGCTTGACAAAAACACCCAGTATACTTCTTCAGCAAACTTTTACAGGGACCTAAGGCTAGATACCAGAAGTTGGAAAAAATTTTCTTGGCTTTGGTCATCACTGCACGAAGGCTCTGCCAGTATTTCCAAGTTCACACCATGGTGGTCAAACCCGACCAACCAATCCAGCAAATCCTACAATTCGACATCCAATATGAGCCAAGAATGGCTATAAAAGCTCAAGTCTTAATGAACTTTTTGGCAAAAATGTTGGAGGACGGAGAGCCTCAGAAGCTGAGGTGGACACTGCATGTAGACGGAGCCTCTAGCTCCAAGGGAAGCAAAGCCAGAGTAATGTTGGAAAAGGAAGGGGAGATTGTCGTCGAGCTATCCATAAAGTTCGACTTCCCAATTTCAAATAATCAAGCCGAGTACGAGGCCTTAATGGCCAAACTCAGGCTAGCTAGTGATGTCAGAGCCTCCTGACACATGATTTGCAGCGATTCTTAAATCATGATGTCATAAAGAAATGGGACATATCAAGCAAAGGATATGCTACTTTAGAAGTAACTCACAAAGGCAAAGGATCTAATAAAGCTATTTGATGTACACGAGGTTTGACATGTCCTAAGGAAAGAGAATATTAGGGCTGATATCCTCACCAAATTGGCTAATACGAAGCCGAAGGGAACAACCAAAGCTTGATCCAAGAGACATTGAAGTCTCCCTCCATAGCGGAACCACTCTCGACCTTGGTCGTTGAAGGAATTTCAAATTCGGTAACCCTTATCATCCAACATTTGTGGAATAAATCCCAGCCAAAGGACCTCATAAAGGCAAAAAGATTGGCCGAAGAAGCCTCTTATTACACTATCATTAACGGATAGTTATATAGAAGAGGTCTGTCTCAACCGTTATTGAAGTGCAAAGTTCTAGATTAGATTTCCCCTATACTCGAAGAGGTCTATAAAGGATCTTGTGGCCACCATCTCAGAGGAAAGACACTGGCCTTTAATGTCTTATGATCTGGCTACTATTGGCCCTTTATGACGAAGAACTCAGTTGACTATATGAAAAAGTGTCCAAAGTGTCAAATGTATGCCTATTTCCATGTTGCCTCCACCGAGGAACTTTCCATGATCATGTTCCCCAAGTCGTTTAGCAAGTGGGGAATCAATCTCCTTGGTCCTTTTCTACTCGCTTTTGAATAGGTGAAATACCTAATCATGACAATTGATTATTTCACCAAGTGGGTGGAAGCAGAACTGCTATCCACCATTACAACTACCCAAGCTCAGAAGTTCGATTGGAGGAATAACTTCACCCACTTTGGGATACCGAATTTCGTGATAATTGACAACGAAACCTAATTCATTGACCAAAAGTTTCGAGATTTCGTCGCCAGCTACAAAATTAATCCGTTGAGCACTCCCAAGGCAATGGCTAAGTTGAAGCAACCAACAAGGTTGTGCTTTAAGGATTGAGGAAGAGACTTGATGAGGCAAAAGGGGCATAGGCTAATGAACTAGGAAGCATCCTATGGTCCTACTGAACAACCTCATAGTCAACAATGGGCGAAACCCCCTTTAAGCTTACCTATAGGGTATATGCTATGATACTAGTTAAGGTTGAAGAGCCTAGTCCTTCTGTTATTTTCCGATCTATGAGTTCAAATGCCTTCCAAGCCAAAGTCGATCTCACCAATAAGGTGAAAGAAATGGCACACATACTGGAAAGAGTGTTGAAACATTGGATAGCTAATAAATACAATGCCGATGTTATTTCTCAAAAGTTCCAATAAGGAGGCTTGATACTCTGACGTGCCAACATCGGAATACTTCCTCCTAGGCAAGGCAAGCTCGAGGTCAATTCAAAGGCCCTTGCAGAGTTGTTGAAGTCTTAGAAAGGGGAGCTTACAAGCTCTTTACACTATCAAGATCTGAGGTTTCGAGGTCATGGAACTCCTCGAACCTCCGGAAAATATTTATTTGATGTAAGCTACTCTAAGTAACTGTCCTCTTTTTCCTACTTCGAGTTTTGTCCCACTGGATTTTCTCGAGGAGGTTTTAATGAGGTGGGGCTTCCGTAGGCCGAATGGTATTCATATATTAAGTTTTGTCATTTTCCGACATCATAGGACATCCTATTTGTATACTGGTTCATATTTATAATGAAGTTTCTCCAAATTTGTTATTATTTCATCTATTGCTCAAGTTCATTATTGTCCGTTCTATTATCCTAAGGGACTTATCACCCCTCAATCAAAATAGACAAAACCCAAGTCCAATACGTCAGGAATTATCGCTTATGAAATTCTAGTTAATAGATATCTCAGATAAATATCATATAACCCTTAGGTAGTCTACTTAAGCGAAACGATTAATCTAGGTGTTACCACTTTGGCAAAGTCCAGGTTTTCAGCTCGAACAATTTAAACCTTTGAGTTTAACTAAAGTGAAATTAAGATTCCTTAGATTCTAAACTTGGGCGGAATTAAAACCAGGTTATTATGTACCTCGAAAAATCCAATTCGGTTATAACCAATTCGAGAAAACTAGGCTTTCTTTATGACCTTAGATAATTCGTTATGTTAATTAGAATATCGCTAATAGTCCCTTCAAGATATTTAACTTAGGCAAAAAAATAAAAGGCATGTCGATTGGTAGAAATAATTCCATTGATAAACCCGGAAACCAAGAAATATTAAGTATAAGAAGCCCACGTAAGGGTGCAAAATACAAACTACAAGGAAAAATAAAAAAGAGAATGGCTTCAAAGGTCAACAATTGGATTGGCTAACTAAGACTTTGGATCTTTAGGGTCTCCCTCCTCATCATCAATAGGGGTGACCCCGATCCGCCCATCAACGACATGTTTATCGAGCTTGAGTTCACTAAAATCTACATCCGGTCAGTTAACTTGGCACTGCGCCAAGATATTGGCTTTAATCTCGAAGGTTAAATTTCCCCATTGTCCCTCTATATACTTGACTTCAGCTTTCAGCTTGGAAGTCGCCTTAGACGACTCGGCAAAGGCCTTCTCAAATTGGAGGCACATCATATCTTTTCACATCATCAAACTGGGGGTAGAATGGAGAAAGCACCCCAATTCAAATGATGAGGCAGCACGAAATGGGGCCCCAAAACGCCACATGTCCGCTCGATGTAATAAGACACGACTCGCAATGTGACACCCCCTCAGGAAGGGAAGGGATGCATCCCCAGGAAAAAATTGGTTCAAGCGTAATGTACTCATCTATCTTCTGAGATCTAAATCGAGGGTTGGAACTTGTGGGAAACTCGACACCTAACATTATCACCTCAGTCACCAAGTTGGGGGCAATATTCTGGATGAGGGTCAAGGAGCCTAATTCAGCTCAATATTGAAAAAACAAAAAAAAAGAAAACACTCAGCCAAACAAACCCAAGCCTAACACATTATTTCAACATTAAAGAGAAAAAAAAAAACTCAAAACAACACAATAGAAATAAAAAGGACTACGAAATAGAATGTAGAAAGAAGAGGGCTAGGGCATTAAGGGTGGTGTTGGGTTTGTAGCGGCCATGAAGATGCGATGGTGAGAATGGCGCGATGGTCGCACATGAAATCGGCAACTAATGGTGGCATGATGGTGGTAGTCGCGGTGGTGTTTAACGTGAACAATGATGGCGGCATGGTTCAAGGGCGACGTGGTGAATAGTGAGAACATGACTATGGGCATGGAGTGGTGATAGGTGGTTCGGGGCTGATGCAATGGTGGTGGTTGCGAGTTTTGTTGGTAGTTACAAGTTTTGGGGCTGGCCGCTGTGGTGCTCATTAACGGTGCTTCAGGCAGAGGTTTGGGTCTCTTGAAGCGATGGTGCATGTTGTGGTGAAGTGGTAGTGTACGACTGATGCAACAACAATGGTGGTCCTGAAGACGGGGTTGTTGTTGCCGTGATCTTATTTTCTTCCTTTTGGGTTCTGTTTTTTTTTTTAATTGAATTTATGGTTCAATGTTGCCTAGGATTTTGGCTTGTGGTTTGAGTTGTTCTAATTTGACTAATTTGGGTTCTTATTTTGGTTTGATTGATTTTGGTTTCAATAACAATGGGTTAGGGACATCATGGTCTGGTTTTGCAGGGAATAAAAGATTTGCACTATTCTATTTTTTTTTTAGCAAAATACCCATTTTTTATCCCGACAAAAATTTCATAAGACAAATTAGTCCTTCGGGATTTAGAAATCCACATATAATCTTTTACCATTTAAAAAGGTAGTCCTTCCGTACATATCCGTGCTACCATAAAAATCCTTAAAATTTCTGTATGGAAGGATTAATATATCCCTTTTTTTGAATAGTGAGGGACTATCCGTGGATTTTCAAATATTGAGGGACTAATTTGTCCCCCAAAATTTTTGTCAGGGACCAAAATGGGTATTTTGTCTTTTTTTTTACCCATTATATTTATTTTTCAGAACAAAATAAAATGCAGTATGTCTCAAAACATGAACTCAAGCCTGTTTGCAGCAGAGCAACAAGTTTAGGCTGCAAAACTAGGAAAAGAAACTTACCTGCAATGCAAACTGCTAGTACTCTATTCTTGTGACTCCTATGTAACCTTGGTGCTTTTGTTTGTGTTTCTAATTTTTCAGTTCTCCTACTTCGTCTTTCTTTCTACAGTTTTTATATTGCTCAGCTCTCTCTATTTGTTTTCAATTTTTTTTCTAAGCTCTCAAAAGTCCCCCTTTTTTTCAGTCTTTCATTTGTGCAACATTACTCTCTCTGCCTTTTTTACTTATGCAAAAACCCCTTCCCCTTTTGTGTGATGATGCTGGGTTCTTATAGAAAGAAAATCCTTGCCATTGGAATGCATAAAGGCAATGGAGTTCATCATTAGAATGCATTTTAGATGGCTGATTTTTCAAGTCTAATCTGCATTGAGCCACCATTGTCAGAAGAAAAATTAATGTTACATCTTTCCAAAGCAAAGTATATTTTTGCAGCATATCTTCCCGTTGACAAGCTCCCTCTATTCTGTTTTTCATTTTTTGCTTTCTTTTTTTTTTATTTTCATTTTTCTCCTTTTTTTTTTTGTTTGGGAAAATGGATAGTGGACTTCTACTAGGATTTAGGGCTAAAAAGGGGGAAATCAAAGTTGCACCTAAAAGTATTGGGCCACTCTCAACTATCATTTTTTTGAATTTTTTCTTAAAAACAAAAGAGGACATAAAAGCAAATATAAATAAATAAATAAAATAAAAAATATAATACCACATGCGAAGAGAGAATTTGAATTTTGCCAAATAAACGGCACAAAATATATTGTTCACATTGTCCATTTATGGTTTATGGCTACTAAGAAAATGATCGAGCTTGACCTGTACATAATCATCTTCCTATCATGTATTGTTCCATGTATATTTATATCCTACATATCCCAAATCTCTTAGCCCGTAAATGTTCACCTTTGCCCTTTGGTTCCTTGCTTTTTCATTTGTAAATAATATTTCACTAAAATCTCCTCCAAACAAGCCATCCATCTCCATCCTCATTATATGACTCCTTCAACAATTGCTAAGAGTGTTCACGATTAGCCACAACAGGATCACCAAAGAAACTAGTGAAATACCATGCCTATGTGATATGTTCTAGTATGTATGAATCTATGACAATATTTATCATTTCTACCTACAAATCTATTCTCCATAACTCCAATTCCTCCTCTTCATTCCTAACTACCAATTGCAAAACCTAGAGCATATCTTAACTTCCACTTGAAGGCATTGAACTTCATGGAAAATAATTTGGTCTCTATCAAATACATCGCGTTGAGATTATGTTGCCTCATAAAGAGGCATAACATTGAAATTGTTTGTAGATTCCTAAGACCACGACAATTCCAAACTAGGATTTTCATAGCGACTGCCATCGAACCTTCAAGAGTTAGATATTAGCTTGCTTCCTTTAACCACATTATCTTTAGTGGGTTTATTACATGATCTATCTCCATGTCTTCTGTGTCTATAAGCTTGCCTATGCATGTTTAACTAGTTTTATCATGTTCCTCCTTTCCACTTTCGTGTGCTATGTTCTTCCATTTCTGACCATCTTCTATTTTTGTTGTTACATATTCTACAATAATCATGCATATAGGATACATGTTTTGAAATCCTAAATCATTGTTCTTAGACTGACATGCATGTAAATATACTCATGCAAAAATGTTTTTCTCATAAATAATTCATATTTGCAACAAAGTAATTTATTAAAAGAAAAGAAATTTCATAACCAACAATTTCAAATATGCATTTTAAGACAGACGTAATGGATATTAAATGATATATATGTGGCTCTAATATTTTTGACACAGTCACAAGATTTTTCTTTATTTTTGGCACATGCATTAGATTATGCAATTGAAATAAGGCATTTAAAGGAGAGGAATGCATAACAAAATGTACTATTTTCTTAATTCCTATACCTTGGTCATTATCTATCTGCACTTGATTTGATCTTGTGTATTTTGAGCACTGCAACAAATTTTCTTGCTCAAAAGTTAAGTGGCAAGTGACTCTTGAGTTAGGATACCATGCTGGGTTAATTTGCCAATGTAGGTAGAACAGCTAAATATGCTCTCGGCTGTAGTCCAGGTTGATGTAAAGAAGCAGATGGTGGTGGTGGTTGTTGATCTCTATTTGGATTTGAGAAAGATTAGTCAAACCTGTAATAGCATTGCCACACAATATGACCTATCTTCCCACACAACTGACACTGAGGCCTGGCACTTGAATTCCATCCTAATATACTTCATCTAAATCCTCTTCCTCGACCTCTTCTACCACCATTACTCTAATATAATAGATTGGCTTGCACCAGAGACAACTTATATTTCTTGAATTTTTCAATTCTTTCTTCCTGACCCATTAATAAACCTCAATTTCATCAACAAAAGAGTATGGATCCGACTTGAGCAACACAATAGTAATGAAGGCATTGTATTTCTCATTAAGTCCATCTAATATCATTTCTATGTGATCTTCTATGCTAATAGGTGAACCAACATCTTAATCTTGAATAAGCATTGAGATGTTGGTTCTTCCTTTTTCATAGCCTTCAATTGTGTCTTTGATTGCTTCATACTGGCTTTTGTTTAGGAAGCGAAGTAATTTTCAATCTTGCTCCAAACTTGGTGTGGATACTCACAACCAACTACTCAATTTGTGAATGTTGTATTCATGAATGAAAACAACCAAGCTACCAGATGATCCTATTACTCCCACTCTAAGAATTCTTGACTCTCATTTCCAATTTCGTCATTAGCTTTAGTAAGGAATATCTTCAGTATCTTTGTTTTGTCGAGGTGCTTCTATAATTTGTGAACCTTAATCATGGCTAGAGCTTAGTGCTTCTATAGACAAAAATTGTCTTCATCAAGCTTAAACGAAATAGGATTCGAGAAAGTTTCAGGAATAAAATCATGATTATGACTTGAGTTTACTATAAAAGGTGATTGGGAAAGCCTTGAATTCTCCATGAATCCTCAGGCTTTGACACCATGAAAGGTATCAAAGTTAGAGGTTAAAGAAGGAGGAGAAAGGCAAAGAGAATGTGATGCAAGAATAAGTGAAAGCATGAAAATGAATTGCACTCAATGATTTACACTTGCAGTACGATTTATATACATGGCTTACTACACATAGCTTAGGCTATACACGATTATAGTTACTAACTAATTCCAGCTGGTGTAACTAACTTCAATTTACGTAAGTAACTCATTTTGACACATTTTTGCATATATGTCTATTCCTATCAAGTTCAATATTTATTTCACATAGACTTATAAATGGGAAAAATAAATTAGTCTTGAGAGAACTTTATTTTCGTAATATATTGACTCAACTTAAGTCAAATTAGTTCAAGTAATTTAAACCATACAAATAAAACAAATATATAAATCCTAATTAAGAACAAAAAGATGCTCCATGAGCTTTATTCAATGATCAAGCCAGGACTAGTGTATTCAATTTCTCATCATTGTATGAAATGAAAGAGATATTGATGATGATTGTATTCTTGACTTTTCGTGCAATTAGTTACACACAATGTATACACTAGCTATCATTTCCAATTGAATCCACAAAATTAATTCACGACCACTGTCCTAAGTCATGCCAGCAGCACCCCATATTAATTTGGTCTCTCTTTAACTTTTAAGGGCATAAATGCATTGTGGTTTAGCTTGAATAAGATGAAATTATCACAGATTTAAAATTAACTTAAAATAAGATAGCTGCACAATAACAAGTGAAGTAAGAAAATTTGTGTATTAAGCTAGATTAATTTATATTTACATTAGTTATGCATATGAAGTTTGATTGGCAAAGCTCTTGTGAATGAAAGCAACTTTATATGGGTCATTCGTGTGTTCATTAATTAGAAGATAGATCACCTCTCCAATTATATAAGGCACATTCATTAAATGAAAAAAAAATTTATCTATAGTAGCAACTATAAAAGTTTAGAAGCACTAAAACTTAGTGGTTTGGATTTATTTTATTAATAGAGTAAAACACGTCTTATGGTCCCTCACCATTAAAAACATAGGATAAGTTAGTTTCTTTTTAGTATCTTAAAAAAGACTTATTTGTCCTATTTTATTTTTTATTAGGAATCAATTTGAACTTTTTTTTTATTAGCTGTAAGGCCTGACATGATGAATAGAGTCAGTTAGGAAATTTAGCGAAATACAAGGAGGAAGACAATAAAAAAAATACAACACCCAAAGAAAGACAATAGCCATGTTTGGCTAACCCATTTGCACAAGCATTAGCCTCCTACACATGTCTAATTATTATGTCATTGTTAGCATCCTCCATCAGTTTCCTAGCAGCATTTATAATGGAAGCATATATGAGTTTCTTTAACACTTTGGGAGATATACTAGTAAACACAAATAGAGTCTAGTTCTAGCACTATGCTCCTGAAACCCAACATTATTCCAATATAGATGCCCCAAAATGCACCCCAAATTTCTACCAAAGTAATGGAGCAATAGCCTAAATTAACACTCCATACGGCTATAAATCTAGCAAGATGGGATCTAACTATCTTAGCACATGTTGCAGCCGAATTTCAAATAATGACAGACCCATCCACGTTGACTTTGATCCAATTTTGAAAGGGAGGACACCAAGCCACTTCCTCAACAACTATTGTTAGAACTCTCTTTTTGCACCAAGCTAAGGTTCTTATCATAGTCCTTTGCTAGATTAAGCACCCTGCAGGATAAAGCCAAATGAGCAATAAAAATCCTTTCAAAGATAACAAGGTTCCTACAATACCATAGACATCTACAAGCTGTTATAAAAATCAAAGCCTAAGAAATCCATTAAGTGATTCGAGTGTCATTAACCAATAAGTCATTTAATGGTTTTTGGAAGAAAGACTGATCAATAACACTATGGTCGAGGCTTGTCCATAAGTCCTTTGCTTTGTCAATATCCCGAAGGACAGGGAGCGTTGTTTTTGTTAACCTGTCACAAAGGATACACCTGTCATCATTTGTCATTCCCTTCCTTACTCTGGAAGCATTTGTAAGTAAAGCATCATGTGCTACTATCCACATGAAGGCCTTAAATCTTTGAGGTGCTTGCAATCTCCAAACCTCCTTAAATATCCTATCACTTGCAAACCTGTCATTTTCAATCAAACAATTATAAGCTATTTTTAAGGAAAATTTACCCATAAAAGTAGGCAATCAAGCTAAACAATCAAGACCAGCACTTTCACATAGAGCTTTAATTGGGAGAAAGACATCTAAGTAGTCTTTAGGAAGTTTGTACTCTAATTTATCCCAATCCCAATCACCATTTTCATTTGCTAAATTAACACAATCTAAGTAAAAGCCTTTCGTCCAACTCTTTAATGGAAAATCTCCTAAAGTAATAATTTTTAGGAGCTAATGATCTGTCCATATCTTAACATTTTGCCCATTACTAAGTCTCCAAACCAAATTTCGCTGAAATTTTGGCCAAACTTGTACAATACCTCTCCAAGCATTAGAAGCTTTTAATTTTCCCCTAACCTTTGGGAGGATGCCATCAACACACTCATATTTATATCTCATCACTTTAACCCATAAACTTTCTAGCTTATTGACAATACCCCAAGCTAATTTCATCCTACAAGCCAAATTAACCTCCTTTTCTTTTCAAAATCCTAGTCCACCATCCTCTTTTGGACTACAAACCTTGTTCCAACTTATAAAATGGACTTTTCTATTGTACTCAAAAGAATCCCTAATAAAGTTCTGATAGATCTGATCAATTTTTGAGCAAACATTATTAGGAAGCTTAATAGTTTGCTTTTCATAACTAGGTATAGAAGCAAGAGTTGACTTGGCCAAAGTAACTGTACTAGCAAGTGATAAATACTTGCTCTATCAACCATTCAAACACATAATCATACAATCAATGATAAATTGAAAATCAAAGGTTTTGCTCCTTTCATGAAGAAGGGGCAACCCTAGATATTTTCCTAGGTTAGAAGTTAAATGAAAGCCCAAGAGATCACTAAGTTCCTAATGCCGAGCAAGACAAACATTCCTTGAAGAGAAGACATATGATTTATTTTGATTAACCTTTTGATCCGAACTACTACAAAATAAATCCAACGCCCCTTTAATTACCCCAACTTGATCAATAGAAGCCTTTGCAAACAAAATAATATCATTTGCAAAATAATGATGAGACTATCGAGGACTAGATTTGGTTTCTTCAAAAGGATGCCAAATGTTATGCTCAATTAAAATATTAATGACATGGGATAATCTTTCTATGCATAAAACAAAAAGATATTGGGATATGGGATCACCTTGATGAATTCCTCTAGATGGGCTAAAGGTGTTAGATTGCCTACCATTCCATAAAAGACACATCTTGGCTGAAGTAATAAATTCATGAATTGACTTAATTATGTTATTAAGGATGCCAACATTCTCCAAAGAGTCCTTAATAAAATTCCAATTAAGTCAATCATAGGCTTTTTCCAAATCTATCTTGATAGCCATATAACTGTATTACCTTTTCTAATCTACATTGAGTGAACTATCTCTTGAACAACTAAATTATTATTTGAAGCGTGCCTACTTGGAACAAAACTACTTTGATTTTGGCTAATGAGCTTTGGCATTGAATCGTTAAGTCTAGAGCTCAAAATCTTTGTAATCAGTTTATAGTTACATTGCATAGGCCCATTGGCTGAAATTGAGATAAATTCTCAGGTTTGTCAACCTTAGGAATGAGGGATATAAAAGTACTATTAACCTGGTATTTCAAAGAAGGGTTCTGGAAAACTCTTTAACCCAAATACATAGAATCCTTCACAAATTCTCAATTTGTTTGAAAAATATGGCTGGGAGCCCATTAGGGCCAAGGGCTTTCCAGCTACCTATCGAGAAAAAAGGGCTAATTTAATTTTATCATCCGCCATTTACCCTACTAAGATTAACCAATTCATCAGCAATTAAATTTGGATAGGCACCTCTAACAACATATTGAACATTATTTTGGTTATGTCTAAACAGATTTTGAAAAAAATCAATCCCCCAATTAACAAGGACAGCTTGGTTTTTAATCCAATCCCCCCTCTCATTTTATAAATTTTGGACTATTTGAACTATTTATAAATATTTAGGGATTAATTTGTCCTATAAATTCTTCAAAAATTTTAGAGAGGGACTAACTTATCCTACATTTTTAATAGTGAGGGACCACAGAGCATTTTTCCCCTTTAAGGGACCAATTTGTCCAATGCTATATCTTTCATAAAGATGACATTGGGGGTTTACTCTTGTTAATACAACCTTGTGAATAAGAAATGGCAATAATTGATTGAAAGAGATACTATGGCTTGGTTTCATAGTATTTTTTGAGGGGATGCTCTTATTTATAAAAAGCACAAGCCATTTTTCTTTTTTTGTTAAACGAAAAAGCTAGAGAGCTTTTGCTCAAGGGTGATCTTGAGAGCACCTCACGAGTGCTTTTTAACGTCACCCTACACTATCTAAAATTTAAAAGACTAATATAATCTTAAATTTTAATAAAAATTCAATTTTATCCTTTCATTGATTAAGGGTCTAGTTTGATGGGTTGGTCAAATTAGACACTATATTTTATGTTCGAAATAATACAAGCTATAATGAAATTCTGATTCTTGAAATATGGAAGGTTTTTTTATTATCATATGAAACATTAAAATTTAATGACAATAGAAATAAAATTACTTTTCTTAATATTTATATCCATTTTATTTTATATTTTAAGAGTAATTTTATAATATATTTACTAAATACTACTATTATGGTTTGTTTATATTGAGAATAACTTTTAAATTATTTTACAAAATAGTACTATTATATTCTTTTAAGAATAGCTTTTAGAGAGCTCACTAGTTCTAAAAAAGTGATATTAATATTACCAAACTCTATACATACATATATCAAGTAAGAGGAAAGATTAATTGTAAAAATAAAAAGAGTAAATATTGATAATTAGATCTTATATGAATAATCAATATTAAAATATAAAATCATATAATTTTTTTTAAGTGATCATGTGATTTTTAAATAATTTTAAATCTTAACCATCCATATATAATTATATAACCTAGATTTACTTCTCTTATTCTCATAACAAACTAATATATATATATATATATATGTAGGACGACGTCATTGCAATGGGCAGACTTAATTTTTCCGATTCTTTATACGTTCACATTTGCTATCTATAATCTATCTTACAGTAAATAACTTAACATGCAAGTCACTTTTCTGTAGACCATGAACTTGACTTAATGAAAAGAAGTTGAACTGGGTTTCTTGATGGACCCATTTTTTTTTTCCCACTAAACTCATTCAAGCATACGTAAATTTTGGTAAAGTATCAAGGTAAACAAATCTTCAACCAAGAACTATCCCGTAGTCAGTTCAGGATTTATATTCAAAATTTAATCACGTCTTAGTTTTAAATTCTCAATATTTGTTTTTCGATAATTAGATAATAAATCAACTCTTAAAAGGAGAGAAGCAAAGCAAGATGTTAAAGCTCACAACACAACTATTAGTCGAAATATTCTCTTAGACTCTTAAAAAAGAACACCCACTAAAAATTAAACACGTCTCAATTACTGAAAAACCTTGTCATTCCCAATAACGCATCTCTCAAAAAATAGAAAGTAGCTTGACCACGATTTCGAACAATATAGATATGCCTCAACATAAGGACTCAATAAATACACGCCAACTCTGAAAAACACAAGGGGGAAAAAAACGACCTTTCAACTTCCAAAATAGCCACTTCGAATCTCCAGCACCGACCTTAGTGAAGTGGCATCAGCAAAACTCAAACACATAAAACACCAACCACAAAACTGAACTCGAGAACATGAGAACACAGAGCCAAATGCTCGCTCACAGCCTCACAACCCAAGGTTTCCAAAAAGGGGAAGCTCACAGTCACTATCACCTCCATCCTCGCAACAACCACAATCAACCTCTTACATTCGCAGCCACCCCATCACACCGCAAACACATCCTCGCAAAAACCATCGCATGTTGTCCACCACACCAGCTTCCTTGCTCAACCATAGTCTCAATAACTTTCTCTGTCACGCCCAGCCAGATCTCTAACAAAGAAAATAGATCCAGATTTGCATATATACAAATAGTTGAAGTCTTCAAGTAACTATTTTTCAATATGACTCGTAAAAGCTGACTTTAAAAATTGTTTCCGTGATACAGGTTTGACTTTGCTAATAAATGAATGATTGACCTGCAAGACAACATTAACAATAATAATTAAATGGGTTATTTCGAAGGGAGTTCTAGTCACTTTCGCGTTATATCAATCCCATTTAATTAGAGTTAGAATACGATTTTTAATTATGAGTGTAATCCAATTCTGTATTATTGAATTATTAAAAAATATAACTTATCGCAATAACTATTTAAGAACTCTCGCTCTTTTACAATGACAAAATACATTATGGAATAATTTGATAGAAAATTATGGAATAAAGTTTATACTAATAATACATTAAACTCAAAGTTTATTTAGATTCAATTTTGATATATACTCAGCATTCGTCTTTTTAAAATTATTATTTAATTATATATCGCCAATTTATTAAATAATTTGTTTGGTCAAAATTAAATAAATTTCACTAACCCTTTATTTATTTATTTAGTTTACCCCAAAACGAACCCTCTTTTCACACCCGAACCGAACGGGCCTAAGCGCTTCCATTCCCTAGTATCCAGGTTTTTTGCCTTTGGGTCAACACCCCTTTATTCAGTCTTAGTATAACTGCTAGAAAAATTGGGCCGAATAGTGGGCCTAGCTTTCTCACATAATGTGTTCTGTAACACACGAAATAGCCTTTCTCGCACAATTAACTAATAAATTTGACTTGCGCACCGTATGGGTGTGACTTGTGTAAAATATATAAAATATAATTTAATGTAATAATTTATTGTTGGAATTCCATTTTATTATATAAGTTTAACAAAGAATGATAACATTTGAAGTGAAATATGGTTATATAAATTAATTTACAATCTTATAAAATTAAAATTATGTAAAATAAAATAATTATATAAACAAAAAGTATAGTTCTAAAATTTTTACTGAATAAATTATTTTAAATAATATCTGTATATATTCATTTCTTATAATATCTAGTTATTGAAAATGAAATATTTTATAAAGATAGGTACTTCTAATTTTTAAATAAGGACTAAAAATAACTAAAAAATTTTTTCCCTCTGTCTCATTTCTTTAGCCTTCTAATAAAGTAATAAAAAAAATTCCATAGATGCATTTCAAAAAACAACTCATTATTAAAAATATAATTCATTTTATAAGGATATCTAATTTCATTTTTTATGTGAGGATCAAACAACTCAAAAAAAAAAAAAGTTATTCCACTTATATATTCCTTCCCTTATTTCAACACACACGCACACACACACATGAGAGTAATGGTTAATTACGAGAGTGAAAGGAGCAAATTTTGATTATTGAATTTTACATGAATGATCAAGGTTAAAACATAAAATCATGTGACATTTAAATAGTTTTAAATCTTAATCATCGATATATACCCATATTTGCTTTTTTCACTTTTATAATAAATCATTTCTCTTTTATATATATATATATATATATATATATATATATATATATATATATATAACCATCCCATATAGTCACTTACTATCCAAAAAAAAAATTAATTCCTTTTCTTTTACTCCTTTCTTTCTTTAGGCTAGTAGTCAAGTGACTTTAAATTAAAATTTTCAATAAACATTTTGTTTAACAACTTATTATTGAAAGTGTAATCCGCTTCATAAAGACATCTATTTTTAATTGTTCAAGTGAGAATAGAACAACTAAAAAAAATTATTTAATTTTCATAAAATATAATTAAATAAAAAAATAACAAAAATCTTAATAACAAAATCTTTTGGGGTAAGCTTCATCAAATGTACTAGCTCACTTGAAAATTTCAAAGTGATAATATTTGGTGTGTTTGTTGAAGATTTTTTGGGCAAAAAATTACTTTTTTTATTGAAAAAAATCAGTTTTCATATATATATATGATTTTTAAAAAATAATCTAATTCTTAAAAAAATCTATTTTCTATTTTTTTGGAGAAGTTGAAAAGATTAATTTATAAAAAAAAATCAATTTTCACCTTTTACTATTATATATAAAATTTAAACTTTATAATTATTTTTTTCTAAAAGCGGAAACACAATTACCCAATATTTAATAGCCGAAAAGCTAGACAGTTGAAAATAGAGAAAGAAGTAATCATAATTTTCGTCAAAAGTTACACTATACGGTGAAAATAGCCATTGGTGAAGTTGTCAGCTGAATCCATTACATGCCCCAACATATTTCTTCATAGACTTTTCATCATCTCTATTCACAGAAGCCTTCTAGTATGCAACACTGCCACTATTCTGTTCAGATTTGGTTACTTCCACCTTGAAGCATGCTAAGCGCTTTGCCCTGGATAAAATTTCACTGAACAACACAATAATAATAAAAATCCTTAAAAGAATTAAAGTTAAGATAAAGTAAACACATAATGGACAAAAAACGATGGCATTGTACATTATATCATATGGTTCAGGGTTGTCTTCTGAGGAAATGAAGTTGCCTTTAACGATTTCATTGACTGAACCTTATTCTTTTTAGAACAGTGGGGGTGATGGGCCTGCTTGCATTGGCTTCAGAATCATTGGATGGTATTTTGATGAATTTTAGAATAAGGGTTAGCCTTTGAAGCATTTGATGTACTTCCCATTCTAGAAGGAGATAAATAGAAGGCCTGAAAGAAGAACAATAAAACAAGCTCAACAAATGCACATTCTGTTTCATTCTTTATGAATGTGACGTACAATCACTGTAGTAGCAGAACAGGCACTCAAACATGCAAGCTTAATTCATATTTTTCAAAACACCAGTAGCACAAAGCTCAACAAACATTGATAGTTTATGATAGCTTCCTGCTAGAATTTGTTATAATGTTGGAAACAAAAACTGTCATTTCTCATATGTAGGGAGAGAAGCAAATTGTAAATCCCCTTATTCCCACTGAAAAATTTAGGGTAAGATAAACTTCCCTCATTTTATAAGATATCAACTATTACGTTGAAAAATTAGTAACAATAAGAACATTTAAGAATTTCTCTAGATAGAGTATATTTACATAACCAAAGCCATGGATTTTGAATCTGGGTACAACCATGGTATACTTGGAGCAGTAAGTTCTAGGAGTCAGCCTCAAATTTGGGGTTTCATCAACAGTAGATAAAATTTGAGTTTAATTATTTTACACTCGAGCTTTTCTGGACCATCTCTTGAAAGTTTTGATAATTTTTTTTTTAAAATAGAATAATATAATCTAAACATGACCTGAAACTTTCAACGAAACAGTCAGAATTTCATACTTCACCAAAAACATATAAAAGGCATAACAAATTTTGATTGGACAATATATTCAAACACTCACCATTATGATGTGTGTGCTTGTTGTTCCCTCGAGTGCGCAAAAGGACTTTTCCTCTTGAGCTAGTTGATGTCCATGATATCTGTAGTCGGCGCATTTCGAATCAAACAAAAATAAAAATCTACATGTCAATACAAACAGCACATATTTACATAAAGTCAGAATTTAGAATCATAAAGCTATTAGAGTGGTCTAATGGTGATGGACTTGGATAGCATGTATGAGGTCTTAAATTCAAATTTTATTACCAATCAAAAAGAATTTAGGAATCATAAGCAAAAGATCAACGCAATAGGGTCATGATTTCACTCCAAACTTTCTTGAAAGGTGTATCCTCAGGATTCTTTTCGCGTGAAAGTGTAACATCCTCAAATTGTCTTCCATTTTTAGCCACAAAACTTGTTACTTTGTTAGCAACTGTACGCCTACTGGCTGAGGCAAACACATTGTGATGTTCCTTTAACCAAATAACTTGAGAAAGTCCAGAGCATACTTCACAATTCACACACACTCTCAAGTCAACATCCAACTCTTCCTCTACTTTCTCTGTATGATTCAAAAGGATAGAGCAAATCAAATTAAAAGTTCATTGTTTGATATTTATCTCCTCCTTCATTCCATCCTCAAATTGACAGATATTAGTGCCGAAAAATGCTTCTCCATAAAATAAAATAAAAAATCACGAAAACGAAAATGGCATAGATTTTTTCACCTAAATTTAAAATAAAAAAAAGTAACTGACATTGAAGAGTCACTACACAAAAAAAAAAGAAGAAGCAAATTTGCAGCGGAAAATTTACAACCGACTTAATCCCATGCTAATTTGCGGCAGAATACAAACGTAAGAATATAAGAAAATTGAAAATATGAAAATTATGTTTGCAACTGAAAAATCTGCCGTTAAATTACAATTTTATTAATTTTTTAAAAAAATTATTTGCTGCTGCTATAATGTATCAGAATTTGAAAAAAAATTAATCTTTTAATTTTGCTTCACATTAAAAAGAAAAAAAATAATAGTTAAATTTTTAATATAGTTAAGTTTTATTTTTTCTATTTTGTTTTTTAAATAAAAAATTAAGTTTTTATTTTACATTAATTTTTTTTAAAATAATATTTTTATTTAAAAATTTAAATAAAATTATTATACTTAATAAGTATCTTTTAATACTACTTCAATAAAATTATTCTTTATAAAAATAAAAAATAATTACAAAACTCTAAATAATCTTGTCAAATGATCAATTGTATTGTGGAGTATGACAACGTTAGAAAAACATGACAGCCAAAGGTAAGCATCAAAATATTAAAAAAGAAACTTAAAAAATAGTAAAAATAATGACAACGTTAGAAAAATATCAAAACCAAAGGTAAGTTATAGAATATTTTAAAAAATTAAAAATAGCAAAAATATGATAATGTATTAATATTACATGGTGTACGTCGAATCTGACCTTCCTGTATACCAAAAAATATTACAGTGCAAAAATATGACAGCGTAATAATATTATAGCATAAAAATATAACAATACAGTAATATTACTCTAATTTTTAATTTTTAATTATTTCTATATTACCATAAAAGAAATTACTATTTTAAAAGAGAGAAACAGTGAAGAGTATATATTAACTAAGAGGAAAAATAATTAATGAAATAATTAATGTGGATAGAATAAAATTATAAAATTATCTAGACTTACTAAATGATTTAAAAGAGATGAATTGATTTTGTTGTCTAAAGTAAAATGTAGAATTTTCTAAATTTCACTTAACAATCTCTTATATATATTTTTAAATTTAAAATAAAACAAAATATGTGAACTGATAGAGATGTAAGTGTTAATCAATTCACTAGTCTATTTGTACTGCTAATAAAAAAAATAACATAGAAATTTTTATGCATGTCATAATTAGGTTGATTTTATATCAAATGCATTTAATTAGAAGCTTTTACAAAAAAAAGAAATTAAAACTTATTATATGTGGAAAAATTAAATTTGAATTTTCACAATTAATATATTTCTTTTTTAAAATTTAATGGGATATCTGATTAGTGGGTAATTATTTATTTCTTATTTTTATTATGATTCTCTTTCATTATATCTTTTTGTTTTCCCAATGAATACTTAATGATTAGAACTTGAATAGATCAATTAGAGTTAGTTACTTCTTTTTTCTATTTCCTCTTCTTATGATAATTAATTAATACTAAATTCTTGAAATAACCAATTAGATTTATTCTTTTTTTTTCTATATATAATTTATGCTAAAAATTAAAATTAAATAATAAATTTAAATAATTTTATAAGAAGAGAAAGATTTTTTTTAACTTAAATATTTTTTCCTCAATAGTTTCTAGCAATACCTCATTAATGTTTCGTAGATCAATAATATTATCTCAATTGAAAAATTTCATTCATTTACCTTTTTTTTTAATCCATATCTATACTATTGATAAAATAAAAGAAATAACATGGAAAATTTTACATATATTGCAACAAGTTGATTCTTTATTTATTTACTTATTTTATTGAAACCATAATATTTTTTTATTATATAATCTTATTCAAGTATTTGAAATCCCATAAAGAATATGGCTCTCTTAGCACTGATTATTCCATATATAGGATTCAAACATTCTACATTACATACATTCAACCAGAAGCTTTAACAATAAAAAATTAAAACTTGCCATATATGTAAAGAGAGGCGCGTTTTGCGATGTTCTGATTTAAAAATGGTGCATAATGCACTATCCAATAGTGAAAATCAACGGTCTATCGATACTCTAAAACCACATAGGTGCACTAGAGCTGCCCCCTTTCTTCTTCTTCTTCGCGATCCTTTTTAATTTTTTCTTTCACGACTTCTTCGGTGCCACCGCCAACCCTCCCTTTGGCACTAGCACTGACCCAACCCACCCTTCGGCGTCGCCACTGACCTAACCCACCCTCCGACGCAGCTGCTAACCCAGCCTCTGATGCTGCTAGTGGAGCTTTTCTGCTCCATTTTTAGATCCGAGGCGACTGAGGGTCCGGCGGCTACAGGGAAGAACGCGATTCGGGATGACAAGGAAGGAAGAGAATGATGCAGGTGTGGTAGTTAAGGGTGAGACAGTAGTGGTTTGTGGTGGGTTAAGCTGCGGCGATGATGCAGGTTTTGCAAGATCGCGTTCCGACGTTTAATGGCTTTTCGACATCTCCGCCTCCGACATCCGACGTCCGATCTCGATGATTGTTCCGACCTCTATTGGCTTCTCCGCATCTCCGCCTTCGACATTCGACCTCAATGACAACCTGAGAAAGACGTCAATGACGACAGTGACAATGACCTTGGTGACGACAACAACAGTAGCAGCGGAGATGGCAATGGTGTCCTTCTGGGGCTCAATCACTTATACTGCCAATACCTCGTCAAAGCACACGAAGGGAGCTAGGTGGTGGAGGTGGTTGGTGCGAGTTGCCGGCAAGACTGAGTGATGGAGACAAGTGATGACGGACTGAGATACAATGTATGTTGAGTTTAGAAACTTTAGGGGGCTACTGCATGCATTACTATGATTTAGATACATGGTATTCTATCAACTTAGATTTAAGATACCTACAAGATGCATCATGCACCATCTTTAATAGGGTGCATAAGAGATTGAACCAAAGATTAAATTTGAATTTTCACTATTAATATATTTTTTTTAAAAAATTTAATGGGATATCTGATTAATGGGATATTAGTGGATAATTATTTATTTCTCACCTTTATTGTGATTCTCGTTCATTATATCTTTTTATTTTTCTAATGAATACTTAATGATTAGAATTTGAATTAACCAAGTAATAAGCTGCTTCATTTTTCTGTTTCCTTTTCTTATGATACTTAATACTAATTTTTTCAACTATCCAATTAGATTTACTTTTTATATAAAATTTACTTTGAAAATTAAAATTAAATAATAAATTTTAATAATTTCATAATGAGAGATAGATATTTTTAATTTAAAATTTTCTTCTTCAATAATTTCTAGCTATACCTCATTAATGTTTCGTAGACCAATGTTATTACAAAAAATTTCATTAAATAATCGAATCCAGTATTTAATAATTTATACTTGAGCTAATATATTTTGTTTCTTTTTTTTTTTTAATTTATGCAAGGTTATGATATAATGCATTGATACAGTTTTTCGTATTTATTAGTATATATAAATTTTTATTATGGGCCACTTATTAGTTATTCATAAATTAACTTTGTTAGTATGAAATAAATTTCGATTTTTTTTGACAATGAAATAAAATTTATTTATTTATAGTTTAAATTAACTTTTTAATTCACGTTGATTGCAAAGGGTAAAATATAGATAAAATATCTATTTTAATTTCAAATAAAAATTTTAAAAAATAAATTAATCTTTTAAAATTTAAAAATTTATAAATAATTTTTTAATATTAAAAAATAGATATATTAATTTTTTTATATAAAAAAAAGATATATTAATTTTTAGATTTGGATTCTCTAAAATAAAAAAATTTATAAAATAAGATAATAAAAAATTAATAATCCTTAAATTACTTCATAAATCTCACATATAATCAATATTATTGATACAAAAATTGTCAATCCCTCATTTTCCCATATTACAAGCCTTCTCAATCCTTAATCCTGTCACCGGGCAATAAACATGGATGTGGGACCCGTATCCCGAAAGCCTTTTACTTTGAATCAACAACAACGGGGCTTTTTACTTCACAGCCGACACGGTTTGTCCTCCATACTGAATAGTAAGCTGTGTAAGCACCAAATCAATTGTAAAACTCAACTGTGTCTGTGTCTGTGACTGTGAGGTGAGGTCAACTCGCCATACTCACTAACCGACATCCCCTTTTCATTTTTCTCCACTCGTAAGTCTTTCAACTATCTGTTTGCTCTCTCTTTATTCTCTACGTTGACATGCACACAAACAAAGGTTTATCTTAAAATTGGAAGAAATTCTTTTTTGTTTTGGGTCTGATTTGTGATGGCTTAGGACCAGACGATTTTACTCTTGTGTTGTTACAATCATGTGGCGGTGAAATGATTGGATTTAGGTCTACCTATGGTTATTATTTATTTATTTTTTTTTACTCCAGTATTATCGTTGGATTTTTTTTTTTAATAATTAATGGAACGGAAAAGTAGTAGTAATTGGTTGAAAAGGGAAGTGAAGGAATAGAACAAATTATCTTCTCTTTTGCTTGGGAGATTAACAAGAGAACAGAATGAAACGGAACAATTATATTGTTTAGAAGTTCTAATATTTAATTGCCTTGTTTAATCCCAATTTTGAAGAGAATAAAAGGTGAACCTTTGAGTTAAAAAGAGGGAGAATAGATACTTTGTCTTTGAGTTCCTTTCCTGTCTCTATATTTATTTAAACTTAAAAATAAGGGAAAGAGAAATGTTATTTGTATATTGAAAACTAGGCATACTATAGGTATATTAGAGAGACAAAGACACAAATTTTTTTTATAGTGATTGATGTTCAGAGAGAAAAACTAAAAGCTTTTATCTTTCTCTCTATAGTATGTTTATAAAATATCTAATTTTTATTGTACAAATATCATTTCTCTTAATGGGAATTATTCCCTTTCTAATTATTCCTGTCTTATTTCCCTTGTTAAACATAGAGCTAAGGATCAAATAATCTATTGTGGAACAATATTGTTAATTAATGGACATTTAGACTCAACCAATAAACAGCAACTAGATTTATAAGCCTCCACTTATTGATTTCTTATTCAGCATAGAAATTTACTAGATGTGGTGGCTTTATAGCTGAAGAAATATATACCAGGAACCAATTATATCGTGATTTAGAATGGTTTCAAAAATTATAATTTAACTTTTCATGTTAACTTACTCCCTGGAGTAGTTTGAGGATAATGGCACAAGACATGAAGAATGTAGCAAGTCAATCAAAGGGTTTACTACAAAGTGATGAGTTGTATGAGGTATTATTGCCTGCCATTGATCTCTATTGCCCAGCCTTCTCTAATGCTATATGCTATAGTTGTAGAAAATTCCATTATCTGAATCTTATGAGTGTGACAGTATATTTTGGAGACTAGTGTGTACCCACGTGAACCAGAGCCTCTCAAAGAGCTAAGGGATGTCACTGCTAACCACCCAAGGTAAAATGTTCTTTCTCATTGTATAAAGACTGCTATTTAACCCTTGACTACAACACTGTTAATTCTTGTCAGATATATTTGAAGACCAGTAATTCTATTAACACTTGAAAAATATGGCAGAGGCAATTGTTTTTTAAATGATGACAGAACTGCAATTCTGAAATTGATAAACTGAAAACAACTTCTAAATGGGCGGAAATTAATGAAAATTCCTTTAGAAAAGGGCCGATATAATGACCATCATCTGTACATATATGCATGATTCATGATCATGACGGAGCATTATGATGTCGTCTGATTCATGTAACCGACTCCACTTAGTGGAACAAGGCTTAATTGTTGTTGTTTTTTATCTGTGCATATCTGCATGCTAATCGCTGAAGCATATCTCACTTTTGTATTTCCAGGAAACGAATGGCTACTGCACCAGATGCAGGTCCGCTCATTACCATGCTTCTGCAGCTAGTGAATGCTAAAAGGACTATTGAGATTGGAGTCTTCACTGGATACTCCCTTCTACTCACTGCACTCTCAATTCCTGAGGAGGGGAAGGTCAAGTGCAACTCTGCCATTTATTATTTATATTTTAAGCTTTATTGAACTAGTTGAAATTCATAAATTGACAGAATGTATCACTGCAGATAACTGCAATAGACGTAAATCGCGTGACATATGAAATTGGATTGCCAGTAATTAAGAAAGCTGGTGTTGAGCACAAGATTGACTTTATTGAGTCCGAGGCTCTGCCGGTTCTAGATCAGCTCTTGAATGATGTGAGAATTTTTAGTTTCTACATGTTTTGTACATTTCCTGAATTGAAAGATCTCTACTGCCTCATGCTCATCGGTTTTGGTTTTTGTTTTTTTTTTTGGTGTTCCTTCTTGTGGGGGGTGGTGGGATTCTGTTATTGCAGCATGACAATGAAGGGAGTTTTGACTTTGCATTTATTGATGCTGACAAAGTTAACTATTGGAATTACCATGAAAGGCTATTGAAGTTGTTGAAGGTTGGTGGGATAGTGGTCTATGATAACACTCTCTGGGCGGGGACTGTTGCAATGAGTGCTGAGGAGACTCCAGAATACAGAAAACCTGGCAGGGAGCTGACAATTGAATTCAACAAACATATTGCAGCCGATTCTCGAGTCCAAATCTCACTTGCTCCATTAGGTGATGGCATCACCATCTGCAAGCGTATCATCTGAGGTCTAGTGATGTCAAGTTCAACTTTGTAATTTATAATAAATGACAAGAAATTATGTCAGTCTTTCAATTATAACCCAAAATTTGGACTCTTGCAATAATCTTAATCTAGTGGTTTGTGATGTTTGGACCCGGGGTACATATAGCATATCTGATGACATTGTTCTTTCTATTACCCTCGCTTCTATATCTCTTTGCTTTCTGTGCATGCATTTAGCTTGTGTACACTTTACTTATGAGTACCAAGTCAGAGAGAGACATTAGCGAGGTTGTTATTCCTGTGAGGCTACCTTGTTAAAAGACATTGTTGAAGCGTTTATCCATTGAAAGGAATGCTAATTTTAATAGTATTTTAGTTTCATTTTGTTTAATTATTATATTATTTTTAGAAAGGTTTGATGCAAATTGCTTCACATCAATATGTAACAGCTGGAAAAGAAATCCAGCATACATATTTTTTTTTCTTTGTTCTGACTCTAATTTCCACAAACATCTTGAAAAATATACAACAAATAAACAATGATAAAATTCAAATGTTAAAAAAAGAGCTTTAAAATGGTTCTATAACAACATTAAAAATATACACAAATGAATTTTAAAAAAACACAAACTAATTACATCTTGTTCTTTGTAATATAGGTAGGAAGCTTCAAGTTTATTTACTTTATTAAAATTGGATTAAACTTTAGCAGAATTGATTGTAAAAGTAATGGTGGTGAAAGAATTGATTTATTCTTGGCCATGATATTTCAAGATTGATGTTGGAAGAGTTTATTTTATTTGGATGATGCAAAGTAAAGTTAATTTTAAACATGAAATTATCACAATAAGACATGAACGTAATTAGAATATTGTTAAACATGCAAATTTTTGTATGTGCAAAATTACTGTAGTTTGAAGTAAGGGTCCATTTGTCTAAAGCATGATGATACCAAACAAGTCTGTGTGGTGCAGAGCTAAAGTGCAGTTTAGGAGTGGGAAATGCATAGCAAACCTGGAGCTTAGTTCTGTTTGTCACGTACATGATAGAAGTTCATCTTCAAAAGCATCACAAAATTTAATCACTTTACACATCAACATGACAAAATGCTCAACAAGAAAGTTCTACAAGTTCATTGACAACCTCATGTAGTAAAAGGTCAAAAATTTTATGCTCATACACCAAACAAACCTCCTCAAAACTTTCGGCCTCACACATACGCTTTTGTGTGAAATCTGAGTCTCTTATGTCGTTTTCTGTTAACGTGCGAAGCTTCAGCTCTAAGTCTGAGAGATGCTCTTTTTCCCCATTGATGTCAGGGTACGAATAACCTTTATTCTTGCTTGCTCTGTCTTCAACACTTTCACCCAAGAATGGTATCTCTGAAGATTCCCACTTTGATTTTGACATTAACGGGCTTGTGTAATCTACAACAATAAGCATATATATATTTCATTAAGATAGAGTGCAAGGTAAGTTGAAACTGCAGCAAGATTTGAAGAACACGTCACTTGTAATAGCATAAGTTTTGGGGTTCTTTTCTTTCCATCTTAAATTAGCTGTTTAACGGCAAAGAGTTTTGTAACCATGAAATTGAGAGTTTGTTACATGTTTATATCTTAAACATTATAATATGTACATATTTTTAATTTGAATCATCTTCTGAATTATCTAAAATAAGTAAACAGGTTGTTACGCAGAGAGTCTATCATGAACCCAAATCTATACTAACACAATTACAAAAGCAGAAGAAATGGATGATGCAAATCAGAAGGTTCGAATTCTAAACATTAACAAACAAGTTAAAGAACTAAGGAATACAGAAAGCAAACCTAAAAAATCAGGTCCATAAAGGTATGCATAGTCACTGATGTCTAGGACTGAAACTGGACTGAGATTTTCTGAGCTAAATTCAGTCTCTAACTTCTTTTGTGACTGTTGCTTCCTCACATATTTCGTTTGCTTTGGTTCAGAAAACACCTTCTTCTGCTTATTTTGCATTGTGGAGCTCGAGCTTGACCCAGAACCACTTTTTCTATAACTACAATTCTTGGAGCATGCTGAAACTGAGGCCAAAACGTTAGCATCTTTGTGACATCCAACCTTTGAACTACTCTTCCCAGGGACCAATCTAGGCTCATTTTTCAACTTGGAAATTTTCTTGTTCTTCCCTTGATTCCTCTCCTTTTTCCCAGTAACCTTCTCTCTTACAATCTCCTTGTTCTTGCTGCCTTTATTCTTCCTTTGCCTTGATTCTCCCGACCCCATGTCTTGTTTCCTCAAGTTGGATCCAACTTCATGATCTTTACTTACACTATCCAAGTAGAGCACAACAAGCTCATGGTTCTTCTGTTTTTGAGGAACCTCTCTGAATGATGCTGAAGTTTTTGCTCGGCGATGGTTGGCTTGGCTTGTATCAAACTTCAGCATGTAATCCACAAAGTTCACTGATTTACTTCTTGGAACTGAATCTGGTAGAGTGGTTCCTTTGGATACCAAGTTGGTGTTAGGCAGTGAGTCCAGCCCCATTAGCCTTGCTATCACTCCTGGTGTAGTAGCTGCATCAACCATTGCATTTGCACCCTTATTTGGATGTACTAGTTCTGTTTCATATGATTCTGTGATGTGATCATCAGAAATATGCAGTGAAGGACTATTTCCATTCCTATCACAAAGAAGGACATGTAAGAAGCCAGAGAAACACCCTGCACGTTTTGCATTGTCTGGTTTAGACATAATCAATCTTCCAAACTACAACAGAAACTGCAGCTTAAGGAGGTGCAATTGGCAATGTGGTTTGAAGACAATTGTCACTGAAAATGGTTGAAACCGAATCTAGAGTGAGAGGAAGAAAAAAGTTGATTATGAATAGAATTAGAATTAGAGAGAGGGTGTGAAAGGGTCGTTGAGTTCACACTAGATTGGAATGGGATCTCCTTAACGGTACCTAGCACATGTGGCTTTTTCCAAGGAAAATTTTTACCTACATTGAAGAATTGAGGAAGAATAGACATTGACTGTGATTTTCTTGCCTACATATATGCATTATGCCAAGGAAAATTTTTGTGTATTAACAGTGCCTCGATGTTTAATACATGTGAATGTTGTTTATGCTTTGCCATGTTAAAACAAAGAGCTGCCGAAGTTGCTGACTTTTCTAGTCCAAACATGAGAATATTGTGGTCCAGGACAATGGGGGTTCTATTCATCCCAAGAACTGCACCGACTTTGTTGACTCAGTGGCTTTGGGAGGAGAAAGGAGATTGTGTTGTTGGCCCAATAGTATTTTGCAAGGCTAAGCTTACATTAAGATGGGCACTTGAAATTGGAAACGGGTGTTGTTTGATAAAAACATGTATTGACACCAAACCAAAGAGAATGTTTTCAATTTCCTAATAGTGAAATCAGGAATGTTGTTTTCACTTTTATATCTACCCCAAAAGAAGTCGACTTCCGGGGTATTGTTTTCACCTTACACTTTCATCATGTGTAAAGAAAGAATGTAGACATGCTACTTAGAAAATTAAAGCGTAGTGTTACTCAAACTAAATGTCTGGCTACCTTTTCACTTTCTTAAGAACAACATTCAGTCCCTGCACTCTATTTAGATTATTTTATTTTATTTTTAAAGCTGCTTAATATGATGCATAGGTTCTCAACTGCATTCTCGTCAAATTTTGGAAGTTCTTTGGACAGTATATCAAATGTTTATGTATTAGTTGATATGGTGTTAGTAGATTGAACTTATAGTACTCTTATATTGTGCTGTGCTTTTACTCTTCAGTGTAAATAGAGAGAAAAGATGACTAATAACGTCAAGTTAGTCTTTCTTTTTACCTAAATTTCTCTAACATAGTATCATGGTAGGTTAGAGAAATCCTAAATTAGCCACCTTTCTTTGCTTACTTTTCTAAAGGAAAAAAAAAGAAAAATAAAAGGCTACCTTCCAACTCAGAGCCAACCGCTCTTTAATTTCCATTCCAAAGGTCCCCAAATCCTTTCGTCAACTATTGTGTGCCCATATTGTTTCGAGCCTGTTTGGGCATGTTTCTCATGCCTGGTGCACTAACTAGCGCTCCAACAGTGTTTTCTGGCGACTAGAGGTGTCTTTGTTGGCCGCAGGAGTTTCTGTCATTAGAAAATGTGCCTGAAATAGGTGGCATAGGACGCAGCAAATTTTGAGTGGTTGGATGGAAATTGTGGTTATGAAAACCAAACCAGACAAGCCAGTCTAACTGGTTGAACCAGGAATTGTTCAAGAATCCAATTCGATTATGTTTGAAAAACTACTTCACCAAAAAATTGGCTAAGCAGCCGAGAATCAGTAAACCAGCCAATCAAGACCAAGTTTAACGGTTGGCTGATTTTTTTTTTTTTTATAAAGAAATCAAAAAAATTATTGCTTGATAATCAATAGTGAAAGTTAACAACTTCATTATAATAAAAGATAGTAAAAAATACACTTTGGTTGGCACTGTCAAGGACTATTATATATCTTACTCTTTTAAAAGGAGCCTAGAAGTAATAAATATGCAGGACTATTATTGAATATTTTATCCTACTAATTTTAAAGGTAAAAAATTCAAAGTTTAAACAATATGGGATTTAATGTTCTACTTTTATTGATTATGTAAAAAATTATATAGTATTTTTGCTTTCCAGAACTATTTTTATTATGTTAAAATTTTATTGTATTCTTTATTTGTATTGTCTAATAACTTTTATTATATATATATATATATATATAGGATTTAATTTGAATACACTGTCAGTGTAAAAAATTTTTATACAGACATTCAATCATATATTGCTACATCAGCAAAAGTCTTTAATATAACCACCCACTACTTGAATGGTCATGCAAATAAAGTGTTTTGATTGGATGACAGTGTAAAAAAATTTTACACTATAAGTGCACTTCAATTAAACTCATATATATATATATCATTGCACCAAGATGAACCAATTGAACCAATAAGCCTTTGAACCAATATCTTGTTCGCTTTAATGCCTAGTTCGGTTTTCAAACTTTGATGGAAATCATGGGTGGTTAAAAAATTTGAAATATTCCTATCATATTTTGACACATATTCAGGGCAAGTAGTTTCGAAAATTTTTTGGTTGTGAAGTATTTTTTTTTTTTTTGTGTTTTATGTGTTGGGTTAACACTAGAGAGGTAAGCTTTGGTGATTTTCTTAGCCCTTTCATGTTGAATGTTCATTTTTTGGCGTTTTTATTCTAGTTTTTGGTGCTTTTGAGTCCCTTTGTTGTCCAGTGTTCATTTTTCATTGTTTTGGGAGGTGACCATTATGTGTTGCTATTGTACTAACTTCTCTAGGATCCTTTTGAGAAGGAGGACAATCATTCAGGCTTTATCTCTTCCAATTTTGACGAGTTTGAGGTTTCTTTGAAGCCTACTGTGTGGCGTAAGGTGGTTTCTACTTCAATAAAATAACATGTGACAAATTTGATGAGAAGCACTATATGTTGAGTAGTGCAAGATCATCTGTATGTTTTTTACTGAGTGAGAAAGAGGATCATTTAACTATTGATCCTTTCACATCATGGATTGCAGAAGATAGGTGGTTGCTAGAGGGTAATCGATTATTTGACATGATTAATAAGACTAACAATCCCTCTCTAAGACATGTGGTTTCTCATTGTGATACAGCGAAGGTGTTATGGGAGCATATGGAGTTTATTTATTCCGGATAAACCAATCTCTCATACTGATGAGGTAGCCCAGGACTTTTATTGTCTAACTTAGAAAGTGAACTCTCTCCAGGCTTACTTTACTAAGTTTAAGTAGACATATAAGGAATGAAATGCTATCGAATGTTCTTCATCATATATGAAATAAAGTTAACTAGATGCATATGCACTGGGAGCAATTAGTAGTTCTAGTTTGTGTTTTGAGTTCGATGTTGCTCGAGAATAGATTTTGACTAGCTCTAAGACTATGACCCTTGTTGATGTGTATCGCCGTCTCCTATGGTGCCATCATGAGTTGCATTTTGAACCTCCTATAGAAACCTCAACTATGTTGGTTATCATAGGTAGTGGTAGAACAGGTGGAGGAGTAAGATGTAGTGGTAACGGTTGGGGTAGAGTTGGTGGTCGTTCATGGGGGCATGGTGTGGTATGTCATCATTGTCGTGAAGGTCGTACTAAGAAATATTCTTGGAAGTTGCATGGGAAATCAACACAATCTTGAGGCCAGCATTATGCACATGCAGTCACTACCCATATTTGCTCCTCTAACATAGGTTTTTAGAAACATTACCATATCTGATACTGAATTTGAGGCCTACACTTAGTTCCAAGCTTTACAGGGTGTTGGCACTTCTTCTACCGCCTTGTCTAGTTAGGTAATCCCACTGCTTGTCTCGTCATCTTTTCCTTCTGTTACTATGTCATTGATTCAAGTGCAACAAATGACATGATCGGTAATATAAGTATTCTTTCCTCACACAAGTCCTCTTCTTCATTGCCTATTGTTACTCTTACTGATGGTTCTTCTACTCTTGCAATAGGGAGTGATATTGCCTATCCATTACCTTCTTTTCCCTTACACTATTTTGTGTGTACCTCACTTTCCTTTTAATCTCCGGTCAATTACTAAAATTACAAATACCATAAATTGTAATGTTTACATATTTCCCCCTTATTGCTTGTTTCAGGATATTGGGATGAAGAAGGTGATTAGTAGGGGTTGTGAATCTAATGGACTATCTATTCTCGAATCAGTATTTCAAGAGCCCTAGTTGATTGCTTGTTCTGCTTCTACTTTATCCTCCCTTGAAGATTTTGAAGTTGTGTCAAATTAGGGTCTTCTTTTGTTTATATTATGAATTTTGTTAGTTTGCTAAACACCATAAAGGGAATTACACTCCCAGAGCCAATAAGCGGGTTGCATCCCCTTTTACTCTTGTTCACTCAAATATTTGGGGGCCTTGTGTCGATGAGTCTAAGTTGTTTGTTTTGTTTCTTTTGTTGAAAAGTATTCTTGTGTTACTTGGATCTATTTTATGAAAATTTGTTCAAAAGTGTTTACTATATTTCATGCTCTTTGCACTCAAATTCAAACCCAATTTCATGTTACTGTTCCCACTTTTTTAAAGTGATAACTTTTAAGTATGATGTGTGACTTTTCTTTCTTTAGTCATCGGAAGAGTCAAAGCATGAAAAGCCATGCTTTTAATTTAGCATGCAAATAATTGATGATTTTGGACAAAAATAGTTTTCTTCCATACATTGATCGATGGTAGATACAAGGAGGCAAAGCCTATAAATTCAAAGCTTCACTGTTTTGTTTCAACAGAAACAATAATCATTTGTTACATTCTCAATTTACAAGCATCTCTCTTAAAAGAGTTTTAGTTTCTTTTATTTCTCTTTGTTTATTTGTGAGAGAGTTAATTTATATACCCTTAAGATAATACTAAAAGGTATTTGAGTGTACTTAGGTTTTGAGATTTGAGCGAAGTATATGACTTTTTTTATTCTCCACATTATTTCTTATTATTATGTATATAATAGTTGTCTTTGCATGTAGACGTAAGCTTTAAAGTAAACCACATTTATTATTATATTTCTGCTTTATATACTCTTATTTATAACAATAACACCAACGAATATATTTCCACTACTTTCAAGACGTTCATGCAAGAGCATGACATCCTTGATGAAACATCATGTTTTATCTTCTTTCAACAAAACAGGGTGCATTTAAATCTTAAATTTTATACCTAATAAAATTTTGGTTGCTGCACTTCCTTTTATTCTTTGAATGCATACTTAGTTATGGTAAATATTACCACGCTCAAGTCATGCACTTGGAGACCAATAAAAAGTATTGCCAAAATTTTATCAAGTATAAGATTTTAGATTTAAGAAACAAATATTAACCAAATAAAGAAATATCTTCTTCATGAATGTGATAGGACCACACCATGTTAAGAGGGAGATATAGAGGCGAGGACTTTGGTTGCCTACTGAAAAAAAGTATTTTGCATGTTATGTTTCTATATGTTCTTTGTTTGGCAAATTAAAGCATGTGAATTGTTGCCTGCACCCCCTTTTTTTTGGCTTTGTGCTTTTTCGTATTTTTAGTTAAATGTTAATTTATAATTGTAGAAAATTGTAGTTCCAGAAAATCGTAAGTGAATCTATAATAGGAATCATTCAAGTCCCAGAGCAACTACTCAAGAATTTATACACAGGGTTCAAGAGTTTAGAATTATGCATGTCAATTGTAGAGCACTTAGCTTTGTCCATGAAATTAAGTGGACAGTCATCCTTATCTAGGTTTGCATTAAGTCAACTTCCTGATCATGTTATTAATGAAAGAGCAGTTGCAATAGGAGATGGAGTAGAGGATGTAGCAGGAGAGGCAACAAAGAGAAGCGCATATGAGGCAACAAAATGAGGAGCAGATGCGGCAGGAGAGGAAACAAATATGACAAGTTTTCAATTCTAGTTGGGAAAGGCGATTTTAGCAGCCTGAAAGATGCATTGGTAATATGTTGAAAGCTTTTTTACGTATTTGATTAGAAGATGCGGTGGTTATTTACAAGAGAATGAAAGTTTAAGAATATTCAACTCTCTCTCTCTCTCTCTCTCATTATACGTGTGATTTTTGGAAAAATTATTGTAAAATGTCAAACACTTTAATGATATAATAATGTATAATTAACAATAATATAAAAATTTTTATACTAATAATTAGTATATCAAAATTAAATTTGTTATTTATGATATTGATTGTTTCTTTATAAATAACTTTTATGTACTTAGCATTATGTCTAAACTTGCACCTATCCGATGCATGGGTGAACATTTTATTTTATATATATATACTAACAATTATTAATTTTAATCCGTTGTTAATTTTTATATGATAACCATATGTTAGTTATTATTTATTAATTATTAGTATTAAATTAAAAGTATAATTTAAAATTTTCATAAACGAACCACTAACATCTTTAAGCTTAGGGCCCGTTTAGTATGCCTGATAGTATAAGGCCTCATAGGATAAGGGCTGATAGTATAAGACTTGATTGTATAAGACCAGATAAAAATTAATATAATACAATATTTGGTATACCATTGTATAAGATATTGTATTATATACAATATAACCAGAAGAAGAGATTATAATAAATATAATTTTTAAATAGTTATTATAATTATTTTAGCTATTTTTATTATATATAAAAATAATTTTATATTAAAATTTATTTATTTATTTATTTTTAATATTTTTTCATAAATATAAAAAATATGAGAGAGAGAGAGAGAGAGTGAAATAAAGATGGAGTTTTTATGCATTAAAATCTAAGCAGACTTATTATCACATTCTTATATTTGATTGTATTTTTTATTATATATAATTAAATTTATATTAAATATTATTATTTATATATTTTAATAATAAATTTTTTATTCCTATATTTTTTATGTTAGTTTGAATAGTTATTTTATAATTATTTTTAAAAAATATTTATTTATTATTAAATAATATTATTTTTTATTTATATATTTTTATTTTTATTATTTATTTAATAATTAATTTTATTTTAATAAAATATATTAAAAAATAAAAAAATAAAAGAACCCTTATACATTAAAAACTAATCAAGTCTAATAGGACCTCTATAAGCTGGATTAAGTTATCTATCATTATAACATATAAGGGAGGTTTGATGGATAAACTTATATAATACGTTGACTGCACCAAATAACGGATAAGATCATAATATATTATATTACCTTATTCTATCATACCTAATACCACATGCATTCGCTAAGCTCCATTGCACTTACCGGAGTTCCACCTCAGGCAAAATCTGTTTTCGAAGTCATCAGTCTAGAATCCAGAAAGTAGTATACCCTCGAGCAGCTATAATTATAGCATTTATATAGATTGAATTCCACCACATTAATATTTAATTAAATCAAACACTTCTTTTAATAGATTGAATCCTAGTTATTACACGCACCCATGCCAGTAATTAAATGAAATATAATTGTCATGGACTATTACTACACCCGTCCCCATGCCAATAATTGTATTCCACCATCCATTGAGAACATTATGAGTTCAACTAGTATTTGCTAATCTGCCAAATATCTTAAAAACTAAAATTATGCTAGTACAACTTTTGGTGAGAAAAAATTCCCCTTCTAGAGCTGCCAAATGGCAAAGAATCATAGAGGGTTCCCCTATAAACACACTCATATGTTTATGTATGTATATAGATAATTGAAATGGCCTTGGCATTGATTAACTCCTATTATTTGTTTGATTTTTTTAGCTATTATCTTCCAACCTTTCTAGCAAATTTATTATATTTGATTCAAAAATAGAAATTCAAATCAAGTAAATTACTTCAATAAACTATTATACACAACAAATTACACAGCCACCAAGAATATAAACGCATGCAACAATTACATACCCACCAAGAAAATCAGTATTACCGAACGCATGCATCAACCTTGAGAAGGAAAAAAAATCCTGCACCCACCGTCCAAGTAATCGTATCCCACCATTATCAATTATTTGGAAAATGTGTTAAATGCTACGACGGGGGGCTGCTAAACGTGGCAAATGTGCTAGTGCAGTTTTTGGAAGGAGAAGAAATCCCTTTTTTCGGATATAGAGTATTCTCCTATTATATATTAATTAGTCTTGCACCCATCCGATGGACAAGTGAACATTTATCACATAATAAAAAATTATCAAAGGATCAAAATTTAATAGTCGTTAGTATGAAAAAAATGTTTACCCGTCTATCAGACAGATGAAAATCTTGTTGCTATTAATAATTAATTAAAAATAAATATTATTATAATATTTTATATTTTAAATTAAAAGTATTATAAAAGTATTTTATGTTTTGTTATTTATATCAATATTTTTTTATAACTATTCTTTATTATATGTAAATATTAAAAAAATTAACAAATACATAATACTCTTCTCTCTCTATATATATATAAAGAGTTATATATATATAGAGAGAGAGAAGAGTATTATGTATTTGTTAATAAAAGTATTTTAATAAATTTATATAATAATTATGTATTGATTTTAAATTTCTTAATCCATGTAAAAATGACTAAATTGACAACTCTGATTAGGGGTGTCAAAAAAACCCGTACCCGCCGGATACCCTCGGGTAATACATGACAAGTGAATGCAGAGAGAGAAGATTTTGCCCTCATGTAATGGGGACTGGGATTTTAAATACCAGATATTAAAGCAGAGCGGGGCGGGATCACTATCCCATACCCATGCATTCGCCATGAAATTATTATTTTACCCTTAAATTATTAACTTAGTTAAACTAATATTATTGTTATTTAAATTGATTAGACTAAAGTTTAAATTTATAAGTTAGATTTATTTGTACTTATTATATATTAAACTAATGATTGGATTACTATTATGTATTTATTTTTATTTTAAGTATTTTAAGTTGTTAGAATTTAGATTATAAAATTGGATTATTGTACTTATTTTTTATTTATTTTATGTGTTTATTTTTGTTTTAAGTATATTAAATTGTTAAAATTTTAATTGTTAAATTAGATTATTATTTATGGTTATTTTGAATATTTTATGATATTAGAATTTTTATATTTAATTTAAATTTTTAAATTTTTTAATATTCTAATGGGTATCCATGGATATCTACGGCATCTGTAAACCCATGAGTAAGTAAAAAGCAGCACTGCACGGATATAAGGCAGGGGACGGGGGCGGGTATTTACTCAGAGAGGGGACTGAGCCTATCCCCCGCCCCGCCCCATTGACATCCCTAACTCTGATGAAGCGAAAATAGTATGATGAAAAGTAGCTACCTCTTTTAACTAATAAAGATAAAGAGTAAAATTAAAAAATTAATAATAAATATTGCATTAATTTGTAAGAATGACAACTATTGTAAACAAATTTTTTTTATCTAAATTAATAACTATTATAAATCGGAGGAAGTAATATACAGCAAACAATTCCTGAGAATTTCTACACCACATGCACATACAGAGAAGTATTTTGGCGGTCTTGAAGCACTACATAGCTGTACTCACAATCAATAATATTACAACATTGGCAAGTTAGTGGTGGGTCCCATTTAAAAGATTGTGATATTATTGACTATGAACAAAGCCACATCATGCTCTAGGACCACCAAAATATTTCTATGCACATACATGTATTACACAACAGTCAAGCAAATAACTAATACTATACACATGTATGAACCTTGAAAAGCAATTAAAACTACACATATCATGATAACAATTATTGATGAGCTCACGAAATTAATTAAAACTACACCCAATTGTATTCCACAATCCATTAAATGCACACAATAAGTTCAACTATTTGCCAATTTGCTATTGCAAGTTTAGAAGGGGAAAAAAAAAAAATCCCCTTCCAGACTGCCAAATGGCTAAGAATCATTATCACTATTCTGCTATTATATATTAATATAAATATAGATATTTAAATCAGTAAGTTTAAATTTACTTTTCACCTAAATTGATTTTAAAATGTATAACTATAATTTATTTGTTTATTTTTTGTTTTAGGTTATAATTTAAAAATTTAATTTAAATATACTGATAGTATAAAATAATTTTACACTGTATTTTACACTGTCAACCAATAGAAATTATAGAAATTACCAATTCACATAAATAACTACCTATTATAATGAGGGACCCATCATAATTTTTCATTTTTTCCTATTTCTATTGATTGATAATATAAAATAATTTTACACTATCAATACATACCAATTAAACTCATAATTTAATATTTTTTGTTACATAATAATATATTTTATTTTCAGGCTCAGATACATAGCATGTTCAATGGACCGTATGATAGTAATGATAATAAGCTGCACTTTAGGCGGATATTATTTTACATGTCTATCTATACATTGGCTTTGAAAGCCATCGCGACTCGTTATTAAATCAATTGAAACTTTTCTCCAGTAATATGACATTGGAAGTAAGGGACATGGAAACTGCCCAGAAAAACTCCTCCACCTAGGCGTGGCACTAGATTAAGGTCAAGGTCTTTCTCGCGTGCTAAGTGCTATGCTAAGCAAGAACGTATTTATAGTACTCATTACGATTTTATTTTTGCAATACAAAGGTATAGTTAATTAGTTTTTCTCACCATAGTATTAATTAATTTTTCTATCAACTGTTGGTACGGTAGCATAAAAAAAAACAAAAGAGTAAGATAAGGGTGTATGTGTAGGAAAGAGAGACGTGGTCCCCAGCTTTTACCTAAATATTTTAGTCGTGAAACTCGTTTTATGTTTTTTTGAGAATTAATAAACGGAGTAGAGATTATAAAATTGAATCAAGGCTGCATGCATATTAAATTTATATAATATGATGTGCAGAGATTGGATTTAATATACAATTTGACTAATTTTCTTTTGGATGTCATCATCCATATGTTCCTATTCGTACCTACCCTTATTGTGGAATGTAGTAGCAAAATTGATTTAGTCAATGACCTTGAACTGCATCTCCCACAATGAAAACGCAGAAACAGCCCTTGATGTCCAAATTCTCCTCAAGAAATCAACGCACCGTACAAATGGTTGGTAAATTTTATAATAGTGAAAATATTAAATGTACATTTTAGAGGCGTTTAGTGCAGGAACGTCTAACTTTAAACAAGTAATTTAGAAGTCTAATTACATTCTCACATTTAATATGTAGGAAAAAACTGACTATTTATATTTTCTTAGTTAAATTGTTCTAAAATGGAATTGGTACTGACTACTTGTATCTTGGGTGAACATGACTTATTCCAAGTTCCCACTCCCTTTAGGTTTGACACTGAGATAGGCAATAGGGTGATTTTTTGCTCCTCCTAATTTAGTATCACACTCTTCAAAGTTAAAATTTACCTCGTTATCCAAAAAAAAAAAAAAAACTCACACTTATATATCTCTTTATATATTATACAAATTTTAAATTAAATTTATAAAAAAAACTTAATAATGATCCTATTTAATATGAACCTAAAAAAAAAAAAAATCTCCTAAACAAGTGTCAAACTATATAAATAGATTAATCTAATTAATTTTATTTGTGGTTAAATTAAACTTTATATTTACCAAACGAAAATTTATATTATACGTAATGTTCAGTTCTGTATTTATTAAAAGCATTTGAAAAAAAAAATAAAAAGACCTTATCTAAGATTTACGGCGTGTTTGACTTAACCTATTTTGAGTTTAAAATAATTTCATAATTAAAAATTCTGCGAGACAACTTTCAAATGAAAAGACCATTATATCTTAAAACTAAACTAATCGTTTTATAAAACACCTTGCTACCACCTTGTAGGTAGGAAGCGTTTCAAGTGTACCATGGCACACTTGAAATAGTGTGTCTTATTACGAATATACACGTAGTTAGCAAGTTATGTCACAAGATTGATATGGAAGTTTCATGATAAGCGAAAGACACATCAAGAAAGATAGGTGGGGATTCGGTTTTTAAGTTAATGCATTTAAAAGTAGATATGGTGGATTGTAGAATGACCATAATGGGCAACTTGGGAATTCGGAGCTAACTGTGCGTTCCAGGAGGGAGCTATCTGCAAGGCTAACAAAAAATTAGACTAAATAATTTTTTTACAGGCCGTCAAAATGAGTTAAATTCATCGAGTCAACCATTTTACCCGCAAAAAATAGGTGGACTAAACTTAAAAATAACAATCTATTTTTCAACCTACCCATTTAACTCACGTTAAATGGGCCAATCTGCACTGCAAACAAGGCCTGCTTACCAGTTATTTTTATTTTTAAATAAAATTGTATAAATTTAGTATATAAAAATATAATTTAATAATTAAATTTAAAATATTCTCACTTTTTTCATTAAAAAAATAAGAATTTTTATCTTTTTTTAAAAATGAAAATTACTTTTATTAAAAAATAATTATTTTTAATAAAAAATAATTATTTAAAACATGAAAAGCAAAAAAATAAAAAATAAAATGGGGGTTTGGGTTTATATCATGACTATTGCTATCGTATTTTTTAATCTTAGTTGGAACATGGCTTTAGTTTGAAAGGAAGTGGTGTTTTTGAGTCTGGTCTTTATACCACAAACCTGATAACACCATGGCTTTGCTGGTCTGTTTTATTCATCAGGCGTTAGCCTTTGTTGCTCTAATATAGTCTTTAGGAGTAAACATATTTAGCAAGTTAAAATCAAGTTAGGTACACCCATATTGAGGTGGTGATGTAAAGGCAGGCATTGATGTTATGAGGATAAGAAAAAGTTCCTGCTATGTTAGCTATGTTTTATGCAATCTAATATTGCAAGCCTGGGTTTCTAGTTGCGCAAATAGATTTATCAGAGTGAATTTAATGGTTTTTAGTTGACGACGATGTAAAGTTTATAATGTGCAACCCAACCAAGAAATGAGTGATGGATGTTAATAAATTTAATGGTGAAACCAAATTGATGTCAAATTTTAAAATATTAAAAATAAATTAATGTCTAAAAAATTTTTAAGATTAAATTAATATCAATTATAAAATCCTAAAATTAAAAAAATTATTTACTCTAAAATTTAAGTATCTGCATCCTTCAACAAAAAAATAAAGTGCAAAGCATCTGTGTTATAATTATACTATATTTGATTATATTTTAATTTTTGGGTCAACGTTTCAAGGAGTTGAGCCTTGTCTTGGCCTACTGACCATGTCGCACAAAAAAAAAATAATTAGTAGATAATATTTGTAGTGGAAAAAATTATGGGATATTATATTAAAAATTATTAGAAATGCTGTAAATCTTAAGCATATTATTAATTTAGGGGTACAATAGTCTTTTGATATCTACAAAAGTGTTTTTTGTACAAAAGTGCCATGATACAAGTTCCGATTTAATATTAGTATATTTGTACAAAGCTAATGAAATTAGGGGTATAATGGTCTTTTGACATGTGCAAAATACTTTTGTCCCCGCTTGTCACCGAATAATAACTGGTTAATAACTGGCACACCACAATTTAAGGTGTACAGTGGTACACTTGAAACGCTTCCTTGTAGGTAGGGCCCAATTGCAAGCCGCCCTTGTAAGACATGACTGGTATGAGTCATCAACGAAGCTTCGTGAGAAAGATGGGAAGAAAAGAATAGATGTTTGAAAAGAATTGGAAAATGATTTAGCCCTTCCCACCCTCATAATATATCAAGGGACATCTACTTGAACTATAATGCAACAACATAACTAACATTTTAATTCAAATTGATTGTATTAACCTTTCATATTAATCGTGGTACTTAATTATTTCAACTAGATTTAAGGAAAAAATCTTGATAAGGTACGATATGAATGGTGCCACCAGGGATTATTAGACAACTAACTTTATACGAGGTCCATATCCTAAATAATACCAAAGGGCCACTTCAACCTGTATACAAGCGCATGGAGTGGCTGCAATTCTTAACCACATTACTTTTGCTTGCATTGGGCACTACCAATCAATCAAAACTAGTACAAAGATAGTGACAGGAGAAACTCTGTCATCACATGATTTTCATAGAAGTTATATCTATCATAATCTGATTGAAACGTCGAAAGTGAAAAACTAAAAGCAAAACATTTGACATTAATGTTCATTTAGGAAACAATTAATTAAAATTTGTCGTAATCCTAAGAGGCACATAACTGGAATTAGTATAGCTTAAACCCTTGATAAAATGATATGACAAAAACAAACAAACAAACCAACAAGTAAAGATAACTAAAGATAGCAATTACAAAAAGAGAAAAATTAATATCTAGATTCGAGTATAAATATTGTATTTATCAATAATAATTTTAGATTGAGTCTAAGTTTAGGAGGAAAAATCATTAATTTCGCCAGATTATCACTTCCTTCATGAAGAATAATCAATTTACAGACACTTCATTCTTCAGAGATGATAAACTACATATACCCTGCACATTGTTTTAGGCAGTGATAATCAAAACACTATCAGGCAAACATGCCCATCTTCAGACTATACCTGGGTGCAGTAGCTTAATGAGAAGCTCTGACAAAAATCAAACTAAAGAATTGTGCCATGCCAAACAATTCTATGGCCTCTCTTTATCTCCAGAATAAAAATTCTAAGCTTCAATCTGTTGTGGATGAACCACTGAGTTCAGGGTCTGTTTGATAGTACACAACATCACCAGTGTCACTAACATAATGGTCTTTCTTCAAACTTCTTACTAAGTCCCCAATAAGGTGAAATGGAAGAGGACCAGTCTTCTTTGGCTCCCTATAATATTTTCCAAGCACTGGCTTAGCTGCCTCAGTCTGCAAGTAAAGAAAATAAAACATTAAAACTTAACCACCTAAAAAGATTGATAAACTAGTTTCATCAATAATAGAAAAGATACTCACAGCTTCAATTAAGTGATAGTGTGGGATTTGAGGGAAAAGGTGATGAATGACATGGGTTCCAATGTCATGGTGGATGTTGTTTATCCAACCATAGTCACGATCAAGTGTAGTAAGACCACCCCTAAGATAGCTCCATTCCTGTTCAAGATAATGAATATTATGTGAAGAAAAATTGGATTTTAAGAACAAGAAAGCCATAACAAACAAGGAAGAATAAAGCCAAAGCACAAGCAGGAAAACTAAACATTTAAGTAAAAGACAAAGGAATCAAGGAAAAGATAGTACCTTGCCACGATACCATGGTAATTTGTCTTCATGGCCATGATGATGCAAGTATGTCACAAGATCCAGCCACATAACAAAAATCTACATTCCAATACGAATAAAATAAGCAATTAATTCTTGATACAAAATGGAAAACCAAAAAATAGTCAAATCCACAGTATAAAAAAATGAATTGAGACTTACCGCGTAGGGAACTCCATAAAGCTTAAGCAATGGAATTGGACCCATTACAAAACCCAAGCCTGTAAGTATTGCAGCCATTGCAGTCCAACAAAGTGTAGAAGTAATAACATGTTTTCTTTCACTTGGAACAAACAAGTCACTATCAGGGTGAAAGTGTGAACCAGTCTTCCCAGGACTCCTGCTAAACTGAATTCAAAGAACAACAACCTTGTCAAAGTCAGTTCATCCACCATGAGAACAAAGACTAATTTATGACCAAATTATGGTCAAAATTTGCGTGCACTGCAACTTACAAGGTATACAGGATATGCCAGCATTGGAAAAGGCACAGTGAATCTTAGAGTACGTGTTATAGTGTCCAAGCTCCTAAAGACTCTCTCAGACAACTGCAAATTTGACATTATATTACTTATGTTAGAAAATATGCTTGAGAAAAAGTAGTAAACAAAGTATATCTTAAATATTAGAACAGTGAGTATCATCGTACCGGGTGCCAAGATTCATCATTTTCAACATGGCCATGATTTTGATGATGAGTCCTATGACTGATTCTCCTGAGTGATCAAGACAACCATCAGTTTTCCAAAGTATAAATTTGACACTAGAATGAAGCAGAAAAGGAGAAGTATATTAAATGCCAAGAAATACAAGCTATTCCTTCAGGAGCATACCATCCATGATAAGGAACTAGAATTGAAGAATGTAGCAGATGCCCAACAACGCTGTTCAATTTGGGGTTGTTTGAAAAGCTTCCATGACCACTGCAAAAATCCAAAACAACAACAAAACACATCAAGCCACAATTTTGAAACACAATTCAGCACCCCAAATGGATAAAAGTTACATCAAAATCAGAACCAAAACTATCGGTGAAAAACAAAACTAGTTATTAGTTATTACCAATCATGGCCAAGAACAAACAGAGCCCAGAACATGGTCCCCTGAGCAGCCCAATAAAGAGGCCAAACCAACCAATTGTTCAAATAAGCAGCAGCAGCCGCCAACCCAAAAACCACAATGACATCCCTCACAACATAGCTCATGGACTTCCAAGGGTCCTTCACCCAGCAATGCTTTGGTATAGCTGCCCTAATATCAGCCAAATTGAATGGTGGTGGTGCACCAGGTTCAAATTCTGGCACTTCCTTTTCAACCACACCATTATTAACACCATTGATTTTTAACCCCTTCTCTTCCTCTTCTTCAATAGGGGTTACCCTCAAAGGGGCACTAACGTTCAACCCCCAGTTCCTGTCCCTAAAGCAAGAACTTGTAAAGGTTCTGGATTGAAAATTGAGATCCGGGACACCCTTGGTTGTGTTAAAAAATCTAGCCTTTGAAGGCTTGGACACAAGAACACCGGTTCTGGGTCTAGGGAATGTAGGAGGAAGAGGCTTTAAGCCACATTCTGATAAAACCCAAGTTGCCATAACCAAAGATGGAGGCTTAGACCAAGGGGTTGGATGCTTAGGTTCCTTGGTCTCTTAGAGGGACAAAAAAGGAAAATTAACAGAAAGATGCAGAGATAAATAAGGGTTGCGAGAGAATGGGAACTAAACAACAACCCAAGACAACAGAATAAGCAAAATATCCAGGCCAAAATATTATTAAAAATTGGTCATAAAAAATATGAAATTAAAAACTGGTTTTTGTGATAAATTTCAGATCAAACTTTTGGTTAGAACTTGTGTTTGGACTAGCAACAACAACCACGCACGTTTTTACCCTCTATACTTCTCTCTCTAGGTTTCTGATGAAACCTTAGAGGAAAACTTGAACGGAAGGAAGCAAAAGGGTCTCTATTGCGGATGTGTTGGGGCTTATGAAACTTTGGAGATGGGACTCGTATATATATAGGAGGGTGAAGCGTGAAGGTTCCTATGAATTATGCAGGTGCAATTTGGTCATATTGTGAATTTTTTGTGCTGTGTGCAAAGAGACCAACAAACAAACCAATACGTGTTTACTTTCTGTGTGTGCTGATTCCCATGTTACACTAGTGTGGAATGAATGAATTCTTCTGATTCTTGGTGCCGTGTTTTTGACCTATGAGAGAGTCGGAAGATCACAATTTTTTTTTCTGCTTTTTATTTTTATTGAAAAAGGATAAATTCTTCTTTTCCTTTTATATTTGATTTGATGGGCACACAAAGTGGAAAGTGGCAATTGGGAACGGTGAAAACCATTGTTCATTCACTCATGGGTCGGTGTGGTTATATCATATTCATGGCCGAGTGTGGACATGAATTTTATAGGGCAGACACCCACGTGCCACACGTGAGGATTTTTTTTTTTTCTGTTATTCCAATTCCAGGCAAAGTGGTCGGAACTTTAGCAGATGACTAAAGTTAGTGATGGGATATTAGCATATCATTGGGAATTTTCGTTTCATAACTCTGTATTAATAATATTTTATATAATAATTTGATTATATTTTTAATTTAATTTTTATATAGATTTAATTTAAATACACTGTCAACAGAAAAATTTTACACAAGATCCAATCACGTATCACACATCAAAGAAGTCTTTGATATAATCACCCACTACTTGAATGATCATACAAATTGAAGATTTTAATTGGATGACAAAGATAAAAACTTTACATCACAACAAGATCCAAATTAAACTTTATCTATATATTAATAATATAAAATAATTTTATACTATCAATAAATAGAAATACAAAAAAATATCAAACTATAGTATATAATTATCTACTATAATAACTATTTTTAATAATTTATTATTTTTTTATAATTTTATTGATAATGTAAAATTATTTTATATTATTAATATATAAAAATTATTTTTTTATTTTTTATAATTTGAAGTTTAAGTTAAGAAAAAAAATTATCTTAATTTAAAGGTCGAACATACTTCTAAGTTCATTAAATATTTATAAAAATATTTATAAATTATTCACTAATCAAAAACTTAGAAATCGAACTTAAATTATCACAATGTATAGGTAGAACACCTATCAGGCGAGGCAACCCATTGGTTTTCCCTTATCATTAATAATATTATTTTTAAACTTACATGTAATATACTATATTACTTTTTAAAGTTTGTAAATCACCGTCCAAGAAAAATGATACTTATCTGTTTTGAATACCCAAAGCATTTAAAGATGTTAAAGTCATTTTCTTGCTTGGCACGTGATACCTAAGAATTTTTATTATGATAAATCTATTTAAAATATAAACTAATATGTTATTATCCTTTTTTTTCATTCAATTAATCTCTCATTCTATTTTTCCTTAACTTATTATCTCTTTATTTTTTAACTTCACAACTAAATAGCAATTATAATTCCCTCTATGAATACGAATCAAATATGAGATATTTCAGACTCAATAAGACATACAGAGAATAATCACTAATTTTGTATTGTATTTACCTAACCATAATTTTATGTAATTTATATAGACCAAGTCGGTTCGATTGAAAAATCCATGACTTAATTTTTGGACTAGCTCAATTGAAATTTTGAATTGAATTTTTTCATCGAGCTAGTCAAATATGGTTAAAGCTGATTGACTTGGATGACTCGATCTAATAGATGCTAATTTTTAAAGAGAGAATTTTGTCAAAATATTTTTATTATTTAGTTAAATTTTATTATATATGTATATTCACTTTATACTACAATATTAGCTCGAGAACATTGAGACTTACTTCTAATAAATGCTATGCCACATGTCGCACTCTCATGCATTTGAATGAATTATTCTTAAATAATTTAATTAATCAATCACAAAATAATTTAACTAAAAAATTACTCTTAATAAATATTATATCACATACATTCAGATGGACAGATAATACTATAATAATCGAATATAATTGTCCCCGAAAAAAAAAAAGAGACCATAAGGGAATTGCACCCAAGGGTCGACATAAGAGGTCCCCATTTCAAAAGTTACACAAATGAATTACCGCCGAATTAAATAGTAACATGCAACCCAGTTGCACAAAAAAACATCACCAGCATAGCACAACCACGTCACAAAACAAGATGTGAAGATTTGAAGCTACAGAGTACTTCAATCCTTCTCGATTTTTAGTCGTGGACACATCTCCTTCAACAATTTTGTCAAATTCATCCGACATAAACTCACATGACTAAGGTGAGAAGCAGGGTTACAGCAGCATTACATCAGACTTGAACACAAAAAAACGTTGAGAGCAGGACCTCTGTCATTCCTCAGAACAGCCTACACTCCTGTTACATAATAATAAGGAATCACCAAAATACACCTATTAAGCATTACAGTAACTACACTTAGCCAGAATAATAGCCAGTTGCCACATTCTCTGTAACACCAACAGTACCAAAGATCAGTATCTTGACATCTCTGTGAGATTTTCCAAAACTGCTCCAAAGTCTCTGCACTCTAACGCAGCATCTTACAAAAGATAGATGCTGAGAGAAGGAATCAATTTAGGTAGAGTATTTTCAGCTTGGGAGCAAATTATGGAAGAAAAAAAAGGGGGGGGGGGGAAGGGGGGAGGCGACTGAGACAGCAAACTAACATCAAGCTCAGCTTCTATAATCACGTAAGCAATTAATTCAAGATAGAAGAACCATCATGACATGCAGGTAGAGGTTCTGAATAAATCTAAATAAATACACCATCATTGACCAAGTTAAATTTAGAACAATAAAGTTCTTTATAACAGGCATTCCAAAGTCGAATCAATGACCAAGATTAAGTTCAGGTTGTAATGTCAAATGAGGTAGACTGAAATGTTCAAACCGCTAACAAAAAGCACTGAGATCAAAGAGCTCATGTAGATATGAATTTTCCAATGAATGTCACTGAACATACATTTATTGTGAAGATGAAATTTTAAAAAGAGATTATATATCAGGCATTAGATCATTCAGAGAATGACAAAACCAAAAGTAGGTACATGCAGCTAAGTAAAAATCCAACATTGGATAAGTCAGTCCAAATTTAAAGTGTAAAACAGATCAGCAGAACCATGTAAGGATCAGAGAAGTTGAACATCAACGTTAAGCCTAATTCAAAAATTATTAAGCATAAGACAAACTAAAAAGAAAGTGACAGGACATGAAAAAACCATATCAAGACATACAATTTCAACAGAATCCAGGAAACATGCACTACGGTTTAACTTGCGGTTATAGCAGCATGGTATGCCCCCTGACAGGATGAATAACGAACTGACGAAAGAACAATTTAAAATAGAGGATACAATTCTAAAAATGATTATTAAAAGGGATTGAGGATCTATATCCATATCAGATGCAATCAAAGCATGCATAAGAGCATTAACATGAGCGTTATCAAAGGAATTCACCAAGCTATTTGGAAAACAAAATGATTGATCAATTGAAGACCCTAAAGAATAAAAAATCAATTTATAAAACAGTAAATTAACCACAAAATGTTTCATCAGGCTAGAGCAATAAATTGATTAATGAGACTCACTTGAAGAATAAGAACAGGTTCCATCCTCAAATAATGCTTTCAATTGTTAGCTTTTTATATGACTTTTTTACCATAACAATTTTATTTCAGATTCAGATGAGTTTATATAAGTTTATTTGGTTGCTGAGAAAATCTAAGGAAAGACATAATTTTATCATCAGTTCCAATCCCCTCTCCAATTGCCACCCATACCTCTATTTCAAGTTCCAAAAACTTTGACTTTCTATTCATTGCTTGAAAAAATGAGAAAAGAAATGGAATCCCAACTTCATATTCAATTTCCTCTCCAATTACAACCCAAATTCATGATCATAAAGAATATAGCAAGTTCATATATACAGCACATTAAACAGGGAAAGCTAGTGACGTACCAGCATTGAAGAAGGATTTATACCAGAAACCCTCAAGGCGTTGTCAGCAAGTATCTTTGCTTGAGTTCCTTCAAGATTCACTTAGAATCCATCGTCAACACCTAACCAAAATCACATAAGATAATCTAGAGTAACATTTGATCAATGTGAAAATTAGTAAAACATTAAAACATTAAGAAAATTGAAAAGCAAAAAGCGAAGACTACTGACCCTCTGCTGCTTTGATTGCTATTTGAAGTTTCCTTTGCCAACTAAAGCTATGTGAAATTCTATTTGCGTCCATGATATATAAGCTTGCAACATGCTGTCTTTGTACATGAAATTAAGTGATGCCAAAAAAATTACAGTTAAAAAAAAAGGTACAATCTAGAGCAGTGTATAAGTATACCTGAGAGATCATCTTTCTTGAATAACTCTGGTGACAAAATCCAGCGGGTTGAAAATTTCTAGTTATCACGGCATGCATATAGCGGTTGAAGTTACAGGCGGCAACAAATCTATAGCAATAGAGACCAGCAGCACATTAGAACTGCTAGAGAATCTCAAAAACTCTTAATAAAGAATGAAAGAATTGATTCTAATAAGGAAAAGTTCTGCAAACTATTTTTCTCTCGCTTTTGCTTTTCTTTTTAAACTCTGCTTACGTCTGACACTTTTATTCTGAAACTCTTAACCACCTCTTTTTCCACATCCTTTAACTATTTCTCTTTTCATTTTTATGCAAGTATTTGTGTATTTCTTACTTTCTACTAGTTTCAAAGATATCATTGATTATGTACCAAAAGATAATTAGATATTACTGGTTCACTTTATGATCTACCGTGGGAAAGAGACTCAAACCTCAGAACTTACCATTTTTCAATAGATACAAATATGAGATCTTAACGTGCCTTGCTATGCCTCTATATTTTGAGACTCCCAGAGAGAACCCACTACTTTTTCTATAAATTAAATAGTGTTGTGAACCTCAAATACCATAAGAAATGACTTTTGTGGTTAATATATATATATATATATATAACAATAAATGGCTTCAAAAATATATAATCTACATAATATAAGCTATCTGTAAACATTTAATAACAAAAAAACCTTTGTAAGGATCCAATATATTCTTCTTTTGATTGATCCTCCATCTCCTTAAGCTGAACTTGATAATTTGATAATTAAAATCAACAAAGCATTTATATATATATATATGATGAAATGATCAAAATTGGTATACAAACCATCACATATTGAATGGAATTAAAGAATGAGAAAACTTACTGCAAAAATTGAGAATGGTGTCTTGCATTCTTTCCTGCAGTAACAAACAACTGAAGTAATTGTTGCTTCTATGTTCTAAAGCCCTATCCACTCGAACAAAATGAAAGATTTTAACACTTTATATATTTGATCAATCCTGTTTCAAAAGCAATCTTTCCTGCACTAACAAAGAATTGAATTTATATTCCATGCATTGCTTGTTTATTTCTCAAGTCAACCATAGATTCTAAAATTTTACAACCAAAGAATTTCCTTCATAGTAAAGAAGACTAAACTGAATAACAAAGAAATAAAGAATTCTATAGCTATGAAAAAGCAAAAAGCCTTGAACAGGATTGCTTCTTAATATTATATTTATACAGCCACACAGTGGGATGTGAGGAGAAAGGAAAACATGGGGGGTCAAAGCATCTTAGGAATTAGTTTCATTAGGGTGAAACCTCAAAGTGTATTTCATTTGAAAGCCCCGACAACAATGATGACTACAACACAATCTTTGTCGCCATACACTGCCAGATTCTCAACTGAATCTCGGTTCTCCAGATTTAGAAGTACCACTCCATTGCATCGTCATACTCGACCTGTGCACAATCACCGGTAAGAAGAGAGTCATAAGGGAAAATGGCAGTGACGATCTCGGAGGCCTCCCTCTTCGTCCCGCAGCTTGCAAGCATTGCTGCCATTTTCCCTCATGAAAATTAGTAAATGGGTAAGATGTTATTGGTTTACCCTCTAAAGTAAATGGGTTAGTTTAGAGGATCCGCTTCCTAAATTCAAATATGGCCTCTCTTAACTACAATAGATTCTGATTTGTCAAACTCTTGACTAGCTTTCGCTGAGTATTTGAATTGAATCGTTCAATTTTTTGTTATTTTGGTAAAAGAAGAAAAAGAAAGAATTGAACGAGTTGAGCTACTCAGAATTGAACGAGTTAAACTACTCAATTCTTTCTTTCTTGTTGATCTTGCTATTTTATTTGTTTGTTGAGTTGATAGGCCTCTTTGAAACTTTTACTGGTTGGGTAAACCCATTAGGTTAGTTTATCTCAAAACAATGGAAGCACAAGTAGAGTCATCATCAACTAACATGTCCTCATCTTTGCTTATTAAAAAGGTATAAGTAGCAGAAGCTAATTTTTCAGATTGTATTGGTGCATCAGCCTCTAATATGATCTCACATAGAATTCTCTTCTTATCCAACCTCTTGGTCCCCTTTCAAAATTTGCTGGTATGGTTGTTCTAGATATGCTACAGTTAGTCCATATTTACCTGATTGTTTGCTTTTACTCTTCAGGATTGCCGATGTGTACCGTCTATTGTGGCTTTTGAAACTTATTCAAATCTCTTGTAGTCATATACTTCAAACCACATTCATCTTACCCAACAAAAAGTTATGAGTGTAATTGCTCTCATCGTATCATGCCACACAATTGAATCATGCAAACAAAGGTGATAACATGATACAGCAAACAGAATCATAATAAGGTGTAACAATAAAATTATACAAAACCAAAAGAAAGGGCAGCACGATCATCGCAATCCTGGAAATTAAAAGAAGGGAAGGGACAGAGGAGATGGGACAGGCTGATGACGCCCATTTACAACCATTATCATAATCCTGAATATCAAAATAAAGGACAGAATCAATTAGGATTAGAACCTAGTCAACAAAAGGAAACTGTAATGCTAGGCTAGAGAGCAGGGAGAAAAGGCACCTGCTATGCATCATTTAGTGGAACCAAGCTCATGGAATGGGAAAATACTGGTCGTCGGAGGGAGAAGGGGGTATTGTAGGTTAAGATCTTGAAAGAAGCAAGCGCGAGCCATCTTGTTATTTTCAACGTCATACACAATTACATCCTTATCCACTTTCAGTAGCAAGACCGAATCTTTGAAGCCTAGAGGAATGAACGGTTCATACATCCGACCATCCAAATTGGGAAACCGGCGTTGATATTCTCCTCGAAACATGTCGACAGACTTACTATACTTGAGTGTCCATTTTCCATCAGAATAATTCCCAAGGAACCACACGCGAAGGCCAAAACTTAATGTTATTTGGACATGGTGCAGGCTGCCTTCGGATTCTCCGATAAGGTGATAGAGCATTTCAGACTCGCATCCCGGTGGCCATGAAATCCACTGAGCTAGCTCCTTCTCAACATCAAAAACCAGTATTGTTTGATCATATGTGAGCCAATAGAAGACACCTCTTATGTATATGCCTTTGTTCCTGAACAAAACGGTGATACCTTGACATTGACAGGCTGCATTTGACGTCCTCCATGCTCCTGTTTCTGATGAATACAGTTCAAATGCTAAGTAACACCCACCCGGCCCAATCTTTCGAACAACTTTTACCAATTTGAATTTGGCAAATGTCTCAATGCAACTTTCGTCAAAATCACAAGCAAGTGCTATTCTTCTGTAAGTGACAGAGGTGGCAAGGGAAGGCAACTTAATAAACTGCTTATTTAGAGGGCTGCAGATATATATATAGCTGATTCTGATTCTGATTCTGATTCTGATTCTGATTCTCGGGAAGTGCTACGGCAGCAGATCAGCCCATTGCATGATGCTAAGATGACAAAATCTCTAGGAAGGAAACTGAATAACATAGGCCGCATGTTCCCTCCACTTGTCTCAACAGGAATGTAGCGATTGGCAGAGAACCTGTCTTGAATGATGAAACCATTTAATTTGAGCCCTCTTTTCTGCAGTTGAGCTTTGAAGAAGAAAGGGCTGGAAATGGTTTGTTCCCAGTCTTTGCAAACACACTTGAAACGAGTCAAGGACTTCACCGAAAGCCGAGACAGAATGTCGTGTGTAATGTCATGATTCCACTCCATTTTCTAGACAAAAAGATTAAAAAAGAAAAAAAGAAAAAAAAGTATGCAGAAGAAGCATGATTTGTATGAGAACTTGTGAAATGCGAATCAATGAACACAAGGAAAAGGTAGGACTCACCTGAACTTGAAGATTATTGAAGATGGAGCGGCCAAGTGAGCCCGAAAAGTATGTGGTGTTGGTGCGACAACAGCGACGCGACGCCAATGAGGTGTGACGGTGATTAGCAGAGGGGCGACAGACGCAGAGAGGAGTGCTGGTTCGACGACGGAGGCGTGGTGAAGGCTCCATGAAGGAGACTGCGATATTGGGGCTGAAGTTAGGGGTGTTTGTAGTGCAATTTGTATCGATTTTGATTGAATGGTTGCTATTTTGCAAACCGATCAATCAGGTTTAGAAATAATTTAATTTAAAATTTAAATTTTGTATTTAGATATTTTAAAAATAAAATAATTTTTAATTTTTATAAAATTTAATTTTTTTTAGTGTGTTTGATATAAAAAAAATTGAAAATAAATTAATTTATAAATTAGATCATGTGTTTGAAATTGAAAAAAAGAATAAAAGAATTAATTAACTAAATCCAATAGAATTTCATTCTTTGTGTTTTGGAATCCAATAATTTTAAATAAGATTTGTTGGAATTTAAATTGATTTCAATTTTAAATATTTAAAATAACTATTTTACCCATCAAATTTTACAAACCCTGAAGCCGAATCCCAATTCCCAACCACACTGCTCTGTGCCTCTGTAATGAACCCTACGACCCTGAGCCGTGATGCCATAGGATCTTCTGCACTTACTCCTCTTTCTCTTTGACGTTAGTACTGTACTGGACAACTATCCATTAATCTACTACTACAACTGATCTATGCCTAAGTGGCAAGTGGATATGAAGCTTTGTTTGACTCATTTAAAGCTCGAGCATCGATGATGAATTGGTGACTTCCGTAAACATGCAATGCTCCTAGTATTTTTAAGTCGTTTGAAATTGATTAGTACGTGATCTGCAGTTCCACAGTTCTCAACTTTTTGACTTGTGAGTATTTTGGTTGAAAGGAGGAGAGAGAAGGAAAGTGAGGATGAAGGAGAAGGAATGAGAGAGATGGAAGGAGGGAGGGAGAAGATATAATTGGGGTAAAAATATAAAATAATAAAATTAAATTAAATTAATTTTAATTTTGATGAATTTTAAATATAATAATTGATTTTTAGAGAAATTTAAATTCTATTATTTATAATTCATTTTAAATATGATATTTAATTTATAAATTAAATCAATTCAATTTAAATTAAATTATTTCTAATTTTTTTCATTTCAAACACATCTTTTATATTTGAAATTCTTTTAAAATTAAAAGGATTTGATAGAAATTGGTTTAATTTTAAAATTTAAGTATAAATTAAATCAAATCAATTTCATTCTTATTTATTTCAAACATAATCTAATATATTATAAATATAAAAATTGATTTCTAAATCAATTCAAATCCTATTTTTACACAATCATTTCAAACATAAATTTTAATTTAAAAATCAAATCAATTCAAGTCAATTCAATTTAAATCAAATCAATTTCAAAATTTAATCATTTAAAACACTCCCTCGATGACATAAAAAAATTTCGAGTAAATTTTTTATTTTACTTTGCTCACATTCCATAATCATACCATATGCTCACAATCCATGGAGTCCGTCTCAAATAAGAAATCAAACCTTGCAACACCCATTCTGTAACAATACAATACCCATTGGTGACAACTCTCTAATTAGGAAATTAGATAGCCATAATACTTAAAAAAAAAAAAGTATGCATAATCTTAAAAAGTTAAATAAAAGAACACGAACAGTGTTTATTGCATACTTTGAAGGAAGGAAGCTTAGCGTCAGACAACAATGGAGTGGCGTGGCCAATGGCCGTGGCCTCACTCACGCCCTTACCTGAGATCAGTGGTGTCGTGTCATGTAGTGTAGCTGGCAGCATCTAAGGCAGTTGATAAGACACCGCAGGTCGCAACGAAGGGTAGAAGAGATGATGCCATGGATGGGGGCGAAGGCCAGGGTTTTAAGTTAGAAGAGATTTGTTACTGTGTTAGGCTCTTGGGTTGTTCATCGAATAGAGATAGAGATAGAGAGAGACAGAAGGATAAAACTTACAGTCCGAAGTTGTAATTTTTTTCCTCGTTGTTACCATCCCTTCCCTTTCCCTTCTTCTATTACATCTGTCTGCCGGTGTACTTCAATTTTTATTTTCTCCCGCCCACTTCCTATTGTCTCCCAACCAATGCATATACATCTTTTTAGGTGGAGTCTTATGTGGGGACTTCCATTTTGTCACCACCACGGTGACAAAATCCAAGTTGTTCAGTTGAAGGAGTTTGCTTTTCAATCCCTACGAAATTATGAATGTGGCCCAACAAAGTTTATAATTAAAATTCTATAATTTCATTTTGACCCATGATTCAAATTAAACATGGATTTGTGCTAGTATCAGCAAATAATGAATTCTCTCAGCTCTTGCTGCCACATCTCCACGGTTCTATCAATGTGACACGTGACTGCTCCACCACCATTGACAAGGTTGCCTTGCCAAGGTTTTTGATTAAGCCACAATGCACATCGACTATATTAAAAATGATACTATAGTTATGGATGCTGAGTAGTGTTATTTGTACAACTGACATATTTTATGAGACTCTTTGAGATTTCTCTCGAATATTGATTGAGAAAATAAGATGGGATTCGTTCTCAAATAATGTTTAAGTGACATATCAAGGTGTGTCTTAAAAGTTATCTCCAAACATTATACAAATAACATTTCTCTATGGATGTTTATGTGGTGGATTTAGTTTTGTTGAATATTTTCCAATTTTATGTGGTGGCAAGCCAACTTCCATTTGTCTATCATCCTTTAGAAAAAAGTGTGCTATGTTCTTTTTTCCCCTTTTTTTTTTGTGTGTATAGCTCTTGTGTTATTGAGGAGGATTCAAGATGTGAGCATTGTCGCAATAGCTATTGCTCTAATCAATGGATTTGCTTCATCAAATGAAGATGTCGCCAATTTGAGTTGTAAATAGTTAGCAACTTCTTGTTGCGGGAGATGGCGGAAAGGAACTTTTTTTTTTTAATGCTAATCATTGTATTAGTATTGGGTTTTTACATACTTCTAAATTTATAATCTCACTCCACTTTTATAATCAATTATCAATCACCATGTGGTCTCAAACTTCACAAGGCCCACATAAGAAGCTACCCTTTTTTGTACACCTATTCTTTATCACAAAAGTTAAAACTTTCTTATTTCACATTTTAAAAAAAAAAATTAGATAGTCAGAATTTTGGCTAAAAATTATGCGTCAAAAATATACAAAATTATTGATAACTTATGTGGGGTGTTTGTCAAACTAAAAAAATTGATTAATTAGGTATAATAGGGTTTAATTTTTTATAAACGTTATTTGTAGTTTTTATTCGAGCCAATTTGGCTCTAAAATCAGTTCTAAAAAAAATTAATTTTAAATTAATTTATTTTATCCCAAAATTTTCTCTTTCTATCTAGTCTCTTCTCACTACATTTTTCTCACTTTGCATTAATTCTTTCTTTCTTTATTGACTTTGTCAACCGTCTGCCACTGCCATTCATCGCCACCTAGCCCCTATTCACTACCGATTTCTGCCAACCACCACCAATTGCTATCAGTCGCCATCGCTTGTCATCATTGGCTACTACCGTTTGCCATAGTCTGCTGTCGTCTGCCACCATCCGCTACCATTAGCCCCCATTTGCTTATTGAAATAAGGAGGAAGATGTATAGAAGAAGAATGACATCACATATATTAAAACTAATTTTTAAGTTATCAAATCAGACAATGTATAATAAATTAGTTCATTTTTATACAAGTTAATATTAACTGGTACTACTTTATACTATTTTAACTTGAATTTTTAAGTTACCAAACACCCTCTTAAATAAATACATGGCTTCTATTACTATATTTAATCCAACCACTATCATATATTCTATAAAAAAATTCTAGTTAAAATATTCTAGTGGTATAACATCGCCATTTTTTTCGTCACATTAGAGGGTTGAAATCCAAAAGAAAACCACTAAAATAATAAAGAAAAAAGCCCAAAAAAGACAAACAAAATCTAAGAATGCAAAAAAATAGGGATTGCTACTTCCATCATATCTACATCTAAAGTGACCAAAAATAAAAAATAATTACTTGAACATCGTAGAACCCTTTGATTATATACCTAAAACAAAATCAATCTATGGCTATATTTATTATTATAAGAAATACATCAATTGTAGTGGTGATATAAAAATTAATCAAATAAAATTTAATAGAGCATCAATATATAAAAGAACTATGTCAGTGATCTATCTCATAATCCTACATATATATAAAAAAATATAGTATACTCTTAAAAAAAGAAGTAGAGCTAGAATATGTACTAATAATTTAATTTAGATCATAAATGTAAGAATGATTAAAATAATAGCTATTAAATATGCACTAATACCTTTACTCCGTTCTTCAAATTTGTGCAACCATTACAGAAAATGGCAAGCAAATAAAAAAAATAATAAAATTAAATTTACTATTCATAGAAATTTTGTTGGGTTTTATAATTATTAAAAAATAACTTAACAATAATTTAAAAATGCTAAAATATATATAAATATATTCTTACTAAAGAAAAATAATTTATTATAAGATATATATATATATATACACATTATTAATTAAATTGATAATAACTATCAGAATAGTAAATTATTACTTGTTTAATATATCAATATTTGTAAAAAGTTATCAGATAACTAATTTCATTTGTTATATTAGCATCATTATTTTCAATAATATTTTAATAAAAAACTAATGCATAAGTTGCAAAAAACTTTCAAATTTTCTCATTCTATGATTATTCAAGTCATTTAATTCATTATATTGTTAATGATCTACAATATTGTAGTACAATAATGATTTAAATGGTTACCATTTATTAGTTTAGATTTAGTTATATTTCATGTGTTCTTGATATTTACTTCAAAAAATAAAATTTCATCATACACTTGGAGCCTTATTACTGTTATTCCTTTCACAGTTATTCAGTTTCAATATAATTACTACACATTTCTTTTCATTTGTGCCTCCATTCCCATTATTGTTGTGAACACACAATTGAAGGTCTTGTCTGAGCTTAAGGACCAACACATTGAAATCCAAAGCTGATGCATGGAAATCAAGAGAATTCTATATGTGATAGAGCTTTGGAACCAGGAACATTGGGCCCATATTGCTCAAGTCTAAGCATATGCTAAGCTCAACTTCAAAAAGTTGCAGGCCATGGTTGAATCTTTGGTGCAAAACTCTTCTCGGCCTCATGGTGGCTCCACAAGGGAGAGTTCACCAAACAGATCGTCTATTAAGGTAAAAGACGTTGTCCTAGAATTTCCTAGATTTGGTGGCCATGATGTGCTAGACTGGATATTTTATGCTGAGCAATTTTTTTATTATCATCGTACACTTGATGATGATTGATTGACAATTGCTACAATTTATATGGAAAAGGAAGTAGTCCCTTGGTTTTAGATGATTTAGAAAACTACTCTGTTCTACTCTTGGCATGACTTGACTAGAGCCTTAGAGTCCCAATTTGGACCATCTCCTTTTGATTGCCTAATGGCTACTATACTCAAATTGCAGCAAATAGGATCAGTTTCTGATTATTACCTTGAGTTTATGGTTTCCGCTAATCGACCATTTGGTCTTCCTCAAGATACTGTCCTAACTTGCTTTCTTAGTAGGTTACACACTAAAATTAGGAGGCATATTGTTGTTCAACCCCCTACATCATTGCCTAGAGCAATGGCTTTAGCTAAGCTTTACGAGGAAAGCTACTTCCCTGAACAAAAATCACACCATTCTACTTCTTAACATGAACCATCAGCTCACTATTCCACCACCAAACCCATTAATAAGGCCATTTTACCACCATTATTACCTACACCTCCCCTGAAGGCTCTACTGCCACCTGCAAGATCATCCACTATCAAGAAGATTAGTCTTGCCAAAATGCAATTCTAAAGGGAGAAAGGACTATCCTATTTTTGTAATGAAAATTTTCTTTCAATCATAAATATCCTAATAGACAATTCCTCATGTTGCAATTTGAGGAAGTGGAAATGTTAATTAAACTAGAACCTGGCCCTCCAGATCAATTGGAACCAAATACTGACACTTCCACTAAAGATCATCACTTGTTCTTGAATGCTCTTAAGCGAGGAATGGGTGTGGGCACTATCAGATTTTTAGCTCAGATTAATGGCTACACTATTAAAGTCTTGGTTGACGGACGGAGTAGTCATAATTTCCTTTAACCAAGAATAGCTAGATTTCTCAAGTTACCAGTGGAAGAGGCCCTGATTTTAAGCTTATGATAGGCAATGGATCTTACTTAGACGCTGAAGGTTTGATCAAGGATGTTGTAGTGGATGCGTAAGGATTCTGACTGTGGTTACCTGTGTATTTTCTACCTATTTCTAGTACAAAGCCTTGCACTTCAAGTTCTTTTATCATAGGGAATTTATTACTTTGCAAGGACAAACTGGGGGCTACCCAACTCAGGCTCAATTACATCACTTCAAAAGATTATGTAACATGGATTCTATAGCTAAATGCTATACTATCCAACTACAAGATTCAGCAAAAAACCACCATATGAATTTGGAATTACTTGAGAGTATGGAACATGAATTGGTCTGTCCCTTGCATACATATGGAAAAGTCTTTGAGAAACCATCAAGGTTGCCTCCTCCTTGAGCTCAAGACCACTCTATTCCACTACTAGATGGCTCAAATCCCATTAAAGTAAGGCCCTATCAATATCCACATTAGTCAAAAATAGCAAAGTGAGATTATGGTCCAAAAGATGTTGGAGGAGGGCATTCTTCAACCTGGTAAAAGTCCCTTCTCATCCCCTATTATTCTTGTAAAAAAGAAAGATGGTTCCTAGAGATTTTGTACTGACTATAAGGCTTTAAAGGCTATCATTATCAAGGATAGTTTTCCTATTCCTATTGTGGATGAATTAATTGATGAGTTGCATAGAGTTGTATTCTTATCTAAATTGGATTTAAGATTTGGATATGACCAAATTATTGTGTCTTTAGGATAGAGCCAAAGCTATCTTTAAGACCCGCCGAGATCATTATGAGTGGCTAGTAATGTCATTTGATCTCACAAATACACCAGTGACTTTTCAAAGTCTAATGCATTATATCTTTAAAGGATTACTCAGAAAATTTGTGTTAGTGTTCTTTGATGATATATTAGTTTGTAGCCTGAGTTAGAGTGTCCACCTTCAATACTTGGCGTATTGCAAATTTTGTAGAAGGAAAAGTTATTTGCCAAGCTAAGAAAATGCTCTTTTGGCAAAAAGGAGATTGATTATTTAGGTCACGCTATCATAGGTTTAGGTATAGCTATGGAAAAGGATAATGTCGCAACTAGTTTAGAGTGGCCGAAACTTGCCAATCTAAAATAGCTCAGGGGTTTTTTGAGTTTTACAGGATACTATAAGAGATTATCCCTTTGACTGATTTGCTTAAGAAGGATGCATTTTCTTGGACCATAACTAAAGAAGAAGCATTCAATAACCTTAAAATAAATGACAACTACTCCTATATTGGCTCTTCCTAACTTCCAAACACCCTTTACTCTGGAAACTAATGCATTAGGACTAGGTATGAGGGCTGTATTGCTACAAATGATTGTCCAATAGCCTACTTCTTCAAGAAGCTCTATCCAAGGTTGTAGAAGTAGTCAACATATACTAGAGAATTATATGCTATTACACAAGCAATTGCCAAGGCATTATTTGTTAGGACACAAATTTGTCATCAAAATTGACCAAAGAAGCTTGAAAGATTGTTAGATCAGTCACTGAGTACCCCAGAATAGCAGCAATGAATTCACAAGTTCCTCGGGCAGGACTTTATTATCTAGCATAAGCTAGGGAAAGAAAACATCATAGGTAATGCTTTGTCTTGAAGTCTACACATGTCATAGTCAGAACGCTCTCAAATGTGGTTGTTGCAGTTGAAAACATCAATTCAGAATGATGCTAAGCTCAAAGAGATTTGTAAACAATGCACAACACATGAAATACAAGATACCAACTTCACTGTCAAACAAGGCTTGCTATATTAGAAGGGCAGATAAGTTATTCCTAATAACAAGGGCCTAAAGAAAAAAATTTTGTATGAATTTCATAATTCCCGCTCTGGTGGTCACTTATGAATTGCTAATGTTTTCACAATTCTACTGGCCATACATGCACCGTGATACCAAGGAATGTGTACAACAATGCACAATTTGTCAACAGGCTAAGTATGAAACTTCACTTTCAGTAGGTTTGTTACAATCTCTATCAATTCCAAATCAAGTCTCAAAAGATGCTGCCATGGACTTCATCACTAATTTACCAGCATCTCATGGTTACTCTATAATCATCGTTATTGTTGAACTTCTGTCCATGGTTGCTTATTTTATCCTATTAAAATCTGACTTCAATAGCAAACAAGTAGTTGAGGCATTTGTGAACAACATTGTCAAGTTATATGGGATTCCCAAGTCCATTGTTTGAGACTGGGACAATGTCTTTATTATTTGACAGCAACTTTTTAAGACTCAAGGCACAACCTTAGCCATGAGTTATTTTACTATCCACAAATGGATGGCCAAAGGGAAGTTTTGAATAAAACTTTAAGGATGTACTTAAGGTGCTTCTTGTAAGCTTCAAGACCCTTCAAAAACCATCTCAAGGTTTTAAATTTTCTTGGCTTTAAGGTTTTAATGGGCACCAAAATTAAGCTTTAAGTAAATCCTTTGTTAATAAATGATTTGTTACAATAAAATGATTTGTTTCACTTCACTAAGCTATTAAATCTGTGAGCAATTAATTATTCTAACTGATCAAACCTTCTAGTACTAAAAGTAACTTATATTTCTAATCAAACTGCTTCCACATTCCAAGTCTGAGAATTGAGAAAATTTGTTACACAAAAATTTTTAGGTTTAAAAGAGATTTGAAGTACGATTCAATCTCCCTTCTCGTGCTACTCTCATCAACACTTCTCTTATTAGAATCCTAAGTGTTTGTGTTAGCACCTTCCATGGGTCCAATTTGGGTATAACACATCCTTATAGCAAAGCATTGGGATGTCACCATTCAAAGCCTTGTATGGGAGAGAACCACCTAGTGTGACTAGATATGAGTCAAGCCCTAATGATATGCATCAGTTAAGGATACTTTACAATAGGGAGATCATCTTTTGCAGATATTGAAGCAAAATTTGGCAAAGTCTCGGAACTATACAAAGGTGCAACCTAATAGAAAGAAAAGAGACATCTAATTTCAAATAGGAGACTTGGTACTAGTCAAACTTCAACCCTATCGCTAACAATCAGTGGCACTTAGAAAGAACCAAAAACTTAGCATGCAATACTTTGATCCTTTCAAGATTGCAGAGAAGATTGGCCTAGTAGCATATAAACAGCAGCTACCGGACTCGGCTCAAATACATCAAGTATTTCATGTTTCTCTCCTCAAGAAATTTAGAGGTGATTTGAGTACCCCTTACTTGCCATTGCCTTTGGCCATAATAGACTAGTGTCCAATCTTGCAACCCCATCGGGCACTAGCTTATCGAACACTCTCAGGGATGCAGTTAAAATTCCACAAGTGCTCATTTAGTGGGAGAACACTGATTTTGCTGAAGCTACTTGGGAGAATGTTGTTGATATTAGGAAGGCGTACCCCTACTTTAACCTTGAGGACAAGGTCGATTTCATAGGGGAAGGAATTGTGACAAATTAGTAAATGAATGTCAATGAGGATAGGGATATGGGGGACTTTCCATAGCATGGCAATGAGCTAAAGAAGGAGTTAATTACAAAGGGTGAACAGGTGTCACATGATACCAGAAATGAGGCAACAAGGAAAAGCACCTGAGCTCACGAACCAAATAAGAAATTGGAGGGCTACATGCTTGAGGCCATTTGAGTAATTGGTATGACCTCTCCCTCTCCTTTCTCTCTGAAATTCTCAACCTCAATATTCTCTTCGATTTTTGATTCTGAGATTCTCTCATTCCTTTTCTCAGATATCACATCATTCAATGGAATAGTGGCTTCACATCTCACCTTGAGTAGCATTACTTTTGTTATTGAATTCACACTTACCTTTGGAGTTATTTATCCATTTCATCATACACTTGGAACCTTGTTACTGTTATTTTTTTCATAGTTATTCAGTTTCAATATAATTACTACACATTTCCTTTCGCTTCAATCATGAAACTATAAATCAGCCAAGATAGAATAATAGAAGTTAGAATTTCTGTAATTAGTTCCACCTTCAACCAGAAAGCTTCCTCTATACATATAGAAAACAAGAAAACCAGACTTTCCATGATATTCAATAGGTTGAATGTAATCAAAGTGCACATTAAACATAATAAAAAAAGTCAATCGCATTTCTGGCATACCATTTCTACTATTGCGGAGTAAGTGATATTACTATTAAGCTATGAAGAAATAAAATAATTCTATTTTTTCTGCATTTTTTATGATTTTTTGAAGACCAACCTAAATACAAACTATTCAGGAGAGAAAGAGAATAAGGGCCTATTTGGAATTCTTTTTAGCTTTTAGTTTTCTAAAATAGTTTTTAAAAGTAAGTTTATATTCAATTTTTAAAAATAAAAGATCAATAAAATCTGTTTGGCAGCAATTCTTTGAAAATAGTTTTTAAATGATAAAAAATAAAAAAAAATTGTTTGAATAGTTGTTTTTTAAAATATTTTTTAAATGTAATAAAACATACGAACTTGTTTGACAATTTTTTTTTTAAAGTAGAGCTAGATATAATATAGACGTGTTATTATAAATAATATAATTTAACATAATATTAAGTTTGATACATAATAATTTCATAAAGTCTCAATAAATGAAGTTTTTATACAGCTTGGTGCATTTTGGTATCCACAAATCTATTTACAAATTATACATTATTTTCTTGTTGCCACATTTAATTTGCAATTTGGTCATGATATATATCTTTTTCATTTCCTTTGCAACTTCATCAATTAACCAAAAATCACACAGCCATCAGACATTTTCCTTCCTTCAAGATAGAACTACAAATACAATTTTCCTTCCTTTGAGTCAAGGAAACTTCTAAATGAACTTAGTTAATCTAAATAATTACATTATCTAATGAATCATTTTGACTATGTCAGGTTTATTTATTCACATATGCTCACTAACCAAGTGCACATTTAGTTTTGATTATCCTATATATCCTATCTATTTCTATGAAAAAGGAGTTCACCATAATGGATTTGATTACATGACATCATGAGGCAAATTTGGTTTCTCTTTAGAATTCATCCACTCCCATTGTCCAATTATAAATGACCATTGATGCTTAGTTGAGAAGTTTAATCAAAAACTTCCATGAGAAGTTATTCTTTCCATTTCTTTTTAATTTGAGAAGTTTCGTATAAAACTTTCATAAGAAGCTTTATCTATATGTAGCTTTCAATATTTGGTTTCTTTTATTTCCTTTTACTCTTCTATCATCTTCATGATGTTCTTATTTTATTTTATGCTGATACTGCTCTTACCATTTTGTTGCAGTGTTCTTTAAGTAATTGAACTCTTCATTCAGGTTAAAAATCCTGTCAATTGTCATGTGTCAAGCATCAATTTTATTTTCTAGAAATATTTTTTCTTCCAATCATCACCGTGATATTCCTCATTTCGTTTTTTTGTTTTTTCACATGGCTTACTTAGCTCATTTTGTTACTTACTACGATATGTCACTTATAGGTTGTTTTTCATGTAAATATATGTTCTATATTTAGCAAGGTATGTGCTAGCAATAATGTATGCGCTTCAAGTTAAAAATAAAGTATGCATGGGTGATGAAAACATAAAAATTGTAGTTTGATATGATACTAAACATATATTATATAGGTAATATAAATATATAAATTGCACGAATAATGATTAATATATATTATAATTATTAACAGTTAAAATAAAATTTAAAATTAAATATTTAAACTTTAAAATTTATAGCACACTATAAAGATATATCAATTTAGTTTTTAATTAATAATTTAAATTATCTTATAGCATACTGTAAAGATATATCAATTTAGTTTTTAATTAATGATTTAAATTATCCTTAATTAGTTTTTCTAATCTTATAATACTCAAATTATAGATTATTTTTTTTTTTGTGAATATCAAATTATAGATCTATATCATATATCTGTATCTATAAAATGGGAGTGGTAATTGTCTATTGTCACTTCTCATTTATTACCATTGTCTATTGTCACTTCTCATTTATTGCTTCTACTTATGACATTCCTAAAGTGCACTTTATTAAAAACTTGTCTTAAATTTACATTATATTATCATTCTCATATTTTAAGTTTATATCTAATAATTATACTAATTAATATTAAATATAAAAGTTAAATACTTAAATTATTAACTTAAAACAAAAATTTAACATATTTTTATTGTATAATTCAATTGAATAATTAGATTAATAAATTTAACAATGGACATTTTTATAAGTTAATAAATTGTATAGTTATTTCTATAATAATTAATTTTTATTAACTATAGTAAATTTAAGTTATATACTTATATTAGTAAACTTAAAGTTAGCAACGGATATATTTTTATAGTATAAATTAATGTTAATTATTTGATTAGATGCATTTAAAAAATTGATTTTTTTTTTTAAATTAGACATAGGCATGCATCATAATAATATTACATGATTGGTAAATTTTGCATTTAACAGAAAGTTAATTTAACGTTAATTCGAACTTATAGTTATTCCGAAATAAGTTTAAAATAATTATTCCTTACATTATACTAATTAGGTTATTGTCTATATATATATATATATATGTAATTAATGTTAATTATTTGATTGGATGCATCTAAAAAATTGATTTTTTTTTTTAAATTAGACATACGCACGCATCATAATAATATTACATGATTGGTAAATTTTGCATTTAACGGAAAGTTAATTTAACGTTAATTCGAACTTATTATTCCAAAATAAGTTTAAAATAGTTACTCCTTGCATTTTACTAATTAGGTTGTTGTCTATATATATATATATATATATATATATATATATATATATATAAGGTGCGTATCACATGAGAGGAGTGATTTATTATGAAAGTGAGAGGAGCAAATCTGGGCCATATAACTATACATGGATGGTCAAGATTTAAAGTTGTTTAAAGGTCACATGATCACTTAAAAAAGTCATGTGACTTTATATTTTAATCTTGACTATTTACGTAAAATCCAATGATCAAAATTTGCTCCTCTTACTCTCAGAATAAGCCACTCCTCTCATGTGATACGCTCCCTAATTTAATAAAAAATTAGGGAGTAGAAGTAGCTCCTCTCATGTGTACTCTTATAATTAACCATTCATTTTATATGATATACTCCATATATATATATATATATATATATATATATATGCTTCTGCTCAAAATATGCTCATGATAAGTAGTTTGATAGCCATTTGCTGACAAACTATTATGATATCTCTTTAGAAACCTAATTTAAAAGGGTATTAGGTAGTACTTAGCTACCAACTTTGAATTGAAATCCCATCACATCGTGACTATGAAGATTTTCATTTTAAATTTGTTAACTATAATAAAAATTAACTTAAAATTAAGTTGACTAATATAACTTAAATTTATTATAGTTAATAAAAATTAACTTTAAATTAATAAATTTATACTATAAAAATATGTCCACTAATATAATTCAGTTGAATAATTAGATTAAAAACTTAAATTTTATATTAAGTTAGAAATTTAATTATTGTTAATTTTTTACTTTTAATATTTATTAATATAGTTATTAATAAGTTTATAATATAGAAGTGGCAATACTACAAAGTCAAAACAAGTTTTTAATTAACAACAACTTAGGAACGTCACAAGTAAAAATAATACATGAGCAATGGTAATAGACAATTGAGAGTGACAATAGTCACTCCCCTATAAGATTAGAAATTTGAATGTTTAATATGCAATAGTATATTTTTTATTAATAAAAATACTATAGATTTAATAACTTGAAAAATAAGGGATGAAAACTTTTATAAGTTTTTTAAAACATTTACATATTAAAATTTTATAAAATTCTTAAATAAACTAAGGAATTTTAATGATAAAAAAAATTGCCTGCCTTATAATTATTATCAATTTATATATAATTTTAATCTTATAGTAAATATAGTATATTTTTTAACTTTGATAAGAAAATGTAAACAATTTAAATTATGATTACTTTTTAAAAAAATTTACAATCTAATTTTATACCCATACAACTATATTTATTAGATCACATACTTTACACTTTAATAAGCAGCATTATTTGCTTTTATATTAATAAAAATACAATAAGTTTAATGGCTTAAAGAAATAGTGAATGTGAAATTTTAGAAGGTTTTTACAGCTTATACTACAAGTTTTTATTAAAATCTTATTTAATACAATAATGCCCATATAACAAGCAAAATTAATCATAAGGTAGTTTACCATAAATGTTTATACCTCAAATGAGTTATATTAAACATATACATTGTATATATAATATTAAACATTTACATTAGATGGATGGATGGTGATTTGCCTACCAAACTTAATCCTTTGAACTTACAAAAATGCTACAAAACAATTTTTTTTTTTTTTTGACATGACTAAACAAACAAATACTATGGTTCGTACATGATCAAACTTTTTCTTCATAATTATTTATACAAATTATACACATTTATTACTTCAATAATTTATTTTCAATATTAAATTTTAATAATCTATTTTTAAGCAAATTCAATTTGGCAATTTAAATCGATAATCTCATGTGCAAAACACAGGTAAATACGCTAGTTTTAGGTGAAAAATCACATTCTTTGAGAGGGAGAAGAAGAAAAAAGGTGGGGGTGGGTGGGAGGCTCTCGCAAAGATTTTGACTATAGATAATTCTGAACACAAAGTAAGATGTATACGCACAATAACCAATTGACAATATAACTATACTAACCATTGGAAAATCAGAATGAGTAGAAGTATATACATTCACTATCCAGCATATACCATTCCAAATCTCCTTTAAACATGCTTTGCAGTCTTAAAGTACAGATATGACCAAAAGCTCATTCATTCGTCCACAAGAGGAAGTCTTGTTTGTCCATACCAGACAGCAAGCATCTACCATTGAAATGCAAAAAGAAATCAGACAAGTCCCAACCAGTAGACACGTTCATCTTTGACCAAAATCTGTCTCCTCAAATTTTGGCTCCGAGGGTGAGAGCCCTGTAGTGCACATCCCACAAGCAAATTACACAATGAAACATATATAGAACTAGTATTGAACTCTGACTTGGGCATGAGATGAGATACAAACTCAAGATATGCTGCTCTAGTGCATACAGGAAAAATAATTCAAAGCACAGTATGAAGTTCCTATTCCAAACTTTAAATTGGAAAAAAAAAAAAAAAACTAATTCTAAAACAAAAAACCAAAACCGGGAATTAAATAACATTAACAAAACAAACCATGTTAATAAGAGGGAGGAAAAAACTGTACAAGATGGCTTGCAACATTTCGAAAGCCAATAGTTTATTAAAGCTTACAAAAGAGAGAACTCTCTTTTTTACAGCCAACCCTTAAGAGTGCAAAGAGTTATGTGGCTCCATGACCTCACTTCAAAACAATTTAATATTATCCGCCTGGTAGGTTTTGTTTTAAAGAGAGAATTTTAGTTGAAGATAGATTTCAAACTTTGACCATAGCTCATAAATGTGTTTACGCCCTCGAGTTGCACCTCACTTGCAAGCACCGCCTAGGACTTTCCTCTCTGTTGAAGCAACATATTTATATTATTTTATTATGAAGTTCTGCCTACAAAAACGCCACTCCCTGTATTGTATCAAAGTGCATCAAGTTTGTGAATGAGATTGAATTCCTGCTCCTTCATTAGTGTTGCATCTATTATGTGAGTGCTTCTTTGTGAGAGTATGAGAGGAAATATTATTGTGTTGATATGTGTGTGAGAGATTCTGGGGGTGATTTATGTATAAGTGATATCACTATCTAGAAGGGGAAAAGAAATCACTAGATTGCAAGCATTAGAGATGCATTAGAGTAAAATCAGTGAGAACAAATCATACTCTGCACAAGCACAGACAAAACATAAATTTTCTGTGCTGTATATCCAGCTTTGTAGCCATCCATATTATTCATTAGAGATGATTTGATAGTTTTTCAACAGCAGCACTGCCATTGACATACTGCTCATATCATCTCAGTAGTCACTCAAATTGATAAACACCCCAAATAGGAGAAAAGAACAAAAATTGCAGGCTCACACAATCATTCGACCCACATATCGTTATTTATTATTTAATTCAACTAAAAGCCATATCCGTTCATACAATCATTCCATCTTCACAATCATCACTTCCTTTTTCCATTTTAACCATAGAACAAAGTAGCATTATTATTCCACAAGGAATAGAATTAGACAAAAAAAACACTCACAGCAAAAGGAAGAAAAAGGCCCATCCATATAGATATAGGAACAACTCCAATTTGGCAAGCCCAAGCACATAACACAACCAAAGGGGGAGCATAACACAGTCCAGAGCAAGAGTTAAAGCATCAAAAGATAATTACAAAACACCAAAAAATAAAATAAAACAAAACAGAACTCCTATGATCTATAAGTGCAGGCGGCCCACTCTAAAAGCCAGATTCACCTTATTCTGAAACAATATAGGCATATAGCAGGAAATTAGCGAAAGCCACTAAAGAATTTTTTTTCTAAATTTTTTCCCCCTATTGTAAAAAAATTTCTATGAGGATGGTTAGATTGATTTTGTAGCACTAATATGACAGTTTAACATTAGATCGAAATTAAAAATTTGCATAACCTCTTCTAATTCCCCTGAGCAGCCCTTTGCTGATTGACAATTGCTGTGTGAGGCTCCATACGCGACTGAAGCAAAGTACGCATATTATTAATAGTACCTTGAAAATCATTTGACATCTCCCGTCCTAAATGCCAAGGCTGCATTAGTGTTAACATGAGTCATAGCAAGACGCTGGCAAGCGGCAGCAATCACGCTAGTTACTTTAGCAGCACTCACTTCCTGGATAAATTCCTCAATTGCTTCATATTTTGTATCAATTAATCTCTTTTCAGCCTCAGCTATCTCCTTTCTAATCTCTTCCTCCTCTCTTAGGACATCTTTTCGAACAGAGAGCTTCCCGTCAACGGTTGCTTCGATAATGGCTCGCCATTGGACAATGTCAGTGACAATCTCCCTTGTGGCATCCATGCCAATGACTGTGCGCTGCATCCGAGCCTGCTCTATTTTACCCCCACATTATCCAGAGGCGGAGGATGAGGCTGTGGCTGAGACTGTTGAGACCCTCCTGCTTCTTCTTTTCCTTTTCCTCCTCTTCCTCTTCTCATGGTGCTTTAAGTAAACTACAACAAAAAATAGTTCACAGTTTCACATTAAATTAAATAACATTAAATATAAAATACATGAACAAAAATAGTTTCACAATGCATATACAAGATACATTTGAAAAACCAACTTGAGAATTGATTCAACAGAATAGCAAATAAGGAGGAACAAATAACATAATAGATAACAAGGTTGCTGCAGAAGATTAAGTCGCAGAGTTTGGTTAGGACTCCACTACAATGTAACATGCTCGGCCCAAGCACAATGGCCAAGATTGGATGGATTAAAAAGAATAGCGAAAGCTAATGTGGGGGTCATGGAAAATGTGGTATGAAATTATTCTCTCTCCCTGATATTTCTCTTCTTTCCCTCTGAACCTATCTTGAACCCACTTTCGAATTCTTACTGTCAGCGCTATAAAATTTTCCCTGAGCGTGGGAGTGAGACCCATTGCCATTCAACAGGTGAGGAGTTGAATATGGGCTCTGTCGTTGGGCCGACTGCTAGGATTGTTCGAGCTCCTTAACTCTATGTTCCTTTAGTTTGTTCCGTTGTGTCAACTACTGCTATTTCACTAAGTAACCTCCACTGTTAGTTGAATTACTCTTTGGATTATAATTTGTATTTGTTACATCCTATATAAGATAGGCTCTGAAAAACAAACCTGGTTCAGCTCCTCTTCAAGATGACCGCCGGCGACGGAGAAGGGATGGCGGGCCGGTGCTATAAGGCAGCAAGGGGAAGAGACGGAGTTAGGGAGTTTCTGTACATATATTTTTTGGTCACGAGTGTTTTTATTTTTCACCGCGGAGTTAGAATTGGATTGGGCATATTGGTGGTGAGTGAGTCCGTGTCCTCATTTTGCACGGACGCATGACTAGGTTAGGCTGGGAAAAAACTTAACTCCACAAGTTTTTTTTTTTTAAAAAAAGGGAAATAGGGCCAACCTGGCCCAAACAAGTTGAACTTGTGGGTTATATGGGGTGAATCAATCTAATTTGGATTTATATGGGTTGTAATTCAATCAATCCATACCACCATTTTGGTGGGTTGAGCCGGGCTGATTTACGGGGTCTAATCGACTTTAAATGCTCTAATATTCACAGTTTGGTTTTGGAAAAAATCCTGATCGAACCAAATCAATCGGTTCATGCCAATTATCATCCGGTCGATTTATGTCAACTCCATCCAAGAAAATCGAACCGAACATGTCGAGGACAACAATGCAAGGGATCAAATTAGTCGGATTGCAAGAATCCAAGTTGGAGACATGGCTAATTTGGAACGCTCTCATAATATTTGGGCTAATTTGGAAGATATTAATATCATTCATATTTTGGCCCATTAATTAGATATTATTGATCAAGATATTTGGAGATTTGATTTTTTTTTTAATTTGGACTTTTAATTAGGATTAATTAAGATCATATCTTTTAGTTAAGATCATATTTTTAAGTTATGATCAAATCTTTTGAGATGAGATCTAATCTTTCTAGATAGAATCAAATATTTTAGGATTTTCAATTTTCATTACCTTTCCTTCTTTTTATATTTTAAATAGGCAAATTAACCTATAAACTAGGTTGTTTTACTATCAATACAATTGTAAGGTTTATTCCTTTTGCACTCATGCTTTGTGAGTTACTTTGATATTTTTTATTTTTATTTCATTTATAAACAATGGATCAAGAATCCTAATCATTATCTCAATGTTCTTTTGTCACGGGTTGATTGAGGGTCACAAGTGGCATATCCCAAGATTTTTATTCACGGGTTGAGTAACGGTTACAAGCACCAAATTGTTCCAAATCTCTTAAGGTTGTTACACGGGGTTCATACTAGAACTGGCTAAGAACAGTTTGGTTTGGTTTGGTTTTTAGTTTTTGATGTTTGATTTTTTTATTTTTTTTAAAAGCGGAGACCCTCTTTAGTTTAGTGTTTAAAAGAACATGTCATTTTCGCAAACATGAAAATAATGAAGAACCAATTGTAAGGAATTCTCACAGCAGATGGAAGGGTTGCTGGGCAGTGGTCACTGGTGTGTGTGGCTGCCAATCTCGCAAGGGAGAGCGGAAAGCATTTGTGAGGAGCCACAAGAGTAAGAGACCGAAGAGCACATACGAGGGCACAAGGATAATGGAAGGCTAGGGTTACGTTGTTATTGTATCATACGTGTGTGGCACAAAGGCGTTAGTTTTAGTAGTAAGCATATTTTTTGTCTGTGTGAAAAATATCGGGACATCTTAGGCATTCTGTTTGTTAATACTCAATACGGTTTGATCCGATTCTAAAAGTCAAGACCGAAAGCCGAACCAATCTTGTCAGTTTTTGTTTCGCTTACCTTTTTTATTTTTCTAATTTGGTTTTTTCCTGTTGTCGGCTTGTTTTTTTTTTTTTTGGGTTCGATTTCAGGTTTTTATTTGAGTTGATTTCGTTTTGATCATCCTTAAATATTATGAGTGACTTCATTAACAGAATATTTACAAAGAGCACAGGGGACAACTGTGTTCCATATTTCACAGGCTGAGAAAGAAAATCGAAGAGAAAGCCAATGTTATGTAATTTCCTTTTGTTAGTCCTATGCAAAGAATTAAACAAAAACAAAGCCGACGGCCACAAAATATGTAATATACAAGACAACAAATACAAGCAATTCATACGGCAAACAGTTTTTCTTTTTTCTTTTTTCCTTTTTCCCCCCTATATTTGCCACCATTTCCTCCTTTCCATCGTCTTCACAAGCTCATTTGCTAATGATGCAAAATCTTCAGCTCCGCTTTTCAGTTCTTCAGTGCGTTGGCTAATTCTCTGAATCAAATTGAGCAGCAAAAGTTCAGTGTAGAGCACAAATCATTATAACTAATGATACTTTCAGCTAAGAATCTTATGGACTTCTATAAAGACTAAAGAGTGAACAAAGATGTTTACAATTTAACAACAGCAGCTCCACTTCCCACAAATGAGGGGAAGAGAAAAGAAAGCAACCTTCCAAATGTAAACATGATTTATGACAGTTCCATTCCCCACATACCATTAAAAGAGATTTAGATTTTAATGATTTAAATGTAAACATGATTTATGATAAGATATTATATATCGTCTGAGACATGTAACTGATCCCCCGTAGTGGGACCAAACTTAATTGTTGTTGTAGTTGCTGGTGGCAAACTTCCAAATCCAAGCAGCCTTGGGGATGTTATGTGAAAGCGAGAAAGCAGAGTGCTAGCAGCTATACATAGAGATACCTCACATATATCAATAATCATGCCGAAATTATCATCCATCACTTAGTAACTTCATTGGCAAAAGGCCAAAACAAGGCAATAGCAAAGATTTTAGTGCAACAAAACTTTATTATAGAAGTTATGTAAGTTGGAATGATAAGATCAGATAAATTTCTACCTCCAATTTTTCCTGCCTCTCCATAAGCTTGTTTCTTGCATTAGCAGCAGCTGAAGAAGCATCCTGAAATCATGCATTAGTTGAAATATATTTAACTCAATGAAATCAATAGAGCATGAAAAGAGAGAAAGGAATCTTAAACAACAAGAGGGGACAGACAGCTTAGCATTACCCCAGTTTTTCTATAAGTAGCCATAATTTCTTCAGGTGTTCTAAGTCTTGGCTTTATATCATCTTTAGTCCCACCTTCAAATAATTTCTCCCTATCTCTTGACTTATCTGCAGGAAAACATAAGAAACCGTCACTGATTTCTGTAGTTGAACCATGAAATGAAGTTTTGAAAGTGATTTACCTTTCTGTTTGTTTTTAACATCAGGTGATGAAGTAGAAGCCTCAGTTATGGGCTCATCTATTTCAATGTCATCTGTCCCACAATAAAGCATGTTTTGAGGTTTTGTTTTTGAAAGGAAAAAGTGTAAAGTATCAAATTATACAAATAAAAGATAGAGTTTAATTTTACACTATCAATCAATAAAAATAGGAAAAAGTAAGAAAACATGGTGGATTTGGTACTTTCCATTATTTCTATTGGCTGTTTACACTGCCAGTACATTTAAATTAAATTCTAAAAGATAATGAAAAATTAAAAGAGTTTAGTCAGAAAACCTATATCAAGTTCTACTCCTTTATCCTCTGCAACTGTTCGATGAGAATCTGGCAAGGGGAACTTAAAAAATTTGTCTTCCAAATGTGCAAAATTGGAGGTTGGAATTTTCGTCAAATCTGTTTGAGAGGGTTTTCCTCCTTTAAACCCTTTGACAATACCACCTAAAATCCCTGGTGCAGTGATCTGTGCCAAAATGATTAAGCTGATTAGACTAACAATTTTTTTAATGGTGGGAACTTTAGGATCCTAAACAAATCACAGAAACTCAAACCTGTTTTTTCTTCTGACTTGAAGAGAATCTAAAGGCAGCATCAGCAGCGGCTGCAAGAACTTTATCATGAAGAGTAGGCAATTGCTCCAGACTCCTAAAATAGAATAGAATTTCTCATTCAACTTTTTCTTCCTTATTTCCACATTTAAACCAGAAGTCCACACAGTTATCAATTCATTACAAAATAGCAAAAATACCTGAATTCATTTTCACCAGCTAGTAATGAGATAAAAGCCAATTCAGAACCATTAGCCTGTAAATTATCAACATAAGATGGATGCTTTGAAGACTCAAAGTTGCAAACTTGCGAGTAGACTGAAAGTATTTGACCAGAATACTTAAATATGTCTTACATAATCCCATAAAAAAATATAGGGAGCAAAAAGAAGAAATAGAATTCCAGACAATTTGAAAGTTTGAAAGAGTATTATACCAGCACAATATTTCCATTATCATCAGAACACATTGTTTTATCCATATTCACTTTATAATTCCACCTTAAGATTGAAAATAAAGAGCTTTCCGCAACCAATTCCAAATCTGGTAAAGACCTGTCCAAAGACAAGTGCAAAGTTATCAATTATACATAATGAATAAAATCAAGAATTATGTATTGCAAGGTAAATCTGCTAGGGTCCATATTGTCTTCTTGAAAATATACACACCAAACCAGCCCCGCCCACACTGAAACAATAAAAGAACAAAGCACTAGCACTTCTACCTGATTTCAAATGTTCCAGTCTGAAGCAATGACAGCAGCGCACATAATTTATCTTTCTTTAAAATTGTAGTCCAATAATAGGACGTAGAATGTTTCACTTTTCAGATCGGTTTCTTATTTCCCTGTAACAATATATCATAAATATCAAATTTGTTTATAAACAGACTAACAATGCAAATGCAAGTACTAAGTGATAATTGATTAGAGGACCTGTATCAATGATTTTGCAGAAAACAATCGCAATGAATTCTCACAGCAGAGCAGAACAAGTGGATCCGAAATTAAATCTCCAGAGGTTGTGACTTCTGAAGAGGAATTTTCAGCCTCTGATGAATTTTCCCCAGTTGAGTTACTTTCTGGAACAGGCTCATCAGGGCTAGCTGCATTCTTCAAGGGCTCCTCCTGCTGCTTGTCATTTGATGCTTCAGAGGCTGGGATGCTATCCTCTGAAGTACAAAATTCTCTTAGAATTTCCAATCACAAGCCAAGTGCAATAAAACTGAAAATATGTTGTGTGTTCTCGATGAAATTTGTACTTGCCTATAACATACATTGAAATTGCAGTTGATTCCTTCACATGTAATGGCCGACTGGAGATCATTTTACCAGTATCACCCTCAACTACATTAATCTTTCCATCCCGGGATAAGACAAATATTATCTCTTCAAGAGAGTTGCCTGATGTCTCTGAGTGCTTTAAGCTATTCACAGCACTTTGAAAACATGCTTGTTCTTTCCAAATCATTGAAGTGATTGGAGAGCTAGAGCTAGGTACACCATCGATCAAGAACAAAACTGACAATGAAGTCATATCACAGACTGCAACCTGGAAAGAAGCAATTTATCTGAGATGTATCAATTTATGATCAACAAAGCAACAAGAAAGGAAATGTGAATTAAACAGTAGTCAGATGATACCCACACGACCACTTAAAAATCCAACAGCAAGTTTGGTTCCAGAATTTGAAAATGATAATGATTGTACCGGAGAACCAAGAAGACAAAAAACAGCACTACAATGAGGTCCCTTTCCTTGTGGAGAGTCATGGACTGCAACACAAGTTTAACAATATAAGTAACCACTTTCTCTTTACTGAACAAATATTTTATTTTAGGATACAATTCCATGTGGGAAAAAACTGAAATGAGGAAGGTAGGCTTCCATGATGATGACAGACATTGAAAGATCACCTTCATTTTTCGTTTCGGTGACAAAACGGAATTTTGTCCCATCAGAGTGGTCTTTAAGGTCATAAATGCTAACCTATAAAAGTCATCACAGCAAAGGAATTAAGTATGGAACAATATTGCATTGCCTCTGACAAAGTAAACTATTAAGAAAGATTTCTGACAAGACCGCTTTCATTGCCCACAGCCAAGAGTAGGGAAACAGAGCAGAAGTCCAATTTTGTCACTGGAGCACTTGAACCAGCCACTTCTATACCTTTCACCTACCGAACACATAGGAAATTTGTGAAAACAAATAGACATAAAACATTTTTTACATGAACCAACATAAAGATTTTTTTTTTTTAATTTCTATTTATTTGGGGGAGAGAATAGCTATGGAATTCTTACCTCTCCCTCGATGTAGCAAATATAAGATAAGACTGGATGTGTGGCATCACACACTAGGACAGATCCATTAGAATAGCCAACAAAATAAACTCTCTCAATCCCAGCACCTTTAGGTGTGGACAAATGGCTGGGAACACCCCCAGTCAAGGGCCAATTTGAAGGAGTAGCTGAACCAGGTGTTGAGCCATTTCTTAGAACTGAGGCTACCTAAGAAATGAAATAAGTAGTTAAAAAGCCACAAAATAAACACATATAAGCTGCCAGGTTTGACAGGAATTTCCGGCAGACAAACAAATTACCTTGGTTAGAATTTTCGAAGAATTTAACTCACTGGGCAACCTGACAAGTTTTGCAACAGTCAAAGATGGATCGGCCATAGGTATTAGCATGGGAAACTCGAGAGCATTTACAGATGGGGTCCTTTTCTGCTGAGATGTTAATGCAGAGAGGTTATCACTATCATAAAAATGTAGTTGTCCAGGGTTTGTCAGTACAAAAAGATCAGGTTTGCTGTTCAGCCCCATTGCTCCAGCACTTGGCAGTAAGATCAAGTCTGCAAAAGAGCCACTAAGTGTGAGGTCTGCACGACTAATGCATCTTACTGTCTCCATCCCAGATGACCATTCAAGTGTTAAAACCTGTAACAAAGAGACACTTTAAAGTTTAGGGGACCACAACAAACATGCTAAGAAAATATTAACTAGTTGAAAGTGGAAACACCACCCATCAATTCCATGTTAACAACAAATGGCCAAAATTTCCCACAATAAAGTTAACAACATTACAGTTGTTTGTTATATCACTGACCTGATAAAAGGGAAGAAAATAATGAAAAGAGAGAGATAGGGGGGGCTGGGGTGGGGACATCCATAATTTAGTAGATGAGAGGGTAAACTTTAATTCAATATCAATAGTTTTTGTTGTTTTTAAAGCCAGGATGGCACTCAGCCATATTAACCACATCCTAGGGAATATTCCCCCTTTTTAATATTTTCTGCATATTCCCATTTGGGATTTTAGGTATTATTAAACATATAAGAATGTTTAAATTATAACTGTTAGACAAACAAAGATGATACCATTGTACATTGTCCAGTTACTATAGTTAGCCTAGACATTCTTTCATTATTTTAAAATGATGTTGTACAGCTGTTTTAGCTTGCTAAGCAAGTTCTTTCTTCTGTTAATAAGATCAGATGCAAAGTGACAGAGGACACACTTTGTTCCTCTATGTTATTTAGGCAAGAACACATGAATGGGTTTTAACATTACATTTTTAATATGTCTAATATGTCTAATATGTCCCTTCACAAAAGCGCCCTTTGGACTTGAAGCATGGACAATGCAAAAATCCATCTACTTTGTGCTAAGATTAAAATTTTTATTAAAAGAACAGGGTTGGTAAGGATCAAACTCTCCATCATTTGGTCATAGAAACTTTGATACAATGTCATGAATCATCTATCCCAAAAGTTTAAGCTATTAGGGTAAAGGCAAACAAATGGTTTTTTAACATTACATTTCTAACACTCCAATGATTTCTCTTTTCTCTTCCATTCTTATGATGACTTTGACTAATTTTGGATGCATCACATCTTTTAGCAAATCATTTATCAAACCTTAGAAGCCACCTACAATAAAATTGTCATGAACCATCTCTCCCAATAACTTAAGCTATCAAGTTAAGGTACATGAATGACTTTACATCTTATGTGCCCCTCACACAAGAGCTCATTAGGCTTGACACACACAATGCACAAATCCACCTTACCTTGTGCTGAAAATTTTAACTTTTATTTAGGACAATGGGGGATAACAAGGATCAAACTCTAAACTATTTGATCATAAAGGCTCTGATATCATATCCTAAAGTACTCTCCCAACAACTTAAGCTATCAGGTGAAGGCACACGAATGGCCTAATATCTAGCAAAAAGAAACAAAAATCAATTCAAAATGAAATATTAAGTAGCCATAGACAAATAACTCACAGTCAAAACTTCTTCAGATCCAATTTCATCACCACCATAGACAAACAGCTGACCATCACAAACACTATGGGGTTTATGGCTGTTGGACCATTGTAAGACTATGACCGGAAGTCTTCTTTCTGCGCTTGACAGTTGTAGCTTAACAACATTTTTAGGAGAAGAAGTTTGTTGACCTTTAGAAGGTGCTGCAGATGACAAGTTCCAGAAGAGGATATCTCCATCTAAGTATCCCACAGCAAGAATGGACCCAGTGGAAGATGCCCAGCAGAGAGCACTTATCTCTTTTTCTCCCAGGTTTTGTTCTATAATATCAGCTGGAATATTGGTGTCCTGTTCAGTGGACGAGTTACTACCTTGATCCTTCAATTGGAGATCCTTTCCACCACCAAGGAACACGATTTTAGCTTCAGAAACATCCCAAAGAATTAGCAGCCCATCCTGAAATGCAATCAACAGTCTGCAAAAATATAGAAATACAGAATTCATTCTTGATTAAATTGAACATGTTCTGTATCAGAAAACTTTTTTTCATCAACTTTTTAATATCATAAAAGTGTGTGGACTCGTGCTACTAGAATGTTAGTTATAAACAATTGGAAGAAAGATGATAAAATGTATATTTCTGATGATCAAAACTGTACAGAATGGCTTACAATATATAGGCAATACCAGATACTAATCTTCCTAAAATACAACAATTACATCTAATCATATCTATCACTATAAATGGAATAAATCTGTAAATAGAATAAATCTGTACTAAATCTGTACAATATCTCAACAATATCTCAACACTCCCCCTCAAGCTGGTGAATGGATATCTATCATTCCCAGCTTGCATGTAAGTTCTTGAAATCGTTCCGTGGGAAGTCCTTTAGTTAACATGTCTGCCAGTTGGAGCCCTGAAGGAACATGTGCTGTGGCTATTAATCCGCTGTCCAACTTCTCTTTGATGAAGTGTCGGTCAATCTCAACATGCTTAGTTCTGTCATGTTGGACCGGATTATGAGCAATACTGATTGCTGATTTGTTATCACAAAACATCTTCATAGGAGCTTCATATTTTATTCTCAAGTCATCTAGTATGATCTTCATCCATAGCAGTTCACAAACAACTTGCGCCATAGCTCGAAATTCTGCCTCAGCACTTGATCTAGCTACAACATTTTGCTTCTTACTTCTCCAAGTCACCAAATTCCCTCCCAAGAACATGCAATAACCTGATGTTGATCTTCTATCAACAAGGGATCCTGCATAGTCAGCATCAGTGTATATTTGCATGGATAGGCTTCCACCCCTTTTAAACAACAATCCCCTTCCAGGTGTGGCCTTAAGGTACTGTAAGATCCTATCCACTGCCTGCATATGTCTCACCCTTGGGTCATGCATAAATTGACTGACTATACTAACAGCATATGCCAAATCTGGTCTAGTATGTGCTAGGTATATCAATCTTCCTACTAATCTCTGATATAGTCCTTTATCAACTTTAGGACTCTCCTCATCACTTCCTATTCGATGATTTTGCTCAATGGGAACACCTGTCGCCTTGCAACCAAGCTTTCCAGTTTCTTTGAGAAGATCTAAGATGTATTTCCTTTGTGAAATGAAGATACCTTGTTTAGAGTAGGCAACTTCAATTCCAAGGAAATACTTTAGTTTCCCAAGATCTTTCATTTCAAACTCAGCTGCTAATTTTCCTCTCAGAAGCTGCTTCTCAATCAAATCATAACCCGTTATGACAATGTCATCAACATACACTAGTAGAATAGTGAGTTTTCCATCTAGCGTATGTTTAAAGAAGAGGGTGTGATCTCCCTGACTCTGTTTGTATCCTAATGAAGTCATCGTCTTTGTGAACCTTCCAAACCAAGCACGAGGGGATTGTTTCAATCCATACAATGCCTTTTTCAGCCTGCACACTTTGTTCGTCTTGTCAGTGATATCATAGCCAGGTGGAATCTCCATGTAAACCTCTTCCTCTAGGTCTCCATGTAAGAAAGCATTTTTTACATCAAATTGATGTAACTCCCATCCGAAATGAACAGCAAGGGAGAGCAAGATTCTGACTGTGTTCATCTTGGCTACTGGGGCAAACGTCTCCTCATAGTCAATCCCATATGTCTGTGTATACCCCTTTGCCACTAATCTTGCTTTATATCGTTCTAATGAACCATCAGACTGATATTTCACTGTATATATCCACCTGCATCCAACTGGTCTTTTGCCATCGGGTCTCTCAACAATCTCCCAAGTTCCATTCTTCTCTAATGCTCTCATCTCCTCATTCATAGCTTGAACCCAATTCTCATCCTTCAATGCTTCTTGTACTGAGGTTGGGATTTGGATAGAGTCTATGGCTGCAATGAAACTCTGGTGCTGCAAGGAAAGGTGTTTAGAGGAGACAAATTGAGAAATAGGATACTTGGCACAAGTCCTTTTTCCTTTTCGCATTGCAATTGGTAGAGTATCTAGGTTAGGCTCACAAGTATTCAAAGGATCATTTTCCAAGTTGAGAATGAAAGAGCTAGTACCTTCAATACTTACCATAGGTTCAGACTCTTGAAGTTGCTGTTGGTCTGATTTAGGTTTCCTTCTCCTTTGATACACCAAAGTTGGTGCAGCTGCTTTAGGTGGTGCAGTAGAGGGTACTAATTTCTGGGTAGAGTCAGATGAGTTTCTAGTGGGCAGTAATGGCTCTTGTGTACTAGTGGAAGGTAAAGGCTCTTGTGTTGGAGGAAAAAATAAGAAAGACTCAGGGATAAATGACTCAGCTTCCGGAAGACTCTCCCCCTGAAGCTGAGGACAGAAGAAAGACTCAGTCTCATGAAAGGTGACATCCATGGAAGTGAAGAACCGACGACTGGATGGGTGAAAACATTTGTATCCCTTTTTATCAGGAGCATAACCTATGAAAATGCACTTAACAGCTCGGGGATCAAGTTTATGACGATGTTGACGATGCACATGAACAAAAACTACACACCCAAAAATTCGAGGTTGTAAAGTTTGCATGATAGGAGCAGAAGGAAAATGGGATAACATAAGTTGCACTGGGCTCACATTTCCAAGAACACGGGAGGGCATGCAATTAATTAAATAGGTAGCAGTTAAAACAGCTTCACCCCAATATGAGTTAGGGACAGACATCTGGAAAAGTAAGGCCCTAGTAACTTCTAATAAATGCCGATTTTTTCTCTCAGCCACACCATTTTGTTGTGGAGTATCCACACATGTGAATTCATGAATAATGCCATGCTTTTTAACAAAATTAGAAAATTGTTGATTCACATACTCCCTACCATTATCGTAGCATAAGCGTTTGATAGTTTTGCCAAATTGTGTTTGAATCATATTATAAAATTGGACAAACAATTGGAAAACGTCTGATTTATCTTTCATCAAAAACAGCCAGGTTACTCTTATGCAATCATCAATAAAGGAAACAAACCATTTTGTGCCAGAGATATTAGGAATAGAAGCAGGACCCCAAACATCAGAGTGAATAAGTGTAAAAGGCTCGTCACTTTTATTAGAACTGGATGGAAATGACACACGATGGTGTTTTGCAAATTGACAAACATCACAATGAAAAGACTCAACTGATTGATTTAAAAACAATGATGGAAACATAGACCTAAGTAGGGAAAAAGGAGGGTGGCCAAGATGCTTGTGGTGTAACCAAATTTGAGAGACAGTAGACTCTGAACTTGTTTGGTGACATGAAGGTGGTACCTTCTGACTGGAACCACCTATAGTTTACAATTTGAGGAGATAGTATAACCCTCCTTCTTCCTTAGCAACTCCAATCGTCCTCCCCGTGGCAAGATCCTGAAAGACACAATGGGAATGAAAAAAGATTACTGCACAATTGTTGTCTTTGAGAAGTTTATGAACGGAAATAAGGTTATGGGAGAGCTGAGGGACATGAAGCACATCATGTAAGTGTAGGGAAGGGTGAAGGGCAACAAGGCGGAGCACACAATCGAGGTACGGAACCATCATTTCTGATTATATGGCGTGTGCCCAAGGTGGAATGGTAAGAAAGAAAATGTGGGGTGTGAAAGGTCATGTGGTCAGTTGCACTAATCAATTATCCATACATCCTCAGGTACAATACTAGAAGCATTAAAAGATTGAGAATAGAAATTCTTACCAGACAAGGTTAGAGAGCAAGAGCCAGAAGGCTTACTAAGAGAGGTGAGGAGAGTTCTCAAGTGGGCAAGCTCATCTTTACTAAGGGCTGGAACTTCATTCTCCATTGGTGTATGTTCTGATGTGATGACATTTTTCGAGGTAGTCAGATTGGCCTGACTAGGGGATAGGCCTCGAAATCCTCCTATGCGACTAAGAACATTGTCCTTGCCATGAAGTTTAAAACAATTCTCCTTAGTGTGTCCAGGCTTCTTGCAATATGAACACCGACGATTATCTCGGGAAGGCTTCGAAGAGGTTGAAGAAGGTCCTAGCTTGGCTGTCTTGCTTGCAACCAAAGCGGATCCGTTGGTGGGTTTGTGGTCAAGCATAACAGCCCTACGACTTTCCTCGCCGCGAACAGTGTAAAACACCTCAGACAATGAGGGTAGTTTCTCTTTACCCAAAATCTGAACCCGAATAGGGTCATATTCTGGATTCAAACCAGAGAGAAATTCAAAGATCCTATCCCTGTTAACAAAATCTGTCAGAATGGAAGCATCTTTGCTACATTCCATCTGCAGATTCTGGTATTGATCCAATTCAGCCCATAGACCAGTAAGAATCCCATAGTAATCTGTCACAGTCATCGCTCCTTGCTTGATTGAGAAAATCTTCGTCTTCAACTCATAACAAGTAGCAATATCTTGCTTCTTAGAGAAAGTCTGGTGAAGGACATCCCAAATCTCACGAGAAGAGGATAGGAACATACAATTGCGACTCACATCGGGTATCATAGAGTTCCACAGCTATGTCATAATAAGAGAATCTTCATCATCCCAAGTCTCAAAGTGAGGGTCTTCCTTTGTAGGAGGATTTCCCTCAATGTGGGATAACTTTCGACGACCTTTGAGAGTACGCCGGATAACTTGAGCCCATTGCAAATAATTTTTCCCATTCAAGTGATAGGTAGGGTGTAGGACAGGAAGGTCATTAGGGTTTAAAGGTGTAGGTGGATTGGGAAAGGAAGTAAAAGTGGAATGGGTAGCATTAGTGGTGGTTTGAGGGGTGATTTTAGGTGTTTCGGATTCTGCCATAGGGAACGGGTGGCCGGAGGTAAGTCGGAGTGATGCTGCGGTGGTCGGATATGAAAGAGAAGCTGGAGAGGGTGGCTTACGCGCCTTCACGCTGCAGATACTCTGGCGCGTGAAGCTACTGTATGAGACAAGAACACCAAGTGGAGGCGAAGCGTCCGTGGCGGTTTCGGCTGGGGTTGGGTGGCCGATCTGGGGGTGGCGATTCTAGTGGTGTGGTCAGGTGGTCGGAAATATGGCCGGAAAGTTGGCGTGTGGCATGATGGCGGGTGTGGGAGAATATGACGGAAGAAATATTGGAAAAAATTGGGAAAAAAAAAACAAAAAAGAGGCTTTAGGGATGAAACAGCAATTAAGGCTGTAGAAATTGTCCAGCAATGAAGGTTGGAATGCAGCGGAAGGTGCTCAGGCTCCCAGGTCGAGAGCTCTGATACCAAATTGGAAGAAAGATGATAAAATGTATATTTCTGATGATCAAAACTGTACAGAATGGCTTACAATATATAGGCAATACCAGATACTAATCTTCCTAAAATACAACAATTACATCTAATCATATCTATCACTATAAATGGAATAAATCTGTAAATAGAATAAATCTGTACTAAATCTGTACAATATCTCAACAATATCTCAACATAAACTTATAAAAATGATAAAATATAATCGACAAGATTTCTTCACAGAATTTCAAGCAAACAACACCAACTCATAGAGATAGAGACATGACCGTGTCAAATACTGATGGAAACATTCAGTGGCTTGAAACGATTTTGCCCATCATTTTAGTCCGAGTTCAAAGATTTAGCTATTATTAATATGACAGAAAATACAGACGCTTTTGTTTGTAAGAGGAAGAATATACGGCATGACATAACATATGCACTCACTGCTTTGGAGGTTGGTTCTGCAATTTCATCATAAAGATTGTAGTCATTTTGAAAATCTAAGAAATCATTTGAAATATATAGAAGGCAAGAAAATTACAAATGTGAAGGTTAAACTAGCAAGTGATAATTGGAAATATGACTTTGACTTTTAAAAAAAAAAAAAGTCATATTCTTCAATTGGCATTGCTTAGGTAAATCTCAATAAGTAGCTATCTAGTCAGAATTCCAATTTTGAAACTCAGAGGCAGAGAAGTAAAGCTAAATAGCTATATGAACCTTTTTTTTATTTAAAATTGAAAAAAAAAAGCTATACAAAGTATTCGTATCTTGCCTGTTCCCAGAAGAAGAAGATTGTGAAAGAATTCCAACAATTGGTTGATCACTGGGATCTGGATCTGAAAACCCGGCAGCTTCTATCAAAGGGAAGAAGAAAATGGCAAGTCTTAAAGCAAAAAAAAAAACAAATAAAAGAGGCAGAGATCATCTGAAGACATTGGACAAAGTTGTCACATAGCATGTACCAGAACTCAACATTATTTACAATAGTGCTTATGTATTTCCTTCATCAGAGTCGCTTAAAATAAGCTCCAAGTAGAAAATAAGAGTATATTTGTAAGTTTAGGGCTAACACAAATCAAAAAGAAAGTATCACAGAATGAATTTATGACCTAAAAGAATGCAATATATGTATATTAGTTATTGATCATCGAACAAATGACGCAAAGAAACTACCCCTTAGAAATTTTGCAGACAAATGATATGATGACTTCAATAGTTGTCCTTCCTCAGCTTCAAACTTTACCACAGAAAATGATCCATGCTCATCTCCAACATAACTGCACATTATAATAACGTAGTAATGTTATTAATCACAATCAATTGCAGTTAGGTACTACCTACAAGAAGAAACATACACAGTTGTACTGAATTTAAATATTTCTCTTACATACATGTAATGTGAGCCACTAATTACAGAGAAAGCAGTAATGTTGGACTCCCATTGTAAAGAACAAACAAGGCTTCGGCTCTCAAGACTCCAGACCTGCAAAAATTGTCAAAAAGAAAAAAGAATAATTAAATGGGCTCTGCTCAGCAAACATTCTGAACCATTACACCTATAATGAGCATGGAAATCTAAGTCAATCACCTTACTCATATCATATCAACCATCACCTGATGTGCTAAATTGTTCGCGACGAACAAAGAAAAAATAAAGCCAAAAAAATCGATGACACAACATGGAGATATCAAATATAGACAGAAGCAAAGAGACTCAAGAAAACCAAAATATACAGGCCATTTGGGGGAAAGAGAGCAGGAGAAGCAGCAAATGACGTCAAAGTTTTTAAATCTTTAATTGCTCAGCAGTGCCTTTAAGTAGAAAGCCGTATTAACATAAACAGAAAATGAATTCTAGGCAAAGAAATTTACCTGGATATCATTGTCATTTAAGACACCAACTAAATGCCCCTGGTTTTGTAGGAACTGCAAGTGCCAAAAGAATCCAAGCATCAATATGCCACTAATTTTAGGAACAATTATCATAAACTTAGAAAGCTAACATTGAGAGACAATTTCGCATCATAAAGAATATAACAAGATGTAACTGTATATAAATGTGAGAAGTGAAGATGTTGCCTACCTCCAAGTGTTTGTAAGGCAATTGCTTAGGAGAAATCAAAAGTCCTTCAATATTATCACCGCCAATCACCTTTAGTCTTCCATCCCTGCCATTGAACTAAGCATAAGCCACCAGCATCCAACTATGACACCAATGTGCTGGCTATAAATTAATAACTCACAATACATGCCATGTGTCCAATCATCACTACATTAGAAGAATCACGCATTATGGTAATAAAACATAAGGGATATTACAACATGACTTTCATCCATGAACAAGGATTACAGTCAGTCAGACTTTCTCTTCAGACTATGGCTGTTTCTTGTAACTATCAATTACATGTTTTAAAAGAACCAGAATGACTGTGGATACTTACAAAGCACTTATGCATCACCTGACAACTACAACTTGACCTCCTGTCACGCACCAATAGCAACAGGGAAAAACATATGCAGAAATTGCTGAATCCTTTTCTTTTTTTTTTTGGGGTTCTCTTTGACATCTTTTTATGCAATGGGAGCAGTGAAAATGAAATAATTAAACAATAAACATATCTAGTATAAATTTAAAACAAAAAAGAGAGCAATATGAAATGAAATTACTTATCAGGGATAATTAGAATACCCCAAGTCCAAGATTAAACTTTTCCAAATTGCTGAAACCATTTTCCTGAACAACTACTAAACAACTATAGCATAAATGAAAAAGTGAGCAATATTATTGTAGCTCATAGGTATTATATTATAATCAATTCGTCACCCAAAAAAAAAAAAAAAAAAGGAGAGAGAAGACACAATGAACTAACAAAGTTCCAATAGCCAAAAGTCTCTGAATGGGGTCAAAGGCAAGAACCGAAGCAGTTGATGGAATGCCATAGTGAATGACAATTCTGGGATCCAACTCACTTGACTTCAAACCACCGTGGTTCTGCATCTTATTATGCTGAATAAATTCCCCAAAAAAAAAACATATCAGAAGAATCAGAATTTGAAAGCCTATAAGAAAAAAAAAATTATTGACACTAATATATATATATATATATATAAAAGGCACCATAGGGTGTGCCCAAAACAAGAAAAAAAAAAAAAAAAGCAACATAGGAAAGAACCCCAGAAAGAAATGAACATGATAAAAAAAAAAAAAAAAAAAAAAAGATGAATGTTTTACGTTGGAATGGTGCTGCACAGCCTTGTGCAACAATTTCTTGGCAAACATAGTTGTTGTTGGTGAACTGGTGGTGGTGTTGTTGTCGTAGGTTGTGTCTGAGAATTCGGTTTGGGTTTGTTGGGATGATCATTCCAATGCTAATATTTTCATTTTTGCATCAAAAATAAAAAAATCTCTGCTTTTTAGCTCATCAGTCTGTCAGTCAATGAAATAGAATAGCTGTTTGATACCTTTTTTTTTTTTTTTTTCCTTTTTAAATTTAAATTATTTATTATATATGACCAAGACCAAGTATTTTAGAATGCTTCGTCGTTGTTAAAATAATTTGTTCCCTCATCGCGTCTCAAGCCGGGGATGTAGCTCAGATGGTAGAGCGCTCGCTTAGCATGCGAGAGGTACGGGGATCGATACCCCGCATCTCCATATTGTCGTTTCCACAATTTCGTATTTATCATTGAAGTTGACTTTATAACATCCTTTTTTTTCATCCTTTTGATTTGTAAAGGGTCTGAATAAGAATAAGCATGGACCACGCTTAATAACAACTCATAAACATCCTCTGGCAGCTCCCCCAATCTTTGTTCAATCTTCTCCACCGAGCTTCCGTGGCAGAAAGGCAAGCGCAAATGCTATGTACATGTTTGCGAACATGCCAGAAACAGCTTTTTTCAAACCAAAAAAAAAAAAAAAGCTGTTTCTGAAAAAAAAACTTTATTTAGTAGAAAATTAAAAATAAATTATAATAAAGAATTGATAATTTTTAATTGAAAAACAGCTTATAATTATAAGTAACATTTTAGAATAGTTATATTTTTATCAAATTGACCATAAGTATTAAATGTTATATAATATAAATAATTATTTCATATCTTTTTTAATAATTTTATCATATAAAAAATATATTTTTCATACAACTCAAATAAAATAAATTATTTTAAAGTTACTTTTTAACTAAAGTATCCAAATATAAATTAATTCATACATAAGCGATTATATAAAAAAATAATTATTGAAATAATTTTAATCTTTCAACTTTCCCAAACACACACTATACGTCCACAAGCTCCCAAAGATCGAGGAGCTCTTATACTAGTCAACATAAACTAGGGTAAATAGCACTTACACCCCTTGAGATTTGTTGAAGTGACATTTAGCTCCATTCTTATTGTAAAATAGCACTCCACCTCATTTAGATGTCACTAATGATTCTCACTTAACCTTTACACATACCCTGGATGGAAAAAAAAAAAGAAAAAGAAAAAGAAAAAGTGCCTATTTGTGAGTATTGCGGTGGAAGTGGCTTGGTGGTTTATGCATCCCTTACCAGAGGGAACCGGGTAGTGGAATGATGATTAGGTGTTTCAAGGTGGGGCAAGTAGATAAAGCATTGCCCTTCATAGATGACAACAGAGACTCGAGGGCAAGCTGAGGATGGCGACTGGTGAGCAAAAATCCAAGGACTTGGTAAGGTCACCCATTTTGGTTTTTCATAGCCATCCAATGACAGCATCACAGGGAAATGCTACCCATATTGGACCCAGATGTGTTATTCTCTCAACAAATTGCCTCCTTCCTTTCACATCATTCCCTGTCAACCACAACAACTTTTATGCATCCTTGTAGTTTGTTCTTTTTCTTTTTTACTTTTTTATTTTTGAACCAAATTTCTTTTTATCCAGATAATACATTGTCATCAGTTGATCAAATCAAGTGAAGATGATCCGAAATCATATTTCTTTTTTGAAGCTATTTGAGATTAAGCTTGTTCCTAGTGAGGGTGATCTAAAATGGGTTCTTGATTATATTGGGTTTAGGGGTGCAATGAGTGCAACAAGAGAGGAAAGGTGGGATTTTTTATGGAGTTTAATGTAGTCCATGAGATTTTGCAAATGTGTGGTGATAGAAGTTGTTGATTGTGAAGAAGATAGCTTAAATCCTGGTGCCACTACAATACCTCAAATTTGATGATTTTGGGTGTCCTTGTGCTTCACCACAAGTCCCATATAGTAAGAAAGGAAGTTATAGTATCCATGTTGCCTAAAATTAACGTAGCTGTCAATGACATTTCTAAAATGGGGTGGAGTGTTATTTTACAAGAAGAATGGACCTTAGAGTCGTTTTAACAAACCTCAAGGGGTGTTAGTATTATTCACCACACAAACTATTATAAAGAGATATATAAATTTATAAAAATATATTGTATTACTGTAATAATTCTGATATCAATGTGATATCAAGGTTGCTCTAAAGGTGAATACAAAAAGAAGGCTAAGGATTAGTTAGTCCTCTCAGCTTTTGGACAAATGTTATTTCACTTCAAAAATTACCAATTTGACCTTTTATAATTTTTAATTTCTTATTCTAATCATTTCTCCAATGACTCCAGCACCCCACTGCCGTTGTCATTATCACTGTCTCTGCTATGACATCCCCACTTCGCTCTCACTCCCACGCCCCTATCTCCTAACCCCACCTCTATGCCATGCACAACCTTTGCTTCTCTCGTAATAGAATACAAAGAGGATGCGAGGAACATCACCAGAGCTTGGAATGTTTTGTGTCACAGTTTGTTGCAAAGGTTAGAACTTTGCTATTTACTTGGCTGCAAAAATAATTTTGAAATTAGGGACTTGTTTGAAATTGTTTTTATTTTTTAGTTTTTTAAAACTATTTTTAAAAACAAGTTTGAGTTCCATTTTAAAGAACAAAAAAAAAACAAAAAAATTTGTTTGATAAATTTACTCTCAAAATAATTTTTTAATGATAAAAAATAAAAAATCTGTTTGACTGATTGTTTTTAAAAACAAGTTTTAAAAGTAATAAAACAAAAAACTTGTTTGACAAATTATTTTTAAAAATGGAATGTGTTTAATTGATATACACTGACAATGTAAAATAGTATTACACTGTCAACCAATTGAAATATTGGAAAGTGAAAAATTATGATGTGCCCTCATTATAATGGGTAGTTATTTATATGAGTTGGCACTTTCTACTATTTTTATTGGCTAACAGTATAAAACTATTTTACACTGTCAATGCTTAAATTAAATTCAAATAAAATTAGACATAATATAGATGTACATTATTAGATTCACTAGCATAGATGTATATTAGATACAATATCAACGTTTGAGATTTTGTTTGAAACACTCCTATACCATTCATTTGTGGTGCACACTAGAAGCACCACTAACTCAGTCTCCCTTTCTCTTTTTCTAGGTTTCATCAACCGTGGCCTCTCATTCGTTGTCGACAAGAGCTTCACTATTGTTGTCTTCTTCTTTTTCTTCTAAGTTCGCTTCAAAGGAGGTGCGAGTGGGGGGCGGGGTGGTGACTAGGGCGGTGGGCAGGGGGCGTGATTAAAGTTCCTATTGGCGGGGGAAGAAAGGAGTGAGGGGGACAATGGTGGTAAGGAGCAAGATCAAGAAGATGAAAAGAAGAGGTGTAAAGAAAAAAGAAGGGATGTTCTCTCATAGTAGATAGGAATCGAAGCGTGGGCAAAACCAATAAAACCACAAAATTACATGAGATGCCATCGCGTTTTCAGTTGTTCTTAAAAATAAAAAAATCCAAAACATCTTTTAACTATTTTCTATTTTCTATTTTTAAAACACAAAATTAGTTTTCTATTTTTAAAATCAATCTTTAAAAAACAATTAATCAAATAGTTTTTTTTATTTTTCATTTTTAAAAATCAAAAACTATTTTCAAAAATAGTTATCAAGCAAGCCCTAGATTTCTTTTGTATTTGCGAAACTCTTCTTTTTCTTCTTTTTCTTGAAGCATGCCCTAGTTATCAAAAACTGTTAATGTGCATAAGCCACTCGAATAGTAGATAATGGTGGTGTTGGTGAAGTGATGTTCCCTACCTTAGACATGTAGATACGGTTAGAAAGAAAAGAGGTAAGTGAAAAAAAAGGGGACAAGGCACAAGCACCACCAAGCAAGAAGGCAGTAAGAGCGCAAGCTATGATGAAGGCTATCGGAGAAGAGAGAGGAGGTGGTGGGTAGAGAAAGAAGGGAAAAAAGGACAGAGAAAGGATATATATGACAAATTATAAATTTGTTTAATTTTTAAAATTAAATTTATTTATTTTAACTCTTAAATATTATCCATTCATTTATTTTAATATTAAATTTAACGGTATCAAAGAAGCAGACTAACATTGCTCCCAAAGTTAAAGGGACCAATGAATGCTCCATCCAAAAACAAAGCAAAAGAAACTTGTCTATCTTTGAGCATATGAGAAACCAAAGTCTATCCCAAATTTCAACAACTAATTTTCTACCTACCCTCTCCATCATACTCTTATACAAATGTGACACTTTCCTAAATCTGACATGGTCCTCCTCTTTAATTTCTCTCTCTCATTTGTCAACTCAACATAACCAACTCATGCTCCCTTTGTCTAAGTCAGATTGGATCTTGGCATTTATTAATGGACATAAATAAAAAAGTTGCGCCTTGACTAAGAGTTACAACTTTCCCCCTAATAGTAAGCACTTGATCCAAAAAATAGTATCAGAGCCAAAGTAGGAAAGGCACAAACTATCGACAAGTGCTGGGAGTGAGATGTTGGTTGTAAGCCAACTTTTTGCCTTGGCAAGGCCATGTGGGTCAGAGTTAGATTAAGTTGGAGGCCTAATTCCTAGAAAGGCACAAATTATGGATGACAAGTGTTAGAAGAAGGATTGATAGTTGCATACTAGTGTCTTGCCTTAGCAAGGCCCAAATAGGGTTTGGAGTCATAGCAAATCATGGTGCTTGGTAATAGTTTTAAGTAAAAGGAGTTGCACCCTAACTAACAACTATAACTTTTAACTTAGTCGTAAACCCTCAATCCAACATAAACTTTATTAGTCTTAGGGTTTCTATCATACTTGTGGCCCCACACTAACAGGTGAAAGGAAAAGGGAGAATAAAAGCAATGATTTAACATAGATGTGAGCATTTTAGTTGATGTTAACCCAATTTGTGCCATTATTACCTAGCTAGAACTTACACATGTTCAAAAACTAGTTAAGAGAAAAGTTTCTTGTGCATCGTATACACCCATTTCTTTTTTTACGGCTTTGGAAAATGTTAAAACAAATTAAACATGGTGCCATGATAACATTAAATGTAAAATTGTAAAATGAAATCACATAACTCTTCCTAGGTCAACCAAGTGTGTAGATAATTGCAACTTAAATGGTGGTGGTTTAACAAAATTTCAGGCTTCATAAATGTCAAAGCTTTTTTTTTTTTTACTATTTTTATTTGGCGGAGTAACAAATTGAAAGAGGAAGCTTGCCTATAAATAGTGTTCTTCCTTGATGGCTTTATTCATACTACTCCAATATAGAAAAATATATAGTATCTTCTCAAAGCTTTCCCTATTTATATAGAGAGAGTAATGTTTTTCTATTTCAAAAGAAAATGTTATTGTTATCTTTTTGTATTTAGAGAGAATTTGTAATTTAGTGTTTCACATAGTGAAACCTCCTTTTTTTTATTGTTTTTCCCTTAGCATTAGGATAATTTTCACGTTAAATATTTTGCGTCAGTTATTAATTTTTTCAACTCCATTTTAGTTGCATACTACTCTTACCATGACATTGGTACCCAACAATGGTATCAGAAGTATTGGTTAATGCATAATTTACTATTTACCATCATTGTTCATCCATGTAGTTGTATACTTATGTAGTATGTTAACATGCATGAGATTTGTTCCATATATAGTATACATATACGATACTGCTCACATATACAATATTGTTCAAGGTGAAAAAGTGATAACTGGATCTTTTTTTTTTTTTTTTTAAAGAAGAAGATCTTAATAAATACTATAGCAACAAAATTTGAGATTGAGAAGTGCAATTGGAGTAACTTTTCTTCATGGAAACTGAAGATAAAGACAATCTTTAGGGAGGATCATTGCTTAATGGAAATTGAAGGCATGCCCCTAGATTAAGTGATGACAAGTGAAAGAAGATGATGACAAAGTTGTTGCCAAATTGTATCTAGCTACAAAGGTGGATTAAGTTGTTTTTATTGATTTTCTAATTCTTGTATGTCCCTACAACTATTTGTTTTGGAAATGGCATCTTGTTACCAAAGGTGTTAAGGGCTATTATTGGTTATAATAAGGGGAGCATGTGATTTGAACTTCTTAGATCATATGATGGATCATTATATATTGGAGAGTTAGGGGTAGGAACAGGGGAAGGATGATGAAGTGGGGTTGAGGGAGGAGATGGAAAGGAGGGTGATTAAGTGGGTGGCTAAGGGCAGAAGAGGAGAGTTATTGGAGGAAGGAAGGGCAATAAGTCTCTAGAGCAAAGGAAGGTAGCAGTGAAAAGGGGTGAAGAGCAAGGGATAATGATAGTGAGACCACATATTAAGCTTTTAGTATTATACATAACATAGGTTTCATGCCCTTGCTAAACAAATGGCACCATAGAAAACACCAGTTCCTAATTTAACATTTATGTTGTTGAACTTCTAATCTTATCATGTTGAGAGAGAATGAAGAAAAGTTGGGTAAATGACATGTATACCCTCTCAAACAAAGAAAAAAGTTTAGGAAATAAGTGAAGTGACATATAAAAAATAGAATAGAAAAGAAAGAATAAATTATATTTAATAAATAAATATAAAACAATTTTATTTCTAAAAAAATTAGGATAGTTTTAGTTGACGAAATTATACTAAATATTTAAATATAAGTGTTTTTATAAATGAAAATATTATAAATCAAATTTATATCCCATTTATTTTTATTTGACAAATAATTTTAAACCAGAAATTTTTAATTTAAATATCAATAAATATTAATTTTTAATTTTAACTTATTGTAAACCATTTATTTATGCCATTTATAAAAAGTGTTTAGAGATTAAGGAAAATAACATTTATACTTTATTACAACTCTTATTATAATTTGATTTTTCTTATATTTTTATATAACTTTCATTTTCTTTCTTCTCATTTTTTATTTATTTATTTATTTTTTAATTTATTTTTGCTCTCATTTTCTCTTTATACCCCATAAAAACATTAGTAAATATTTTGTTTCCAAGGCCAAATATAAATTTTATCGAAAGAAATGGGAGGATTATGATGATGGTAAGTTCCCCTACATAATTCCAAGCAAATATAGAGCAACCATGAAATCTATTTACAATACATGGGCTTTTTTAGACAGAGATGAAAGGTCAATTATATCATAATGATCTTCGCTTGATTTATTAGTGAAGGCCTTTTTGTGCCAATTATATCAAATTTAGTAAGTTATAGCTAAATTTAATTTGAGAAATGCTATATAGTTCGAAGCATCTATGTGCAAAAAGAATACGAAACATACGTGGCAATACTCGATTTTATTTGATTGAAACAAAAGTATACAAAAAGATATAAACAGTTGTTGAGCTGAGGCAAAAAATACAGAAAAAGCACACTATAAATTGGTATTCATACCAAAAAGAATTTTTGATTTACTTTTTTAATCTAAATTCCTAACATCCAGAGTCCATAGACTCTAACTAATCTGAATTAGATCAACTTATTATAGAGATAAAATTCTCTTAACATTAATTTATTTTTATCCAAAAAAGTCAAACTTAAAATCTTAAATAAAATAAATATCAAACCACCTAAACTATATATTAGTATAACTAAATTTAATTAAACAACATGGTTAATCAATAAGAAATTTTTTTCCCATAACGTGGTTTTATTTGTGTGAAAATGATTTGATGGAAATGAATAAAAATCAGGTGAACAAAACAAAGGAAAGATATTATAAGACATAAATTATACCTTTTAAGACCATTCATACATATTTTACGAATTCCCTTGCTTTTATACTAATAATTATTCTTAATTAAAACATGAGCTTGCAGGATATAATTATTTCCTGACATCCGATAGCACTTCCATGGTTTTGAACCGAGATATTGAAATATCTAGTGAGCAACATTTTGTTTTCAGCTTCTTCTCATATGTTTTAGTAAGCATTCTCTGATTTAGAAATTGGAACCTTTCCATGCCTACCAAGGCACGTATGACCCCAACAGCAGGAAAGTTACTGGTTTTGCCAGCTTTTAAGCCTGTTGCCCATGGTTTTAAATGACCACAATTGTGGCCGCAATATTATTGCGGTGACGGTCCCTCTACAACCGCATTGCGCGACAGCAATTGCAGCCATGTCAGCTGTTTTTTCGGGAATTTTCTGCCATAACCGCAAGCAATTTAATACCATGCTGTTGCCCAGATTAGTCCGCTGTGAAAAAGTATTCCTCTATAGACAGACTGTTAGAAACCATTGGTCAATGCTTTTGTAACTAAGAAACAATCCAGAAACACGCAATAATTATACAAATGTTTATGTAGATGACAATACAGTGAAATGTGAATTAATGTAATGATCTTGTATATTCTACCACACTACTTCTGCACACTCTCTTTGTGGGTGGATTGCTGTGGAGAATAGGCTGGCTGCTCGATCACCTGTTCTCCGCTTTGGTTGGACAACTGCTAGATCTTGAATGCTTAGAACTGCTGCTTTGGGATTTGCCATTCTCGTGCTCTTGCTGTGCCAATGAACCCCGTGTGTGTCGAAGTAATGACCAAAAACAAACCACTAGGGAGAAACCTGCTTTGTTGCAATGCCAAAGTTCTTGAGATTTCAAAAAAGGTGATTTTTAAGTTCCCACATCCTATACATCCAAGTTCTTCACTCAAAAACATGTTCTTAATATCTCAAAAGAAAAAAAAAAAAAATAAATATATATATATATATATATATATATATATATATTACTGTAAATATAGCAAACAAAAAATGAAATTTGTGGCAGCAACTGGTTAAGTTGAGATCCTGCAGTGCTTGGAGTGATGCTGTAAGCCTCTAGCTAAAGCATGCATTGCATGGCCTGATCCTGTTCATCATTTGGTCAAGAATGCTCAACCAAGAAACTTAAGGAAGAGAGAAACAGCATCAGATCCTGAATGCACACACTGCCCACTTCCCGTCATCATCATCATCATCATCATCATCATCATTATCTCAATGCTAACTGCTTACTCCTATTCATCACACAACTCAAACCAGTTTCCAACAGAAGCAAAACCAAATTAAGAAAAGAAGAAGAAGAAGAAGAAGGGAAAGACGAAGAAGAAAAGAAAAAACAACCTTACAACAAAAAAAGGCCTTCAAAATTCTTGCACATGATTTCATTCACGTCACACCTGGCCTCCTCCACTTTGTGCATCCTTATCCAAACCCCAAGACCTGATCCTGAGCTGAAGCTCAGCAACAGCAGCCAAGAAAGCAACAGCCTGATCTGGCCTCAGAATCTGCACGACTCTTAAGGCAGTGTTTGTCCTCAAAGCATCAGCACTTGCCACAAGGTTCTCCAGTGCCACCTTGAACTCACTTGGAACTCCCTCAACCTCTTCCTGCGCTTCTCTTCTCAGGCACACCCTGCCATGGCTCCTCCCCATCTCCACGATCGGCGGCGCCGCCACGCTTTCCTGCGCCTTCGCCAGCTCATCGTTGAGGTCCCTCTCCTCCATCTTTGTCTCCTGGCTCAGCTGGCTCAGCCTCTGCCTCTGATCCTCTGTTAAGTCCTCAACGGCTTCATTCACAACATGGAATGCTGTTCCTGGCTTGAACCCCGCAACCCAAAGAAGCGTTCTTTCCAGTGAACTGAACCACGGTGGCGAAAACACAAGGAGAATGTTGTGTTGTGCAACCTTTGATTTCTCTTCAAAGTATTGCTCGTAGTGTAAGAGCACCCTGTTTATCAATTCTCTTCTATCATCGTCTTGAAGCTCATTTTGGTGTTGCTGTGATGAGACAAGCTCTTCAAGGTGGTTCCTTTGGCGGACCAACCACCCTTGAAGAAATGCCTCAAATGATGCAGCACTTGGTGATGCAGAATTTGCATCAGTCATTTGTGTGATTCAGGGGAGTGTAACGGAGTGGGTGAACGGAGGGTGTGGTTGGTGGTGTTTAGACCATGTGGTTCAATGAGGGTGTTGGGGAAATGAAGTTTGTGCAAAAGGGTGCGTGAATTTGTTGTTGGTTTTTTGCTTAGAGTGGAACCATTGCTATGAAGGTGCTTGGAGTAGTAGAAGCTTAACGGCGAAAACAGAGTCATTTGGTAACGAAACGGACTGTTTGAGAGATGTTTTCAGCTAGTGAAAAAACAGTGATAATAGAAATACTTGGTGAGTGTGGTGGGGAGTAGTTTCGGTGAAATTTGTCTCCACATGCTTTGATTTTGGGGGTAAGTGTTGATCCCTTTAAAAAATGGGGTAGAGGGAATGAACTGTGGCTTGAGGATTTTGATGAGTGCATAATGTTGTAGTGTGGGGTTGGCTATTCATGTGAAGGTGATCAATTATGGTGGTGGGGGTGTGTGTATGGTGTTTTCACTATTTTGGGATTTGGGGCTTTGGATTTTCATACTTAGCCATGGGATTAAAATCAGTGGACATGGTGACACATGCAAATGGCATGCTACCCTTAAAGTGCCGTTTTTTTTTTGGCAATGTTGGTTTCATGCCAAGTAAGACAGAGAAGTGCAGGAAATGGAGCCAAGTAAGACAGAGAAGAAAGGGGAACTCTTCTCTGCTGTGACGCAAGGACTGATTTCAATCTGATATGTGAGGTGGATAACGCATCTTAATTGCATCCTTAGGTTCCAATAGTTGCAACTTTATGAAAAATGCAAAGGCACTATTAAAAGAGTGATATGTAACTTCTTTTGGCAAATAAGAATTTGAAAATAGGAACTACTTTGGATCCAAAATTGGGTTGGAAAAGGTAATATCACAAAATATAATTATACATCATTATGACTATTTAGTATGTTAGTTCTATATTTTAATATTTTTTCACAGGTATCTTTAAATAAAAGCAATTCTATTTAAGGTGTTACAAGACATTAAATATGAGTTTCTCTTTTAGAGATTATTCAAACTGTGATTTGTCATATACAGGAAACTAGCCACTTCTATTAGATTGAACGATCATTGGTTTGTATTTTAATAATTTAATATTAAATATAGCACATCTCTTATATAAATATATAATATTTTTCTCACTTTAATACCTACATATTTCGATACTCTCAACAGTTAGATTAATATACCATGTAAAAGAAGTGATTCAATATATGAGAATTACACTTGGTTTGGTTTACATAAACTATACATTTTTACCTTATAAGAGGAGAGACTGTTTCTATATGTTAAAAAAACATAATGCACATCATTAATATTACTTATAATATTTTGAATCATCATTGGGAAGGCTGGAACAAGATTCTGCCACATGACTTCTATTCAAGCTTTTTATTTTTTCACATTACCAGCTACTTCCTTGGCGGTGAACACATAAAAATAATAAAGGGACTTGTCACTAGAGCCATTCAAAATTATATTATATAGAGGTAGCAAACTTTGAGCAAGTTGCCAACTATAAATCCCTTTGTCACAAGGACGTTAACTTCTGATTAACTAAGATTCTCTGCAGAAAGGTATTTGTTCTCTTCTTATCTCTGGGGCTAAGCATCCGTATAAACGGTTGTGCCCCCCTTTTCTCTTTCCGGGTACAGTTAACTCCAGTTATAGCCATAGAAAAAAGAAAAGTCGAAACTCCTACTTGGAAACACTGTCCCTTCTCAACAACACATTGCAATGCAGCAGAATCAGTGACAAATCTAGAAAATTTAGGTGATGGGGCGAAAATAATACATATTTATAACAAAAAATTTTGTATAATTTTTATGTTGATATAATATCAAACTTAATAAGATAATGGAGACAAAATATGTATATATACATATACTTCCAAAAAAACTACTCAAATTTTAGTGGGGCGCAGACCTCCAACCAAATATGAATCAATCCGTCCCTGAGCAGAAGACAGGAAATATTTAACATAAAATAATTCAACAGACTGTGCAAAGCAGGGCATCCGGTAGAAAATTGAAGCTAGATGACATTACTGCTTTGGTGTCCTTCCAAGTTATAAGTGGGAAAGATGTGCAGAAAATCTAGCCAATCAAGGGGAAGCACACAAATGCAAGCATAAAAATGAAGGGCTATTAACGCTGAGCATTTTATTTTCTTAGATAAAATCTCAAATTTAACTATTGTGAATGAACTGGAAAAAAAAAATAGTATTGAGAGAGTTTTATATTAATAATAGACTCAAATCAAATTAATTAAAATTTAATAAATTTTGTGTATTGCTGGTTTAGTAAAAAATTGCAAGGCTAAAACATTCATTAATTACTGGCAAAAGCTGCAAAGGCACCGACCGGGGGGCAGGAGCAGGTGGACATTTCAAATACAAGCGAGTTTTTGGTGTATTTCTCCATTTTGGTGCCTCTTTTATCTGTTGGCTGAATGTGCTCTTGAACAGTGGGCTATTATTGTTGAATATTAGCTGAAGAATAAAAACAAATATCTTGCTTCCTTAGCAGTTAGCAATGATGACCATGAGCATAAGACAAGGATGAGAGGACAAGTTTGGAAGATTGAGTATAAATGGCCCTTTGTTCTGTTTTTCCTGTTCTGTCTTCCAGTGATTGGAGTTGGAAGACAGTTGAGACGGTAAAAAACAAGTATATAAAAACCGTGGAATAAAAATGATCACTTATTTAATATATAAACCGTGGAATATTCAAGCTGAAGCCAAACTTATTCATACCTCATCCACACAATTTGATCATTGCTATGGAATTCAACTAAGTTGAAAGTATATTTTTGACCATTAATAGAAAAACTATTTGTCAGTCTACCCCTTTGAACTCTGCAACTTTGAGCATTGTTATGGTGTTATTGGTGCTGGTTTTCGTTTTCATGGGTTTAAATCTTGAAAGCAACATTTTTGCTTGTGGGAGCAAAGGCATGTATATTTACCCTCTCTAGACCCCACCCAGTGGAAGCTTCGCGTGTTGGGCTGCCTTTTTTTTTAAGATCATTCTACCTGCTTATTTGTTGATTATAACAAACAGCTGGACAACTCAATAGAAAGTTGAGTGGCTGTGCTACACAAACTAGTATCAACAGTTCATGGATAGCTAGCTACCTATCTTAATATAAATATTTAACAGCACAAGCATCATATTTACAATCTCTAGAATGAGACAACACAAACTTTCTACTTTTTGTTGAATGGGGGTGGTAGTGTAAAATCATCGTTACTTGTATCACAAGAGACCACACAAACGGGGCCTTGAACAGAATTGTCTTCCATTGGTTTTGAGAAAGGCCATAACCCCAGCAGTTATTCCAGCATAGATTACAGTAGATGCATAATGGTGTGCGTTTCGACCCGCTAGAAAACAAACAAGAAAGTAGATGCCCGAGTTTATAAAATAAACAAGAAAATAAAAAAGGAAAGAATAAAAGCAAAGTGAGCATCAAGGACCCTTTATTCAGATGGAAGAAAGACAATGTATATACCTTGCTGAAGACTGAAGGTTGTTGCTGTCAAACCTCCAATTATCAAAGCTGATGCCACTGGGAGGTACTGCATGTTAACAGTTTTCCACAAAACATGTCAATGCCATTGAAACTTCGTTTGTTTAAGCCGTTTTAAAAGAAGAAGTGTGATATAGTTATCTATTTCCACTTCCCAAAGTATCCCTTCACCTAACAGGTGAGAGACTAATCTTAGGGTATGGTCTGGTACTTAAGCGGGGACCCCTCCAGTGTTTTTTTCCATAAACCCTAAACAGCATTTATAGTGTGCTGAAATGGCTTGTCAAGAATTGGTTCGGTTTTGGGTACGTGTACTGTTTCTGATGAATCTGCTGAAGTTAACCATATACCAGAATGCATAATGCATCAATTTGTGTCATGCGGTCAAATGAGAACTGGCTCATCGGGTAGATGGCCATCCCATATATGTCAACCATGATCTCCACAAACTAAAACAGCTGTTACATTATTCCATCCCTCTCCACCTTGAGTGCAAGGGGATTTTCACAAGGACATCCTAAAAATGACAAGTTTGTCTCATCTGAAGCCAACCTAGATATGATAGGATCTATTGAATGGACTGTGTCATTTTCTTTCTCAATTCATTACAAAATTTAAGGATTGGGGGTGAAAACAGAGAGACTAGGTTGTGGTGCCACTTACGGAAATAGGATCAAAGCTATTCAGCTGGAGGGGAGAAGGATTGTTTCTACTGACAGTATAGTGACCGCTTATCAAATCCAAAGCATCCTGCAAAAGATATGAAACTTGTCAAACACTTTGAGATTGAGTGGTCTTAGTTTAAATGAGTGGCAAGCGTAACAAACAAAAATACTTGCCTGTCGAATCCCATCATGGAAATTATTCAAGTAATATCGTGAAAGTGCACTCATCCCATCTTTAATTAGTCCAGTTATTGTTTGTTTTCCATACCTGCACCATATTCCAAAATGTATCAATATCTGAAGGAAAAATTTGGAAAACAGAATTTCAATACCAGAATCTCATACCTAACTATGTCCCCTTTGAGGGCATGAGTCCCAGTATACTCAAGGCTTATCTCATCACCTTGTTCTGCCCACACTAAATGTAATAAATAGAGTTCAAATAAGCAGGGCAGTAATTCAAAAAAAAAGAATGGGTAAATTATCCATAACTTCCATACATGTTCTATATTTTCCATATTCTTCACCAAACGTAGAAATGCACTCAGAAGGAGTAAGCACTCCAATCCTCTGCAACTGTAGATTTAATGATTTCTGGGCCAGATAACACTACAAATAGAGCAAAGATAGTCAAAACAAGTTATCATGTAACTATCGAGACATGCTACATAACTTCAGAAGAATCAGACGAGGAATAATAAAAGAACAAGTCTTAGCAATCAATTAATCAATTATGAGCAAACCTGAGTAACATTTGTTCGATCGAGGGAATCGATGCAGTTTGATCTGATAAGTCCTCTCTGCTCCTCTAGTACATTTCCTTTTCTATCTATCAAGAAGTATCTGCTCAGCTGAAACAGCAATGATTAAAAATCTGAATTATAGATTGCAAGCATATCTAGATTGTGGCAACTATCTATTTAATTTGTATATAATATTTGATGATTTTGTTTTTCATTACCTTTGTTTTTCAAAATCCTCTGAGATTTGATCATAAAGGATTTTCAGATTATCAAAGTTTGAGCTCTTACAGTGGCAATGGAAATCAAAAGGCACATATCTGCCATAATCCATGAGTCAATGAAAAAGGTTAAAAGAAAAAAGAAAAAGTATGACACAAAATAATCATATCACTGCACTGATACAGTTTAAGCTATCATACAACCAAAAGCAAATGCCATTATCACAAGGTTGCAATATAAGTGTATGAGGAGAAAAGGAGTCTAAATTATCACCTCACATTTTGCTGATTTTGCATTTCAGCAGCATATGCTGCACTTAATTGACCTTCTTCACCATGCTGCAACAGTAAAGTTGACAAGAAATTCCTCAAAAATAATATACATAGTAACACGCACTAAAAAGGGAAAACTGGCTATGGAGACTGGCTGAGGATTACGTTTACCCTCTAGGCCAGGATAACAGAACTCAGCCAATCGTAGCCTGAATTCCCCTACTTAAACTTTTGTTGGAAAGGACGGAAATATTTTAATATGATGTGATGCAAAAAGTCCATAAACCAGCCAGCTGTTTGAGGCAAAACTGAGAGCCAAACACATTTTTACCCAATCATGAATAACTTTGCCTCCCAAGCATCAAGAAAATGCTACATATCTTTGGAATCACAATAAATCTGAGAAATAAATTTGTGACAGATTCATGGCTTAGAGTAGAAAGAGAGAAGATAGAAGTCATACTTTATCGGTTAGATCAACTGCTACTATCTCTCCATATCTTTGTATTAGATCATGGAAATGACGCTCCACTACAATTGGCTGAAGCAGGAGTGAAGAAGGATAAAACAAAAGAAACATGTATTAATATAAACCTCATGGTAGAACCATTAAAGTGCCAGCAGAATCCAGAATAGAAGTTTACCGTTTGCTCGTGATTAATAACCCTAAGGTGTGGTTTATAGCTTAGATCAACAATCTGCTCCCACAGCAGAGGAACTGAACCTCGAACCTGCAAAACAATTAATTGGAGTACAAATCACAAACTGGGAGGCCAAAAATACCTAGAAGTAAGGAACAATCAGAAACATCTCTAAACACACAACTAAAGTTTGTTCAGCAAATAAAATGGTGAAGCTCTATATCCTTCAAATTGAATTAACTATATTTGAAACTTCAGGAAAATATGGCATTGAAAGTCCTTCAGCATGTTTGACAATATTAGAATTGAGTGGAGCCTAACTCAACCTTAAAAGCTAGCTCAAGTAGGAGGATAGCCCATACTATTATAAAGAGTATTTTAGACATATGCCTAGCTGAAGCGGTACTTAACACACCCCGCTCAGATCCAAGGTTGTACATCTAGAGCATAAAGTTTGCAGGATCCGACCTCTGCAAATGGCCCAACAACAAAGGATAGGCTAGTTCAAAGGGAAGGATTTCCCAAGCCATTATAAACAGTATTTTAATTATATGCTAGCCAATGTGAGACTTAACATACAACATTGCAAATTCTTAGAAACATGGAAAGCTATTACATGAACATCTATTTGAAGAAACTATTGAAATGAATTATTAGATGTTGATTCTTCATTAATGTATAATAATACCTGCAAAAATGAGGACCTGAATTCTTCAGTTTCAAGCAACTGTTCAGTTTCAATAAAATTGGCAGCATCACCTTCAAGGTTAGCTCCTCTTCTCCACATTCTTGTTCCTACATCACCATATTGCCATGTTACAATGAGCTATTACAAATTTATTATATTATTGTAAAAAGGAAGCATCTTTGGAACATTGTACCTAGGCGCCGTGTACATCTCCTTGAAACTAATGTTACCATAGCACGTGAGTCTTTTAGCTTCAGTTCTGTTGCTTGGAAGCTTAAAACCAAGTTAAGGGAGAACATTACAGGCTTCTCATATTGAATGCATACTTATTTCATTTTCATCATTTTATTGTACTTATGAGAAGAGCTACGTTATGTGGAGAGCATATACACATGCACACACAACCGCGCACTCAAACCACACATACACAAGGAGGGTGAAGGAAGGATATTCCCTTGTACTACGGGCATAATGAATCTGTCGAGCTGCAACCATAAAGAATAAGTGTTGACAGGACAAACCTTATGATCAAAGTATCAAGCTAAAAATTCAGCAAACAGGAAATGCTGCCAATTATCTAACCTTACACTCAATAAGCTCCTCCAAAAGATGTTTGCTCCAGACAAATCGAGGGTCAGCCTGTAATACAAATTGAAAAAGGATACCTATATTATTAGCAATATTTTACTGACAACTGAATTAAATGCTGTCAACAGAGATCTAGAGGACTTTCTTTGATCTTCCCCATTCTATCTAGAATTAAAAACATTAGATGAATCGAACTTAACATGACATCTTGAAATGACATCATGGAAGAACTAAGCAATAAAATAATGTATCATAATGAAGTAACATAAGCAGGATGAAACAAGACATACGTGAAATTTCATCTGTAACAAACAACACAACTGAATTACATATGAATAAAATGTTGGTGGCAGAATGGTTCACTCTCAATAGATATATGTAGAAGAACATTTCAGTTTAAGAAACTGTTCACTTAGGGATTGGAATCCAGATGAGAATTATTCCCAGAAGATCAAGGATTATGTCAACAAACCTGCTTCCATAATGGCTTACTCATCCACCCATCTACTAACTTGCTTCTTCTCTGCAAGCTGGTGGGCAACCATGACATCAATTGATGTGACATTGATAATAACAAACCAGAAATTTAGTGACTGTGACTCTTACTTCAATGTAATATCTGTTTCATATGAATAGTACAAACCCGGCATAGACTCCACTATTTTCAAGAGAGTCACAAAGTAAGCCTCATCCTTTTTCTGCATAAAGATATGCATAGAGAACATATTAAACATTAATCACACATATAACATTTGAATGATGCCTCAATAACTTCTGACAAAATAAATCCTTACTTCTTGCCCAGTTGAAAACTGTAAAGCCTCATTACAGGCAAGTACTCTCATAGACATCACACGATACACTGGAAAACCAAGGAAACTTCCAACTTCCTTCCTAGAAGTTATTACAATGGCATAAGTTCCTACAACAAGGCACACATCATTAAGTTTTAATGACTATAAAGGAAGTTATGGTATTAGACTAGGTGGTCACTTAAGAAAAACCGAAAAAAAAAAAAAAACAGGGAAGAAAAAGATAGTTCATCTCAATTCTTTTAGCTATCTCAACATTGTTATGCTAAATCACATGCAGTCAAAATGATCAAACTGAGATGAAGGCCACATATTAGATGAACATCCTTTAACAGGAAATTTGAAGGAAGAACAGTTGCAGGATTAGTCAATGTCATCAATTGCCAAAACATGCATGACTATGTGGTATGTACAAAGGGAGTTAGATTTTGTTTTTCCCCTGCCAACAAACATTCCAACTGAACAAAGATCCTCAAGGAGGAACAGGACATGATTCAATGTTAATACCAGCCAATCAAGCATGCTCACATGCAAACAGAAAAATGAATAAATGTGACAACAAATTCAAATGCAAGTACATATAAAACAACTCAAGATAAAAAGCACATAAGCATTTACCTACAACCAATCTTATTGTTCCCAGCACACCATAAATTGTAGATGTCCTTGATGGACTTCCTAAGCACGTGTCATCTGCAATTTTTTTTTTTTCAAAAAAAATAATTATAAAAAGGAAATAATTAAAATAAAATGGTTAATTCCAAATAGGCTTCTAGAATTGGCAATACATGGAGCTGAAACTAAATAACTAAATAAGAGCCAACCAAACCTCAGAATACAAGCAAAGTAATTTTTGTCTTTAAATGTGTAAATGGAGGTATTTAGTGAGATATTACACACGATCTTTCCTTTTTTCCCGAAACAACAACTAACCAAAACTTGGTCAGCCAAGACACCAGATAACATTATGCTTGCAATGAAATGATCTCTTTTGATAATTCCATGATCCCATTAAAATCCTTTCTAATCCAGAAATAAATTAGTAACTTCTCAACATATTTTCTCTTAATAAAAAATTAAAAAAAGAAAAGTTGCAAACTTCACAGAACATTTCCTGCATTTTCTCTGCAACAAATCATAAAACGAAGAAACTGAAATAAACAGGGGGGGGGGAGGGGAATATAATGAACGGATTATTACCATCAAGTAAAGTGATGTTCCCATCATGACGGCTAATCCAGAAGCCTTGATTGGGGGATTCATGGGATTTGATCACAAACTTGTCCTGAAACTCAAGCAATTCCAGCTCATCATAAAGCTTGAACCTTTCAGCTGAACCCGAAGAGGGCTCTACGTCCATTTTCAAAGGGTAGCCAAAAAGAACAAAGAACTTAACAAGACAACATCAAAACCAACCCAGAATTTTGGTTAAGGTATTTAATGTTGGGTAATGATGAAATGATCAGAAAGTTATACGTGACAACTGTTTTTTGTCGGAAATTACCCGCATACCCCCCAAATCACTGAAGACCAGATCACGAAGAAATAGATAATCTATATTCCAGAGCATGCTAGCGTGTATGAAAATCCGAAAATAAAAATAAAAATAAATAATTCTCCCCCCCCCCCCTCTCTCTCTCTCTCCCCTTAATAACAGAAGTAAGAGTGTAATTAATGGTCTAATATTTAAGAACAAAACGTATCCTCATTCGATTTTGAAATTTCAGTAATTAGACTCCATCATTTTTAGTAAATCGAAAGTCAGATTATGATTCATTTATGTATAATATCTGTATGCATTTAGTTTAAGTGAAAAGGGTACGGGTCACTTAAGCATACAGTGATTAGAAGTAACAATATTATGAGGGAAAAAAAAAGTAAAAATAGAAAAGGATGCTCTCCACCAAACAGGTAAAAAAAATGCTAGGATCCGTGTACAAGCAACGCATTATTCGATTTCCTTCATGATTAGATTGGTACGGTTATTTCTATGTTTTTCATATTTTATGTGGTAACTTCGGGAGAAAATTAAAGTACAAAACAGACAAGCTGTTTGCTGAAAATTGAAGGTGCTACGGGAAAAGGTAGTCATGGTTATGCAGTACAAGACGATGCTGTTGTTAGTAAGGAAAATTTTAACATCAGCTAGATTAGCGTGCAGAATTATTTCCTTAATTTTTCTAGTTTGTAGTAAATGAAGATGAAAATGGAAAAGATATTTCTATCAAAAAAGGCAAATGAAGATTATAGAGTAGTCATCGTTAAATATGAGGATGATAGTGTAATCATTCTATAGTATGTTTAGGGGCTTTGTATTGTTTAGTACTCCCACTAGAAGATGAATCTCGAGTATTTTAAACGGAAGCAGATACCATCTCAGCCAAGAGGTTGGAGGGGATTTAAGGGAAGCAGGATGACCATTGGCTGTACTAAACCTTTATTTTGGCTATAAAAGTTTTATTGAAATGAGGTGAATATATAGAGAAATTACTAGTAAATCTCGAGAGGATGATTTAAGTATCAAGAAACTGGTCATTCAATAGTTTGCTGGTTTTATGGGGTGAATATGCTTGCAAAGCTCGGACACATCATTCGGGTACCGTGCCTATGTGTCAAATGGTTGTCTGTGTCAAATTTTAGATAACACATTCATAATATATGTTTGTAATATTTAATTTAAAAATTTCTTTTATCTGACTCCAAAGAAAAGTACAATATAAATAAAATCATTTAAAATCTTAAAAAAGAAATAATATACAAATTTTGAGTTCATTTTAGATTTTTAAATAATTTCTAACATTGAATAAAGAAAATAAGACATAAATAAAACTTATATGAATAATATTATGAATAATAAATATCAACCAAAAAAATATTATGAATAACGAATTATATATATTTTTTTGTGTTCTATAATTTTTAAATTTTTGTTGTGTCTCTTGTAGCCGTATCCTATCCTAGAAAATGCCTCTCTTGAAGTCTCTCTAGTACATCTGAACAAACTTTGGTGATGTGTGTTAAATTAATCCAAAGCAATGGAAGTGAGGTACATTACTTGATCCATAACATTAGGACTGGTCTCACGGAACTGAGAGAACTGATACTTGGAGGGCCTACTTATCGTTTCTCTTTTGAGCACAGCGTTATTACCTTATCTAGGTTTGTTTTTTGTGGTTCACAACATTTTAAGTTAATATATAATCATCTTAGCTTTACAATTCATTTCTTTTTTAGTGCTTTGTGAATGGAGATGTCATGGAGTTTGATGCTGCTCTCTTCATTTAAGGGCAAGAACCTACACTACCGGCATTTAAGCTCAACTTACTTGTAGCTTCAAGTGCATAACATGATGCAGCATTAGGGATATTTGGACAAGACGAGGTTGATTTTGAATACTGTACATCAACTTCATTTACGTTTTGTAATACATAATCAGCATGAAGGAATATGAGCACTGGCTAGAGAAATAATACAACAACAACAATTAAACCTTATTCTACTAGGTGGGGCCGGCTATACAAATTAGATGACGCCATAAATGGCTACATGGGGTTGGCTAGAATAATACTATCATTATAATTTAGTAGGACAGGTACTGCATGCGGCATGTCATGCAGAATATAATCTTGTTTGTTTCATAATATGACACCATAAACCATGCCATTTTATTCTCACATGGCAACACAAAGTAACAATTATGACCACCTCAACCTAAAAAAAAGCAGCAATTTTAACTTGTCCTGATTACTTTAAGCAGAATTATGCAGTGACGGCTTGTGTGTAAGCATAGGTGCATTCTTCTTAATTTGCATGGTGACCTTTGGGTCCATAGGCTTCCTATTCAGAAAATTTGAGTACCATTGAGCAGAGAGCTTAGGCTGCCTCCTCAAACTTAGATCTTCCAAATCAATGTAATATAGTCCATAACTACACTCATATCCAGTCAGTAACTCAAATGCATCCAAGAAGGACCATACAAAATAACCTTTTACATTTGATCCTCTTCTTTAAATGTGTCAAGAATAAAGCAAATGATGGGAAAGAAGAAAATCAATTAGCATTCATGAAACAATTGATGACTATTTTAAATTAATTAGAGGTGTATTATGTTCAGACATTATACACCCTTTGTAAGGTCCCCAGTCGAAAATGAAATTGAAAGTAGAATTACCTCAGTGCATCAAGCATGCTACCAACGTATTCATGCAAGTACTTCACCCTCGACCAGTCATCCAATGATGAATTACGAGGTGTTTGTTGGCCTGCAAAGTCCAAAGACTTAACATACAACTAGATAATAGAAGGTTATGAAATTTGTTAATCAAAAAAAAAAAAAAAAAAGTGAAGCTTTTGAAATTATGATTTCAGGGAGATACATAGATCATCATGTCATCCAAAAATGTCTGCATAAATTGTTTTCACTTTGTGGGAGATGAGAGAGAGAGCGATACCATTTTCGTGTATGTAAATTGGAAAGTTGCCATAAGCTTTCTTCAATGAGTCTAGCAACCCTTGCAAACTCCAGGTTGTGATTGGAATCTAATTCAACTTGCTGGTTAGTGCAAACTACTGAAGATCCATCCTAGAAAAAGAAGAGGGGTACAGGACCATGTTCCTACTCTTACCTCACAAGTAGGTGTATCGTTTTGATATTCTACAACCAAAGAACATTAATTAGCCACATACAAATAAATAAATAAATAAATAAATAAACATTAATTAGCTGTGTCAGTTCCTCAAAATTGGATTAAGGTGGATCACATCCTAGACTGATTACACCTACAAGAATTTACAAACTAAAAACATCTCCCACAATAGGCTGAGCCAAGTATAGAGTTTAGACTAAATATGTTAACATTCGATGCCATGATTTATATTAGGAAAGATGAATATGTGTACTAACAGAGGTAAGAATAGACAATGAAATGGATTTCAAAATGTTGGATGAATATGAAGAACAACTGGAGTTAATGTTTTTCACATTTATGTTTGTGTGAGATATGACTGCATACAGAAGAAATTCTTCCAAGGCGTGTCATCGGAGCCACAAAAGGTCTATAACAACTATTAGCAAGTGTCAGCAGGGGCAAGAAACGTTTGATCGTCAAAATCAGAAATGCCTTCCCAAAGGGTTAGAGAATCTAAAGAAATAATTAAAAAACCACAAATTCACCGATCTAATTGAAGAGAAATAAAAATCACAGATGTTAAAGTCAATGTAGCAGCAAATGAAATAGCAAATCTACAAAAATAAGTTGTTGAAGCTCAATTTAGAATTGGTTATCTATAATGAAGAGAAATTTATCTATAAATAGTTGTTGAAACTCAATATGGAATTGTTTATCTAATCAAAACTTCAGGAAATGGTTCATTAACATACGTTCAAGTTCCACTGCCATATCAGTCATGTAATCTCTATGCTCCACCTGCAGGCTGCGATCACTGTTCTTAACATAAAGTGTGTAGTAAAAGTTTATCCCTAAGAAGTCCATTGAGTCCTTCAGCAGATTTGATTCCTTTTGTGTAAAAGAAGGAAGCCTCGAGCCAGCATTCCTTTTCATTATATCAGGGTAATCTCCAAATGTAAAAGGATTTAAAAACCTGTAACAACAAATCAAAGACAAACCTACTGTAGCAATTAATGTATAATTGAAAAGAAACCTACTATAACAATTAATGTAAGATTGGAAACTATGAAATTTATTTAGTTGAAAGACAAAATTTATAGTGTCGCATTTTTATGACAATATCCTTTACTGCACTGTTGTAAGAGATATAAAATCTTGGGAAAAAAACATTTTACCCCTAAATTATAGGCCATATGTAGTTTATCCCCAATATTTTGAAAAAATGCAAATCAACCCTTCCATTAAATTTTCCATCCATTATTAATGGAAATAGCACAAGTTCAGAGAAAGCTTAGAGTATTGGGTTGCACGTTATTTTTTACTTTAGGGACTGAAGTGCACATAATCCAAAGTTCAGGGGTATAGTACTCTTATTTTCCGTTAACAATAGATATAAATTTAACAGAAGGACTAAAGTGCATATTCAGGAAAGTTATGGGGTTAATTTGCACCTTTCCAAAATGCTGCAGGTAATGTACATATGGCCTATAGCCCAGGGGGGTAAGATGTTTTTTTCCCTAAAATCATTCTCATATGAATGGTATTAAAACATCAATTATCAAGAGTTTGATCTTTGTCTTCTTCATGATTTAACTTGCATCCAAGGCAATGTATTCTCCACGCTTCAAGCATATAGGACTCTTGTGCAAAGGAACATGTCAGAGACCTAACAATTCTCTGTCTTCACTTAACATTTTAAATCTTTTGGGGAGTTAGTATTTTGCAATCCCAGAATTCCACATAGATTAAAGTCAATAGAAATTAGAGAGAGAGATATATCATTACCAGATTGTTACTTACCACCCAAAAAAAAAGTCATGGGCCCTTTGAGTTGCAGTTATATCTTCACTACTATTCGTTCGTGGAAGAAGACCAAAAGTAAGAAGATTAAACCCGACAAGGCCATGTTGCACGCCCTGCATTTAACAGAGATTGTGTTCTGAACAAATTAAATGATGATTTTCACTATTTATTACCAAATGCAAATAGAAGGCCTAATGAATGACAAAGAAGAGGGGCGCATGTGCCATATGTTATTTCACCTTGTACTTCTTCCTATACAATCTAGCAGCTGATGCATGTGCTAACAACACATGATGTGCTACCAAATATGGCTCAGTTGAGGAATTTCCCCTGGAGCAGTTAGCTATATAGGAAGGAGAACAATGCTGAGGTGGTAAGAGTCCAAAATCATAGCCAAACCATGCATACCCATTGGCCTCATTCACAGTGGTCCAATACTTTACTCTGTCACCAAATTCTCTAAAACACACATCCGCATATGTTGTGAAGTCTTTCCTACAAGCGTACATATATGATATATAGATACATTAATCAAAATAAAACCATTTCTCAATTTTGTACTGAATTTGGCATGATATCCTATCTAGCACAGGATGGTAACACAATAAAGTTTGGGAAGCATACACTATTCTCCTACTAACCCATCCTCCATATTCATCCTCAAGTGTTTGTGGTAGGTCCCAGTGGTATAATGTAACATGTGGTTGGATTCCTGCAAGATGAAGAAACATCAACAAAAATGTATGTTAACATATAATTAACTCGGAAGGACCTTCTTAGGCATTAATCAAACTTGAAAAGGAAAATCAAGCCTTCAGAAGAACCATGGCTTATCAATTCATTGATTAGGTTGTTGTAATACTGCAATCCCTTGGGATTAACTGGTCCCTTCCCATCTGGTAATACACGGAAACAAGATGATCAGAATCAAATGGAGTAAGAGATTCAATGCACCCTAATCAAACGAAGTGTGTCAAATGCAAATAATAACTTTTGTCATTATTTTAGACATTGATTTAAGAATCTCTAATAGACACAGCACTTGGTGAACTTTACCAGGAATGAGTCTTGACCATGATATAGAAAATCTATAGGCATCTAAGCCCATGTAGGCCATGAGTTGAACATCTTCCTGCAGGAAATCAAGTTATCAATTCAAAGCTTATATACAAGGTGCCTCTTGTACATGTGTATGCCACATTATTTATATATATACCTTGTATTTATGATATTGATCACCGGTAACGTCTCCATCACCTTCATACAAAGCCCCTGAAAATATGTTTTAGATATTCAAATTTTTTTCTTAAAAAGATAATAAAACACAAGAAATAAATAAAAATTTGTTTAAGAAATGAAGCATAATATATATGACACAATGGACACTACCGTTTCCAGCATGGGCGAAAGTATCCCATATGCTAGGCTTCCTTCCATCTTCATTTGCTGCACCTTCAACCTTTCACATTACCCAAATACCCATATATATATATATATATATATATATATAGATAAACAGGTATATCTTAATCAGAAACAGAATCAAAAGACTAGTACAGTGAACTAGTAATAACCAAATGAAAAAGGAAGAATTAGCAAGAGCAAAATCTTTGGAACTGCAAGGCAGAGAGAAGAACCTGATAAGCTGAGGTTGATGCACCAAACACAAAGTCAGGTGGGAACTCATCTTTGCTCAGAGTATCAGCACAAGGAAGGACTACAAGTGCTAGCAACACTGCTGCACATAATAACTCTACCAGAGCAAAGGCCTTCATGATCAAAGAAATTCTTACTGGCTTTGAGCTGTGTCTTTGGACTATCAAGTTTACACTTATTTTGCATTCTTATTAGTATTTCATTCCCTGTGGTCAACGGAAATGCTTTTGTCGGTGTTCCGAATTGCTTTTTTTCGGAGGGGACTAGCCACATTATAATGCCATTCATGTCAATTGTAAAAAATCTAGACATCAGATTTTCTTCGAGAGCTTACGACAATTGACCAGTATAATGATGCCAAGTGTTGATTTCCTAGTTATCAACCGAAGAAAGCAGACACCCTTATGTATTCTTGGGACCCGTTCCGATGTCAGTTATCATCACTTTTTTTTTTTTAACTTTCAAAAAAGTTAAAAATCATAATTTTAAATTTTTGTCGTATTTGGTTATATAATTTATTATTTTTTAAAAAATTATTTTTTGTCTTTTTAAAAAAAATAAAATATCTAATTTTTTAAAAAATAATTTTTAAAATACTCAATACAAATATTTCTATTACTACATATCTCAATATAAAATAATTTATTTATAAATTATTTTTTAGAATTTTCTTTTATATAAAAATTTAAATAAATTATTTATTCAAACATACTCTTAAAATGAAATATTTGATATAAGGATAAATAGTTCAAGTAAAAAATCTTCTATTATCTATTATATTACATTAAAGCTAAGACCTAAGCTATCTGTTAACAACTCATAAGTTAGAAGTTCTAAATAATTACCACATTAACATATCATTTGAGTTGTTATTCCCACATTAAGTCTCTTATTTTTTTAAGTTGATACATACTTATTTTACTACCATAATTATTCATTTATGTACAAATTTTAGTAATCGATAAATACTCTACCTTTTAACTATACAATTTCTTAACTTTAACTCCCATCACTTAATTGTAATACAAAGCATTTAGCTACCAACATTAACACATTATAATAACATTTGATTATCCTAAATTCAATTTAAGAATGAAATATAACTACAAAATCATAAAAAATTTAATAAAATCAGCTACACTACAATATCTACCAAATATCATTTCAATATCTACATATTTAAAAATTCACAAATATATATAATTATATATTTGCAAAATTATACACACTTTCTACAAATTATTAAATGACCAGTTAAACACTTTTTTCAATTACTGTAGCTTTACTTATCCTTAATATTGTATTTCGTACTCTTGCAGTGTCTTACTACAATAAATTACAACTTTATATTCAAATATTATATAAGTTTTAAAAATATAAGTTTAATTTTTATATACTGACAGTATAAAATAATTTTACATTATTAGCTAATAGAAATTCAAGAAATTACTAAATCGAATAGTGATCATGATATTAATAATTAATATTAAAATTATAAAATTAATTTTAATTAAATCATATTATTTGAATTCTTAATATTCCATTAAACCATAAAATACCTTAATTTATGTCGTTTTATTTTATTTTAAATTTTCACCCTGTTATACATATTTTAAATTACGAAATTATATACCTTAAATTTCTTACTCAAAATTATTGGAACTTTTATATTTTCTAACTACAAATTTCAAATCATTCTTCATTCAAAAATATCATTAATTTTAAACATTAATTAACACATTTCAAAAATATTGTTTCTATTAATCATTAAGTCAACATCTATTAAATTATTTTTATATTCATTTAATTAATATTATTTATATCTTTTTTTTCTAACAAAAAAAAATATATCATATCGGTGTATGTGCAATGCAGATGACTAAATCTGGTTTTTCTTAATCCTAGAGCACTTAAGCGAAAAGAAAATAGTTAATTGTCTCCTTCAAATGTGACTTTTACGTTTGGACCGGCGTTCCTAACTATTGGGTATTCGGCCGAAATATGACACGTATAATAATGATATTTATACATCATTTTCATTATACTATGGCTCTTTTCTTTACCTAATAGAATAATATGAATTCTGTTATCACACATCTTTTAAATTTAATGGTTAAATATAAAAAATATAAATAATTATATAAAATATATCTTCACATTCAATCATTAAATTTAAAAAATATGTGATACACTTCACTTTATGAGATGCATCACAAAATTCACCTAGAATAACCAAAACATGCAATCCAATACATTCTTTTTCTTTCTTGATTGAGACAAAGATTTTTGGTACGAAAATCTTTTCGTGGAATCAGTACGAACGAGTGTTTTTAATTTCCATCAAATATTTTGGATTTTCTTTTTTATTTATTTAATACAAAATTGCGTGATGACAAACAATCAACAATTGCCACGTTGTTTCGTAACACTTTTGTACTGTTGTATAAACTTCGATGTGTAAACTTGTAAACTACCGATAAGCGCATAGATCAGTCGCTAGAACAATATTCTATCTTAATAAAAAATTTTGGATTTGGATTCAAGTTTTAAGCACATAGTTATGATAAAAATTTAAAGAGAGAATTTTATCGTTCAAATGGCTTTATCTGATCTGAATAAAATTGTCTCTAATAAAAGGATATATATAATTTTGACAAAAAAAAATTTAATATATAAACTATAATGTCCATTAATATATGTTACCTACTTTTCTTTTTCTAGTACCCTAATCCTCAATAAATTGCAAGTCATTTTATTAATTGTAATTATAATAATATAAATGATACTTTTCCATACTCTCTACTCATAAACCCCTTATCGATAATGTTATTTTATTCATATTATACTATGAAATTAATTTATATATTGATAATGTAAAAATTTTTATATAGTCATTTAATTATATTTTGTTATATCAATAAATATGATTAAGTTTTATATCCACTATTTGAATGATCATACAAATAGAAAGATATGATTGATTGATTCTATAAAAATTTTTCATACTATCAATATATCTAAATTAAACTCTTATACTATTTTTACACTATTCTTTTAGAGCATAAAATAATAAAAATTCACATTTAAACATACATTCTCTCCATCTGTAAATTTTAAATTTTAAGTGAAAAAATGTAAAAAAAAATGTAAAATTTGTAGTGCACGAGTAACTTATGCAAGTATTGTAGCCTTTTTGAATAGTCAAAATGAAGTATTGTAGAATTTGTAAAGGATATGTAGGGTTAAGGGTTTAGGGTTAGGATCTATGGTTAGTGTAAAATTTGTGCAAGCATAATTGCTTTAGTGTTAGTTTTCATTGATGACAACTTTGAGATTAGCACTTATTACATCGGATACTTTTTTTGGTTTAGAAAATCGTAATGACTTCCTTTTATTAGTCACTTGCAAGAAGAAATAGCGTAAACTTTAAGAATAATACATAACAATATAAAGATGGAAGTTAGGTATAATTTCTTAAATAAAGAAATGTTTTAAGATATAAAGTAAGGGATTAAGTGTGTCAAGTTATTAGAAGCATTAACTACAGAAAATGTCCTGTGCATTGCACGGGTTTGTGAACTTTTTTATAATTACTTTATAAGAATACTTTTAAAAAGAAAAGATGCAATAGCAATTAAAAATTAGATGTTGAAAGAGTATATTAAATTTATTTTCTTTAATTGTTCAGCACAATAAAATGGATAAAAAATAATTACATTGAGGGCATCCATTAAACACTTTATTGCATACAATATTTTTAGCATAATTTATATATATTTCTTATACTCCTTAATTATAAGAGCTCTCAACCATTTTGGCAAAGTCACTCATGATAATATTGGAACATATAATTATCTATGATTAAATTCTTGTTTTGACAAGTGTAACTCTCATATAGCTCAACATCTATCCTTAACTTTTTTAATTGTTTATTGTCATTGAACAATACATCTTAATCATAAATTATATTTTTCTCAAAATAAAATATTACTTTGAGTCATTTTTTGTCAGAATTATCCAAGAAAAAATAGTGTCACCTTGAAATTGGTGCATTTTTTATGTTAAAATATGTTAGTTTGTACTAATTATTTGGATGTAATTGAATTCTTAAATGCAAATGCGAAATTTAAGAATTTCTTTCATTTATTTTTCTTTTTCAACAATTTTGTCTTGTTCGCACGGTACATTTGATATGTTTGTACTTTCTGTAAAAGATTAAAGTAAATGAGTAGTTACTAATATATTATACAGGTTTGTTTATATTTTTCTATAACTATTTTAAATAAAAATATTTTTAAAAAAGTTTTAATAATGATTGAAAGCTCGATATAATAAGAATTAGAGATAATATTCGTGTATTGCATGGATTTGTCAATATTTTGTGATAATTAATTATTTTTAACAAAGATATCTTTAAAAGATTTATGATAGTAATTAGGAATTTGATATAACAAAAATATACTAAATTTTTTTGTTTAATTGCTCTAAGCAATGAGCTTGTTCGAATGTGCTTGTTTGGATATAAAAATTGGTTAATTTGATAAATAAGTATTTTGAAGCCTACGTTGTGAACAAACGAATAATGAGATTTCTACTTATTTTGAAAGATAAAATATTAATGTAATAATTTAGGTTTTAACCTTTTAAAACCGAAAGATAAAAGAATACTATTATTATGTGCAACCAAATAAAGTGTTAGATGAAATTAATATTTGTTGAAGATGTTAAGATTGTTTCTTTCTTTAAATATGACTGTTAAAAAATTTTAAAGAAAACATATTTTATAAAATTAGTTTTACATTTTTAAAATTTATAAATTTAAATTTATGTTTTTACGGGCTAAGAGATTAATTAAATTATTTAAATTCTAATATAAAGAACTTCAAAATTAAAATGTTAATATTCATGTGCAACAAAATTATTGCAAATGAGAGTGAGTCTTAACTACAAATTATATTATTACTTAAAACATATAATAGTCGGAAATGAGAGTGAACTTTATTAGTGTTTAGTGAGTATGAAATGCAAAGTGCAAGTGAATTTTACTATATATATAGATCGGATAATAGCATAGTACTCCTATCCTTTACCCTTATGATGATAAAAGTTAGTAGTTAATTCAATATAATCAATAATCAATACATCTTTAATAGCTAATAAAGTTAACGCATGATTCTTTAAAAACCAGCGCTTGGTTATAGATTTAAAAAAAAAAATTAATGCTTAATTAGTTAATTTAAATGATTCGATAGTTACTCCCCTTAAATAAAATTTTAGATTCAAATATTATGGATAAAAAAAATTAACACTTAAAGAATTTTATTCCTATAATAGACAAACCTATTTTAAACTAAATTAGTTAGAGTTGATGAGCAACCTGGTAATTTAGACAAAATAAAGAATCTTTACAAAGATAAAGTAGGAATGGGGATATCTTCTCCTGACATGATCATCATGTTTTAGAGGCAATTTTTATTATGTACAACTTCACCATATTTACGAATTGTCTTTTCATATAAATCGCGTCTTTCTCTATGACATAATCTTCTCTTGTTATATACTAATTGAGAGCTGATTGAGGGCACATAAATAGTGGATGTATATTGAAAAATGAAAAAAATGATAAAAATATTTAGTGATGGATCCTATATAATTATTATTATTATTGTTCAAAACTTTTTTATTTAAAAACTTTACACAAAATTTATCAGCATGTATAATATTCACATTGATAAGTTTTGTATAAAAAAAAAAAAGAAAAAAACTTATCGACATATTATTGGAAAATACTGGTAAGTTTTTGATAAAAAAAATTAAACAAAAGTAATAATAAATATATGGGATCCATTATTAAGTATTTTTATCATTTTACTTATTTTTTTTCTTATACGGGTCAAATTACTTCACAAAAGATGCGTCCCTCAAACGTTTTTTATATTAATTAGAACAAGACCCATACATCGCGTGAAGCAAATAAATTATAAGAAGAGAAACTCTATTTGTATATAGATATTATCCCGACATACAAAGCAAGAACCGTGAGATTGATGATAAGATATTTTAAAAAATATTAAAAAAATAAAACATCAAAGATTTTAACGGTGGATTGACCTGCATGTCAGATAAAGATGTCCACTTGCTATGGTCATGTAACATTGCTCTTATAAGAATGGTTAATAAACATTATAGAAATAATTTAAAGGTGAAATAAACATATGGTAAAATAAAAATATTATTTATTTATGATACAGTAAAAGTCTAGCAACATAAGAACAAATAGAAAAGAAATATGCTTTGTATGGCTATTTGGATTAAATTGAAAGAATATAGTTGTTTGATATTCAATTGTTTTTCCTCATTTTGAGTGGTTTCATTTTTGTACTTGTTTCTCCATTTTTATTAGGGATGCTTGTAGGTTGTGTTTGTTTAAATTTTTTTTTTTTCAAGTTTTGAATTAAGTTTGGATCATCATCTCAAGTAAATATGTGCTCTTTTTTTTTTTGTTGATGTTTTTCTTATTCGTTTATAAGTGATTTTTTCATCCAATAATGTTATATCACTGTTTATTTATGATACTTTTTCCTTGAGGTTTGTATAAATATAAGCTTTTCATTTGATAGTATTATTGTTGGTGATTATGACACATACATAATATTAGAGATAAATGTTAAGAGTTAAATTTTGTTTACTTAACATGAAGGCAGGTATGTTTAACATGTGTTAGAAATGTATTTGATGATTTGTTACCTGTTTGATTTGTTTCAAAAATACTTAGGCTTCCAAAATGTTGTTTGAGATAAAAGCCTTTGCGACAATATAGTTTTGCAGCCTTTCTTTCAAGGTATCTTGCATTCATGCATATACAGCCAACATCCACGGAAAAGAAAAAAAACAAAGAATAAAAATTAAAAAAAAAAGGGGAAATTGAAACCACGAGCATAGCACCAGTTTCAAGATCATTATCACAACATCGTCGTTCGCGCTTGCAACTCGCCACTACCGTCACCACCTTGTGTCCCTGACACCGGATTCGCGCTACCATATCCCGAGAAGCATGAATCACAGACCCATGAGATTGAGACCTATCTCTCTCTCTCTCTCTCTCTCTCTCCGTTGCGCCCAGTTGTGCTACGCTTCCACGAAGCACTGTGCCATGCAGTCACTTGCTCTGCCTCTTCGCTAAATCTAAGCTTCTATCAAATTTCAAAAATGAAATCCCTAATCAATCAACCTATCATCCACTACACAAGGGGTTTATCCCATTAAGCGCAACCAAGATGTGAAGCAGCATCGCAGAGCAAACATGCATCTCGAGAGCATTTATTTTTCTATTTATTTATTTATTTATTTCTTTTGTATATCTCGAGAGCAAACACTTCAATTGCAAACATTGCTTCCAGGGTGTCTATGGCGAAATTGTTGGGAACAAGTGTTACTAGTTGAGAGAGTATGGTAACAAAAATAGGAATGGATCAAGTGTTGGTATCCGTTGAGTATGATTATTTGACTATACGTACATTTAAATCAAGAATCAAACTCATCAAATAATTTGATAAATACAATATCAAGATTAAATTTACGGCATTTCATGTTGAGATGTAATAGCTTGGTGATGATATTATATACACGTAGCTTAAGTTTTATGATTTAATGTTTTTGTTATTTGCTTATTTTCTAAATTACTAGTCAGAGGAAACGGTCGCTAATGTGACAAAGAGACCATTTTATATGGATTCAACAAGGCTAAGGAATTTGTGGTCATTGTCAGATGAATCTTCTGCTTATGTTCCAGTCGTCTCCTTTGGTTTAGATGCATGTGAGGGTCCATGCAAGTCAAGTCAAACTCTTTGTGAAAGCTCATGGAAACAAGTTGGTGTTAAACTAATTCTCATCGGTATCTTTGTCAGTGACTTGGCGCTCTCTCTTCTCCATTTCCGAAAAGCCAATTGAGCCCTAGATGGGGCTGCCACGAGCCTTTGTTGGCTTGCAATTAGCCCCAACTCTTTTGTAATATTCCGGTCAAGACTTATGGGAATTGTGATTCTTTATCAATTTCAAATTTAGTAAAAGTTTTAAGTTTGCACCCTACGCTTTCTTAGAGGGCTATATAATCGGTATATTTTCTTGAGATCAAAAGTCCTAGTAATTATTTCTTAGATATCAAAGAATTGAAAAGTAATTTTTAATGAATTTTAGAAAGTCATGAACTCGTCCATTTTTAACCCGGAAATTTAAGAAAATGCAAGGTTTTGAAAATTTGTACAAAAATTCAAATGTTGAATTTTGATTCTTAAGGATTTTGATTTTTTCTGATTTTTTTATTGAATTCAAATAGAAGATATTTCTTTATTTACACTTATATTTTAAAGTTAATCGAGAATAAAATTAAAGGGGATAAGATGTAAATAAATGTAATAGACCTTGGCCTAAGTGGTATTGGGAATTAGAAAAAGAAGAAAACCAAAATTTTGGGACCTACGAATAGCGCTCAAGCACAATCCCTTGCACTCCGACCCGATCCTAGTTAGAGCGCTGGAAGATTCTGGACCCATGCCACACTCCAACGCGACTAGTTCAACATGCGAAAATAAAAAAGGGGTTGAGAGCCCTATTTTCTCACTTCTCTTTCTCCTCTCTCGTTTTCTCTTTCTCAAGAATCATCTTTGTTGGGTATTTTTACCATCTTATCTCCTTCCTATATTACCTTTCTTCCCTACCCAACATTTATTAGCTATGTTCATAGTGTTCATAGCCTTTCTACTGATTGAAATATTTGCTTGGCAAGTCAAGGAAAGCTCTAGGAAGCCTTGGGAGGAGATCTAGATTTCCCACCTCGTTCTTCTCCTCCTTTGGTACTCAAAGATCCGATCCTAGAGCAACAAGTTGGCTCGATGATTTCGCCAAGGAGTTCCCACCTTTCTAGCCAGAGCAATGTAAGTATATAGTTTATTTATGGTAGATTTTTGAAATAAATATAAATATAAGATTTATAAATGCTATGCATGTATCTTTTATATATTATATGAATTTACCAAGGAAATGGGGCAATAAAACATAGGTTTAAGAATTTAATTTTCCCTATAACTGCAAGGCAATTGGATAAGAAAAATAGTATGCTATAGTTTTACATACAGGGCATGGGACCCCTTTAGGTATGTTATATTTTCGAATTTAATTTGAAATTATTATAATTTGCGCCATTATTAAATGTTCATAAGAAGGAAAGGAATAATATTTTCTAGGTATGTTATGTCAAAAGAAGTATAAGCTATGTTCATTGAAGCTATGAAGCACGGATATAGATACGAGATATGGATGTGATACAATATGGATACGAGGATACGATAATGTTTTAAAATTATAAGATACGATATGGCTACAATATGACATATAAAAGGAGTAAAAAATTAACATAAAAACATAAAATTTAAATTAAAATAGAGAAATAATGATTTAAATATTAGCATAAAGTCTTGTAAACATACTATAATATATTTATTTTATTGATTACTTTAGAATTTCTATTTATATAGATATAAAAATATCAAAAAATAAAGTAAATTTTTTTAAAATATAGCTAGAAGTATCTAAAAATATCTGTGGAGTATCCGACACGACACATATCTTATACAGATATGACGACTATTTTGAAGTATCCGTGCAGCATAACATTGAAGGAAAGAAAACTGAGAATTTAATCTTCTATAATTGAGTAAAAGAGGTTTTTTGAAATTGAAAACTACATTTGGTAAGAAGAAGCTTATTTACGTTACATTTCAAACTTGCATGAAATTATATATGCTCTGATAAAAGGATTATGGACTATGATCAGGAAAGGCAATAAGATTGAGAATTTAGTTTTTGGATTTGAAAACTATATTTAATAAAGGAAACGAATTTTGTGGGACGAGCCCTTCAAAAAACCATAGCTAACAGCAGTAGGTATTAGATTTGGTGTACCTTGTATGAACCTCATCTAGCAGGGAAGGTGCTAGCTCGATGTCTTATGCCGACATGACCGGCTTGTGGATTCACTGAGGGCTGGCCGTTGACGCCGCTTAGGATAATAAAACAGGAATTCTACAGTCATAGCCTCCTGCCAGGTATTTTATAAACTACAAAACAAATATAGGAGGACTACAGCTCCAACTATTTTATAGTACCTATATGAGGAATATACCTCCAATGGTTTTACATGATTTATATATGATTTAATATGAGTTTCACCCTAGATATGTTATATGACAAGATTGATTCCATATGCTGTGTATGGCAAGTACAGTTCCAGTTATTTATATGCTGAATAGACATTTTCGGTTGTTTTCTAGAAGATAAAAGGACTATTCCTCCAAGTATTATTATACAAAAGTTATATTTTTAATGATCTGACTGATGGTTATATTTCCAGTAGATTTCCAGTAAAGTATTATATGTATTTGCCTTCGTCTATTGCTAGCTATAAGTAAAATATCTCTCACTGCATTGTTCAACTCACCCAGTTACCTCCTCATATTTCAGATACTAGGATAAGTTAGAGTTCAGCTACTTGAGCTCAATAGATTACTCCAACCCTCCAATGGGCCCAACGCTTGAGTGGGTCTTCTTGTATCATCAGAGTTATTATGTTATATCATCTAGTGCTCCATTGAACTATAACCAGGGTCCCTATCTGTGATTTATGGTCCTATTTAGCTCGTAATAACCTGTATGTATATGTATTTGTATTTGTATGCCTATTTAGCATTTTGGATGTAAGTGGACTAATTGTATATAGGAATTGTATGTGGGGGAAATCCAATTCTTAACGGGAATCCCGTCAATTTATTTTAGCAAAATTTCAGTTGGGGCTTGCTAGGGAACCGAGGCTCCCTATGCGCCGATCACACTGGCTTGGTTTGTGACATCTTTCTTCCCCTTTTCTTTCTTCAATGTAACCTTTCTTCCTCCTTGTCCCAAAACTTAACCGCATCCATATCTCCCCTCTGCCATCCCTCTCCTCCTTCCACTGTATCTCCAACTTTCCCTTAACTATCTTCTTTCCCCAAACTCTTTTACTACTCTATCCACCTCCTTAGCTTTTGGGCTTTTGTCTGGGTTGTGCAACAAATGGTGGTGGAGGCACGCTTTGTGTGTTGATGGTGCAATAGCTTCTTTGCTTTCAGATTTGCAAGTTGGCGCCTTCCGGTCAACTATTCTACAATATGGTCCCTAGTGGTGCTTGATGTTGCTGTCACTATCATCATCTAAGCAACAGTGCGGCAGCAAGATCCCTCTAGATCCTCATCCCCGCCATTATGCTTCTATAGGTTGCAAGCTTTTCAATGTCCTTTTTGGTTTTTCAATCTAAAACCATCTCAAGTTGTTGTTATGGGCATTGATTTTTGTGTTCCAGTGTGGGTTTGGGGTCGTGATTGTGTTTGTTTTTTGTTGGGTTTCATAGGCATTACTATTGGTTTTCTCATTTTGGTCAATGTTGGCTAATGAAGGTTTTTTCTTGTTGCTTTGAGCAAGGTGTTGGGCTAGTGGTACTTTTGACTTTTGATCAAGTTGTGATTATTGATTGTGGAAATCATGTTTGAGGCGTGTTTATTTTGCAGTGGATGCTCTTTGTTGAAAGATATGTAACTGGGTGGCTAGTCTAGTAGGTACTGTGAGGAGCTTTTCTGCTTTTTGTGTTTGGCTATTTTGTTTTGTAAAGATATATTTGGTTTAATTTTTGGGAGAATATCTTTGAAAGAAAATTTTTTAAAAGAATTATTTTTAGAGAAATTACTTTTAAAAGAATGATTTTTATTTGGTTTGAATATGTCAAAAGTAAGTTTAAAAGAATGAATTTTATTTGGATATGATAAAGTAAAATTATTTTTTGTTGTTGATATAAGACTAATAGTAAAATTTCTTTTCAAAAAACCTTTTCCTAGAATGAAAAATAACTTCAAGGATATTTCTCCTAAAAAGCCTTCTGAAGTTTCAAAAAATCTTCTAAAAAAAAGTTTTTATATATTCAAACACATTAATTACTATTCATTTTTATTCTCACCTAATAAAAAAGTCTTTTAGCCCTCAAAAAGTATAATCAAACATGCTTTTGGGGGCGTTTGATAGAGGGTTTCAATTTTCATTCCCGAGGAATCTTAATCCCGGGAATATTATTCCCGGGAATAGTTTTCCCAAGCATATATACTTTGAGGCATTTGGTAGACAGATTAAATTCTCAAGAAAATTTTGTTCATTTCTAAAAATACCCTTGGCAGTCCGGTGGCAAACGGTGATGGTCAGGCGGTGGCTCGCGGTGGTCGATGGTGGTCTGGCGGTGGCCGTCGGTGGTCCAATGGCAGTTGGTGGTGGTTCGGCAGCAACAACGACGATTCGACGGTGGTTGGTGGCGGTCTGGTGGCGGCCTGCGGTGGTCCGGTGACGATCGGTGGTGGTCCGGCGGTGCCTGATGGTAGTCCGGTGACAAACGACGGTGGTTCGGCGGTGGCCGATGGTGGTCCGGTGGCAAACAGCGATGGTTCGGCAGTGGCTGATGGTGGTCTGGCAGCAAACGACGGTGGTTAGTGGCAGTCAGCGGTGGTCCGGCCATGGCTGGTGGTGGTTCACGATGGCAAACGACGGCGGTTCGGCGGTGCCTGATGGTGGTCCGGCAGCAAACAATGATGGCTCGGTGGCGGTTGATGGTAGTTCGACGGCGGCTAATGGTGGTCTGCCGGCAAACGACGGTGGTTGGCGGCGGTCGGCGGTGGTCCAGCCATCGCCGATGGTGGTTCATGGTGGCAGTTTGGCGGCAAACGGCGATGGTCCAACGGCGATCGATGGTGGTCCGATGGCTGCCTGATGGTGGTTGGCGGTAGCCGGCGGTGGTTTGCGGTAGTCTGGCAGCTACCCGTGGTGGTTCGACGGAGGTCGATGGCGGTTTGGCGATAGAGGATGGCAGTGGAGAGTAACTGGTGGTGGGTGGTTACAGGGGTAATTTGATCTTTTCATATGAAAAAATATTCCTATGCTATGGAAATATTACAATCCCATATATGAGATGAAATTATTTTTGGGGAAATCTTATCCCAAAATCAATCTGAAGAATATTTTTTCAAAATTTATACCAAATATAGACATTTTCATGGGACTCTCAAAATTACTATTCTAAACCCTCTACCAAATGTTCTCTTTTTAAGTATTTTGAGGAGTCCCTTTCAATTGTATTGGCTTTTTCTCAAGTGTTTTGAGTGTCGGCGTGTGACGTTTTTTTGTTCTGCGTTATGGGTGTGATGTACCATGCTTTCTCCATTTTTTGTTTTTAAGAGTTTGAGCCTTTGTCTAATTATTTAAAAAAAAAAAAGTGTTTATGATTCTGTCGTGACCCAAAAAAAAAAGTGTATATGATTTAGTCAAAGATTTTTCGGCCAGCACAGTTGAAAGGAAAATTGGAATGTTCAATGTATTATAAAGGAAATACAAATACATTTGGCAATGGGTCAATTCTTCGGATATTTGTGTGGAAAAATTTACATGGCCGATGGAGATATTTTAACACAGTCAAATGCAATTATGAATCTGCATAATCCATGTGAATCGTGAGAAATTAGAAATAATCTTGCGTAAACCACTATACCAATGGCATCATGTTAAATTAAATCCAAACTAAAAATAAATAAAATAATGTTAAACTGATTATTTTTGGCTTTTTAGATATATATGTTTTACACTCTAAGAATGTGTTTGGCATCAGAGTAAAAGTAGAAAAAAATTCTATGAATTAAGTTTATGTATAACATTATACATAAAATTAATCTATAGAATCCCCCCACTTTTATCCCCATAACAAAATACGCTAAGTGTAAGATTAGTCTCTTTACAATTTACATGTAGAACGATCTCATTAAATCCTTCCTGCAAACTGTGTCTGTTTGGGTTTTGCTTTCATTTTTTATTTTCATTAACTGTTTCGGTCTTAATTACAAAAACATTACATTATTTTCAATCTATTTTAGGATTTTATGAAAAAAATAATAAAACAAAAAGATTTCCGTTAAAGCAGAAAAATAAAAAATAAAAATAGAAAATTAAAAAAAAAATGAAATAACATGCCCCACTTTTTTAAGATTCAAACTTTGTCCTGCTACGACAGTTAGTCATAGCACATGCAACCAGAGATATTTTACTGCATTAATTGCTGGTGTGTATTATGATAAAAAGCCAAAAACCAAAACCCAATTCATTTAGCATAATAATTTAAATTGAATCATGTACTACATCACACCACCAACAAGGGGGACAAGGTTTCGAATTCTGAAGAAGACAATTATTAGGAGGGCTTTTTAGTTGTGTTAATATCCACGGTTTGGTTAGAAATACTTGTAAGCCATGCCATTTCACTATCTCACATGGCAGCACAAACCAACAAATTATGACAAAAAAAAACCAAAAAAGTGCAGTAATGTTAACTTGTCCTGATTACTTTAAGCAGAATCATGCAGTAAGGATGTGTGTGAAAACACAGGTGCACTCTTCTCAATTTGCATGGTAACCTTTGGGTCCATAGGCCTCCTGTTCAGAAAATTTGAGTACCACTGAGCAGAGAGCTTAGGCTGCCTCCTCAAGCTTGGATCTTTCAGATCAATATAATATAGACCATAACTTAACTCATATCCGCTCAGTAACTCGAACACATCCAAGAATGACCATACAAAATAACCTTTCACATTTGAGCCACTCCTTTGAATATGTCAAGAATAAAGGAAATGATGGGGAAGAAGAAAACAGCCAAAAGAAGAATTCAATTAGCTTTCATGAAACAATTGACAACTATTTTAAACTAAGTGGAGAGGTATAATGTTTAGACATCATACACCCGTTGTAAGGCCAAACTTGAAAATACAAATGAAAGTGGAAGTACCTTAGTGCATCAAGCATGCTACGAATGTATTCATGCAAGTACTTCACCCTCGACCAATCATCCAATGATGAATTACGAGGTGTTTGTTGGCCTGCAAATTTCAAAGACTTACCATACAACTAGATAATAGAAGGTATTGAGTTTGTTGATAAAAGAAATGTGAAGCTTTTGAAATGATGATTTCTTGGAGATACATAGATCATGTCATCAAAGAAGGTGTGCATACATTGTTTTTTAACTTTTGGGGAGGTGAGAAAGAGCCATACCATTTTCGTGTATGTAAATTGGAAAATTGCCATAAGCTTTCTTCAATGAGTCTAGCACCCCTTGCAAACTCCAGGTTGTGATTGGAATCTAATTCAACTAGCTGGTTAGTGCAAACCACTGAAGATCCATCCTAGAAAAAGAAGAGAGGGGAACAGCAGCATGTTCCTACTCTACGCTTACCTCATAAGTAGATGTATCGTTTTGATCAAAACCTACAACCAATGAAAATCAATTAGCCATCCCAGTTCCTCAAAATTGGATAAAGGTGGACCACATCCTAGACTGATTTAACGTATAGAAATTTACAAACTAAACAAGACTTCAGGAATATGTTGGCCTAAGTATAAAACTTTAGACTAAATTTGTTGACATTTAATGCCATGATTTATATTTGGAAAGATGAAACCGCCAAAAGAAAAAATATTAGGAAAGATGAAGATGTGTAATGATAGAGGTAAGAAAAGAAAATGAAATGGTTTTCAAAATGTTGGGTGAATATAAAGATCAAAAGGAATTAATATTTTTACATTTATGTTTGTGTGAGATACGGTCACATACAGAAGAAATTCTATCAAGGCATGTAATTGGAGCAACAGGCCTATACAGATATAAGCAAGTGTCACTAAGGGGTAAGAAACATTTGTTGTCAAAATCAAATATGCCTTTCCAAAGGATTAGAAAATATAAACAAATAATTAAAAAACTACAAATTCACTGATCTAAAGAAAGAGGGGGAAAAAAAATCAAAGATGTTGAGCCACAAGTTCACTGTTGCAGCAAATAAAATAGCAAGAAAATGAGTCTATGAGAATTATCTCCATTCAAAAAGTTAAGGATGAGATCTCACATAATGAAGAGAAATTTATCTATAAATAAGTTGTTGAAACTCAATATAGAATTGGTTATCTACTCAAAACTGCAGGAAATGGTTTATAACATACTGTCAAGTTCCACTGCCATATCTGTCATGTAATCTCTATGGTCAACCTGCAGGCTGCGATGACTGTTCTTAACATAAAATGTGTAGTAAAAGTTTATTCCTAAGAAGTCCATTGAGCCTTTTAGCAGATTTGATTCCTTTTGTGTGAAAGAAGGAAGCCTTGAGCCAGCATTCTTTTTCATTATATCAGGGTAATCTCCAAATGTAAAAGGATTTAGAAACCTGTAACAACAAATCATGGATGAAAACTATTGTAGCAATTAATGTGTAATAGAAAACTATGCCATTTATTTGATTGAAATTTTAAAAAAAAAAAAGTTGGCTTTTTATGAAAATATCCGTTACAGAAATTGTAAGAGACATAAAATCATTCTTAGCCATTTATCTATGGTATTAAAACATCAATCGTCAAGAGATAGAGATAGCATTATCAAATTGTTACTTACCAGCCATTTGTGAAGTCTTGGGCCCTTTGAGTGGCACTTATATCTTCACTAGTATTTGTTCGTGGAGCAAGACCAACAGCAAGGAGATTAAACCCAATAAAGCCATGCTGCATGCCCTGCATTTAACACATTGCTTTCTGAACAAACTAAATGATGATTATCACCGTTAAAAATAACATCACCATTATCGCCTTATATGCTATCTTGCATAATTATGTTACCAAACGCAAATAGAAGGCCTGATATGAATGACCAAGTAGAGTGATGCATGTGCCATATGTTATTTTACCTTGTATTTCTTCCTATACAATCTAGCAGCTGATGCATGTGCTAACAACATATGATGCGCTACCAAATATGGCTCAGTTGAGGAATTTCCCCTGGAGCAGTTAGTTACAGGGGAAGGAGAACAATGCTGAGGTGGTAAGAGTCCTAAATCATAGCCAAACATTGCATACACATTGGCCTCATTCACTGTGGTCCAATACTTTACTCTGTCACCAAATTCTCTGAAGCACACATCCGCATATGTTGTGGAGTCTTTCCTGCAATCATACACATATAGATACATTAATCACAATAAAACCATTTCTCAATTTCATGCTGGATTTGACGTGATATCCTATCTAGCACAAGATGGTAACACAGTAGAGACATGAAGTTTGGGAAGCATACACTATTCTCCGACTAACCCATCCTCCATATTCATCCTCAAGTGTTTGTGGTAGGTCCCAGTGGTATAATGTAACATGTGGTTGGATTCCTGCAAGATGAAGGAACAACAACGAAAAGGTATATCAGCATATAATTAACTTGGAAGAACCTCTCTTAGGCATTAATCAAACTTTAAAAGGAAAATCAAGTGTTCAGAAGAACCATGGCTTATCAGTTCATTGATAAGGTTGTTATAATACTGCAATCCCTTGGGATTGACTGGTCCTCTTCCATCTGGTAATACATAAACAAGATGGTCAGAATCAAAGTGTAAAATTCAGATAATTTTTGACATAATTTTAGACATTGATGTAAGAATCTCTAATAGACAACACTTGGTGAACTTACCAGGAATAAGTCTTGACCATGATATAGAAAATCTATAGGCATCTAAACCCATGTTGGTCATGAGTTGGACATCTTCCTGCAGAAAATCAAGTTTGGTATTTACTAATAGTCTAAATACAATGTTCCCCTGAGATTAATTTTAGGAAGAGATTATCAATTCAAAGCTTATACAACAAGGTGCCTCTTGTGCATGTGCATGCCACATTATTTTTGGTACCTTATATATATATACCTTATATTTATGATATTGATCACAGGCAACGTCTCCATCACCTTCATACAGATCCCCTGAAAATATGTTTCGGATATTCAAATTTTTTCTTGAAAAAGTAATAAAACACAATAAATAAATAAATAAAAACTTATTTAAGAAATGAAGCACAATATGTACATGGGACTGCAGGACAGTACCATTTCCAGCATGGGCAAAGGTATCCCATATGCTAGGCTTCCTGCCATCTTCATTTGCTGCACCTTCAACCTTTCACATCACCCCAATGCCCATGTATAAACATATATCTCTTAATCAAAAACAGAATCAAAAGACTAGTAAAGTGAACTCATTAAATAGTGATAACCAAATGAAAAGGAAGAATTAGCAAGAGCAAAACCTTTGGAATTTCAAAACAGAGAGAAGAACCTGATAAGCTGAGGTTGATGCACCAAACACAAAGTCAGGTGGGAACTCATCTTTGCTCAAGGCATCAGCACAAGGGAGGAGGAGTACTAGTGCTACCAAAACTGCTGCATAAAATAACTCAACCAGAGCAAAGACCTTCATGATCAAAGAAACTCTTACTGGTTTCAGCTTTGATTTTGGACTATCAAGTGCATATATTTGTTGCATTCTTAGTATTTCATTCCTAGTAGTCAACGGAAATGCTTTTTGTCTACGTCCCGGATTGAACGCTAGCTACATTATTTTATTCATGTGAAGAACGTAGATGTCGAATCTGATTCGAGAGCTTACGAAATTTGACATGTACGCTGATGCTACGTGTTGATTTTCTAGTCATCAATGGAGAAAAGAAATGGTTAATTGTCTTCTTCAGAAGTGACTTTCATGCTCGGACGGGCGTACCCAGCTACATGGTTTCTGGACCAAACGCGACAAATATGACTTGTATAATGATGCTACGTGTTGATTTCCTACTTGTCAAAGAATGAGAAGGGTTTAATTTGTTAAACTTTAAAGTGCTGGAATACAATAAAAATTTAATTTTGATGCAACTTATAAAAAAGTTTTACGCGGACATTCAACGTATTGTCAATCACAAAAATATTTGACTCTCATATTAACTATTTCAAAAGTTTTATATGTAATTAAATAATAATATAAAATTTTTTTATATAAATAATATATCAAAATTAAACATATATAATAATAATAATAATGATAATAATAATATTTATACGTCATTTTCACTATACTATCATTATACTCTTTTTCTTTAATTAATAAAATAACAAAAACATGCAATCCAATACATTCTTTTTCTTTCTTTATTTTTCCAATATAGAAAAGTATAAAACAAGTGTAAAAAATTTGATGTATAATTAAACTATGAAGTCCATTAATATATGGTGCCTACTTTTCCTTTTTTTAGTACCCTCATCGTCAATAAATTGCAAGACATTTTATTAACTATAGTTATAATAAATAATATAAATGATAATTTCCCATACTCTCTACCCATACACATTCAAACGTACATTCTCTTCGTCTATAATTTTTAAAGTGAAAAAAAAGGTGTCGAAAACCCTGTAAAAATTTTAGTGCATGAATAAGTTATGCAAGTAATTAAATAGTATCATAGTCCTGTTATAACCTTTTTGAATGGCCAAAATGAGAGTATTGTAGAATTTGTAAAGGACTGTGGGTGTAAAATTTGTGCAAGCATAATTGCTTTAGTGGTAATTGTTGCTGACCCCTTTGAGATTAGCAATTATTATACCAGGCATTTTTTTGGTTTAGAAAAGTATACTGACTTCCTTTTATTGGTTACTTACAAGAAGAAGAAACAGTGTAAACATTAATTAAGAATAATACATAATAATATAAATTATGGAAGTTAGGTATGATTTACGAGAGGAAGTTAGATATGATTTCCTAAATAAAGAAATGTGTTAAGATATAAAGTAAGGGATTAAGGGTGTCAAGTTATTATAAGCATTAATCTTAGAATAGTTTAGTATTCTTATCCTTTACTCTTATGATGATAAAAGTTAGTAGTTTAAATATAATCACTAATTAACATACCTTTAATATCTAATCAAGTTAATGATTCTTTAAAAGAAGGAGTAGGGATAGGGATATCCTCTTCCGTAACACATGATCATCACGTTGTGCAGATACAAAAGGTTTGATTGGAATTGTTTTTATTTTTTACTTTTCCAAAATAGCTTTATAAAGTAAGTTTAAATTTATTTTTTAAAAATAAAAGAACAAAAAAAATCGGTTTGGCAACAATATTCACAAAACAGTTTTTAAATAGTAAAAAAGAAAAAAATATGTTTCAATAGTTGTTTTTAAAAATAAATTCTAAAAGTAATAAAATATAAAAATTTTGTTTGGCAAAATTTTTTTTTAAAAGTAGAATAAATATAAGACAAAATACCCATTTGATCAGTGACAAAAATTTAAGGTGATAAATTAGTTTCTAAGAATTTGGAAATTCATGGGTAATCTCTCACCATTAAAAAAGGAAAACATATTAATTGCTCCGTATAGATCCATACCACCAAAAAATCCTTAAAATTTATGTATGGAGGGACTAACATGTTCTTCTTTTTGAATAGCAAGGGACTACATGTGAATTTTCAAATATTGACGAACTAATTTATCCTCCGAAATTTTCATTAGGGACCAAAGTAAGTATTTTGTCTAGATATAATATAAATGTATGAATTTAATTTTGATGTATTATCAGTATAAAAAAATTTTATATTGTCATCCAATCACATACTTCTATTTGTAAGACTTCTAAGGTAGTGGCACTACTAGAAATTAACGAAAAATTAACGAATTTTATTGACAGATTTATTCCATCAATATTACTAATGGATTATCCATCGAAAAATTTAATCAAAGTTTTGCCTACCAATGATTTACATATACGTCGGTCAAATCATCGATAAATGTTGGCGCCTAGTGGTGGCAAATCGTAACTAACAACTAATCAATCGGTAATTTATATAAAATAATTTTATATTTCTTTTCTTTTTTACCGACGGATTGTACGTCGGTATTTGAAAAATTGAATTCCTGCCCGATTCTTTTTTATTGACGGATTTCTCGCCACTATTGATTAAATAATTAAAATAAAAAAATCGGTTACAACCTATAAAAGAAGGTGAACATTTGACACTCACTTTTGAGGGTGAGCACTTTAAATGCGACCCTCAGATGTAGGCCTTGATTTCTAGTTTGCTTCTGCTTACGAAACATATCTTTTCCTTTTTGTATTAGTTTGGTGAATGGTGAATGGTGAATGGTGAATGGTGAATGGTGAACACAGGTGGAGGTCTCTTTGCTAGACATTGTGATTGTTTGGAAGGCCAAGTCATGTGCTATGTAGGGATGACAATGGAGATTTGTATGCGGATATATCCATGGGGATCTCCATAGATGGGGATTTGAATATGGTAATTTTTACTCAATAGGGATGGGGATGTGGGCAAAGGTCCTCACACAATGACTTTGGGGATGAGAATGGGGATTATGTCCCCCGCTTCGTGGAGATATCTACCCCGATAGTAATTTGATAATTTTGCATATATTTATTATATTTTTAATAAAAAATAAAGAAAATACAACTAAACCATATTATCTTAAATTAGTAACATGCCCTTCCTCTGACTCACTCTCCAAATATAGCTGCTAAATAGCCCCTAGATCCACTGCCAACATTCATCTTCGTGGCCCCCTTTGCTTCAACAGTTACTACTGATTGGCGACTATTAAAAGTCTAATATTTGGATCAAGTTTTTTTATTATTTTTAAGTTTTTTTTTTAAATTTTCAAACTAATAAAATTGCTTAGATAGGTTTTCTTAATTTTTTAAATATTTTTGGGGTCTCTATAGATTCCCTGAAAGGCGAAGATTCGTGGAAAATAGGGAGAGAGGGAATTTTTTCCCACCACAGAAAATGGGGATTAGGATTGGGGAAATCTAGAGATGTGGAGCAAGGAGTGGGAGACTACTCCCCGCCCCCACCTTGCCCGATTGCCATCTCTAGTGCTATGGTATTTCTCTTGGGTATGATACTATTTTTTAGGCCTTGGGTGTTCTTTGTTTTGCATGTGTTTTATTTTGCGTGTCGTGAGCCTATAGTGGTTTGCTTTGGTCTCTTGTTTCAGTTTTGTCATTTTGTGTTTTTTTGTTTCATATTTGCTTATCCTCTCATTTGAGATTGTTGTGAGCCCCATCAATTATCGAAAAAATAATAAAATTTTTAATCTTAACAATTGATTTTAATCTTAATAGTTGAGATTTAAGGACCACTTTAGTCAAAACCTCAACATGCCCCGATTATGACGGCTCCTGTATAAAAAAAATGTGGTGATGTAAACTCTGATTTGCGATTTCCTCTACAGCATTAAAAAGTCTAGGATTAACATTCAATCGGTTCAGTCATTACTCAAAGCTTACAAAACACAAACTTTTGACTTAATTTTTTATCAGAGTTTTTGTCAAATCAAGTGATCAATCCATGGGGGCTTAGAAGCGTAAACCCATCAACTATAGTTGTACAATGAGTATTATAAATAAAATGATAATTGACTCTTTTTATTAAATTCTATTGGATAGCTCCATCTTTTACTTAAATACGTCTTTATTTCTCGATATAATTTCTTTCATTCTTTACCCTTTTTCTTTAAAAAATTTCAAACTTACATGCATTAAGAATAAATTATTACTATTGTTTTGATCTATTAATTACATATCATATTAGAATAGGTAGTTGAAAAAAAAAAGTTTGATATAGCATATAATTAATGAATTAAAATAAAACGAATGACTTGCTGTTAAAGCACGCAAAATTTTTTTTTCCTTTCACTATAGCAGTCTAGCTTGTCTTCTTTTTAATATTGGGAAATGAAATGTTGGCATACTCTCTGGCAACACATACGGGAGACACAGTAGAAAAGGACGGAAAACGGCAAAAAGGAATAACTTACTGTGGACCGTTATATAGTGGGTCTATGGTGGATTAGTGGGAGTAAAAAATTCATTAAAAAAGCCAGTGAATATAAAAATTTAAAAAAGAAAAAGAAAAATAAACCCTAACCCACATCATCCCCTCCCTACCCCCAAACGAGACTGAGACTGAGAATTGACAGCAGTGCTACTTGGCAAAAAGTTTTCGTGCAAGTAGTACCAATTAGCCAATGAAAAAAGAGAATAAAATAAAGTGGAGAGAGAAAAGTGGGAAATTGACGGAAATCAAGCAATGCTTCGTGGCAGTAAGTTATTTCGTGAAAAATGTTACCGATGCCTTTATGACCAATGGGGGGATAGATTGAAATACAAGGTCAACATAAAGAAAAAATGGTTACATCCAAAACGCAGGACAATTGCTCTACTTTCATATATCCGTGCGCCGTTTCACGAGCATGTAGTAATTCAGAAATAATTTTTAGTAAGAAAATATTTTGGTACTTAGTTTTATGAATGATGTGACCATTTATAATTCACACTACCTTCCCATAATTTCCGATAGTTCCGGATGGTTTCTGCCCAGTCTAACAATTTCCACCAATAGCATGAATTCATTCTATTTCATACAGGAAAATTTTCGTACCAAATAGCGATTTTGACGGAAATCATAGGGTGAGTGGCCGATGGATATGTTTCGTACTGCACTTACGAAAATAACTTTCGTGCCAAAAAGTGTTTCCCGAGAATTGAACTCACTCACTCTGAAACAAAGCTCGTATGCCATTTTTTTTAAGAGAAATATTTGGATGATCCTGCTTTTTGAAACCCATTAGCTTGTCTGATCTGAAGCCCGTTTCCACCTGTGGCCATAAGATCTCCGATCTCTGCCATGCTTCGCTCGCAAAGAATTCAACCATACGTGGTTTGATTGGTGGGCAGGAAGTAGATGACTTGACGCAAGAAGATTCTTGCGAGCTCGTGATTTGGATGTGGAGAAGGGTTCAGCCATGTTCCTCAAGGACTTGAAATGGAAACGTTCGTTTGTGCCAAATGGAGTATACATCTCCTTTGGAGATTCCTGAGGAACTTGCACAGGGCAAGGTGTTCTCGCAAGGACTCGATAAGATGGGTCGACCTATAGTTGTTGCCTTTGCTGCCAAACATTTTCAAAGCAAAGATGGTGGTGATGCATTCAAACGTATGATCATGAAAACTTTCATTTGAAGTCCTTTTAATGGAAAAAAGAAATGCTGTACTAAAGTAAGATTTGTCTTTAATTGGGCTAGTAATTGTCTATCAACCCTTTGTTTAATTTAAATTTAAAGTGCATAGTTCTCACTAAATTCTTAGGATAGATATACTTTTATTTGCTCATTTAGGGGGCAATTTAGTAGACAAAATAAACTTTTATTCTTGCTAATAGTATTCTTAGAAATGTTATTTCCGTTGAGTATAATATTGTAGGCGTGTTTAGTGTGTAAATTAAAATTTTCAAAATATTTGATGAATTTTTAAAAATATTCTTGATGGAGTGATGGAGGTGATGGAGGATGGCCAACAATGGATGGGGGCCAGTGCTGGTTGCGGCGAATGGTTTTGAGTGATGACAAGGGTATTTTTATCTTTTTTATTATAATAAATATTCTCTTCCCAAAATAATATTGGATTCTTATGGAAAGAGGTAATATATTTAAGGTGATTTTTTTTTCCAAAAATATAATATATTTCCGATAATATTACTTCAAACTTCCTATTAAATATGGAAATATTTTCATATTTCTGAGCATATAAAATATGCTCCCGTACCAAATGCAACGTTAGTAGTAAACTCACTTTAGAGTAGCTTGTCCCACATATGTTGTTAATACAGAATTATTCTGGCAACTCACAAGCAAGTCTCTTAACATTAAGTACTTCTTTTTTTTTTTTTAATACAGGGTTTGTAGTCTTTGTTCTTGATAAATTATGTTTAGGGTAACCCATTTCCCTATATCATTTCATGCCCACATGTGCTGATACAAATGAAATATGATGCAGAACCTACATATATAGAACTGTGAACTCAGTTATAAGATTGTGAGGATTGTGAAATAGCAATTTGATGTATCAGGATGCCACCAGGGTAAGAAAAGTTTTGTGCCATAGCAGATATTAAGTGATGGGGATATGCAAACAGTGGCATTCGTGGATACCTAAATGCTGTAACCATTTTACAGGTTCAGTTCTGAAATGGCCATCTTAATTTCCATGGATCTTATTATGCATAAGCTTGTGCACAGTTGGAAACTTGAAACATCCAGAACATCATCATGCCGTTTTTTGGATGCAGGATTACCACCCAGAAAGAATGGGGAAGTGCATTATGGTCCATGTACCTTACATGTTTATGAAAGTGTGGAAAATTATCTCTTCTTTCATTGACAACAACACCAAAAAGAAGGTGATTCTTTCAATTTTGTAACTTGATGCATGTGACATTCCTTTTTTCACCGAATACTTTATGTGGAATAGTTTTGTATCATTTAGGTAATTTGAATATTTTAGTTAATTTATTTGAGCTGATTTTTATAATAGTAGACAATAAATGATTAATAACTTAATTAAGTTTTGGATATTAAATTTCTAAAGCACATTAGAGGTTATGTAAAATATTAGAATTTCTATTAAGTTACGCTAACGTTACGCATGTTTAATCCAAAAGAATAGATATAATATTAGCAGGACTAACTATATTAATAGTATAATAACAATATATACAATAAAGTTGGCAGGACCAACTATACATTACACAAAATAAAGAATCTAAAAATGTGGTTAAAAAGTGAATGAAGTTAAAATAAATAAATAAATAAATAACAAGTAAATCATGTCAAGTGACGTGCAAGACAAAGGATAAGTCTTGAATCATGCAATTGAGTTTATAAAGACAAGTGTATTGCAGAAAAAAGAAGTGATAGGTTTGCGAACTAATTTGCATGCAAGTGGAACCCTAAAGCCTTGAGGTGTGTCCATAAGCAAGAGGTGGAGACGGCGCATGTGCAAGGAAATAATTGAAACATATTATGGTCATGCTAGGAAATAATTAACCATCAGCAAGCTTGAGATTTTATGATCGATCATGCTAGGACATAATTGAAAAGATAATTTCACCAACTTCTGTTGTTATATATCATTCATTTTACATTCAAGCCATACACATATATGCACACACTGTTTCTATCTTCACTATTAAGGTATAGATTATCTTCATTAAGAATTTGTTTGCTAGATTGTGGACAAATATCTTGAATATTCTAGCTATCTTGTGAAGTAGTTATGCATGAATTTGGTCTGAGAGAATGCTAGTTTGTGCACTTGCAATGAATGACATAGATTTCAATTAAGCATCAACCTATCATGATGTATCTTATTTACAATTAGCAATGCTATATAGTAAAAGTTTTGGGAACTATGTGCTGTTATGTTTGATCGTGAAAGGTGCATTTTAAATACATATGGTAATTAATGGGGAAAAAATTTAAGCAAAAGATGGCATCAAAAAATGGGTGTCATGATGTTAGCTAAATTAGGTAATGTGGTTGAAGATTATTTGATAATCAGGTATCTTCATCTTTGTGCATTTGAATAGTTTGATATTGTTGCCAAGACTGAGTTAGCCCCACTTTCGTGGAACTTGCAGAAGTTGTCATGGTCATTCTTTACGATTTTATGACAAGGACAAAAAATATCAAAGTTTTTCTTCCTTGAAAATTATGGTTGATATTAGAATTATATATGTGTCGATAAGCATACTTCCTATCTTTTTCCATTAGATCAAGTCCTTTTAAATGTAATGCTTTCAAGGGGATGAGTTATCAACAATTATTTTTCATTCTACTTCCGTCATATTTTGTTTTTGCCCTCTTCTTGTGGCAAATATGTGGTGTCATTTTTGACACGTTCTTATGGCATAAAATTTTGCAATTTTGTACCCCATGCTTTTTGATACAGTGGTAATTATTTTGTTGATGAACCAACTTGGGCACATGAGAACGAACAAGAACTGTCCAAAATATGGCGAAGATCTAGAAGCGCAAATTGATTCTATAGACATTGAAAAATCAAAGAGGACAGGGCAAGAAGAAATTAGGATCCTCAAAGAGCAAAAAGGTTAGACAAGATAAAAAGATATGAAGAACATATTAGAAGAGAGAGGGACAAGGAAGAAGGAAGAATGGCAACAAGCAAAGAATAAAAAGAAGAAGAAGTATGTTTGGTTGACAATTATCTACCTTAGGTACTAGTATGTGGCAGGCAATATTTTTGTGCATGCCATTTGTATAATCCACATATGCAATGAAATATTCTATTGACATTTTTTATGTACCAATCATGTATCAAAGATTAAAGTAGTTAATATAATCTTCATAAAGATTAAGTTATGCAATAATCAATTTCAGTTGCATATTTACAGGTAACTTTCGATCCGTTGGTAGTAAAATTTGCTCAAGTGAATCTAAATACAAAATAAAATTAGTGCTATACTAGAAAAGTAACTTTTCATTATTGTGTACTCAGTTAATAACCTTATTACAAATATTGGTAATTTTAATTTAGAGTGTTGGCAACTTATTAAGAATGTTGGTAACTTGTCCAGTTTTCAAAATTCAATAGATGTTAGGATTTTTAAACTAATTTTGTATGAGGAAACAAGTTAAGAGAATTTCTTGGTAGTATAAATTGATTAAGTGAGTCTAAATACAACATGAAATTAGTGATACAATGGCTAATTAGCTTTAAATATTTATGTATTTAGTTGGTAACTTGCATCAAAAGCTAATACCTTTAATTCAAAAAGTTGATAATTTTTCAAGGATGCTAGTAATTTTTCAAGGTTTTGGTAATTTTGAAAGTATTAGGTTTCCTAAATAAATTTGTATTAGGGAAAAAGTTAAAAGGTCTACTCAACACTATAAATTGATGAAGTGACCCTAAATACAAATGAAATTAGTGATATAATAGCTAATTAGCTTCAAATATTTTTGTACCGGGTTGGTAACTTGGCATCAAAAACTAATAACTTTAATTCAAAAAATTAGTAACTTTTCATGGATGTTGGCAACTATTTAGGGTTTTGGTAATTTTGAAAGTATTAGAATTTTTTAGTAAATTTGTATTAGGAAAAAAACTAAGAGGTCTACTTAATACTATAAATTGATGAAGTGAGCCCAAATATAACATGGAATTAGTGTTACAATGGTTAATTAGCTTTAAATGTTTTTGCACTTGATTGATGACTTGGCATTAAAAGCTAATAGTTTTAGTTCAAAAGGTTTGTAACTTTTCAAGGATATTGGTAACTTTCCATATTTTTGGTAACTTTGCAAGTATTAGAATTCTTGAGTAAATTTGTGTTATAGAACAAGTTAAAAGAGCTCTTTGGCATTATAAGTTGATAAGATGAACCTAAATACAACATAGAATTATTGATACAATGGCTAAGTAACTTCAAAACTTGGTTGGTAACTTCGTATCAAAACCCAGTAACTTTAGTTTAAAAAGTTGATAACTTTCCAAATTTTTGATAATTTTGAAAGTATTAGAATTTTTGAGTAAATTTATGTTAAGGAATAAGTTAAGAGGTCTCTTTGGTATTATAAATTGATGAAGTGAGTCTAAATACACCATGACATTATTGATACAATGGCCAAGTAGCTTCAAATGTTTCTACAATTAGTTGGTAACTTGACATCAAAAGCTAGTAATTTTAGATCAAAAAGTTGGTGATATTTTAAGAATGTTGGTAAGTTTTTAAATTTTTGGTAACTTTAAAAATATTAGAATTCTTGAGTAAATTTATGTTAGGGAACAAATTAAGATGACTCCTTAGCACTATAAATTAATAATATGAGCATATATATAACATGGAATTAGTACTACAATAGCTAAGTAATTTCAAACATTTTCTAAACTTGATTGATAACTTGATATAAAAAATCAGTAACTTTAATTCAAAATATGAGATTATCTAGTCATTGTGCCTCCAATTCCATGTTATATTTAGGCTTATTTTATCAATATATAGTGCCAACAAATCATCTGAACTTATACCATGACATAGATTTATTTAATAATCTTACTACTTCCAAAATTTCCAAAACCTCAAAAGTTACTAGCATAATTAAAAAGTTACTAAGCAGTTTGAACTAAAATTACTAGCTTTTGGTATCAAGTTATTAACCTAGTACAAAAAATTGAGGTTACTTAGCCATTATATCTTCAATTCAATATTGTATTTAGGCTTATTTTATCAATTTATATTACCAAGAAGTCTTTTTAACTTATTCCATGATATAAATTTATTTAATAATCTTAATACTTCCAAAATTTTTAAAACTTAAAAAGTTACTAACATAATTAATAAGTTACTAGTATTTTGAACTAAAATTACTAACTTTTAGTACCAAATTACCAACTTAGTGCACAAAAATATGAGATTACTTAGCCATTGTACCTCTAATTTCTTGTTAAATTTAGGTTCACTTTAGTAGTGTCAAAAAATCCTATTAACTTGATCCATAACTTAAATTTACTTAATAATAATTCCAATACTTCTAAAATTTTCAAAACCTGAAAAATTACTGGCATAATTAAAGGATTGCCAACATTTTGAACTAAACGTAATGGCTTTTGGTACCAAATTACCAATGTAATGTAGAAAAATACGAAATTATTTAGCCATTATGCCTCTAATTCCATATTAAAGGAACGAAATGAAATAAAAGATTTATGGGGTAATGCTGGTTGGTACTGCAGCTTTCAACTGAGTGAGTTTTCACCTGCACATAGCCTCAGCATGATTCCATAAAGTGCAGCACGAATTGAATCAATTGATTGATGCAAGTGGTGTTTACCAAAGAGACGTGTCCTTTGGTTACTTTCGTTTTTAAGGGAAAAGAAAAAAAGCAAAAAAAAAAAAAAAAAAAAGAAGCAAAAGGAAAAAGAGTTGAACCCAAACCAGGGCATGGAGTCATAGCGTTCCCCCTACATTTCCACATCTCTTATTGAATAATGACTTCTACTGAAAAATATTGCAATTTGTTTTACAATAATGGTAATATAAAAACGAATGCAAAAGAATCTGTCCTTCGTTTTTGCTTTCTTTACCCTTTTGAATGCCTAAGTGAATCCTAAACCCCCCCTTGTATAATCAGTCAATTCCAATCTCCTGCCTATGTGCTCCGTAAGAATTCAATAAAATATTAACTAATTCTGATGTGACGGAGAAGTTCTCGGTGATTCCAATCCATTTCTAAAGTACTCAACATGTTTGGTCTCCTTGAAGGATCCTCTGAAGTATACAAATTAGCGCCAATTTCATGCCCCTGAATTGCTTTCGTTCTCAGCAAACCTGTTGCAAAGCAATCTGAAGCTGCGCCACTCTTCAACAACCATCTTACATATTCACACAAAAACCACCACCTCATCTGAGAGTTGAGACTAGATTTTACCTCGGAAGAGAACCATTAGCCTCTGGGTCGACGAGGTGGAAGCGTGGGTGAGTCCTCTGCTCCTCTGCGAGTGAACCCTGCAAGTGAAGTATGGTAGAGAATGGAGATCAACGGGTTTCAGATCAGAAGAAGCCGATGGGTTTAAGGAAAAATGGCATAGGAGCTTCAAGTTCAGAGTGGAATAGGAGCCCCAATTTCAGAATGAGTGTGAGTGACGCAGGTTTAGAGGCTACTTCATGTTTTAAAAATGTTTCGCTCGTTCTTTCAGGTTATTGTATCAATTTATTTTTAATTTATAATTAAATGAGGTATAGTTCTTGTTAAGGTTGAATCTCTATCTTATTCAACGATAAATAAATATAAATTGATGCAATATTTTAAAAAAGCTGAATCAATCTATTGTTATTTTTTAAAAAAAAAAAAAATTTGCTTTCACTTATTTATACTGAATTTTTTTACTTCCGTTAATCCACCCTACACCCCGCTGTAGAATAGTCCATCTTAAGTCACTCTTTTTTATCATTTTCTGTCTTTTTCTACTATGTCTGCCACATTTGTCGCGGGAGGCCGTGTCAACATGTCGTTACTCTTCAATATTAGACGTCCTCTTGGTCGTTGGATCTAACTGGATGGCATAACTTTCCTTCTGGAAGGCTGCGGAACCAGGGGATGGACGATTTTTCTTTTGGAACATCGAAATCAAAGGTCGTCGCCGTAAGGAAGTAGTACACTGTTTTATTTTGTTTCGACAAAAATAATTATGTGAGTTTAATTGATATATATTGATAGTGTAAAATTATTTTATATTATCAATTAATAAAAATAAAAAAAAATAAAAAATTATAATAAATTCTTCATTATAATGGATAATTATTTATATAAATTAATACTTTTTATTATTTTTATTTATATACTGTTAATATATTTAAATTAAATTCTAACGATATATGAACAGTCACGAAAACGCCGTATGCGGAGCTGATATATTAAAATATTGTATACGTATTTATACTCAGGATATTATGAATCAATACCCCTTTTTCACATACGACAAAAATTGGATAAACTTCCAAATCGATCGATTGAGAAATGTCAATTAATGCGGTCATTGTCTGTTTTCAAATTTAATCCAATTAAAATTATTAAATTAATCTAATTCAAAAAAAAATTAAAATTGTAAAAATTTAGATTAATTTAAATTTTATTTTTTATAAATTATTTGAATTTGAATAGATTTTATATTTAATTTCTAAAATTAATCTAATTTAATTCAAATTAAATAATATTATATAATATAATTTTTTATTATTAAATTTATACTTTTATTTATAATAATTTTAATTTATCACATAATTTTTTATATTTATATGTCATTTTTATTCAAATATTATTTATATATATTATATGAATCTTTCTTATTTATTATTTTTTTATTTATTTTAATTATTCAAGTTACTTTTCATTTATAATATTTTATATTTAAGAATTTCTTTTTTAAAAAATTGATTAAACTAATCCAATCCAAATTATTATATATTTTATTATTTAGATTGGATAATCAGATGAATCTTTTACTCGAAATCGATCCAAATCGTACCACAAACACCCCTAACTGTCATCATCGCATATTATTAAAGAAAGGGTAAATTACACTGATCTCCTTTAAGATTTGGTGAAATTCATTGCGATTCTCATGTATTTATTTAAGGTACACTGATATTGGAAGTCAGTGTTATATTTATAGAAATATTTAATATCACATTTTATAAAATACATAAGTATCAAATATAATATTATCTAAAACTCATGGAAGGTCAATGTATATTTTTATAAATCAAAAGGGATCGCAATGAATTTTATCAAATTTCATGAGAGGTCAGTGTAATTTATCTTTAAAAAAATTACCGTATTTTAGAATATTCAATTGTGCTAATTTTATTTACAAGATAACATTTTAATTTTAATTAGTAGTATGGGCTTTACTCCAATTTATTCATTTATTTTTAAACCGTATCTTCAGTTTTTAAAAATAAAGATAATAAATGTATAAATTAATAATAAATTACCACTAAAGCTAAAATGTTGCTTCATAAATAAAATAAGGATAAATTACACTTATTTTTCTCTAGATTCGAAGAAATTACAACTAATTTCATTTTTCTTTCTAAATTGTGTCCCACCTTAAATCTATATAGCACTTATAGTATTGAAAGAATATTTAAACAGAATATTCTATTTATCGGTGGTAAATTACTTAAGTGGTCCAATAAAACTTTTCTAACGAGGTTAAGTGTGTTAAACACAGAACTCGAAACTAAAAAATATGAGAACAAGAAATAAATGAATTCATTTTGTTGAACTCGGAACTCGGAAACATGAAAATACGAAAGAAGCAAACTTTGTCACGTTAAACTCGAATCTCGAATCTCAAATCTCGAAACCAAGAACATATTAAGTGACATGTTGAACTCGAAACTATGAATTATGGAACTCGAAACTCAGCAAATTGAGGATAAGGAAGAAATGAACTCACTCTATTGAACTTGGAACTTAGAAAATTAGGAGGGATAAGGAAAAAGTGAACTATATCACATTGAATTCAAAACTCAAAATACTAAACACATTAATTGACATGTTGAACTTAGAACTACGAGTTTCAAGTTTTGACGTGAACCTTGTAGAATGTATATTTTTAAATTTTAATATTTTACTTTAGTTAGATAGAATATTTTATTCAAATATTTCTTTAATATTATTAAATATTATATGGGTTTGGGATAGAATATAATTTAGGAAAAAAAATGAAATTAATTATAATTTATTCAAACCTAAAGAGAGTAAGTACAATTTACCCATAAACTGAATACAATTCTACATAATACTCTGGAAATATATAATTATTTTCTCCGTTATCATTGGAATTTGTTACGTATATGCCTACGTCAGTTCATTGACTTTGCACATATTTATGGGATATAAATATAAGTTAAAAAATATACTGAACGGCATGCCTTTATTTTATTACTTAAAGAATAATATATAATAAAAATAAGTGCAAATATCTTTTTTTTGTTTTGGTTATTATAAATTCCAATGCTGCGGACAATATCGATAGCCTATCTCTTCTTCTTCCATTATCTTCTTCTCCCTCAAGAGCCATGTCTCAACCACCATCTTTCAAAGTTGTGCAAGTTTGTTCTGTGGCACCACTGCATGGAGCAACCCCTTCCACCACCACACCCACCTCTCTACCCCTTACCTTCTTTGACATATTTTGGCTAAGGTTCCCACCAGTTGAGCGACTTTTCTTCTATGAGTTCTCAAAACCTTCTACTTCATTCTATGATTCAGTTCTTCCTAATCTCAAGCACTCCCTTTCATTCGCACTCCAACACTTCCTTCCTTTAGCTGGTAACATCACATGGCCTCTAGAATCTTCCAACCCCATCATCCACTATGTCCCTGGTGATTCTGTTTCCTTAACTATAGTTGAGTCTAATGCTAATTTCAATTATCTTTGTTACAATATATGTGAAGCTTCAGATCGTTATCATTTAGTACCCCATTTGGCTACTTCCGATGAAAAAGCATCTTTATTGGCCTTGCAAGTCACATTGTTCCCAAACTTTGGGTTTTGCATTGGAATAACCACACACCATGCAGCTCTTGATGGAAAGTCTTCCACTTTGTTCATTAAAGCATGGGCCTATGCGTGCTCTAAGCTAGGAGGAGGAGAAATAGAATCACCATCTTTGTCATTACCTGAAAATCTAACACCTTTCTTTGATAGAACAGTGATAAGAGACCCCAGTGGAATTGGGGAAGCTTATTTGGATGGATGGTTGAAAAATGGTGGACCAAATAATCGAAGCCTCAAGGTGTGGGAGTTCGTTAATGAAGAATTAGCAAAGGGCAATGTAATTAAAGGTTTGTTTGAATTGACCCCTACACATATCAAAAAGCTTAAGCAATATGCACAATCCAAGCTGAAAACTAGGAATGTGAAATTGTCAACATTTTCAGTTACTTGTGCTTATGTGTTGTCATGCTTGGTCAAAGCGGAACAACCAAATGTCAATAGGGTATTTCTCATATTTAGTGTGGATTGTAGATCCCGCTTGGACCCTCCAATTGTGCCAACATATTTTGGGAATTGCATTGCGGGTCAAAAAGTTGAGGCTGAGACAAAGGTGTTATTAGGAAATGATGGATTCATTAATGCTTTGGAGGGAATTATTGAAGCTTTGAAAAGGGTGGAGGATGGATCAGTGCTAAAGGGAGCAGAGACTTTGGCTTCGGATATGCATACTTTTGCTAATGAGAGAATATTCTCTATTGCTGGATCTCCACGGTTTGAGGTTTATAGTATTGATTTTGGATGGGGAAGGCCTGAGAAAGTGGATATGACTTCAACAGATAGAACAGGAGCATTTTCTCTTTCGGAGGGTAGGCATAACAATGGAGGAATTGAGATTGGGTTGGCATTAAAAGAAAGTGAAATGGAAGCTTTCTCTACCATTTTTGCTCAAGGACTTGAATCCTTTTAAGGTTTGACGATTTACTATTTAGGTTGAGTTTTGTATGCGATAAGAATAAAAGTAAAAATTTGAAGGATTAAGTTTTTTTTTATATGTATAATTTTACTTATAAATTTAATTTATGAAGTTTTGTTCTCTATTTTTATCTCTTACCAATCTATAAGTTCTAGAGGGAAGTAGAATTCACTAAATATGTTTCATGTAATTTATATTAGATAGAACGCTTTTCTTAATGGCACCAAAATATATTCGTCATTACCCCCTCAAAAATAAAAGAATACGATCATTATTAACTAGCTTACTATTTATCCTACAAAATATATTAGTATTATCATATATACTACTAAAATGATGCAAGCATGATGAATAATTATCTGCGATCGAACTCATTAAAAAATGAGTTTAATTTTGATAATAATACGAGTATTAACGAAATGATTGTGACTGATCCAACTTAATAAAAAAGAATGCAACCGTCCAGTGACTCTTAATTAATTAACCAATGCCCTTTGCGAGATGCATTCAATTCTTTTGGTTCTAATTCTTCTGTTATTAATTAATGACAACTTTTAATTGCTGTCTGCAACTTTCGCCATTAGTCTTCCTTGAGGCCTGAGTCATTGATTGTTTTAAGTCTGGTTTTCCTACAGTATTTGTTTCCAAATTTATTGAGATACATGTATTGATTGTTTAGGTTTATTTTCTTTCTGTGTGTCGTGAAACTTTGATTAGACAAGTAGATGATATCCTGAGATTGCCATTGCCTATTTGTTGCTAATTAATTAATGCCTGATATTCAATTTAGTAGAGGTAAAAGTGTATTCAGTCACTTAAATGTTGAAACATCTGTTTACTGTTAAGTATCGCCACGAGTTTTAATTGTAATTAGTCTTAACATGTCAATCGTTACTCCAATATATCATTCTACTTAACTTTTATTGTTTCCTTAATGAAAGTGCCTGGCAAATTTTAAACATTTTGTTTTTATATAATTTGAGGCCTTGACTAATTTATTATTTTATTTAATCTTTATAACTTTCCAAATTACAATCATACATAATTTTTTTAAAAAAAAAAATCTATTGAGAGCATGTGTTCTTGTTCCACATTGGCGGCGGTGGAAATGTTGAGGCGTTGAGGTTTACTGGTCCATGGGTCTTTGTATTCATAGGAGGGTGGTGTTGGAATGTGTTTGGTGGGTGGCGTGGTGGGGTTGCACGCCTGTCTTTGGTGATTCGAGAGACTTCTGATGCCCATAATTATATTTTTGGTATAGACTATTAGCATCTGAAATTTCACTGGACTTCAATTAATCTAATTTAAGTTGAATTGACCTATTATAGAGGTAAAGTTGTCCCAACAAGAGGTGAATATCGGCTTGGGTCAACCTAGCAACCCATGGGTTTTAACCAACCCAATCCACCTATAAGAAGTTGATGGAGCATCTGATTAATTATTACAATGAGAATCTAGTGGATCATTTAGATGATACTAGATATTTTGAAAAGATTGAGAATAAAATTAATAATTATGTCAATCTATATACTATAGGTGATGACTGATTTCAATAGATTCATATAGTTTGTTATGTTTTTAGGGTATATATATATTTTCTTAAAAATTATTAGGACTTAAATATACATTTTTGAAAGCTTATACAATTATGAACATACTTTTAAATTTATTTATATTGAGATTGCTGTATTTATTAAAAGATTTGATATTTATGTTACATTTTATGTTATATATGTTTGGATTTATTATGTTTGATTATATATTTTGATATATTTTAATAAAAAAAATTTTTAAATAGGTTGGATCAGGTTAAAAGAAAAATTTTGCTTAACCCAAGCCAACTCATGTCCATTCCCACTCCCAATGTTAGTTTTTTTCCATTCATAAAATTCGTGTCTGAAATCATAGTTAAGAAAATCGGACCGGAACCGGTCTAGTGTCCGATTCAGTCATGTCTCTTGAATCGTTGCCCTTAAAAATCGGTGTTAAACTAGATTGAAGTGTTGTAAATCACTAAACCGGTGTGAATTGGACTGATTCTAGTGGTTTATCGGTTTGATTTTTTTTTTATTGTAAAACATTGTGTTACTGCCATTTCTTTGAAAAAAAAAAAAGAAGAAGAAGAAGAACACAGAGAAGGTGCAGCGCAAAGAGTGCCATATTCTGCTCCACTGTGTTACTGTCGTTTCTTTGAAAAGAAAAAAAAGCAGAAGAAGAAAAAAGAATGCAGAAGTCACAAATGTAGAGAAAGAGAAAAAAAGAAAGTGAGGGAGGCATGGGGAAGAAAAAGTGGGGAACGGTCTAGAAGCATAAAAAAAAGGGAGTTTTTAGTGTGTGCTATATTATTTAAGGTGTTGGGTAGCTTCTACTTAATTTTTTTTATTTTTATTTGATTATTGTTAATGATTTAATATAAATTTTTACTTTTTAGTTAATTATATGTATATATTATATATATAAATAATTAAATATATATTTTATTATATTTCGGTTGAATACCCGATTGAATCGATTGGATCTTTAAATCCATGCCTTGACCGGTTCGATATCCGGTTTGGCTTTCTTAACATTGGCTGAAATCTTACTTAAAGGAAATAAGTATCAAATCACTTAAACCAACTAAGCTTGGTTGTTTCCCATAATTACTGACAATGATTCATACAATATGATGAATTGGAATTTAGCATTATTAAGTATCCTCTCATCCCGCATTATTTACCTTACCAATTTACTACCACTATTAATTATTGAGTTTAATTTGCAGACATTGATAATATAAAATTTTTTTACACTGTCATCTAATCAAATTCTCTCATGTGCATAACTTTTGGAGTAGTGAAGGTGAGAGTTATGTATGTTTGCTTATATAGCAGTATATAATTAAATAATAATATAAAAAAATTTTATATTGTTAGTGCATACAAATTAAATTATTAATTATTAACCATCATTTAAGAGAAAATTTCTTTTCTTCTACCCCAATTCAACGTCAATGCACGATTAAACTTGACTCCACCACCATCAAAGACAAATTTTGGAGTTATTGGACAAGGATTTGACTCTTGTGGGCATAATTTAGTAGAAAGTAAGATGCATATTTATTTGAAAAAAAAAAACAGAAGAAAGGTGCATAATATATATATATAATTCTAAATTATAAATTTAATTTGATTCGAGTGAGGTTGGCTTATTATGGAAATATATTTTTTTTAGTATTAATTTTATACACAAGATTCAAACTTGAAATTTTACTTAAAAAGAATAAATACTAAACCACTTGAATTAAACAAGTATTGGTGTAAATGCGTAATATTAATTGTTGGTAAAAAAATTAATAATGTTATAAAATATGAATATTAATAAGATAAATTGTATGTATAATAGTTTATATAGTTAATTTTTTTTATCATCATTCATCCATTAAACTGTATATTTTATCTTCTAAAATTTATCCTGTATTTAGAGTAGCTAAATCCATGGGAGAAACTTTAGGTTAAGTAGTGATGCTGTAACAATTTGTTTTGACATATAAAAGTTCTGGAATCTGAAACAAAAATAAAAATGAAAAAAAAAAATTCTATGGTTATGTAATGGAAGAGACTATTGCCATTATCCTATTGTCTATTGCTGGACTCTTTTTGTTTCTTTAAGTTTGATATTTCTAAAATATTTTTAACTAAAAATTGTGTCAAATTTTTTTCTATAATCACTCTCATATTCTAAATTATAATTAATAATTATATTAATTAATATTAAATTAACTATTTTTAATTTAATAATTTTACAATAAAATTAATCCATTACATCAATTCTATACTAAGCCCAATTTATTTACAAACTAAATCAAAGTTTTTGCAATTGAATCCTATTTGATACTTTTCTTGATAAAATGTTTATATGTTATTACCCTGTAGCCATATGTCTTATTTATTGTTAGTCTCATAGACTCTTGATCTCCTTGGAGTACTCTTTTATTTTTCTTTACAACCTTTTGAGAGCTTTCAATAACTTTTTTGACAAAGAAAAACAAGGTTCCTTTTATCTTTTGACATAATGTAATATTGCGGAGCTGTGTTACCTCTATTTTGTATGATTCTGATTTCTTATATATTTTGGATGTTAAGTATTCTATATTTTCAATTTTTGAGATTAAAACTTATTTTAAATTTGTATCTGTTGTCACTCTCATATTTCAAAATTATATTTAATAATCATACTCTCTTTATATCATATTTGTGCAAGCCAAAATTTTATTACTCAATCAAAAATATAACTCACCAAAAATCTTTAAGCAATATGTGCTATTGCAACACCAAGCGAAATATAGTTAAAAAAAAAAGGACAATGAAAAGCTTGGTTTATTTAATTAGAACACTTCAGTGTAACATCCTTTTTTAAAATACTTTGTTTATACTTTAGTTGATTATAGTTTGAACAATTTGTCAAGTAATTAAATCTTAATTAATAAATCTCTAGTGTAAGACAATAAATTAATTTTTGGAGGAGAAGCCAGCAGAGCATATTGCTATTGGCCGAGACATAGCTACTTATTCCTTCATATCTTCATTATGCTGTTATATAAATGATTCATGAACTATATAAATGATTCATGAACTGCATTTATTTAGTCTAATTGATTCTGCATTTATTCTAAGTACATTCTCTGTAGCAGTATAAGTTTTTTTTTTTCGTTAATATAATTTAGGGTTTAATTTGCATGCTTTAACAGTCATCTAATTATATGTTGCCACATAAGCAAACATGCATTACCCTCACCCCGATTACTCCAAAAGTCATGTAAATGGGAGAATGTGATTGGATGACAGTGTAAAATAGTTTTACATTGTCAGTGCATATAAATTAAAATCCTATAATTTATACCATGAAGTCATAACATATAACACTACCAGAAATATTCAATTTAGAGATGGAATTTGAGATGGAATTACAGATGTAAAATGTGAATTAAAGACCAAGTTGTGTATTGAAGATTTAGCGATAAAATTAGAGACAAATATATATATATATTTTTTTTTGTGTTTTAAAATATTCCATCTCTAAATTAGTTTTTAATGGATCATATAGTTACTTTTGAAAAGTCAATGTGTTTCAACGACGGATTTAGAGATGGAAATTTTTTGTCTCCAAATATTCCGTCTCTAATGAGTCAAACATGTAGTCAATGTTTTTTAGATATAGATTTAGAGTTCGTCTCTAAACACTCTGGCTGTAAATCCATCTTAAATTAGTCAAATCATTACTTTTGTGAAGTCAAAGTTTTTATAGATAGATTTAGAGCTCGTCTCTAGATATTCGGTCCATAGTTAGCCAAAATCATTCCATTTGTGAAGTCAATATTTTTTAGAAACAGATTTAGAGCCTATCTCTAAATATTCTGTCCCTAATTAGTTAAATGATTACTTTTGTGAAGTCAATGTTTTCAAGAGATGAATTTAGAGTCCGTCTCTAAATATTTTATCTCTAAATCCATCTTTAATTAATCAAGCAATTACTTTTGTTAAATCAATGTATTTTAGAGACATATTTACAGTTTGTCTCTTAATATTTTATCTCTAAATCTATCTCTAATTAGGCAAATAAATACTTTTAAAAAGTCAATGTATTTTAGAGATGGATTTGTTCTGTCTCTAAATTAAAAAAAAATGATTTTTAAATTTTTTTATTGGGAATATCTATTATCATCACTATTTGTCTATTTTCACTCCAATTCAACTAAATTTTATTTAGTTTCTTTAAAATACCTTTATTTTTATTTGTTAATTAAATTATTTATTATGAATTATAATTTTATTTAAACTTATTATTTTTAATTTTCTTAAAAAATGATCTTTAATATTATCATAGCTTTATAATTTATAATTTTTTATAATAAAAAGAACACTAGAAAAATATCAAAATGAATAAAAGAAATAAGGTATGTTCTTACCTGATAAACTAAGGTCAGTCAGTGCTGCTGCAGTTGGTCTCGACATCGAGGGGTACATTCATAGGGAGTTTGGCATTCAAGTTAGTAATAGATTAAGAAAATGATGAGGTTATTATTTTTAAATAGATATGGTTGTAGCTATGCTTATGAGGAGCTCGTTTATTTAAGAGTCAAAAGAATAAGATTACTCAACTGATGTTATCCAAAGAATATCCCTTAATGTTCAAAGCTTATCCAAGCAGAAGGGGAGTTTTAAAATTTTAGTGAAGTGGTTACCTACGCACTTAAAGTAATAATTATTGTTAACCATTTACATATAAACTTAAAAAATATATTATAATTCAAATATTTATTTATTTAAGTTACTATAATTAAATATATGATTTTTTATTTTTTATACTTAATAGTTACTTTTTATTTTAATAATATATAAAAAAAATTGTAAAAGACATCCTATACATAAAAAATTAATTAGGTTTAAGTGTAAACTTCAAATTTAAATTTTTATACAATTTAAACTATTAACTAATTTGCTATATACATGGAGAGAATAGAGGAAAATAGGTGCAGCTATTTGACTAAGCCGGTTAGCACTCCAACAAGCCACATAGTAATGTAAGCTGCTACTGTCAATGATGTTGCAGCATGGATACCACTTGCTCTTGCTATAGCTCTCTCTGGCTCTAACATGACTCCACTATCAGTTCTATTTGGGTCTTACTTTGTGGTTCTGATTTTGTCCCCTTTGCTATTATTTCCATTAAACCATTACTTGCCATAATGGCTTAGCGTTCCCCAGAGGGGGCGAACCAGGGAAGCAAACTGACATGTGCTAGCTCATCGACAACAGTAAGTTCTAATGCATGTTGCACCTCCTTCAACAAGAGGAGAAACTAGAGGCGATGTGGAAGGAGCAACTTCCTGCGTCCTTGCCTAGTTAAGGCGGCCAATAGTAGCATATGGTTCGTTGCCAGCGACTCTGAAGTCGACCGCGACTCCTGTTTGATTATAAAATATTTTTTAAAAAATAAAATGATTAAAAAATTCAACTGATTTGATTATTTTTTATTTTAAAAGTGTGCCTATTTGAAGCAAATGATTTAAGTTATTGGTATTATCTCAACAAATGATAAAGAAGATGGGGGGTTTAGATGAAGCTACGTGACCCTTTCTACTATTATGATACTTATAGAGTGTAAGAATATTACCTATTATTAATATAATGTATATATTAAGGTATAGATAGAGAAAAATTTTTCATACGAATGGTAAGATAGATTTGGACTAGGTAAATAAAAGACCTAAATGAATCACAAACCTCTCAGTCTTGATCTCTAAAAAAGTGAAGGAGTTAAAAAATGTCTAAGATCAAGTAAGAAAAGTCATAAGATTAGAAGATCAACAGATCAATTATGTACACAATTTAAATGTTTAAAAACAATTAAACTATCTAATAACTTTGAACGAGAGTTCTGAGTAGAATATAAATTCATACAATTGTCATTACTGCCCCTTAAAATAACAAGTTTTGAAAACAAAAGAAATAATCAAACTTAAAACCATTGAATTGGAAATTTCGTGTCTTTTTTTTTTTTTCTTTTCTTGATTTTACTATAGAAAAGGAGAAAAGTTCACATGATAAACTTGTTTTAACCGTTAAATCAAACAAAATTTTAAATAAATGGATGAGATTAATAATTAATAAATATTATTAATAATTTAGTAAAATTATAAAATAATTATAAAATAACAAAACTATCCTTAACTAATCCTCTCTCCACCTATCAACTCCACCTTCCTTCCTTGCCTTTCCTTCCACCACCACCAACTTCTACCTTCCCTTTCAGCCTCCACTTTCGCCGCCGGCCACCCCCTTTGCTGCCACCGACTTCCACCTCTACCACTATCTCAATCGCACGCACCCTTAAGTAACTCTTAACTAAGGAATTTTAAAAAAGCAAGTCTCTCTTAAGCATTTTATCAAGCATTAATCTTGCAATAATATGAAGTTTTATAATAGATGCCGCAAATCCTTGACACCGAACTAAAAACACAATTCTCTAGAGAATAAGCCATGCCTGAAATTCACAAATGCATCTCAAAACAAATATAAAAGAAAGAAGAAAAAAAAAACATGAGACCCATTTGTGTTTTTTTCCGTGAAGGAGTCTAGAAGCAACATTAATTTCAATGAGGATGATAGCGGGCTCTCAGTTACTCTGGGTGTTTTCCTCATCATTCTCAACTCCATCTAGGTTGCTCTTCTATTTGTCTCAATATGCATTTTGTGTTATCAAGAGGTAGAAGAAAACCCGCTATGAAAGAGTAACCATAACAATTCGGTGGGTGCCATCTTCCCTGCACTAAGGTGCAACGTCATCTCCCTCCTCCCTAATGTGAATAAGCACTCTGCATTGATAACTTAAGACAACATAGCATGCAGGGTGAGAAATTATTACATGTTCATAAAATACTATATGATTGTACTTTATCTAATAATAGAGTGAATTTCATATAAAAGTGTAAATTAATAATAAATTCTATCTTGAGATATTATTTTATTGTTAGATATAAATATATTTCATATGATACTCTATAAATATCTAATAATTACTCTGTTAGATGAGGGTGGAGGAATCAAAAGAAGGAAGAAAATCAATGTGGAGGAAACATGTGGTTGAGAGGAGAGAGTTGGGGAAAGAGAAAGTGGTAAAGGAGAGATGGGGTTAATTATGTATTTTCATGTGAGATTAATTTTATATACTTTTATTTTTTGATATCAACAATGAAATTTGAATTTAAAATCTTGTGTAAATTACCTAAATTCCTCACCATTACTTCTAGTGACTTAGATTAATTTTATATACTGAGACACTGTCACCAAATACAATTGTGATAAAGTGACAAATTATGATGGTTTTTTCATATCAAATTACAGTTGGCCTATTAGACATACCACTTTTTTCGCTTCCCCGTCTTAACTGAGATCTCTATTGGTCAGTGAAATTTCCAAATAACAGTGACCAATAATTTTTCTTTTGCAATTGTGATTTGAATCGCATGCAAATAGGCATACAACCTGAACCCAATCTGCTTCTTAGGCCCTACAGTGGGCTTGGTCAAGGCCTATGGGTCCACCAAGAAAAGGAGAAAAGTGAGAACTCACCATTTCAGACTTCTAAAAACAGTTAATATTGGAAGCAAATAAAAATAGGCGGAACCATAGTGTTACCTACACTTGGAAAATTGATGTAATGGCATTAGGTCAAATCCATATTTCAAGCAACAACGTAATCAGAATCACCTGAAAATGCAAGTAGTGCTCTAATTTTTTAACGTTAATACCAATTATAGTAATGAGTTTGATGTTGATGCAAAATCAGTTGGAGGATAATATTCCTTAATGATTATTTTGTGGTATTTTGTGTGTCTTCAACTTCCATGATTTAGAGTCACCCAATCAGACATTGTTGAATTGATTAAGGATTGTTTATGTAATAATTATTGGATTCAACACTATGGTTGTTAATTGTCAATTATGTTCAGCGGAGGTCAATTTTCAGTTGTACGATGTGATTTTCCTATTGCAACCACTGTGTGCGTATTATGTTGTAATGTCCATATCCTAATTGCACTCTTTTTATCCTAAGTAGCCTTCACCAGTGAAATTTTTACACTCTTGGAGCCTGCACTAAAGGGTTAGTTCATTGCTGCATTGCTACTTCTCTAGCTGGAGGAGCTTTTTCTTGTCATGCTCTCCATCTTTCACACAAAAACAGCTCACCCTTCATACCCCACTTCGTTAAACGATGATCTTCATATTGATTAACACCTTCCAAAAATGAATAGTTTATACGTGGCTTGTTGGGCATATTTGATTAGACCCTATAGAATTGGATTGCATGCATATTACTACTCATTGGTAAGAGGGCGCTTACAAGTTTTTGTCAATGATCGACATCACCCATCTTGAATATCGTAATAGCATTTTAGCCCATGTTGATAATACTGAGATCTATAAATTTTTAATTAGGTGCTCTCCAAGTAAGAAATCTATTCATAGTTCTAACACCCCAGTTATATTGTGAGTCACTGTTTTTTCTCATTTTCAATATAATAAGGGAAGTGTTGATATGTGGATAGATTAGAGTACAACTGTTTTTCTTACTATGAGAGCACCTAATAATTTGTCTATTACTGAGAAAAGCACAAGGAAACAACCTGATAGGTATGGTATGTGATCTTCCATAGTGTATCATGTACATGCTGAAAGAATTAAATACATATAACTCTATCATACAATAAACTTTATAAACAGAAGTATTCTGAATATGCAATCAATTATCATTCTTAGATGATAAAATAATTGCCACATATTCCTGTTTGACAAATCACTAAAATGATGTATAAAAACAAAATCCTATTTCAATACAATACAATTAAGCTAAGTTTCCCTCTCATGCTAAGTTTCAAGTACATCCAAACCGTGTAGTATCTCGCCTGCTTTCTGTCTATTGCGCAATTCAACCCTTAACCATCTATTTCTTTTTGAAGAAACTTCACTTAATTTGTCCCCCTTTGTTTTTCTGCTGTCTTTTCCTAGCTTATCACTTTGTTTCTCGATTCATATTAAATTGGATATACTAAGTGACCCTTTTATCTATGTTTTCCCTTTCTGTAAGGCTCAATTGAAGTAAATTTGAACCGTCCCTTCTCCATTGTTTGTCTAAGGTACTTTGCCTTAAGAAATCACATAAAACAAAGAGCAACATAGATGGCAATTTTCTCCCAAAAAGAAAATTGACAAAGCCTTTTCTACCCCAACTTTTCTACTTTCTAGCGAATTCCAAGTCTAGATTGCAAGGATTTCAAAGGAAGAGAATGGAAAAAACGGTGAGATTGTCCAAATTTTCGAAGTTGGTGGAAAAACAAACAAAATGACAAATGTATACAAAGGGAGGGGGGAAAATAAAGAAAAAAGGAAAGGTTGCCATGCAGCTAACTGTTGCTGTCAATCCATCATACAGGACATGATAAGTTTAGCACTGAAATAAACTCTATTGTATAAATTACAGAGATAGATATGGATTGTGTGAAGAGGAAGGGCAAGATTGCTGGACTTCCACTCTGTGTGATAAAGGCATATTTGCTCCAATGTTGGCGTAAAGAGGAAGAATCCCATCCAAACGTGAATTGTGTGATATTTGCATTGTTGTTCTCTTTCAGTAGAATATTATTCAATTGCTGCACATGATTCCGCTTTTTAAATGGAGAACAATAATAGAAAATCATGCTTAGGCGTATAGTTTACACAAGTACCTTTGTAACTTGTTATAATGTCATTAGTAATATTTAAACTTTGAGACATAATATCTTTTTACAGGTCATCTATATAAATTGCCTATAGTGAACTTCGTACTAGCATATGCTTATAGGAAATTAATTATAAAATTACATTTTCATTACTCTTTAAAAGCCTTAGAAAACTGCTAGGTTGATTTTTGATGAAAATTTAACATTTCTCATACTATTTTGGGTGACAGCTTTTAGCATGTTAATTTTTGATACGTCCATAGTCCACAAGTAAGGATTTATAATCTGGTATCTTATCGTCAATCACAAGTTTCATATCAATTATGTGAGTCTAGCAATCCCCTAATATAAAATCATGATTAGGCGTATCGTTTACACAAGTACCTTTGTAACTTGTTGTAACGTCATTAGTAACATTTAAACTTTGACACATCACATTTTACAGAACATCCATATAAATTCCCTTTAAAAAATAACTTTTCTGATATTCAAACAAATTAAAAATTTTAAAACGATTTCCTTAGTTGTCTAACTCAATTTTCCAATTACATGAATCCTGATATTTGTATTTTGTATTAACCCAAGTTCTACACACATATATTAGGGATTTGTTCAACTCCTGCACAATATATCAATCGTGACTTAATCCGTATATCAAAAAGTAGTGTGAAATGTTGTATAGGACACAAATCTGAGTAATCATTTCTTCTGAAAAACATATACTAGATGATCAGATCTGTTGAATAGTCTACAAGCCTTCTGATAGTATATTTTCCACCTGATGAATATTCCAAAGAGTCTACATAACAATATAAAAACAAGAAAGCATGATGCGTGGCTAAATGCATAGCTTCCTATACATGGACATAATATAAGGTGCCAAAGATGTTAGGCTTTCAATTCATTCCTTAACCTCCAATACCCTTTAGCATATTTTAGTCTTAAATAGAACATACAATGCTTTAACTTCACTCCTACTCAAAAATGCATAAAACCTTCCCTCTAAACCCTCTCCTCGACAATGTCCTCATCATTCTGTTGTGCCGTGCACCAATTCATGCTCTTTGTTCTCACCACCTTTAAGCTGCCATCTTCTTCTTCCTCGTGATCCCTTCAGGAATAATGAAGCCTCCCAAAGTAAAGCTGCATCTTCCCATCATTATCATCACTGTCTGTGTTCTTGTCTTCATAGCTGTCTTGTATGCAGAGAGATTCAGTTCCCTTTCTTCAAGGCCCATTCTCAAGCTCAAGCCTTGTCCTAGAAAGAACACCAAACCAAAATCTAGTAAGTCAGCTCCACAAAATGCTGTAGCTATCTCTTCTTTGCCTTCTATATATTTCTTGACAATAGAAAATGCTTCCTAGCCAGAAAGTTTGCCCGAAATCGGTTGCTAGAGTTGTGTGGCAAGACATGGAATGGACACTTTATATTTTTTATTCATCCATGGTTTCGGTCCTTCCACTTGAAATTTGCCACGTGTCAAGCAATAAATTTTCTGGCAAACCACTATGGCTGTCTAGCATCACTTCATAACAATTTGATACTAATGCAATGGTTTCTCATATTCTGATTGTCCTAGCAGATGATAAAAGAGTAGAGGAGGAGGTTGTAAAGGAGGTTGTAAATGCATCATGGATTGATGACAGGTTTGATTTTGACCCAGAGGAGTGCAATGTTGCCAATGGGAAATGGGTGTTTAACCATTCAATGAAGCCTCTCTACTCTGACACAAGCTGCCCCTATATAGATAGACAATTTTCTTGTGCCAAGAATGGGAGGACAGATTCTGACTACATACACTGGGAGTGGCAGCCAGAAGATTGCACCTTGCCAAGGTTAAGTTTCACACTTCTACATGACTGTTGGGGTTGCATAACTCGTTTCATTTCTCTTTATACTTTTCTGGGCATGAAAATTTGTATTTGGTTTATGTAACCAACATTCCAAAATGGTTACCATTTTGTAGATTGAATCCAGAGCTAGCCCTCAAAAAGATTCAAGGTAAAAGGCTGCTATTTGTTGGGGATTCACTGCAAAGAAACCAATGGGAATCTTTTGTTTGTTTGGTAGAATGGATCATACCTCAAGAGCAGAAATCTATGGAACGAAGGAATATTCATTCAGTCTTCAAAGCTAAGGTATTGAATACTGATGACACACTGAATGGATAGTCAAAGATGTAGATTCAAGCACCTTTACCTTAAACATAGGCTCTTGTAGCTCTCCATCATGTATATGACATAAACACAAGAAAAGCTAATAGAAATTTCTTTGAATAGAACATATTAACTATTGGACATGAAGCTACTCACTTTGAAAATCCAAGCTAATTCATTTTGTGTCTGTTTTTTCATAGAACTATAATGCTACTATAGAATTCTATTGGGCCCCATACCTTGTTGAGTCCAACACTGATGTCGATATCATTGGAGATCCAAAGAAAAGGATAATAAAAGTGGATGCTATAATGGAGCGAGCCAAAAACTGGACGGGAGCGGATATCCTTGTTTTCAATACCTACGTCTGGTGGATGAGTAGTGTTAGGATCAAGTCACTGTAAGCTTTCTTTTGAACCTATCTTATCGTAGGATGTTGTCATTCATCTTTTGTTGTTCATGACCGACCATCTCTTACTTCATTTGATCTTTGAGAAATGTTTTTTTGGACATAGTGTATACACATATTGATTGGCATCTGTGAATTGCAGTTTAAATAAATATGCATATGGATTTTAATTATATCACTGTCAAACATGATGCTAACTAAGAATGTATTTACACTGTAAAATATTAATTCAACACTTACATAATTGAAATCCACACTTATTTGAACTATGATTGACATATGTCGATCAATATGTTTAAATGGGTATGTACAAATAACAATACTATTGATCTTTAACCAAAAAGAAGAAAATGGTGCCTAACATCTATTTTTCAAATTTCAGATGGGGTTCATTTGCCAATGGACAAGAAGGGTATGAAGAGTTGGATGCCCCAATTGCTTACAAGTTAGCTTTGAAGACTTGGGCCAATTGGGTTGACTCAACTATCAATCCAAACAAAACCCGGGTCTTCTTCACAACTATGTCACCTACACACGCAAGGTCTCTTTCCTAGGAAACCTCAATTTCAGGCTTTTATAGTAACTTAAGCTACTAGCCCATAAGTTACACCTAGAAATTTGGTGACACATCAGCAAAAGGCTCAAGATCCTAACAATTCAAATGTCTTATTTTTCAGAAGTCAAGACTGGGGCAACATGGAAGGCGTCAAATGTTTCAATGAGACAAAGCCAGTGAGGAAAAAGAACCACTGGGGAACTGGTTCTGATAAGGGCATAATGAGTGTGGTGGCCAAAGTTGTGAAGAAAATGAAAGTTCCAGTGACCGTCATCAACATAACACAAATCTCAGAGTACAGGATTGATGGACACTCCTCAGTTTACACTGAAAATGGAGGCAAATTGTTAACTGAGGAGGAAAGGGCCAATCCACAAAATGCAGATTGCATACACTGGTGCTTGCCTGGAGTTCCAGATACATGGAATCAAATATTTTTGGCAATGTTATAACAAATATATATACGGCACAAAGTTCCATGCTATGGTTTTTTTTTTTTTGTTTCTCGTGACATGAAGATGTCAATTATTTTGTGTATGTATATTCTTCTTTCATTGACATTTGAGTGATATAAATATGCATGTATCATGAGTACCTAAATGCAGATTCCAGAAGAAAAAAAGCACCAAAATTATCAAGTATCAAATGAACATTTAGACTCCATTAAAACACCTAAAAGGGTTACATTGTCACACTGTCGTATACACAGTGATCTCCACCGCCAAGTGCTAACCTCTGCTTTGACATGTCAGTGAGTCTCGCTTGCAAGTGAAAGGAGGCCCCGCAAGCCTCATATGTGATTTATGACCATTTTTTTTTTTTGAAATAAAATGCAGTTCCATTTCCTTACTCTTTTATTGTTACTACATGGAATAGTAGCATTTTTAAGTCACACAGTAACTATCATCAAATTCAATTGGCAGCTTTTTTTTTTTTTTTGTTGGGTGGCGGGGGGGTCCTTGCAGACGTGAATGTTGCACTAGACCTACTGTGTGCCCAAGTGTCTAACTTTGAGTATTCCCATTCCTCGCACAGTGGTTGATAAAAAAAATCCTCATAATTCTGAATATTAGTTAGACTCGGTTTATTTCTTTAAAAAAGATTCAAACTCTGCGCAATCTTCCTATTCAATTGTGCAGCAACAGTTTTGAAACAGTAAAATTGAATAAAATGTTTATATTATGTGCCATAATGTAAAAAAATTCAGGTACGATGGATTTGGTGTTAGTAAGAAATTACCCAGGCAATCACAAAGAATTGTAGGCAAACCACAAGATGCGGCTCAGTTGGCAACTCGAGCTCTATGTGAAATAGTGGAACTTCTAAGGCTGCTCCCAATAATATTTTGAAAAGCAAATTAATACTATGTATGGTACGTGTTTATGAAACTATATTGGATGCAGAGACATATCTTTCTGAAATGGTATCATTAGTTTCACAAGCAATAGGTACGCAAAACAAGGAAGATTAATCACGTAACAAAGAAGAAAAACAAAGTGAAGAAGTTGCATCTAAATTATATAATCAATGGAAAATAACAACACTAAATGAAAAAATAATGCAACAAAATCAACACTAAAGGAAGAAAAATAATTCAAGAACAATCTAATATTCAAGTATAAAATCAACACTAAGGGTATGTTTGATTAGGAAGTAAAAGTGGAGGGGGGAATTTTATGGATGAGCTCCAATTGCAAATGGGATGGAATGATGAAATTTGAGAGTGTAATCTTATAATTGATTGAATTTAACTCAACTCCAAAAGATAGCTTATAAGTAGAGAGTTGTCCAAACTTTTATAAAGGCTATCATAGTCATATTTCCCAAGCAATATGGGACTTAAGACACCATCTTCTTGCTTAAGATCGAATATCTGGAGTATAAAATTTGCAAAACTGAATATTTACAGGTGACCCAATATCAAATATAGGATAGACACTAATATCATCTTAAAATAGAGTGAACTTAGCTCGATCCTAAAAGCTTACTTATAGGAGGAAGATTGCCCAAGTTTTTATAAAGAGTATTATGGCCATATCCCCAAATAAAAGAAGTTGAAAAGACAAAAATGGAAAAATTGTTGGTAGAGAAATTGAATTGAAAATAAAAAAAATAAAAAAGAAAAAGGACAACCAAAAATTGTAAGAACTCATGGAAATAAAAATATGTCATTTTTGTTGTCAAATGAACTCAAAGCTTTCATCTCTTTTTCTTCAACTTTGGTTTCACTTGAAAAGAGAAAACAAAACAAAATAAAGGAAGAGAGAATTTGAAAAGAAGGGGAAGAAGGAGAAAAAGCCTAGGTTTTTTTGCATAGAACAAGGAAAGAAAAGAGACTAGAGAGACAAAAGTGTAGACAAAGGTAAAGAAAACACTCCTTATTGGAAGAGAAAAGGAATTTATACATCCAAATTTGTAGACACCCTTAACCACCTCCTTTATTTTTCTCTTCCACCGGACATATCACCTTTTTCTTTTTTTCTTTTCTGATTTTTTTTCCTTCTCTTCTCTCTGGATGCCAATGAATATTGTTAGAGAGAGTGGACCAAATAATGAGACTCTTATTGGAAACATAAATAATATAATATACACAAAATTCTATTAGGTGTAGAGATTGCATAAGGATAGAAGATAATCTTAACAAATTATTAGTGGTTTCCTAATATAGTAAGTGGATAACAAGATTTCTGGAGAAACTATTGAAGGAAGGGTTGACACTTGTAAAAACTTTTCTCAGGTTCCTAATTGTACATATTATGGGTATGGGTATGTATTATGGATATAGATTAGATGGAGGTGCTAAAGTGGTGTCATGATATAGAAACATGTCTTTATGAAAATGTACATTATACTGTTTGGTGGTTATAACAACTTATAACCTTTATTATTAAAAGTAAGCATGCATTTTGGTATCTGAAAGATGCATGTAATTTCAACTTAAACACTAAAAGTTTTTCTAACATTAAATAGGTCACTAAAAATTAAACAATGATATCACACTACTCCCTAGTAGCTTTTAACATCAAATAAGTTTTTGAAAGTTTAAATGTGACATCATTTTGACCCCTAAAAGATATATGTGATATCTATTTGGTCTTCCTTATTTTTGATAAAATATGAAATTTTAGGGACTTATTTAATATAAAAAATTTTTGGGACTAAGTTGATGTCTCTTTTATCTTTCAAGGACCAAAATATATGTTTATTATTAAATATCTCACTAATAAATAGTTTGAAAAGTAGGTAGTTAAAATAAAAATTAAAGATTCAAGGGAAATAAATATGGAAGATCGAATTTCTGATTTCATTTTTTTTTTACTTGTTACATGGAATTTGAATTTCCTTCTAGCCCAAAAGCTAATCAGCTGGCCCATTGCATCCTTTTCTTGAAGCACAAGCCTCTCTACTCTATATAGTGTATCGAAGACCGCAAAAAAAATGGATGTACCGTAAACTTGTAGCTTTACTACAAAACACTTTGTTTCCTTAAACATCGTTATTTCCCTCGTATATATACGCACGAACTTCACCGCCAATTGTAGGTTTTACTTCTGGACTCTTCCTTCAAACTACCATCGCCATTTCTCACTCCAATCTATCTTCGGGTCAAGGTTTGCGATTCTAAACTCTAATTTTCTATTCCTTTTTATCATTGTGGTTCTCAGCTTTCGATTTCTGTTTTGAAACCCTACGTTTTGTTCTTGTTCTGGTTGGGGTTTTTCCTGGAAAAATAACGAGGTACCATGAGAAAAGAAAATGAAAGACAATTTGGGGATGATCGATAACTTCCTCTGAAGTTTAAATTTTTGGGCCCAAACATTTTAGGGCTTTGCGTTTTTATTTTTTGGTTGATTATATTTGATTCGTTTGCATTTTGCATCTGAGCGAAAATGAAAGAAAATTTAGGGATAATCGATAACTACCTGAAAAGTTTAAATTTTTGGGCCTAAACGTTAATTTTTTGTTTTTGTTAATGTTATTTGAATCCTTTGCAGTTTGAAGCTGAGAGGCAAAAATGGCCGGTGGGAATTTTATGCACAGGGTTATCTCTTACGTTGTGAACGAAGTGGTTGTCAATGGTCTTGCCAACAGGTAAATACTAGTGCACCCACATTTTTTATTTTTTAGAATTTAGTTTTTGATTGATGCATATGATTTTTGAGGTTGTAAGCTTCTTTCTCTGGCCGATTGGAAAATTTTGTTCCTGATCGGCTCGTTCCATTGAAGCAAGAGAGACCCCTCAAATTCCTGAGTTTTTATTGTCTCCAGGGCAAGATGGTTGTTCCACTGGAATTTTAAGGAGTTTGAGATATTCTGTTGCATATAGTTTTAAATCAAAGTTGGCAGCAGTTGCATTTGTGTTACAATTACTGCAATCCCGGAAAATCGTGGGAAATTGCTGGTGAAATAGCTGTTATATTAGGTTGCAGATACTGCTCCAATTGCAGTTGGTATTGCATTCTATATCTTTTTATATACCAATGGCAATTGGTGCTATGAGTTTTATTATATTTGTGTTGCCTGTGCAGCATTTTAAAAATGTAGTTAGAGAAAACATCATTATTCTAATATTGTTTTTTTTTTTTTTTTAATCACTTACACTGTTTTTGGATTGAGGGGATCAAACGAGAAGAGAAAGAAAAAATTATGAAAAAATGGAAATTATGAAAATATCTACTATTATCTGTTCTTGTGCCTGAAATTTCCACATGGAATCATGCAGCTATAATTAGTGCATTTTAATTTATAAGTTTTGAAATACTCAGTAATCTGCAGTTACAGAAAAACTTAACATAGTGGAACCCATAATTTTTAGCAACATAAGATGAGTATCTGATTAAAAAATGTATCAGAGATTGTATCATTTTTGTTAGAAATTTATGATGTTGTAAGATACGGTTTGTGTATCACAAGAAACTATCTGCATTCCCAGACAAAGGCATAAACTGATATATTGTGAAAATAGAAAATTGTACTAAAAAAAATAGTAAACAATCCTTTAAACACCATCCAACTTGCCTGTATTTAGCTAGCCATTTTGTGATAATTTATGGACTAAAGTGGCAAAACACTTGCATCCTTCTTATCCGGTGAGCTGGCGAGATTCGAAACACACTTTTACAGGTCCCTGCCCTGCTATCGATTCTGTGATGAAGACACATACTGTTATTTCTTAATCAGCTTAAACATGAAACATAAGAGCAAAGACAAAAACTGATTCTTTCCTTTTTGCTTTGTTTTGTTAGGACCCAAAAAAAAAATTGTTTAGGCTGATTAGTGCAATTAATACTTTGACTATTTCATTTCTAAGATTTGAAAATACTCATCAACAAACGCTTAATGTAGACGTAACAATAGATTGTCATGTAATGTAATCTGAAAGTAGTATTGGTGCCAATGATAACTTCTGTAGGCTTGTAATGTTTGCAGAGATGACTGCAAGTATTGTTATCCAAGGGATTTAGGATTTAATTATTTTTCCTTTGATTTTAATGTCTTATTTTATCATTTGTTGAATGTATTTAATTTTAAAATTTTAATTTTAATTTTAATTGGATGAACTCTCCGACTATATAGTTTTTCTCTTCGATCTGTCTATATAAAGTTGTTGTCTAGCTAAGATTTGTTAACTTCTTATCATTTTCCGGCCCTTATCTGGGAATGGTAATTATTTCCGTTGCCAATGTTCACTCTGTAGGCTTGTAATGAACTATTGATCTCAGAGATGACTTTAAGAATTAACTTCCAAAGGACTGAGGCTTTATTAATTTCATAATTATTTCGTTTTGATAATGATGATTTGCTTCTTCACCTGTTATTGATGTTCACAGTGAAGGCATCTGAGTAAAGTTATTAATATGTATGTTATCAATCCACCCAAGATTCTAAAATAATAGTCTCCATGGTTTGCTTTTACCTATTGCCTTTATGTGAATTCCAAAACAAGTAGAATTGCTTTTTGAAACATGGGTGCATCTATGGATTAAGGCTTTACTGCCTTTGGATTCTCTAATTAAGTTTGCAAGAAAATTCATTTACTATGTGTATAGTTCATGTTAACCTGTTTGCTATCATGTTCTCATGTTGAGTTTTCATTGTGGTTTCCCAGCCCTGCATTTCAGAGGTTTGCAGTGAGGACATCAAAGAGAATTGAAGATATTTCAAACAAAGGTAGCGGTAGCAAAATTATCTTATTTTGGTATTTTATTGACCATGTTAAAATATTCAGTTTCATCCTCGTGTTATATATTCTGGCAGCTGTTCAGAAGAAGCAGGAATTAGCTGAGCAGATCAAGGACATCTCAAAAAATATGGATGTATGTAGTCAATCATATATTGAAGAATTTAATATCTATGCACAGTTTTTATTATAATATCATCCAATAGGAATGCAAGAATGTGCCATGATATATTTTTTAAATTTAAGTTCATGCAATTTCTTGCATTCTTATTTGATTACATTATAAAATTACTTTATACTATCAGTATATAAACTCAGTAGTAAATCAGGCTACTAACAATGTGATAATGGTCTTTTTAACTTTTTTCTTTTTCTTTTCAGTCTTTCAAGAACCAGTGATTTTGGTGTTCTGCTACATTCTACATTGCTGAGGAAAATAAAGTGCTGATCTGCTTTGCCGAAGATTTTGATGGAGACAAGCCGGGGTGTATGTACATTTCTTTTGTAATTGATTTTTGTCGTTCTCATGATCCAAAACCTGGATGTAATGGCTGCTTCTAGTTTATTTGGTGAACCAGATACAGGATTAGGATACCAATGATAGTTTATGATGCTATGGTGCAGCATATTAGGCAGCTATTTATTTCAAATCGTTCAATGTTGATTACAAAATAATATTGGAATCTTGTGTATAGTTGTTCCTTTTTAACGTCTGGTTTGTCGTTGCTCCTATGGGAATCGAGTGGTTAAACAGGACTCTGTTGTAAATAATTATGTGGTGCATGTGGTGTTGTTGCTAGCTACCGTATGTTGAAATGCACGAGAATCGTGGCGGTTGTGTAGGTTGGCAATGCAAACATGGTTAGAACCACTAAAATCAGGAATTCGTGATTTGATTTACAGCTGATTTATATTTATAATTTCGAAGTTAGAATTTATAACTCATAAAACACATTTTTTGGATGCAAGTTTCGGATATTATTTTTAGACGCATTGGGATCGATGAATCAATTTGGCGAAAATAACTGAATAGAGAAATTTTGAAAGAGAAAAAAATAACTATGGGATGTTTAGTAATGATTTTGGGGAGAGGATTTCTTTAGAAGTAGAGAAATAAAGTAGGAGTAGAAAGTTATTTTATATTTGGATATAATTATTGAAATATTTTTTATAAGGATTAAAAATTATTAAATTATTTGAATGAGATAAAATAAAAGTTTTTTTTTTTATAAAATTATATTAGAAGATAAAGAGTGATATTTTTAACAAAAAGTTAAAGAAAGAATGATAAAAATGTAAATTTGAAATTTAAGGATTTTTTTTTTTTATATTGCTTTTGTTTTTAGGAGAAGTAATTTCTTATTTGTTTATTAAAAAAGTAAAATAATTAATTATTTTTTATTCTTTTTAGAAATAAAAATAAATAATATTAAAAATATTTTTTTTTCAAAAATTTTCTGAAAAAAGTATTTTTTTTGCCTTGGATAAACACAAACAAACGGGTTTTATATTTATCATTTAAAAAGCTTTAATATATATTTATAAAAATAAATAAAAAATAATCTAACAATACATAGTATTCTCACACTTTATTTCTTGTGTCAAGAATTCTGAAATAAAAAGAATATATACTAAAAATGATAAAGCTGATACCCTTATCAGGGGTTAAATGCTTTTGGGAATTTTCTTCGTGTGAAAAAAAATGGTGTAAAAAAAAAAAAAACCACTTGTTAGTTGTCCTTACAACGGTAATGTATGTCGGCAGTTCCACTGTTAGTTATTTTTTATTTTTATTGAAAATATTAGATACGTTCACGTACAGTGTCATGCCGGGATGAACGAACCTATTTATAACTAGTGGGTTTAGTGCCTATCAATCCAATTTTTTTTATTATTAATTTAAAATATTCAAAAATTAGAAAGTTGAGAGAAATTAAAAGAAGTTAAAAAAATTTAAAAAAATTGAGAAATAATAGTGAAAAATAAAATATGATAAAAAAAAAAGTTAAAATGTCCAAATCCTTTTATATAATAATATAGATATAAAAATATTTATACAGAAATACTTCCACCTTTTTTTAGTATAAGATTCTTTCAATTTCTTTATTATAAGGGGTCTGTTTATGTCGGACCCTTCTTATGATTAGTTTATTTTTCACCATTGAATTCATAACACCCTTAATTATAAATTATTTTCTCTTAAAAGTTAAAAAAAAAAAAAAAGATGAGTACTGGACCCAGCATAGACTTTTTTGTTTTTTTGTTTTTTTGGATAAATTCCAGCATAGACTATTACTGATTATAACTGGTTGTTGTGGGGGGCTTCAACTTCAATAAATAATTGCAATTTTGTCCAAAAAATGGAAGAGTATTGGGTGGCCGAGAAGAAAGACGCATACATATCGTTACCAAAATGAAGGGATTCTCCTCCCAAGCATTCTTGTTAATGTCCCTGATCATACTATTCCACGTAGATGTGAGCATAGCAAAGAAGAAGAGTGAGACCTCCAACACCACCACTATCCCTAACATGAACCTATTGGAGGAACAAGAGTTCTCCTCCACGGATTCCCATTTTGGCACAACACTCTATGTTGTGAGTCCGTCTCTCAGCACAGGTCCTGCTTTTAACTGTCCACAAGCCCAAGACTATCGGAGCTGTTTGCCCAAGTCAAACGGCGGTGGCCATCGACAACACTGTGGTGATTACTCCAGGGGTTGCTGATCAAGAAACTGAATATGGTGTGGTGCGTTTGTTTCACATTTTTTTTTTAATTTGATAAAAAATGATTTTTTTTAAATTAACAAAATCACTTTTTTATACAAATTATTTATCTCAGTTTTTATTTAAAAGTTAAAAATAAACTAATGCTTGAATCAATTAATATTTTTAATTAATGCTTTTCAATTCCTACTTTTGTTGTGGTCTTCTTCTTTATCTGTGTATAATTGCTGCTGCTGGGTGAGTGACAACTTCATAACTGTAACAAAGAATAAATTTATGTGAAATGGAAACTGTTTCTGAGGCTGATCTCCATTTCCTTACTCACACACACATGCTTTCCAGGTTTGAACTTGCAATTCCTTTCCGGATACTATGTTGTGATTGTTGTACAACCTGGTTTGAGTTGAGCTGAGTTGGACCACATTCAATTCTAAAGAATTGTCTTGTAAAATTTATCATTGTCGGCCTGTAAAGAATTATTTTATTTTCCATTAGGGGTGCAAAGGAAAATATGCATATTATGCAATTTGTAATCAATATTTATCATAGCAATGAAGGAATCTTTTCTTAAGGAAACTTGTAATATCCTTCTTTTCATAAAATACTTTTGCAGAGTAAATTTGATTTTTTTTTAAATTACTTAGATTTTTTGTTGATTTGTTTTACAATAATAATTAAAAACTGATAAAATAATAAAATAATTAAGTATTAAATATTAATTATTAAAGTAAGATGATATACTAATAAAAGTAACTTTAAAATATATAAATTTTTTTTTGGTTAAGCCTAATAGTTCTTCTAGATAATAATATACTTACAATAATAGCAATAATATAATTATAATAACAGTAGAACAAGAAATAAAAAAAGGGTAAAAGTTCACGTCATTGACATGAAGACTTGGGTGGCCAAGTCTTTGTGCGGAAAAACACATAGAATTGGAAAAGGGAAGAAGAATAAAAACAGTAGTCACTAGATGATAGGATTAACAAGAGATTCCACCCCTATAGCACACCATTGTGGCTTTATAAATAGAGGGGTATGGGATTGAAGTGCTGCACAGAAATAAAAATGAGTAAATCCTCAAATTAGTTCCTGATAATATTTTTGGTAAATAAATTGGTCCTTAACAAAAATAAATTAGTTTTCAGGTCCCTAACAATTACGAAAATTAGATACTTTAATTTTTGACTTATTTGTAATTGATAAAAAGTGTAATATGTATGTTGCATATTGACCTGAACATTTTAACCCTCTCTCTTATGACACCAACATCCCCCAAATATGCAATTGAAAAAAAATAAACTCACTATTTTACTTAGTGAGCCCTAAACTTAATATTTCAAAATTTTCAAACTCTACCTCCTCTCTAATACCATGACTGAATAATGGTGCTAGTGCTAAATGTACATGTTCTGTATTCTTTCTACATTTTATACTAAGATTGAAACTACTTAAGCATTTATACCATAAATGATATTATGTGTCGGGGTTTCTTCCCCCTAGCCCCCCCTTTTTTTTGTTGGATGTTTGGGGAAGTTTTAGAGATGCCATGTGGGATGGGTTTAGGATGTTTTGATTAGTATGCAATCTATACATCACACTTTTTATCAGTTGTAAGTAAGTCAGGGACTATAGTATCTAATTTTTACAATTGTCAAAGACTTTGATACTAATTTATTTTTATAGGGACCATTCTTTGTCCATTAAATATATTATTAGGGACTAATTTCAGAGTTTATTCTAAAAATAAAAAAAGAGTGAAAGTAATGTTAGAATGCGAAATTTAAGAGGAGTAGTGTAACATCCGGAAAATTTTAATCGTTTTTAATCGAAGTGTTCGGTTTTAGCAAATAATTGTGAAAATATTAGCATTCGATTTAGTATTCACTTAAAACTAATTAAGTGTAATGTAAGATAATTAGTTATAATGAAATTAGATTAGAACCATAGGAAACTTCATAGGATTCTTCTAAAACCGATTTACCGATTTAAGAGAAATCGATAAGATCTCAGTTTTTTAAATTGTCGGAACCGGACTAATAGAAATTTTTCTATGAGTGCTCTAGGATCAATGGCTAAGATTTAGCCAAACTACCCCCTCATGTGCTGCCTTGATCAGACATTGAGGGAGGGAAGTTAAGCAAAATTGGATGATGAAGTGAAATCCACCAATCACATGAGCCTTGCTTCCAAAAAATCTTCACCTTTTCTTTCTTTCCTTCTTGTCATTCTTGGCCACCCAAGCTACTGAAGCTCATCTCTTTTCTCTTCTCCTCACTCTTATTTCACTCCATCTTCGTCTTTTCTTCAAGTCTCATCACAAGTTGCTTCCATCAAAGCCACTAAATCAACTCAAATTCAATTAGACAAGGTAGGAATCCTATTTCTCTTCTTATTTTCCTTGGTTTGGATTTGTGTGTGGGTCTTGTATACTTTGTGATATTGACATTATGTGAAATGATAATGATGAATTATAATTGATTATGCATGTATATTATGATTATAATTAGAATTGGTATGAAAGAACTTGAAGGAAAGAGAAAACTCATGAAGCTGGTAGAGTTTTTCCTTGGTAGTCCGTACGGCGGAGAGTACGGCTCCGCCTACAGTCGTTTAAACTCCAAGAATCTATTTTTATAGGAAACTAGATATTCAGGATTTTCCATACATATATAATATGAGGTCATTGGATTAGTATTGAGAGAGATATGAGTTTTTAAAATTTGACCTAGGAATTAGAACTTTTATTTAGGCAGTGTGAATTGAGAAGGGTGTAACTCACCCTATACAACCCCAAATTGAGTGAAACCAACTTTGTTAGAAAGCTTACACATAGGAAAACATCCTATAAAGAAATTTCGAGTTTGTTACAATCCCATTGTTTCCCAATGAGTCGAAAAAATTGCCTTATGTCCAAACTAGGCCAAAACAGGGTAGTTTAGGAAGGTCGAGTTTCAGGGCTTATATCTCAAAATATACTCATTCAAATGATGTGTAGCTTGCTTCATTTGAAAGCTTACCTTGTTAGCTTTATAGAGATATAAATTTCATACGATTCTACCTAAATTTCTATTTTTGGTGAATTTTCTCTTATAAGAGTATAATTCGGCTAGAGGCATGTGTGAAAACTAGATCAAATTTAATCCGTGTCGAAACTCGGGAATAGTGAACTTAAGTTAAACTCGGAGATGCTAAACTCGGAAATCTAGCAGATAGAGAGCTAGGTCCGATATACTTTAGATTGACCTCGAAACTTAGCAAACAGAGGGCTAAGTCGAAAATATTTAAGGTTGAAACTCTTAAGGATGAGCTCAGAAGGGTGACTTAATGTTGAACTCAGGACTTAGTGAATAGCAAACCCGATCAGGTATAGTTAATGCCGGAACTCGAGAATGAGCAAATAGGAAACTAGTCGAATATAGTTAAAGTCGGAACTCGGAGAATTAAGACATTGAACAAATGATCTCGGAAGTCGGGAACCAATATGACTTTGGAACTTTGAACTCGGTCCTGAGTTCAAACTCGGGAACATCAGTGGAAGTTAAAAGCTTGCGAGATAGCTTGAGGCTTAAGACTATACAATTTGCACCTATTGCTATTGTTATCTTCTTAGCATAATTACACTGTCCTAACCTGGGTTTGCTGTCTGATTTAAATATGATATGAGGTATATTAAGATGAAAGATGAAGTATATGTATGAGTACATTCAGACGTATCCACGTGATTATGTATGAGAATGAAATAATATAAACATATTAAATGTGAATCTCTTCACCTGGAGGCAGTTATGAGATTCTTCCTTGTGAAGGCAGTTAAAACTATGAGATTCCTCTACCTTGGAGGCACGTGGTTAAATGAGATTCCTCAATTCTTGAGCCACGTGACCAGGAGAGATCCATCCAAGACTAGAGGCAGAGGTCCTGTTAGTACGTGTGATGGCCACGAGTCGCGAGTTGTGCTCAGATCAGACTACCCAAGGGTAGTAAATAATAAAGATTTAACATATGCAGACAGCCTAGGGACGGCGATACGTAACGCCTAGGTGTGCCATATGAATTCAAGATGAGTGATGCTGCACTTGAGGACGGAGATACGTAACGCTCAAGTGTAGGCAGATGAAGACACCTTAGGGACGGCGATACGTAACGCCTAGGTGTGTCGAATGAAAGAAAAGCAAATTTTATATGATTGTATAAATTCAAAGGCATGTGTAGAGGTTATGTCTCCAGTATAATAATGCTATCGTATTTTAATATGTTACAGTTATTATTATTCATAGTATAACTTATGAATTGAATTTATATAGGCTCTCCCAAATGCCAAGTGTATGAGTAAAATGAACCTTGTTTCGGATAGTATGTTTTCAAACTATAAAGTTAAATAGTTTACATAACATGTTCACCTTTTTTATAGTAAAAACCGAAGCAAACTGGAGATGATAACAATGATAGTATATATGATATTTAAGGAATCCTACTGAGAATTTAAAATTCTCACATCCTATTTCCGTGTTATCTCCAGATAGTTTGAGAGATTCTGAGAAATTTGAGATTCTTTGTCATTATGATCTCGCTTCAGAATTCATAACAACTCCCGAAAGATAAGATTACGATTTAAGATAAGACTGCATAGAACATTACAAGTAGCATGAAAGAATAGAGAGAAGTTACCGAGAAAGAGTGAAAAGAGAGTTAGAGAGTGATTAGGAACTTAGTGGACATACAATTTTAAACTAGAAAATGGAGTTATTTGCGAAATAAAATTATAACTATATTTATTTGCTTATTCTTATTAAATTATTATTAATTTTATTTACTGTTCGTTTATATTAAAGTTACTCATTACTATTTATTATTATAGTTTATTTATTGTTCATTTATATTTATGTTGCTCATTATTTATGGTTACTTTATATTAAAGATACTCATTGTTATTTATTAGTGCAATTTGTTTTTGTATTTGTATTATCTATAGTTTATTATTCTAACTGCTTATGTAGGATATTAATTACATGTAATTTTTCTATGGGATTGATATTAAAGAATAAATTTACTTGGGGTTATGCATTGCTATATATGTTGAGAATTTATCATGGCAAGTACGTGAATTAAATAAAAGACATTTAAGACTTGCAGCTAACCGTAAAGAAAGTAGAGGGATTGATGTGATTTCTTTTATATTATCTGCATTGATTAGTGTGGTATGATGTTTTTACTTTGTTGTCATAATATTATGAGTAATACTAGAGAAGGGAAATTCCCTAAAAGAAAGTCTTCGATTATGTGTGAGACAAACAAACCAAAAGAACGGTGAAACTAAAGTAAAGATATTGTAATAATAGCTTATTATGTTGTATGTAAAGTTGCATTAGAATTGCCTATTTTTATTACCAATGATATTGTGTCTTGATATGTGATTGTGTAAGATGCTGAATATGACATGGTAGCTTTGCAATTTTCCATGTTAAAGACATGATTATAACTATCATAGTTCAAATGTTTTAGAATTACTCATTTTCTACTGAGAATTTTCATTCTCATTTTACTTTTGGTGATTTCAGATTAATCAAGTAACACCAAAAGGAAAGGTGGACTCCTCCATCTACAAGATATATATAGAGTTATATTTAAATAAATTGTAATTTTTTTAACTAGCATAGAAATGCTTAATTCATGGTCAGCAACACTTTGATGTATTTATATATATTAATTAATATTCAACCTTGAACTTCTTATGTAATTCATGCTATAAACTTTATAATGAACAGGTGTTACATTTTTTTGTATTAAAGCTCTGTTCTAGGCATGGATAAGAGTTAGGTGTAAGTTAAGTCTCTGTTATCTACATGATACGTGCTCCAATTTCTCTCTACATGTTTTATAATATTCTTAATGCATTAATTATACAATATTGAGCCTAATCTACTTAATATTGGGTTGTTTATGCACTCGTAGGACTATACGACATTAGAAGAACAAGGAATCCTAGAAGCATAGAGTATGTCAAATAATGCTCTATTAGGGATTTTGGTAGTTGTTATAGGTTTGGCTGAAGTTGTTAGGGCCCAAACAGAATCTACCAAAATGATTTTAGAGCACATGCAAAAACTCGAGATAGGAACAACAATGACCATGGTGAAGGAAACGAGAACTCTGTTAGGGAAGCTCCTATAGCCAATCTTTCCAACCAAGAACTCTCAGAGTTTAGAAAGCTTCATCACCCTCATTTCATGGAGATTATGACTCAACTTTAACTAAAAGATGGGTTATATAGCTAGAAAAGTTTTTTTTATAGTAATGGGATGTACGGATGCACAAAAGATAGTCTTTGCAACCTATATGTTAAAAGGGGTAGTAGAGCACTGGTGGAGAGATGTTAGGAATTTATTAGAGTCTAAAGGGACTAAGATCACTTGAAAGATATTCCTAGCCACCTTCTTTGGTAAATATTATCCAGATAGTGTTAAAAAATGACAAAGAGGCCGTGTTCATGCAACTTAAGCAAGGAAATATGACTGTAGGTTAATATGTAGCTAAATTTGAAGTACTATCAAAATTTTCTTCCTTTTTAAAAAGTATCTATAATAGTCGTTAGAAGGCTATCAAATTTGAGTGGGGTTTAAGACTTGAGATAAGGGAAAAGGCATATCCATCTTAGAAATCAAAGATTATACCACTCTAGTGAATAAGTACAAAATAGGGAGTTATCTAGAGGTGGAATTTGAAAAAGAAAGACAAAGTTTTCTTAAACCCATCTTGATGCAATTCCAAACACACCCAGAAGAAAGGGGGAAGTGGAAGCTCAAAAGAAAAATAATTTTAGGAATGGAGTAAACCTCTAGAAAAGTAAAATTATGGGGTGCTATCGATATGGAAAGATAGGACATATTGTTAAAGATTGTTGTATTAGGAGGTGATATGGAAACTAGAGGATCAAGAAGTCTTATTTAAAATTACTCCTAGCATGTTAGTGAATTTTAAGGACAAAATTCCTAAAAGGAGGGAAGAATTATAACATTTCTTTTTTCATAAAATATTTTGTATAGTAACTTCCTTTTAAATTATTTAGATATTTTGTTCATTTATTTTGCAATAATAATTAAAATTAATAAACAATAAAATAGTTAACTACTAAATATTAATTTTTTAAGTAAGATAATATACTAATAAAAGGAACTTTAAAATATATAAAGTGAATCTTTGTTAAGCATAATAATTCTACTGGATTTTCATACCAGATAATAATATGCTTACAATAACAGCAATAATATAATTATAGTAACAATAGAATAGAAAAAAGGGGGGAGGGGGGTAAAAGTTCGTGTCATTGTCGTCGATGTAAAGACTTGGGTAGCCAAGTTTTTGTGTGGAAAAACACATAGAATTGGAAAAAGGAAGAAGAATAGAAACAGCTGTCAGTAGATGTTAGGATTATCAAAAGATTCCACCCCTGAAGCATGCCAGTGCGGCTTTATAAATAGAGGAGTACGGGATTGAAGTGCCGCACATAAATAAAAGCAAAGAAAGAGTGAAAGTAATGTTACAATGTTAAATTTAAGAGGAGATGCACGTAAGAATAGAGAGAAGTTACCAAGAAAGAGTTGAAAGGGAGTTAGAGATTGATAAGGAACTTAGAGAATATATAATTTTAAGGTAAAAAATAGAGTTATTTGTGAGATAAACCCATTGATACATTTATTTGCTTATTTTTATTGAATTATTATTAATTTTATTTAATGCTTCTTTATATTAAACCTACTGGTTACTATTTATTATTGTAGTTTGTTTATTGTTCCCTTATATTTATATTGCTAATTATTTATTGAAAGTCATCTTGTTTATAGTTACTTTATATTAAAGGTGCTCATTGTTATTTATTAAAGCAATTTGTTTTATCTATCGTTCCCTTATATTTGTATTGTTGATTATTCATTACAAGTTATTTTATTTATTATTTTTTCGTGCTACTTAAAAATTATTATGAATTGATTTTCTCTTATAATTTACTATTCTAGCTATTTTTGTAATATATTAATTATGTGTAATTTTTCTATGGGATTGATATTAAAGAATAAATTTACTTGGGTTATGCATTGCTATACATGTAGAGAATTTATGATGGTAAGCATGTGAATTAAAGAAAAACATTTAACACTAGTAGCTAATTGTAAAGAAGGCAGAGGGATTGATATAATATTCTTTTATATTACCTGCCTTGGTTAATGTGGCGTAATGGTCTTACTTTATTGTCATAATATTATAAGTAACACTAGAGAAAGGGAATTCCCTAGGAGAAGGTCATCGACTTTGTGTGAGACAAGCATATCAAAGGAACAGTGAAGCTAAAATAAAGATATTATAATACTAGCTAATTATATTATATGTAAAGTTGCATCAGAATGATCTATTTTTATTACATATGATATTATGTCTTGATATATGATTGTACAGGATTTTGAATATGACATGGTAGCTATGTAGTTTTTCATGCTAAGAATAGTTGGAACCACCATAGTTCAAATATTTTTAAATTACTCATTTTCTATTGAGAATTTTCATTCTTATTTTATTTTTGATTGTTTCATATTAGTTAAGTAATACCTAAAGGAAAGGTAAACTCCTTCAGCAGTCAGAAATATATGGAATTGTATTTAAATAAATGGTGAGTTCATTGGTGTAGATTGCAAAATATTAGTACCATGCTGATTGTAATTTCTTTATGTATTTTTAATAACAAAAAATTGTCAGTGCACGCTGATAGCACATTTGGTTTGTGCTCCTTGCAAGTGAAGCTAAGCTCGAGTGTTCAAGCCTTATTTCTACTTTATTGCCCTTTTTTTTTCCCATTTTTCAAAGATGCATGCTGTAGTGCACCAGGTTAAGTTTATGCACTGTGCACCGTCCTGTTTTCTCTCTCTTTCCACCCTTTTCACACCTCTTCCTTCCTTCTCGTTTGCCCCTCTCCACCGTGTGCTCTCAACACCACCACCTCCACCACAATTGATCATTCTCCAACATCGACTGCATCACCAAAACAGAAGTTATGACCAACAGCCACCATCATCCAACCTTCACATCAACCCCCAAGAAGCATGATTTGTTGCTCTACCTTCCTACTGCTTTTCCCAGTTGCTTAGTACCTTTGTTAATTTTAAGGATGTTGCTAGTATTAATAGGAAATGAAAAGCCTTTTTTTTTTGTTCATTCAATTACATTAAAATTAAAAGTTGTAGAGCCTTTAAGCAAACACATGGTGACCATGACCAAGGACAAGTACAATAGTATTTATAATGAAGGGAAGTTGATAAAGAGAAAGGCATTGATGGAATTATTCTTTAGGATAAGAAATAAGGTGAAGCAGAAGTTGGAGTTTTTTATTTTTTTCCTTTGTATTTTTTGTTGTTGCTGGGGTGCAATTGCATAGCCGAGAAGTTGGAAATTTGGAGAGGAGATGTGGTAGGGTGTGTTTTAGCATGCATCACATAGCTTTAGGTGTATTAATACTCCAAAGCATCCTCTCCATTAGATCAAGCAGTGCATGGTGCACCATGATTATCTTAGTGCACCCTTTCGATGCCCCTTCCTTCCTTCTCGTAGCCCTCCTCCGCCACTTGCTCTCATCATCACCACCTCCAGCACAATTGATCATTCTCCAACATCAATTGCACCACCAAAACAGAAGCTATGACCAACAACAACCATCATCCAACCTTCATATTGACCCCTAAGAAGCATGATTTGTTGCTCTACCTTCCTACTGCTTTCCCTAGCCATTTGGTGCCTTTGTTAATTTTAAGGATGTTGCTAGTATTAATAGGAAATGAAAAGCCATTTTTTTTATTCATTCAGTTACATTAAAATTAAAAGTTGTAGAGTTTTTAAACAAACACATGGTGACCATTAACAAGGACAAGTACAATATTATTTATAATGAAGGGAAGTTGATAAAGAGAGAGGCATTGATGGAATTATTCTATAGGATAAGAAATAAGGTGAAGCAGAAGTTGGAGTTTTTTATTTTTGGTTGTTGCTAGGATGCAATTCCAGAGGTGAGAAGTTGAAAATTTGAGGAGGATATGTGGTAGGGTGTGTTTTAGCATGCATCACATAGCTTGAGGAGTATTAATACTCCAAAGCATCCTCTCCACTTGATCAAGCAATGCGTGGTGCACCATGATTATCTTAGTGCACCATAGCATGTGCTTTTTGAAAATTATAAAATTACCAACCATGGTAAATAATTAAAGGAACATGATTCAAACCTTAAACTTGGGTTTGCATGAAAAGCAAGCAAACCAAGTGAGCTGCCATGGCATGCTTGCAATTGTTGCTCATTAAAAATACATAAAAGAAATGCAATTAGCATTGTGCTGGTTTTTTACAATTTATACCGGAGTAATCACCTAAATAAATTATAGTTTCTTTAACTGGTATAGAAATGCTTAATTTATAGCAAATAGTACTTAGATATATATATAGTACTTAAATTTCGTATGTAATTTGTACTATTAGTTCTATATCATAGAAGTGACCTCACTTGTTAAAGGTACCTAACTGAAATATATTGTTCTAAACAGAGAAGACAAACCTCAAATTCTTCCTCCATCTTGAGCGTTTCTTCAAAGCAAATACATTATATTAACTAACAACAATTACTACAAGGAATAAACCTGCCACACTCATTGGTCAGGTAACATAAAAGTATGCACATTTATGTCACTACCCAACCTTCTTAAGCTTTGCAAAAATTCGTATCGATGCTCACTCCCATCCCTAAATGGCAGCAAATAAAAGCTGCACACAAAACAAACAGATCACTATGAGTGTGCAACTTCTCACATGAGAAATTTATCTCACTAAAATGTTTCATTTTCTACTTCCGTCATTTATCACACATGACAAAATGATTTTCCTGGTTCCAATCAACTTAAATGAAAGAATACCAAATACACATTAAAAAGGCAAAAAGTCATCTGCATTTTGCTTTACAAGGGAAATCAGGAAAAAATATATATACATATATACATATATATATATATATATATATATATATATATATATATAAAACAATACGATGAATAGATAGAAATATTAATTTGAATTGAGATTTTGATTACAAGCAGCGGCGGATCCATCAATTTAATCAAGCAAATATATATAACCTTCCATTAATAAGTCTTATTCAACCTAAACTATGTTCCTAGCAAGGCACAGCTGCATTATGGATCAATGAAGGATCCGTTTGGTTTCTGTTATGGACTAGCCCAAAAGGGCCCAGAAACTTTGAATGGATCCTCAAATGGTGATGGCCCATACCGGGATAGATTGGAAATTACTCCATCGGAACCCGCTTTCATTTATGAAGCATTGACTCCAGATTTTGTAATGTCTCAAGACCGGATTGCGTAACGTACACAATCCGAAACCATTATGCAAGAATCTTGGAAAACTGTTATTACTCCCTTTACAAATAAGGGAGCTCATCTTTGAAATAGATACGCATAACTTTAATCCAAACACTTACCTCATACTCTGATTAACTTGAGTATCGGAGTCCTTGCAGGTACACCCATCCTTGTTGTGGAACTTGGTGCAGCCACCCATCCTCGTCGTGTAACAGTCGTGGGATTCCCTATTTCACTTCGAGTGAACAGCCTCTTTGTAAGCTAATCCCTCACTTCCGAACATTTTCTTTCACCAATTAGCATATATTGTTTAAAATTTGCTATGTTCTACTCGAAACTGACTCAATTACTAAGCAAATATACATGAATATCTCATAAGTCAGCAAATATGTGTATATAAAATGAGCTATTATGTGTCAAGTGATGGCTCAACGCTAGGATGAAATAGCATTGGCAAAAGGTCTTGGAGCATATTTCATTATAAATCTCCCCTATTGAGAATCATAACATGTCTTAATTTTGACATGAGGCAATCTCTTAATTTTAACAAATACCGCAGGATCCTTATTTTTTTTTTCTCATCAAATGGTTTTCTTTGCCCATGTACAGAATCCTTCTGATCACCATTGGCTTCAAATATTTATCACTCTCTAATCTCCTGCAATTTCCTTCAGTTTTCAAGGCTAGATACAAAGAAATTCAGTTGATTCACCTCTTCATTTTCAGGAGCAGGACCCTAAGAAAGGATTAGCTAGAGGGCTAACCACAAAAGAAGTGATTCGTATTCTTGTTAAATCATATGATTCATTTGAAATTAGTCACCAAGTTCAGAAAGAAGTTGCTCAAATAAGAAAACGGGTGAGTTTAGTTACATGCTTAGCAGGGGCAAAGTGAGGCAACGGTTGAAAAAGCTTGCTAAAACTCATTTTTCCCTGTCCATTCTTTCTCACTTGCCCTAGACAAGCTGTTATTGTCAAGATCATAACATGGACATTAGAAGCATGAAAAAAATAAATAAATAAATAAAGGGAGCAATTTTAGTCCAGAGGTTTGCCTTTTTTTTTTCCTTCATCAAACAAAATTAAATTAATGTGCATATGCAACACAAAATGAAAGGTTCGTGATCTTGGATCGCTGAAAACCTTAGACGAACTAATGGATGCAGGACTCAGATGCAAAGGATACAACTTAGCTTAACACTCAACAAAAATGAAACTTAAAAAAAAAAAGTAATGATAATAATAAAAGAAAAACTATAACTACCTTCATCTAAACGATGTCCATCTCCACCCACTGCCAGCCTCACACACATGCCTGAAATATTTCCGTTTGATAAGGCTCCGATGTTGAGCACTTTTTTTCTGTTTTTGAAAGCACGGGAATCCTTGAATTAAGAGCAGTCATGCTTGAGCCAAATATGACTATTTGAGCGGCAAAGCTATTATTTTCGAATTTTAACGTAGCTGCATATTAAGAGTAAGAAGTTAAGACTTCTGATTAAGTTAGGAGTCTTTTTGACATACCTAATAATATAAGACCTAATAGAATAAATGTTGAATGATATAAGGTCTGATTATATAAAACTTGATAAAAATTTAATATTATGCACTATTTGATATATCACCGTATGAGATATTGTATTATATAAAATATAATTAAAAAAATATTATAATAAATACAATTTTTTAAATATTAAATTTAAAATTTTAAAATTAATATAATTGTTTAATTTATTATAATTATTTTAATTATTTTTTATTATATAAAAATATTATAATAAATACAATTTTTTAAATATTAAATTTAAAATTTTAAAATTAATATAATTGTTTAAGTTATTATAATTATTTTAGTTATTTTTTATTATATAAAAATAATGTTATATGAAAAATTATTTATTTTTAATATTTTTTCATAAATATAAAAAATATGAGAGAGAGAAAGAGAGAAATAAAGAGAAAATTTTTATATATCAAAATTCAAGTAGATCTAATTTCATATTTTTATATTTTCATAATAAATTTTTATTTCTATATTTTTATATTAATTTAAATAATTATTTTATAATTATTTTTTAAAAAATATTTATTTGTTATTAAATATTTTATTAAATAATAATTTTTATATGATTTTTATTTTTTTATTTATTTAATATTTTTTCTTTTAATAAAATATATTAAAAATAAAAAAATAAAAAAACTTTTATACACTAAAAATTAATCAAACTTAATTCAATCTTTAAATTAGATTAAATTATTTATTATTTTAATATATAAAAAAATTTAATAAATATATTTATATAATATATTAATTATATTAAATAATAAATAAAATTATAATATATTATATTACCTTATCCTTCCATAAATAATACATCGTGCCTACTTACCCTAGATCTATGTGCAAATGAAAAAACATTGAGACCTGAAATGCAAAATAAGGTGCGGGGTCGGTCATTACGGCCAGTGGTAATTTTGTAGTTTTCTGAGCAGATCATCCAAAGGTCCTGAACGTATAAAGAGGACCATGTTAGCACCTTAAAACCCTTGTACTCGGTCTTCAGAGGTTTAAGGTTAAGCTTGTGCTGCGTAGTAGTTTCATCTAAATGGCGTCCATGCTTTCCTGCAAGACCAACCAGCTTCGCTACGCTACTCGCATTCTCCGCTCACACCTTCGTCGATGTGGCAGACCCACCACGCTTTCTCCGCCATTCTTCCACCATCCTTACCTTTCATCTCACCCTCACATGGTTCGGTTCAGTTCCTTTTCTTTTTTCGTTTTTTCCCTTTTTGATATGATTAACAATAAAAAAATTCAATTTTTATTCTTCATTGTGTCGATTTGAACATAAAGTTTGTTGCTTTGGTTCTAATTGTTGCTGTTTTTCCATTTGAAATGGGTCGATTCCAATTTTTCATTTTTGTGTCACTTTCTTGTTGAATTTGTAGGTTGGGAATCAAGGTTATGGTAATGGGTCTTTGGTGTTGTGTCAGAGGCTTCTATCGGGCACTGCTTCTACTGATGTTAATCATGAAAAGCCAGCACCAGATAACTCTGCAAAAGATGATTCTGGTCAAGGAAAGGAGTCTGGGGGAGAACAGGATCAGAAAAGTGATGCTGGGAAATCTGTTCGTGGATCGGTGTGTATCTAAAGTTATTGTATTATTCTAGTAATGTAGATCACTTTCCTTTTCAAAAAATATTGAGCAATTTCAGTTGATGTAAACCTATGGCTATGGCTGATCCTTGTAGCCGAACTCGGTTGTTGGGACAAGACTTGGTTGTTGCTGTAAATGTTATATGAAGGGGTTAGGTTCATGAGCTGATTTTTACGTTTGTGTCTTGCAGCCTGTTTCTTGGTTGAGCTTTCTTTTGCTGGTTGTCACTGGAGCTGGATTGGTATTCTACTATGACAGGGAAAAGAAACGACACATTGAAGGTAGATGGTGAGTTGAGCATTTTGTGGTTGTTCATGTGGATGCCATTTGCGAGTCGTGTCTCCACTCTCCGTTAATTGAATATTCCTTAGGATTCAAAGTCTGGACTCAATTATTATTTGCTTATATTGTCATATGATTGTTTAAGGGATTCTTATGAAAAATATGGCATGTTTCCTTGTGAATTTTATAAAACCGTAGTTACAGGATGAAGCTTGTGTACATGATATAAGTGCCTTATCTTTGTCTATTTGATTCTGTAGTGTCATGGACATGGATATTTTGTTCTTCCATTTATTGACTAAACTTTTATTGCCATAGAAATACATAATGCTTCAGAGGCAGTTAAGCAAGGACCTTCTGCAGGAAAAGCTGCAATTGGGGGCCCATTTCACCTTATCAACCATGATGGGAAATATGTAACTGAAAAGGACTTCTTGGGAAAATGGACACTGATATATTTTGGCTTTACTCATTGCCCAGATATCTGCCCTGATGAACTAGTGAAATTAGCAGCTGCAGTTGATAAAATAAGTAAGTTTTTTAAGGTGATTGAGTTTCATATTCTACAAAAGGGCAAGATATGCTCTAATTCTATTATGGTAGTCGATGAACTTGTGATAAGAATACAATGTCCCATGTGAAATTCATGAGATACATGTCTGGGGTTGCAGTTTGATGGCAATAATGATTAAAATGAAGTTTGAAGTTGTTAAATTTGTAGGAAAATATGAGAAGAGGAAGTGTGGAACAATATGTGTGGCTGAATAGCTTTAGTATCAATAGGTGCTTAGGTAGATTCCCAGCAGCACCATTTATAACCATTAGAAAAATAAATACATGCATAGTTTCAAGAACTAGTAATTAATGCTTAACTATTTCCTAAGATTCTATAGGTTTCCAAGGACACACATTAAGCACATGCTTAAACCCAACAGCCATTCATTGTTGCTAACAAAAGTGCTTCACTGAAAAATTGATTTGGACATACCAATGATCCTTTTTCTCCAAGTCCAGGGCAACTATGCCGATACGGTGATACCTATACATGTAGGGGCATATATAATGAGTGTCTTGTTTATTATGACATTGAAAGGAATGAATTTCACGAGTTGCCAAGATTGGAAGGCCACTTCTGAAAGCACGTTACAGTATGTTAATCTTGCCTGTTGATATTGTGATAATGAGTTAATAGCTATCATTTCTGTCTGTTTTGCTTCCCTGCAGAGGAGAAAGCTGGAATTGAAATTGTACCAGTTTTTATCTCTGTTGATCCTGAGAGGGATACTGTTGAACAAGTGTGTGAATATGTCAAAGGTGCTTGCATCATATTTCCTAAATTACACTTCTAAATTGTGTTGTTTCTTTTTCCTCATTTTTTTTTCGAAGGATAAATATCGCTGCTGGGTTCTACTTCTAACATCATTGTGTTAATTTGCATTTTTCAGAATTCCATCCAAAGATGATTGGATTGACTGGTACCCCAGATGAAATAAAAAGTGTTGCTCGTGCGTATCGTGTTTATTACATGAAGACAGCAGAGGAAGATTCAGATTATCTTGTTGATCACTCCATAGTTATGTACGTAATTTTGTTACTGCTTTTTATTAACAAAAAAGAAAAAAAAGAAAAAAAAAGTTACTGCTTATATAGGACATTCTGTATCATGTCACCAATTGCTTGTGGTGCTGTATGCTAGCAGTTTTGTTTATGAATTCAGAATCTTTATCATTGAAAATGAAATTTGTGAATGACCTAATCTTTGAAATACTTCCATGGAAAGGAGGACGGTGATGATTATGGAATTAACATCTCTAATACCTATCTTGATGAGTATTATGCACAAACGCACCCACGCACCTGCCCACACACACATACACGTGTATCCATTGTATTTGGAACTTGAAAATGTATGGCCACCTGACAAATTCGTAATTACTTTGGCCGAATTAAATAGATAAAATTTTGAACAATGTTAAAAAATTCTATTTATATTTAGTAACATAGTGTTATGATGCCGAATAGAGGACTCGTGGCTATTTGTTTAGCATGCATAGCAGAAACTTCATTTTCCTGGTTACCTCTATCCATTGATTCTTTTTCTGATTACGCTTATGTGTTTCTTCCTTGTTATCTTTGCATATTTAACTGTATGTGCAGTTCCATCTGCAGGATTATATGGCTCTTAGGATAAATGATTCTTGTTGAATAATGAATGATATTTTGGTAATTCTGTCCAGGTACTTGATGGGGCCTGACATGGAATTTGTGAAGTTTTTCGGCAAGAACAATGATGTTGACTCACTTGCTGATGGAGTAATCAAAGAAGTAAAGCAGTATTAGAAGTAATCTCCACACCTGTGCTATTGGTACACCCTTCTCTTCCTTGTGGGAGAGAAATTTTCGGAGCTTTTGGCTTTATGGTAGGACATAGGAGATTACACCAGCAAGTCTGAATATACTTCTGCAGGAGTGTCTAGTTCCTCCTGAGGTGATTCTGGAGATTTGGTAATTTTAAAGGGGCAACTCAATTAGTGTCATTGTTTTAATGGTTACTATTATATTCCAAAATTTTTTTTGATATATACTGTTACTATTTGTGTGGATTTTGAGATGCAAAGGCAATAAAATCGCTATTTTTAGCATTTGCTTTAATTTTATCTTATGTGATATGTTGAAGTCTCTTTAGTAAAACCATGGTCTATACTTTATATTCAAATGCTTAGAAATATTGTTCCGTGTTCTCCCCACAAATGATGATGTATATTTAAAATGAATTTGATTGGTTTCCCTTCTTCCATTGGACGCAAGACCATTTTGAAAGTTACACTCTCCATTTGATCATCGGCATGAATTCCGGTTTGTTCGTTTAACCTACTCATCTGAAGTCATTTCAAGCCAAATAAATAAATAAATAAATAAGACACATGAAGAGTGTAGTCTTTGTCAATGATGGAAATAACAATGATATAGAATGATGATGACAATGATGTAGGATTAACCGGATCTGTACTAGGATCTAAAACACCAATAAAGGAAGAACATGAAACAATATTAAATTGTGTACTTATGAATTCATATTACCAGCATACACACATAGTTTATGCCAGGTACATATATTTTTTCTCCTCTTTTTCCTTATAAAGGTCAGAGCAATGAACCGTCAAGACATATTAGAAATAGAGTAGGGATTTATCGATATTATGAATATTTAGTAATCTAATTCCGTCCATGAGAGACAAGTTACTAGGGCCCTAGCCTATAATCTGGCACATTCACCCTTGCAAACAAGCCGAATAATATATAGTAAACCTATAACGTATCATATAATATCAACGTGAGTCTTCAAGGAACCATTAGGTTATTCATTCAACCATTTATAAAATCGAAATACGTATTAATCGGTAGAAGTTCAAATTTAAAAAATTCTAACATTCTTCCACTTAGGCAATATTGATTTGATTTTATTTAGTTACAAAAACATTTTTAAGATAACTTTTGAGTTGAACAATTGTAGCCACAAATTATAGCTTGATAATCACCAAAAATTCATATCACTCCAGTTAACAAAGTTATCAACTACACATGAGTGAATAAGTTGTTGATACACACGTCATAGCATAATAATAACATGAATGTGCAAGGAGATCCTCTTAACTCTTAAGTAGTTTATGGATCTTCATTATGTCTTCTCAAGAAAATATAGCCAATATCCTAAAAGGAGATTAGGATTTCTCACAAAACACCATTCTGGAAAGGGAATATCATCTTTCTCATGTTATACCAACTTTTTATGAAGAAAACATCCATATCTTGAGATATAAATAAATGAATGAATGGTACCAAAATAAAATTTCAGAACATGGGCATTAGTTCATCAACAAATTACGTAAGTTCAATGTAATTAAATAAACATAAAACAAATAGCAGCTCCCACTAACCGAATACATCAAAGGACCTTGCACCTAAACCTTGGCATAAATTTTTAATTACAAGGATATGATAAAAATAATTAGGTACAATCATATTCTTCACAAAGAGGTTTACCATATGATTATATGATTACTTGTAGGCAAAATGCACGACACATACACATTTTCATGGATAAACATATATATATCTATCATGGCCAAAGACCGTCATCACTCACTCTTTCTCTCTCTCTCTCTCTCTCTCTCTCTCTCTATATATATATATATATATATATATATATATATATATATATATATATATATATATACACAATCCTTTAAAATTCCAAGTCGAAGTTTGCAATATTGTAATCTAATTCCTTTATCCAGAAAAAATATGATATAAAGTTGAAAACAACACAATAAACCTTTAGTTAATCAAATAGACAATAATTAGTGACAATTGTCACCACAACAAAGATTTAAAACATGAATATAAACGTTCGTGTGGGCAGAGAATATGAGTGTATTTGGTTATGCTTCTAAGATTTTTTTAAAAAAGAAAAGTACTTTTTTATTAATAAAAGAAGTGTAATTTTAAAGTTTGCTTTACTTTACTTGATGTTGTTCCCTTGACAATTCAATTTCATAAGAATGTGATCCTCTTAAAACGAATTGAATAATTTATTTTTTTAATATTATTCTAAATCTATCCTAAGGATAAAGAACAAGATTTTTCATAATCACACAAACCAGTATTTCTATTTCTAGAATTCTACTCTAATTTATATCAATTTTTAGATAGACTTATTTTATAAGGTGATTTTTCAATCGATAATATAAAACCATAAATCAACCAGGGTGGTCAAATCCAAGAAAGCATTAGGAGTACTAAAAATTGCTCAATTGATTAAGAAAAGAAAATTAAATTAACAATTAGTGATACAAAATGTTTCTTCAAACTACATCACCCTAACACCTAGAAAAAGCTATGGAAGATAAAAAGAAAAGGGTAAACATAGATGATGACAGATAGGATCATGTGATACCTCAACAACAATATTGATTTCTCAAGTCTTCCTATTCCCTCAACACTAAGCACAAGTAATCCTATTGCCTATATCTTTCCTGTCTATCACTTAATAAATCTCAAGAAAAATAATAGATATTTATAAAACTCTTTGTGGACCACCTTGATATTAGCGCTATAGTGCTATCAGTTGTACGACGAATCCTCCTTGATTTTCACTTCAAATATTATCCCTTCTCTAATTTTCTTTCAAATCAGCTTCAAATCTTTTCAAATCCTCTTTTAGATTTTTAGTTTTCTTCAAATCTTCATCAAAATCTTTACCCTTTATCCTCTCTTTATCATTTCATTCACTGACGCTATCTTTATTCAATATCCAAACAAAATTTGGTGGGAATTTATACCTATTACGCACAAAAGAATTATATTCTCAGTAATAGCACTCAAATTAAATTTATTGAAATTAATTAGAGAAGTTATCTTTTTGAGGACAAACTAGAACAATTAATGCACAAAGGGGTAAAAATATATTAATTTTCACAAGTTATCACTTTCTCCTTGTATAAGGTCACATAGTGAGCCGCAAGACATATCAAGATAGGAGTGGCAATCCTTTTTTATAGTATAAATATATAGTAACCTAGTTCCATCCATCAAAAACCTAAGTCACAAGGGCCTCTACAACATAATCCAAAACACTCAACAAAGAGCCAAAGGTCAATTACATATGGTGACTTCTAAACTCTTAATGAATTACATAATAACATGGGTCTATAAGAAACCATTAAGTTAACCATTCAACCTATTTTGTAACATAATATCCACCAATCAATAGAAGCATAAACACAAAAGTCTAGCATTCTCCCGCTTAGACAATATTGATTAGGTTTTATTTTGTTTCAAAAACATTTTGAAATTGACTCTAAGGTTGAACAACTATGGTCGCAAACTAGAGCTTGAAAATCACCACCGCAAAACTAGATCACTTTAGTTAACAAAACTAATAGCTAAGAACCACAGGCAAAGAAAAACTATAAAGTGTAGTTCATTAATGATCATAAAACTAATAACTTAATCGAAAATGATCTAAAAGCCAAGGTTGTTACACTTTTTCAAACGTTACACCCTGCTTGTTGGCTTGTACTTTTCAGATTAATGGTAGTTTTCGTTGATTACTGGATGTGTTTCAAGACTTTAGGAAACCTTACCTACGTTGGATTGTTTTGTAATTGGATGTGTTTGTTGTGTACATATGTTTTGTTGCAGTGGGATGGGGCGGTTTCCATCTGGGGTTCTTAAACGACACCGATCCTGAGCCCGGAAGGTGCAGGAGAACAGATGCGAATAAATGGCGGTGCTTGAGATATACAGTTGCAGACCAGAAGTACTTTGAGCGGCACATGAATGAACAGATGAGAAGAAATGGTGGTGTTCCAGAGACGCCGTTCATGAACAGGGAAGAACGGGATGGGAAATTAAGGGAATTAGGGAAAATAATTTTTTTAAATTTTTTGTTTTTGACTTTTTGTAATTTTGATGATGTAGAATTTAAAGATGATTAATATATAATTCAGACAAGATGATCATTAACAAGGTTAGTGAAATTTGATCATCAAACTAAATTGATGTCAAATTTTAAAAATAGAAAGACTGCATTGATATCAACAATTATTTTAGGACCAAATTAATTGTAAAAAGATCAAAAAAGCCATTTACTCAAACTAAAGAATGTGGAATCAAAAGCCAGTTATTACATTAACTGCATTGCTCAATATCATCATTCAACTCACTAACACCATAGCTATTCCATTGCATTGACAAATATGCGTGCCAAAACTAAAGCTCTTCATAGTCCAATGGAGCACCGTGCAAACAAATTGGAATCAAAATTTGAGACTGAAATCCTCTCTTTTAACGGTATATATATATATATATAGGCATCATTGATCACAGCGCACCACCAATTATTGCTGACCCTACTCATTTTAACCCTAGCCCCAGATAAATACGAGAAACACACTTCCACAGGGCCAAGTTGATTTGTAGATTGTAGCCATAAGCTTTGATCCATGCTCGAGCTCGGTCCTCACGTGGGATATATATACTATATGTATCAGGTCCATATCTTCAAACCAAATGTCTTCGGCCTTAGTGTGTGTGCCAAGCCTAATCTTGCATAGGGTTCTCAGACGTCATCCCTGGTGCTGGGTGGGTATGTGGACTCGGGAACAGGTTCAATCATCTACGGAGGAAGTGAGAAATAGCCAAAAGCCAATGCTAAAACCACGAGCAGACACAGAGGAAGAAGAGAAACCAAGGAACTAAGACCTGTTCACAGCCTTTGAAAATCAAGTATGGATGAATCATGTGCCTCTGGCATGCTATCTGTCGACTTCTTCAGGAAAGATGACTTTGCCCAGATAAACCTGCCGCACCTCCTCTCTCCACATCTGCAAGCACAGCAATTAGACTAAGAGATTGCCCTTTGCCACAACAGCAATTATACCAATCGCTTCAATATAACTTTTTATCCCAATTTGTTTACATAGCATAAAAAGAATCTAGTGTAAAATATTTAGTTCAGAATCATGTGAAAGATTAGCAGCAAAATAACGAAGTATATAGGGTAATTCACCCATTCATTAAAATCATACCATGTCTCGGAATTCCAGCCGGATGTGAGGAACATTTGTTTTGCGAATATCATTTCCATTTGGCCCTCTCTTGTAATACTCCTTACCAATCCAATGTGACTGACACAAGAAAAGCTGATCAGTTGAGTATAAGATATATAAAAGAATTTGCATCAATATTTTATTTTGTAGTAAAATTCTGCATCCATATATTACCGCAACCATTATCATCATTACATCATCATATATTATCTCAGCACTAAAGTTTAAGCATGATTCAAGTTATTACCAATTTTGAATTCATTGATTCAGCCAATATCTTTAAATTTCATTGTTATAACTAATTTAAGTCAGTACTTCACACTTCACAGCTATGTACTATTGTCCTCATTCAGTAGACCATGCTCTCTCCTTAAATATAAATAACTAATTAATATGAAAATGCAAAAAATAATTATTTTTCCTTTACTTATTTATCCAAATAATCATGTTAAAATTTTACGATTCTAAAGACACCAACATAATGACACCAAATATTGATAATGCAGATTGGGTCATGCTCTTCTACACCAGCTCATTGCCAACATGTGACAGTTTCCACTTTGCCTCTTCCATTGTGGACAGCAAATGTCACCCATACTTGGGCCCCAGGCATCTTTTGATGAAATTTTACACAACATAAAAACATCCATTAAGAAAATTTCTTAGCTTTTTGACTTATACCAATGCATTGTGATTGTAATTGAATAACATGATCAAGTTCAATTTAGTCACTGAATAGGCAGAAGAAATTTTACTGCCAATCTACTGTAGAAGATTCGATCCTTGGGGAGAAAAAAAAATAAACACCATGACCAACACCCTGTACCCTCGAGGGATCTTCAGGAAAAAAATGTTATGCCTCAGGCAGAAGAGGATTTTCATTCACAGGAGTAGCAAAGTCAGGATAAGATTACCTTTAGGGCATGCGAGAAACCTGACTGACAAACTGAATTACGGGCAATCTCACATAAATCACATGCACTCAACTTCCACACCTGTAGAGGAAGAATTGTCTCCTATTATCAGTACTGTCTGTTTATATGCCCACAAAGATAAAGAAAGAGGGGGGTAGAGAGTGAGATGTGGAACTTACAGAAGCTGCTATGCTATATTCTTCAACCAATGGTTCCTTTGTCAAGTGAATTTGGAGTGGATCATCAGTAGAAAGTGAAACATTCAAACCCCGTGAGAAGAACAATGGAAAAGGATTTCGATGGTAGTCTAAGAATAGTGAGTTATTGCTAAGAGGAGACATTGCCAGCCCAATCTGATAACAAATATTCAACAATAAATTAGTCACTGCAAAAAACACAATTTAGCAATCAGTTGAAAATGGACCATACTTGAGCTAAATAATACAAATATTGAAGCACGGGAGATTTTCTCAAATTGATTCCATGTGCAATGTTGTGAGCTGTAAGAAAGGTTGCAGCAAGGTGGTCAATATCACCAGCCTGTATACAACATGATGCATCAGGAATCCATACAACAACCAACAAATATCCAAGCAAAGAAACTATAATCCAATAAGTACCTCGCCAGAATGTGGGCGAAATTTAATTGTTGTCATTCCCTTCGACTCACGAAGCTGAGAAATATTATATTAGGTCAAAGTGTCAAACTTCGGCATGTCAAAACAAATTCTAGAAATTTATATACTCGTTATGAAGTTAAAAGCAGAAAAATCTTGGTATACATATTTAAGGGAATCTATGGTCGACTGAGGAAAGCAAGCAATGCAATGAACATATATAGTGATGGTCTTGATATAATATGGTAGAGAAGTATGCAACTTATGATTATAGTATTATCAAGGAAGAGACCCACCCATTGTTTATTTTACTTGTGGTTTTTCCTCTTATCAGCAAGGGTGTTGCTTTGTATTGTGGTGTATTGTGGTGGAGTGAATAGCTACCCACAAATTGACACAAGTATAAAATTGTTTGAGAGAAACAGTTACGCACCTTGTTTAAGGTGTAAAGATTGGCATAACAGTAATAGGCATAGTATGAAAATGCTGGATTGAATACGTTAGTCCATTCAGCAGGCGTAGGCATGTGTTTTGTTGGCCGTCTTTCAGGCTTGCTTTCATCATCCACCAAATCCAACCCAACAACCTAAAAATATATAAACCAAGAATACATAATTGGGGCAATGATTATATATTGCATAAGAAAAGCACAACAAAACAATTAATACATGATCGATTAAATATCTAGATTGTTAAAATCTGTATTTTTTTTTCTTTCTCTTTCTTTCTCTCTCTTCCTTTTTTTTTTGGGTTGGGGTGGGACAATAGGTAAGACTTAAGAACTTAGAAATTAGAAATTAGAATTACTACAAAGCTAAGCATCTGAAGTCAACTAGCATAACGCATATTTGTAGTCATTTACACTGCTTTTTATGTTTAATAAATTTATAGGTCATAGAAATACATTGCTACCATCACCAAAGTCAATACAAGTATACAAAACCTTATAATTAACAATTTTACTATAATTGTACCGCACCTGTTTCAAGAAAACATGTAGTTGAGGATGTGAATCGGGGTCCACAGTCACCTCAAAAAGTGGAATAAAGATATTGTCAAGGATGTTCTGGAATGAGGTCACAATTCCCATTTCTTTGTACACATTGTACAACCTTGGAAGCTGCAAGACAAATTTTAAAAGAACTTAGATCAATGACCAACACGTTCCAATCCCTTCAGCATATAATGTCAGAAATGGAAAAGGTACCAAATACTATAAGATCTTTATACTCCTAAGAGTTGCAGCAAGAGATTAGTTTAAAGACTTGAAGAAATACATGCCCTAAAACTCCTGAACTAAATGAGAACTAACACGCATAAATTATGAGGCTGAAATTTGTGATGTCATCAAAATTAGATAGAGTGTAACGAATGATTTATGCATGGAAACGAAGTGAAATTGACAAACAAATAAGTAGAGAATACCTGAATCAACCAGACAACATTCTCGCTATACAGTTCATTATTCACGATCCAACTTGCTAGTTGGTCCCATTCACTTTGTTTCCTACCATATATTGATATTCTATACTCAGCCATCTGCGAATAATACAATCATGGAAAGAGATAAGCTGGCAATCATCTAGCACCCACTTCAATGGGAATAAGCATAACAATCAAGAAATGGAAAATAATTATAAATTACAAAAATACAAAGCAAATTCTATTACTTCTCAACTGTAAAATAAAGAAAGAATGCTCTATCTGATGAACTTTTTACTATCAGTTTCAAAAAGGTTCTAAACAAGAATGAAAGACGACAATAAGTACAATCCTCACATGGGCATTTCAATCTCACTTGAGTAAAGAAGAAGAGGAAGACGAAGAAGAAAGAACCAAAGAAGTAGACATGCTAATTGAATCAAGGGCAGAATTAAAACATTAACCTACATAAAATATCAAAGTAGCAAACCATGCTGATTCTTTAAGTGTTTAAGCTAAGAAGCACAAAATTGAGAGACCAGCATGAAAAATTAGAAGTGTCTTACCAGAATTTTATATTTTCTATCTTCAAATATAATAGGAAAAACACATAGAAGGATCCAAGAAAACACCTGATATTTACTGGCGGCAAGATCAGAAAACACCTGCTTTGTCAGCTCAGCAAGGAAACGACCTAATCAGTGCAACACAATAGTATGAGCACATATGAGTAAAAGGTGATTTTAAATTGACGATAATTAACACAAATCTTAACATTATTCTTCCAAATAAGTTTTTGACATTTTCACACAACAACCACTGGTTATTCATTTGTAGGTCTTCTTTCTTTGATACTTCTTCCACTAATTTACTAACCCACAAGTGGTAGTTGCTTTTGGAAAATATATCCAATCTCTTTTGTCTTCAACAACCAAAATATGCCATTGCCAGTTACTATAGAAAACAATATAGACAAGGCTGGAAACAGTACTAGATTGCAGAGAATTATTAGACTACATCCTGAGAAGTGCTTGTCTCTTCCTTTCAGATACCACTGCTTTTGAGAGAAGGCCGCGCCTTTTTTTGTTTTTTTGTGGGGGGGTGGTGTTGGTACTAAGCAAAGGGACTCCACAATACCAGTGAAAAAAGTTACCTTGAATGAGATTATCTTGCTTCAGGAATATCTCCCTGAGCCTACTTTGACCACAAGGATTGTACTTAAGATTGAATTTGTCAAATCGGTGAAATGTGCTCTTGTCTGCATGAACGTCCAAAAGGTCAACACTGAGGTCATATCTGCTCAAAAAGCAATTTAAAATAATTGTTATTGCAATGTATTGCCAACTAAATTCAATTAGAAATTATAATTATAGTAGAAATTAAAAAGAAGTTGTTACCCTGTCAAATCCAGACTCTCAAAAACTTCTTTCAAGGTCAGATATGTTCCATCTCGAAATATTACAACCTGAGTAAAGTTAAATTATACAAGGTTCTAATAAGTATGCAATGTATATCCATTTCCTAAAATATAATTCATACAACATCCGTAATCAAAAGTGCATAACAAAATGCATGGCATATCATTTTTTGTTTTTGTAAGCATGCATATCATCTGCACTTCTGCATTTGATGACAATCAGTCAATCATTTGTAAGCACCCTGCATGTTACAAGTCTTCTTGTAATATTTTGTATTCCAATTGTATGTTGCAGTAAATTGACACCATTTAGTTGTAAGGCATCATTACAGAGAACAAACTGAACATAAATAATTTCACCAGCCACTGTACTCTAAACTACATTATTTCATTTGATATTTACTAAAAAAAAAATGAACTAATTAATAAGCAAAAGTGCAAAACAATTTCCTAAATGTGATTTATCTGTTGTCTTACTGCTCAATGGCATAGATGCAGCCACAGTTTGATTGTACTTATTTATCCAGTAGAGCAACTGAAGAGAAAACTATTATTTCATCTTGAAAATGAATTCATAATAGTAACATTAGCTACAAAAAAAGAAATAAAAGCAAAGCATGTAATAATATAAGGATAAACAGATCCAAGTTATCACCTCATCGGGCTCTTTCCTTAGCTTTGATTTTATAAACCTTAAAAGATGTTTCTGGTTCATGCATGCTGAGTGGTGGACATGCGTATCAACTTTTCTAACATTGTAGAAGTCTCGATGTGGAGCACTTTTCTGGGCAAGAAATTCCCTATCCGCATTTAGCATCAAATGAAGATTGAATTTCTGAAAATACATACACAAACTGTCAAACAACCAGTGGATATTATCTGTAATTGAGATACAAGTGTGTGCTGTATTTTATTAATATAATCAGAAATTTCAAAATGTATTTACTTGTTCTAGAAGATTAAGCCGATGATGACATAGAGTTCGTATATTCCCCAATGCTATGACTCGAAGTATATGATGGAGGTCAGTGAAAAAGGTAGTTGCATCTGCAACAGGAAAAAGCTCTTCTTTCGCTGCAAATAATAAGCAAACTTGCATAAGAATCACAGCTCAAGTGGAACATTACAAAAGGTTACAGCAAAATCCCTGAGCCACTTACAGTCTTTATTTGGATATACATGAATAACCCCATCTTGCATTTCAAAGTAGTGCTGCATCACAACATCAAATAACATTCATTTAACCACACAGAACAAAATCGGGATATCCAAATCTTCAAAGATCGAAAAATATAAAAACAAATAAAAACTCACATCAGACTTTCCTTCAGGTGTGTAAAAGAATGGCTCTGGGTTAGGCTTTGGAGTGCTGGGGTCAGATATAATTTCTTTCTCCCATGGAGCATCTGCTTCTCTAAACACATATCTTTTTCTCATTTCAAGGCACTCTTGAAGAACCACATATACTTCCACTTCATCAGGTGATGGAGCCTCTAAAACTAATAAAAAAAATACAAATTATAATTTGCTAAATGATTTTCCACAATTGCAATACCATCACTCATCACCAAAGGTTAATGAAGAAAATGGACTCTGCAGCAGGCCACGGGAAAACTAATTTAAAGCAAATCATAGCGTTCAAGAGACTGAGGAAATATTCATACTAATAGGAGTAATTTTAAGTCGGGCAAAAGTTTCTTGCTCTGGCTCTTTCCTGAGAATGTCAGCTGCAACTGGATCAGGCGGCACACCATGCAGGTCACCAGACATACTATGAGAACGGATCATGTTTGAAGCAGCAATTTGCATCTGCTCTCCATTAGCATTAACAGTATCAGGTAAAGTCTCATATGGGCTTTTACCTTCTGGCCCCTGCATACACTTTATTTAAAATTCAACACCATGGATCATTCAAACATTATACTTTAGTGGATATGGAACACTGTATCCTATGGAACACTTCATCCTACTACAATCAAAATGCAGCTAAAAAGTAATGGGGAAAATTAGGTTAATTCCAAGCCCAAGGATAATGAGCAATGGCAACAAGGGGAGAAAGCTACTTATCATGAGAACACAAACATGTCCTGCTTATAGAATGCCATATGAATGGTAAACTTAATGCCAACAAGAACAAATTCACAACAGACTTACAACATTTCCATTCGTGTGGAGATATGTAGTATCTAGTTTATCATTGTCAGCAGCAATATCATCATCATCATCATCTGATCCTTCTACACTTTCAAAGGCACTAGCACTTGCAACAGGTGACTTGGGAGAAATTGGTCTTAAAATATTTCGCTTTGGGGTACCAGGATGCCCAGATTTTGCTGTAAAATTATTTGTTTTTCTTGATCAGTAAAACAAATTACGAATAACTTTCAATCAGACAGTTCTTGTATTTACATGGATAGTGTGTCAAAAAGAGGCTGGGCAGAAAGTAAGAACAGTGACAACTAAGAAACTATTCCGTCCACTGCCCCTTCTAACCCTCCCATTCAATGTCAACACAAAAGAATGGAAGGAAATTAAACTCTTCATCGAACATAGCAAAAAGTTCTGTTGTAGAAAGGGGCACAGCAACATTTTGAATTAGATTAGATACAAACAATCCATATTACAGCTATGTGAAAACTGAGTGCAGATAGCTTATTTTCCTTTAAGAAAAGTACCTTTTGGTTATATACTTGTATCTGAAACCAGATGCTCCTCACCATTTCAATCAATTTTATTCTTTAGAATCCGCTATACTGATAAAGTAATAATTCCCACTATTCAATACACAGAACATCTTTTTCAGTCAATTATTCCATCTCAGCCAGACACAAACTCATTAATAATTTAAAATTAATTTTCCTTTTTGTTGGGTAATTAAGATTAATTTTCTTTGCAAAAGAGGTGAACATGCCTAATAAAGAGGTTTGGATTATTTAATCTTTTTATTCAATAGCAAATATTCTCACTTGGTCCTTTCACCTTTAAGGTAAACTTTTATTTATAGCTCCAGATTCTCTCCTCTTTTGTTTTTTTTTTTTTTGGATTACCCAGCTTCCCTCCTCAATCCTATAAACTTTTCGTTCAATAACATATATTATTAAACCGAAAAGAAGGATTAAAAAATTGAAGACAATCAAGACATATACAACGCCAATACCATCAATGGAAACAAAATTTCCCATCCCTTTCCGAATCAACTATCAATTTTCCCAATTACCACTAAAGTCGAAACAACTCTATTAGCACACTCTTTATTTGATATGTAACAAAAAATAAAAGTTCACCAAGATTCATAAAATTCATAAACTAATCAACAAGTAGCTCCTCAAGGCTCAAACTACTGTACCAATTCACATACAGTCCCTTAATCCATCACATGAATCACACATACTCCAGATTACATCAAACAAAAACACAATCACAGTACATAACAGTAACTTCAATTTCAAGTTTTCAATCAAAACAACACTCCAAAAAGGCCAAAATTAGATACTACCAATCAATTCATCACAACCATACCTTCATGGAGCGTGTGCAGCCGCGGCAACCCAGCCGGAATCCCTTCGACCGGGACCGGTCCGTTCCTCTTCTCCTCCCCGTCCAAGATTCCGCCGCTGGAGATCGCCGTCACATCCGGCAGCGATGCCGATCCTCGCCGGTAATATCCATTCCCCTTCCTCCTCGCGCGGACTCCGCCGCCGCCGCCACCATTGACACGCTTCCTCATGTACTTCTCCGAATCGCCGGCACCACCACCGCCGCCGCCGTCAACTTCGCCGTCGACGGCGCGGGCGAACTCGAGGAGGTGGGCGAGGGTCTTGCGGTGCATGTAGTAGGCGGAGACGGCGACCGCGGAGGCTCCGACGAGGGCGGCGAGGGCGAGGTGGAAGGCGTAGGCGTCCATCATCATCGTTGGGGACGCAGCTCCTCTCTGTTTCTCTCTCTAGGTTTTTTTCTTGTTTCTCTCTCTAGAAAATGGTTGAGAGGGTGTGGAGTGAGGTGGTAATGGGGTCTACCGTGGTAGAGATAAACCCTACTGATGGTGGGAGTGGCAGGGAAGAGAGAAAGAGGACAATGAGTCAGCTCCCCCTATTGTCGCAACGAAGACAGGCCAAGAAAGAGAGGCTCATTTCTCTTCTATTTATAGACGAAGACAGCCCTGGGGCAGCATGTTGCTCTTCCTCCTCCTCTGTCTTTAATGCCAAAGATACTATCAGAATAAGATTACTTGGACAATTATGTCCAGAAATTCTAAATCATTTATTTTTCTTTTTCAATTATTATCAGTATTTAAAATTTGCCTGAACTAAATTAAACTAATTTGAGTTGAGTTGTGTCGATTTATTATTGATATAAAAGTCTTTTAGTTCTATTTTTTTAACTTATAAGATTTGAACTTAGATCTTATTTAAAAATAAATAAATGTTAAATTGTTTGAATTTGTTAAGTTTTGATTTTATTATGACCTATTATCGGTTATATGAATTCATGAAATTTTACTAATCTTAATTAAGATTCGGATGCTTACCATTTTTTATTTTATTTTTAATTTTCAATGCTCATACATTCTTCTAGCTTTATAGTTAAAAAAAAAATTATAGAAAGAAAAATTTTGTTAGAATTTATTTAATAAAATAACATAAGATACTTGTCAATTCTTGAATAAGTAAGTTCTCGTATTATTTTATTTTATCGAATAATTATTATTGTTTTTGTCAAAAGAATTTGAAAATTACTTTTTAATTATGTAACATTATTCTCTCAGTTAAGTGTCTATTCTTATAATTTTTTATTAATTTAATTTAAAATTTTTAAAATTATTAGTCTTTATAATTTAACTTATTTAAATTTTGGTTACTGAAAAATAAAAATTTAAATAAAAAATTGCAAAGGCTATATAAAAAAATACTATATGATCAAAATTAAAATTTGATAAAATTATAAAATTAAAGTGATATCTATATCTATTATTATTATTATTATTATTATAATATATGACATAATTGAATATGTATTACATTAATTATACTTATCAATAATAATAACTCATGTTACTAAAGGAATACATATTTAATTAAAGATTTTGAAAAAATTAAATCACCTAAAATCTTCTTAATTTTCTAAAGAATGCATGATACATAAATCATAAAAAGGACAACGCTAAAGTAGAACGAGGGACGGCTTCCATGTGAGTATATAAAAGTCGACAGCATAAGCATTTTTGTTTTTACAAGTCAAAGAGAGAAAAAAAATTGTATTTATGTAATAGTTATTTTATTTTCTAAACCACTAGCATCCAGAATTCGTTAAATTCCAACTAATTATGTTCGAACTGAATCGACCTATTATAGAGATAAAATTCTCTTAACACTAATTTTTTCCAAAAATAAAACTGAAATCCAAGACTTTGGTTAAGAGATACAAATGTCGAATCAGTTAAATTAACCGGATATTGGTATTTATGTAATGATTATTAGTAGTATAGATAAGTCATTAAATTTTTAATGATAATTAATGTCATAGTTTTATCTACATAATAACTAATTTTGATGTAACTTAGAAGGTTACTTTAGTGCTACTAATTGAAATTGAACTGAGAATAACACTTTCATCTGACAGGCTTTTTTGTTTTTGTTAGATTACTAAGCCCATATGTGAACACAGGTAATCAGAAAACTCATGTATTGAATTAAGATTGTAGCCGACAAAGATGACATCGTTGATAAGGAGCAAATTCATACCTTACAAAAATGTGAGTTTAATCCCAACCACCAATATAATAACATGTTGATAAATGATTTTGTAAATCCATTTCAAGTATTTTCTAAGTCTAGGAGCTATGCCTTGGTCTTAGTGGAATGGCCAGTATCAAATTCACATGAACTTTTATGAATAAAAAAGGGAAAGTTGTATGAAGAAAAGAATTTTACAATTCCAAAGAAATTATAATTTCCTTCATTAGCAAAATTTCCTATTTGAATAAATAAATTTGATAAAAATATGCTTTTATTAAGAACTTGGTAACATATTCACTTTTAATAATTGTAATTAAAAACTATAATAAAACTGATAAACTCGGCAGACCATCTTGTTCGATTTTAATCATGTAACATTCTACTTGTATGAACTTATATAATGCTTTTCAATATTTGCGCTTTAACATTTGTATTTTTCTGACTTGTCAAAGATTTGAATTGACTTTATTATTATTATTTTTTCTATGTACATTCAAAACTAAAACATCATCATAGTTCTATGTAAAAGGCATTAGAGATAGTGAATTAGAAGTGAGAGAACTGAGAGAATGGAAGAGAGGAAGTAGAGAGCTTCTAATGGAGAATGAAGAAAATGATTTCACTCAATTGAATCAATGTACAACCAAGACAATATATGGCGTGGTGCTACAGATGTGTTGATGCACTAGCTGAAAACATCTGTTAAAAGAAATAATAACTAACTAACTATTTTCAGGCTGGAGTGTAACTAATTCGTTCTAACTAATTCAAGCATAAGCTACACGTGCTTCTCCCTTATCACCCCTTGCCAACTCAAGCTCGGAGAATCTAAGGAAGAATCTAACACTCAGAGTTTGGTGCAAAATGAGAAATTGAGGAGGGGAAAAATATAACTGACGAAAACATGCTTGTTGACAACATCACGCACAAACTAAGGTCTAGCTCAAAATGTTTTGTGCAGCTGTGAAGGATGGGATTCGCTACTAATAGGACTACACTTTGATTATCACGGTAGACTGGTGGTGGCACAGTGCAAGAGACATGCAATTTTGAGAGCAAAGATTTCAACCATGAGAGTTTAGAGATTACAGCAGCTAGGCTTCTAAATTCAGCCTTGTACTAGACCTCGACATTACATGTTGCTTTTTACTTGACCAAGAAATCAAGTTAAAGCCAAGATAAACGTAATATCCACTTGTGGATTTACTATCATCCACATCAAACCCCCAGTCCGAATCACAAAATGCAAGAAATTTGAAATCTGAAGTTGGATGAAATTTCAAGCCATGGATCACAGTGCCTACAAGATACTTCAAGATTCTCTTCCCCGCCTTCCAATAAGACTCCAAAGGCTGGTGCATGAATTGACTAATTTTATTTACTCCAAGGCGTCGTCCGTAATGCACCTCGTGGAAGATGGTGCTTGATGCACCTCGTGCATCTGAAGGCCAAGAAGTGATAGTATATATTACAATAATCACATGTGGTCTACTCTAAAACCCCTTCACATCTGGATCTCTCTTCCTGACAAACCCAATTCCCACAACCACATATACGAAACCACTGCCGTGAAGGAAACTACTATCGCTGCTGTCACTTAATAGTACCGATGAAGACAACCATTGGTGACACCACTCCCGCTATGGAAACCCCACTCTTGCCGCCACATTGTGCCCTGCCCCCCAACTCTTTGATCTCTTTCACCACACCGACAAAGATAACCATAGGAGGTATCATTACTCGCCGTTGCAGGGTCTTGGAGGCGGATGGAATCCGACGTAATTTTGAACAACAAACAATTTGAAGCAAAGCACACTAACTACTTGAAGCAAAGCAAAACAATTTGAACAACAATCCAAAGCAACCAAAGGAAAGTAAGTAGAAGCGGGATAAAACAATTTGCAAAACCACTGCACCAAAAATGAAACTAACACAACAGATAAAGATTGGTGTTCTAAAAGTATTGAGTTTCAAGTGAATGAGATTTGATCTGGACTTGATTGTTGTTGTTGTTGAGTTGTTGTAGAGTTGTTAGCCACTGTTAACTATAAGGAGAATTATGTGGGTGTTCTTTTTCTTGGTTAGGATAACTCGATAAGATAACCATAGGGAATTGCTAGTTATTGAGTTGTGAAACATATATTGATTTGCTAGTCTTTGACAATAAATATTTGAAAAGTCCTACAGTTTAGCTTGAAGAAGCAACATTGAAGGACGTATAGAGAACAACGTCGCCCTATGAAAAAGATGGAAGGCATAGAGGTAGGAGGAGGGGGCCGATGAGGTGGGGTAAGAGAGAATGATAGAAAATTTGCAGTGTTATAACTAAGTATGGTGCAACATAACACTAACAAATCTTCGTTCTTGGATTTTAAGGTGCATGAAGCACCATACTAAGCAAGGTGCATAGCATAACGCGCCTTGCTCCAAAAGCTACATCAAGTCTTGTGATGGTGGCATATTGAAGGCCACCAACCACAGGCCTATATAAAGAAGGATCAAAAAATGCTAAACTGCCATAAGCTAATAACTTCTTACCACTTACCATAGGATTGACCATTGCCTTGGCTAAATCCATGCCTGCCCTCTTAAGAAGATCCTTAATGTATTTGGATTATGTGAGCAGAATGCCTCCTGAAACAGCAGCTCTAGCCTCAAACCCCAAGAAATAGGTCTTTTCACCCAAATCCTTAAGTGTAAAAATCTAATAGAGATCATGTATAAAAGTTGAAATTTCTGCTAAGTAGTCACCAATAACTAGGACATCATCCACATACACTAGTAGATAAGTAGTGGAAGTAGAGTTAAATCTAATGAATAATGAGGCATCTCATCGAGTGGGAGAGAAACCAAAGCTGTGAAAGGTCAGGTTTAGCTTGGAAAACCAAGCTCTAAGGGCATGGTTAAGAGCTTTATATAATCTACAAACTAGGTGGGGCTAAGAGGATGATTGGTAACCATCTGGCTGCGACATGAAGACTTCCTCCGCTAAATCACCATTTAAGAAAGAATTGTTGAAATCGAATTGCCTGATTTTCCAATGCTTAGACATAGCTATGGTAAGGATCATCTGAACAATGGTAGGTTTGACCACTCGACTAAAAATCTCTGCAGAGTCCACTCCTTCTTGTTGATGAAGACCCTTACCAACCAAGCAACCATTGTATTTTTTAGTTCTTTTATCAGCATGCCTCTTTACACAACCAAGCACGCATTGTATTTTTTGTTTAATTTTTTAGAGGAGGTATTTTAAAAGAAAATCTTTTAGAAGAAGGCCTTTTAGAAGAAATATTTATGTTTGGTTTGAATATTTTAAAAGTAAATTTAAGAGAAGTATTTTTGTTTGGATAGAAAAAAGTAAAATGACTTTTGAAGATATAATTACCAAAATGGATATAATATAATTTAAATACAAATTACTATATTCTATTCAAATATTTTGACACTAAACTATAATTAATTCTCAAATTATCATTAAAAAAAATTATTTTAGTATTTTAATTAAATACAACATTTTTAATTTAGTATTTTATTTTAGTATTTTAATTCAATAGACCGTCTTTATATATAAAAATATATATAATGCAAATAGATATTCCATCCTACATTTATGTGTCTGTTTAATGGAAACAAAATATAATGAAATAAATATATAATATAACATAAGAGCACAAGAAGGACGAAGAAAAGCACAAGAGCATAAAGCAAAAGGGTGAAGTGCAATGAAGGAAGCAATCACAAGTCTTCAGAGAGAAGTGAAGGCACTACAAAGGCTCAGCGTGCTTCAGAGAGTGGTTGGGGTGGGTGGGCAATGTGTTAATTTAGGGTCCTTTAGTAATTTCAGTTCTTCACTGCAATGAGAAGTAACCCAAGGCCTTCATTTAGCAAAAGGCCTTTTACTCACCTCAATTTACTGTTGTAAAATGAAAAGTTAAACCAAACATCATCAAATACTGTTTAAAGTCATTTTACGACCATAAAAGGCCTTTTTGTGGCAAGAAACTTTAAACCAAACGAGCACATGCTCATTTTGAGCTAATGACTTGCCTATTGGAGGCTTAGGGGGGCAAAGAAGAGATGTAGAATGCAAACAAAATTCATCAAAGATAACATTTCTAGAAATCTATATATTGCTTGTCAGAGTTAAGCATTCATAGCCCTTATGTTGTGGCGCATAACCAAGAAACAAGCAGTTAAGGGATTTATAGTCTAATTTATATTTATTGAAGGGACTGAGGAGAAGATAATATGCATACCTGGAGACCTTTAGAAAGGAATAGTCAGGTAGAGTGTTGAACAAAAGTTGAAAGGGTGAAAGGTTATTGGTGTTTGATGAAGGGTCATATATTGCACCGTATCTGCAATATAAATATAAATAAAATATTAACTATAGATATAGCGAGGGAATATATATACATTCTGAGTCGCATACATAAAAATAATAAGTATATATTTTTTAAATATTAAATATTGTGACTCTTAAGCCTCGAATAATTGATCCGGATGTCGTTCTCATCCGTTTTTTTTACAGCTTTAATAAAGAGCAAGGTCTAATAATTATCATGTTTTAGAATGGACCCCAGTCTTCACTGAAACCAACATTTTGCCACATCTTATGTGGCAATTAGTCACACTTGTATAATAATTAATCATATTTTTTGTCATTTAATTACATTAGGTCCACCATAAATCCAAAATATTGGAATCCAGCCTAAATTCCACACAAAATTTTGGCCATATTGAATTTGATTTATATTAGATTGAATTCTAAGCATCTAATATTAAATTTTCTTTCAGAAAATAATATTAAAAAAGTATATATATGTAAATAATATTTTTTTTATTTTAAAATAGTAAGAATAACCCGTGCTTATCCCTATCGTTATGCTAAGTAGGAAAAAGAATTTTTTTATTTTTTATTTTTCCTCACTCAAACATTTCACAGTAGAGATCATGTGCATTTGTTTATCATATGAAATGATAGTGGCGAAATAACTACTATTGGGAATATCAACTAGGATTAGCTATTCCACCAAATGTGGTGAAATAAGATAAGAATAAATCCGTGAAGCTCCAAAGGAAGAACATGTCCCCACTATACGAATCAATAGAAAATAAAATGAAAGAAAAAATATGGAAAGAAAATTAAGTAATTTTATTGTTTTATTTTGTTTGGTTCCAAAAAAAAAAACCTAAATAAAAGAAATAAAAAAATATATGTTGGACATGAAAGTTTTCAGCTCCTATCTATGAAAGAAAAAGTGATTGAATACAAAAGAAAATCATTTAAATAACAATTACACCCTACATTAGAAGTGAGGGAATGAGACAAGTCAGGAGACAACTCTCATTTCAAAATCATTTTATATAACTGCAATTTTTGTTTACATTTATGCAATTTTCATTTTTTAATTCAAATATATAAAAAAAGTACATTTTTTTCTATATTCTCTTTTTTTTAAAAAAAAATTCTTCTCTATCCCAACGAGGCAGTCAAACTATATCAAATACAAATATAGCAAACAAACATAGGGAGAGCTTACCCAAAAATGAAGGCGATACAAGTGAAGCATGGAACAAAAATTGCAACAACTCTTTGACGGCAGTTCTGCCAAAAAGTACAAAAAGAAAATCATAATACACATGCACACCAATTAAAGCCCTCAATTCAACGACAATGAGCTAGCTTTTGAAAGCAAGAAAAGGGAAGATTTAGAGTGTATTTATTTGTGATTTTTTTGGTAAAATATTATTTTTTATTAAAAAATAGTTTTTATATATTTGAATAATTTTTAAAAATAATAATATTTTTAAAAAAATCTATTTTTAATTTTTTTTGTAGAAGATAAAAAGAGTAGTTTATGAAAAAATGTCAATTTTCAGTTTTTTCAATTATATATAAAATTTAAATTTCGTAATCACTTTTTTAAAAATTGAAACAAATGCACTCTCAAGAAATTTCATCGCTTGACTTGTAGGGAATGGCTATTATCACATCCTTTTATCTATTATCACACTCTTTTTAATTGCTTTTATTTTTATATTTCTAAAATATCCTTAATTAAAATTGTGTTTAACTTTTGTCTATTATCACTATCATATTCTAAATTATATTTAATAATTATACTAATTAGTGTTAAATACAAAAAATTAAAAGAAAAATTAAAAAATAAAAAAAAATCTTAATACATATATAAAATAATATATATATATAATATATATATATATATACATAGACAAATTAAATTGCATGTAAATTCGCATATAAAAACAATAATATGATATTATATAAATTTATTCTTACTCTAAAATATTTTTAATGTAAGATCATTTTTATTTAACTTAACTAAAATTTTGTGTTACACTAAATTTGATTATTTTTGTTTGAGAAATATCATTTTTTCAAATTTTTAAACATATAAAAGTTTATCGTTTTACTGTTCAAAAAAATCTAGCTTTTTTAAAAGTATAAGGAATTCAAAGCTGCAATTTGTTGAATATATGAATTCAATACAACTTTATGTATACTTAAAACATACATATACAAGCACAAAAAAAAAAAAAAAAAACATACACATACAAGATCAAAAAAAAAAAAAAGGAAAACCATACATATACATTATATAAAAAACACATTTATTTCACTTGATTTTTTGATCTTTTAATAGTTTTTAGCAATGGAATATAGTATTAATTATTGCAAAAAATTGCAATATTTACATATAACTTTTTAAAATATGTAAATTAATTAATAGGATAAATTTAGAAAAAAATATGAATTTTACTAAAATAATTAAATAAAATTATTTTTAGTTATTATGTATTACATATTTACTTTGACCCTTGCGATCTTTATTTTTTGAATCCATCCCTAGAGACAAGAAGGTAAGTATCGAAAAATCATTATATCGGAAAAGAATTAAACAGGATTCTATTACAAAAAACTTTAGCTTAGTTTGTCAATAAATTAGACTCAGTATGGACTTGATTTAATTGGTAAATTTTATTTTAAAATTATTAAATTAAAATAACTATCTTTTGTATTTAATACTAATTAATATAATTATTAAATATAATTTAGAAAACTGAAGTGGCAATGGACAAAAATAAATTAAACACAACTTTTAATGGAGGATATTTTAGAAATATCAAAATAAAAGCTATAGAAAGGGAGTGGCAATAGATAATAGAGTGTGGCAATAGCCACTCTCTGCTTATAAATTTCAAATGCTTAATTTTAAGATTGAAAATTTTAATAAAATTTAAATACTCTAAAGTGTTGCATTACAAATTTTAATTTTTTTTTAAACACAGCATAAAAAAATCTTAAGTAAGCGTAATTTATCATAAATACATATATCAATAATTAATACAAGTTATATAGTTTAAATTAAAAGTGCACATGTCTCCCAAAAGGATTTATATTTTAACATATATTAGCTATTAATTTAAGGATTTAACTTTAATGTATTATCATTATAAAATAATTTTAAATAAAATTTCAAATTGGTATTCGAAAGAGTTATGGAATATTAATTTGGTCTTTAATATTTGTGACATTAATTTGTCCTCAAAAGATTACTTTTGATTTTATGTTAGTTTAAATCCTAACCTCCATGAAGAAATTATTAATCGATATCTAATGTGTTATGTTATATGATAATGTGGTGCATGATCTGCACAAATAAATCCTAAATTCATCCACAAAATAGTTGCAGGGCATCAATTTGATCCTCAAAAAGAACGAAAATTAACCTTTCAAGAACCAAATTAATGTACTGCAATTCTTTTAAGAATTAATATAGGATGTATATCAATAGATATGATGTGACATATCATCATATAATGTGACATATTATATATCCATTAACATTTTTCTTCACGAAAGCTAATGTTTGGATTAATGTAAAATAAAAATTAATCTTTTGATGATCAAATTGATGACATAAAATTTGAGGATTAAATTGATATTCCGCAATTCTTTTGAGGACTAGGTTGATGTTTCACTCAAACATTTTAGACACTGATGTGCGAAGCCACTGCAGGAGCGTGGGGAACTGACTCCACGACATTGTTCTATTGGATTAAAGCCAGGATACGTTGATACTAGTCCTGAGTGAACACCAAAGCTAGGTTCTAATTAATTTGTCTAGACTCTTCATCTCCTTCATCGGTTTCTTCTACAATCACATTGTGAACTACTGAAATAGGATCTCTGGGCTTAGCCCAAGGGGAAATCCATGCTTACAGTAACAAATATCAACAGTATGACATATCCTTCTACAATAGGTGCGAATCTTGCCCAATCCTTGGCCATCGGAAGATGAAGATAGTTCCCCTTTGCCATTGCCTGCTTCTTTTCTATGACCATCCAAGTTAACAGCAGTTATACTTTAAAGTGCATGTTCATTTTGGTCATTGAAATTGTACTCATACTTCACTTTACTTTCTAAAATTAAGAAATTAACGATTTAATTCCTAAAGGTTCATAAAATGATTCAAATTAGTGTTTTTGGTAATTCAAAGTAATCTCTACGAATGACTCCCTAGGGACTAAGTTGAATCACTTCTTGCAACTTTAAGGACTAAATTGTTGATTTTTATATTTTAGGGGAGTGAAATACACACACAACTTCAAGGACCAAAATAAGCATTTACTTGATAGTTTATCCATGATTCTTGTAGAGAAATGATTTGTACCTTCTTGTTGTTCGATCATGGAGAAACACAATTCAAAGGTGGCATGGGATCCATCAATAAGATTTGTGACCTCGCATTCTCATATTCCTGATTGAGCTCAGACTGGAAGCAGGCAATGTAGTTTTATTCTCTGTGCCTAGTTGACTTTTTAGTGGCAATACATGTACAAATTACTAGACAGATACAATAGGGGACTGGCCCATAGTGTTGTAGTTCCTCCTTAAGCCTTGTCAGCTCAGTGAAGTACTCACTCACTAAGTGTACCATGCTAGAGCACATATAGTTGGTGTTGAAGCTTCCCAGTCCTCATGAGCTCACCTTGTGCAAAGCACTCATGAAAGTTTTTCAAGACAACTGAGACATTTTCAATTGCATCAATACTTTTAGCTATGGAAGGTGGAATAGTATTAGTGATACAAGAATGGAGGAGATTGTTGCATCTTTCCCATGCTAGATACGAGAAATTCTAATATCCACTACGAAGGAAGGGTGTTTCTTCCTCCACATTGATTTATGGCCTCACAAAACTTTAAGCGGGACCCATTTATTGTACTATAAAGAAAGATTTTGTGGTGAAAAACCATGATAGAGGAAGAAAATTGTACTCTATGGTGGATGGAAGAACTTCTCTGCTAGATACATCGAATGGAAAGGGTTTGGTCGAGTGATTGTGCTATTAAGGAAGCTGAATTTGCTTTTGGAGATCATGGCTCATTTTATGGCTAGAGCCCAAGTATGGCAATTAAGACTTGTAAATAATGATGGTAACTATGGTGTTTTCACCTAGGTAGATGTATTATGGGCTAGCTGGGTTTTGCTGGCATGTGTTGAATCCATGTTTTGGGGGGTTAGCATTGATTTTGTGCCCCCCTTCCGCCCCAAAAAAACTTTGATTTTAACAATTATTGATGTTGTTTGGTTTTGAGAAATCAAAATCAATTCTTGCCTTTAGAATTAATTATGTGTGAAGTGAAAATTTTTTACTTTCTATCAGAATTACTTTTAAAGAAACTATCAAATATAAATTATTTTACCCTAAAATCAATTTTAACCAAATCAATTTCAGCAAAATCAATTATATATAAAATAAATTCTATAAAAGTAGAACCAAACATATTATGAGATGGATTGGATGTGTTATTCCCTGCATTATTACTGGCAGAGGAAGATATGTGTGGGATATGTAAATATGTTTTTCATTCTAAACCATCAATATTTAGAGTTCACTACACACTAATTAGTTTGAGTTAAGCTAGTCCATTATAGAGAAAAAATTCTTACAGCACTATTTTTAGTATTAAAAAATACATATGTTTTGGTAATAAGAACTATTCACAAAATTTTGGATTAAAAATGATAATTAAGTAAAGCTCTTCCTAAAATAACGATTCCAAATTTCGAATTTCTATATTACAAGTAACTTTAAGCTAGAAATACATTTTGTTTCCATGCCAAGTAGAGATAGCAAAGCAGACCAACTTGCCTCGACCTATCGCCAACCCATCCAAAATGGGACGGGGCAGGCCAACCTGCTTTAATAATATGGGTCAGCATGTCTAACTTATTTTGTTTTTAGGTAGGTTAGTGTGTTGGCCCACTAAAAAAAATTAAAAATAAAAGAAAACTTGTTTTTATATTTTTAATAAGTTAGTTCACATAATTTTTTTAAAATTTAAAAAATAATTAATGAAATTTGTACTTAAATACAATGAAATAATATCTATATAAACTTAAAAGAAAAATCTTAATTTACATATATATATATATATATATATATATATATATATATATATATATATATATATATCAATCACAATAAAGTAATGAACCATTAACAAATCTATATTAATAACTATAACATACTAATAAAAACTTTTCACAAATTAACTATAATAAGCTTATTTAAAAAGTCCACAAACATATCAATCCATTTCATATACAAAGAAAGCGTTTACAATGGTCCAAGCTAATTCCTGGATCATTGATGACGGAGGATCTGCAGCCGTAAAGATATAAAATAAAAATATTGCAACGGTAAATATTGCGTACGGTAAGTCTAAGGTAATCTTTAGTCAAAGGAGATCACCCGTCAATAATCAGGCTAAAGATTATGAAATAATTTTTTGTCATGTAAAATGACCATAATAGGCAGCTTTGGGATACGAAGAGCAAACAAGATAGAAGGTAAAGTTTGCACAGTGATGCAAATGACAACTTCACCAATCATTCCTTAAGTGCTCAGGGCAAGTAGCAACTCCAGAGTTCGCCGTCCGAGTCCACTCATTCTTGGCCGTCACAACAGTGGCAGCGAACCCAGTGAGTTCATGTACACTTCCATGCCTCAGAACCCGAAGCACCCATACTTTTACTCTGTTGGGCTCGCCAGAATCTCCATCAAAAAGCGGATTTTCCGGCGTCGAAGATGCTGAGGAGGGTGGATGAGACAGGAGGCGGTGGCATTGTCATTGATTCCGGCACGACATTCACGATGTTGCCGGTGAGTTTGTAGTGGTGGTGACCGAGTTCGACCCTCACGATGTAGCGGGAGTTGTTTGTGCAGAAGCTGCGCCATTCATGGTGGTCCGTTGGAAACTTTTGTATTGAGGGTGGTGTAAATTTTATCTATTGTGAGTAAACTATTGCTATGGTTAAAGAATGAAGGAAGCAAATTTTTGGACCATGGTAAAACTATTTGGCTACTCTTTGCGAGTATGTGTGCAGTTGAAGAAGGGGATTTGGCCCTTGTTTTAATAATCGTTAAATTTATGTTTCTTGTTTTTCCATGTCAAGTTAATGAAGTTGATGAATGATGCAAAACCCTTTTATTATTCCTTTTGTTGTTATATAGCTACTCGTGTTTAACTACAAGCTGACTTGTCTTTGAGGGGAAATTGTTGACACTTGACTTTAGGGTTACAATGGTCTTTACACATTAATAAAATATTATATCACAATTGGTCACCTGCAAAATCCTCGATCATCAGTGATCCAGGAATTAGCTTGGACCATTATAAATGTTTCCCATATACAAATGTGTTTTCAACTTTTTTTTCAAAGTAAAAAAAAAAAAAGCCTGCAAGTCAAACCCGTCTTATACCATTTTAACCGGTGGGACATGTGAGATGATGTTAGAAGGGTTTAAAAAAAATGGCAGGTTAAAAATAACAATTTTGGGTGGGTCATTCCAGTGAGTTGAACCTATTTTACTGCCATCTCTGATCTCAAACAACCACTGTTGAGTTGAAAAATGCATATTAACATGCTATCGTAATAATTGTCGTTAATTTCGTCTTTGTATTGTGTTTGATTAACGAAGCACATGTCAAGTAGAAAGTGGGCCAGGTCTTGCAGAAAAGGCCAACAGAGTGGGTGAAGTGGATCGTGCAAAATATATAGTTTTAGTGGATTGTGTGTCATTTTCGCCGTCCACGCATTTTAAAACCATGCTGAAATGAGACTCGATGTTAAATGATCGATTCTTGTGTTATTCTTAATCCAATCAAGGGGTCTTAAAGGTTAAATAATTTAATATTTTAATTAGGTTAAAATTTGTACTGCATACGTGATAATTATTTTTTATTTATTTTACTAAAAAAAATTTCTACCTCATATATATGTACACACAATTTGAATATAACATCTATCATTTAATGTTGTAATAATACTATTTGTTGAAGTTATAATACAGTGAATTATAAAGATTAAATTAAAAATCAATATCATGTACAAGAATCATGAATACATATATCATACGTAATACTTATTTTTATATTATATTTATACTCATAACATCAAAAAGAAGTATATCATACCCATTTTTATTTAATATTTATATGTAATACTTATTTTCAATTTAATTCATATACTTCATAACAACTTTATGTCAAGTTCATAGTTCACGATAGTATAAAATGATTATTGACCATAGGGACGAAATTAAAAATAATTGCATATATAAGAATTTAATCATAAAAATTCAAACGAGACTAAATTAAAATTAAACATTATGTTTAAGGATTAAAAATATATTTTAATTATTTAATTAATTTTGATGAAGATATATGCAATGCAAGTACTTCAAGGGAAATCCCTAGGTAAAAGCTTATGTCGCTATATACGTAAAATAAAATATGTCGAACGCTTTAGGGTTTACTTATAATTTTTGTGGTCAGGGATTTATTTATATTCATAGGATATTTTTAATAACTTTAATTACGGATTTAAGTATCGCTGCTCATCATTTTCATTAAATAGGGATAAAAAAGTTTTGTTTTAATATAGAATTTAATTTGGTGGTTATATCAAAGACTTTTGCTGATGTGGCAATATATGATTGGATGTCTGTGTAAAAGTTTTTTACACTGACAGTCTATTCCAATTAAATCCTTTAATATATTATACCTGTAAAATTTTTTGTATTGTCAATAATCATATATCATCATATATATAATTTTTAAGATAGTTATTATAATATTTTTTTAATAATTTGTCATTGTATTGCAAGGAAAAAAATTAAACACCAATATATCAAAAATTAATTCTATAAAAAACTCCTGTAAATAATTGCTATAGTGATAAATATTTTACCATCTCACACTTATGTGCTGCTTGTGCTAGTGTGCAAATTGTGCAAATTGCTTAGTTAATTACAACAATCTTGACACTATTTTTTAGAATTTTTAATAGATGTTCAATATATTTGAAACTACAAATAAATGAAATTAAATTAGTCCTCAAATAATATTTTTCAAAACTTTTTTAACTTCAAAAAGTTATCATTCGAACACCAAATCTATATAATAACATATTTTTATGTATAAATTGTTCATTATGATTCCGTAATATACTTTTATTTTTGTTACGAGTATGGTAATTAACTATTTATTCTTCTGTTGATCAAATGCTTTAAGTGAAGTTTGTGTTAGGGTTGAGACAAATTTTAATGAAGATATGCGTGGGGGATATGTAAAAGAGATTAAAGATATTTGAATAATATAAAAGATGTATGAAGGTTTCTTTTAATAAAAAATAGAAAACTAGAAATTTTGTAACAATAGTTGCTTGTTAAACAAATTCTTGTGATTTATAAATACTTAAACAATTATTATAGTTGTGAGAAGAGATATAAGATTGAGATGGCTTGATAAAGATTTAAAGATATTTCTGAGTTTTTAGATATATATTCACAAATAATAATATATACATATTTGGCCATACGGTATTAAAATTTGTGTGGCTTTTTCTTTTTCTTTTTTTGTTTCAGGATATCCTTATCTAATAGATAAAAGACTAATCTCTTAAATTGCGATCAGATACCTAATTCTTTTTTGATGTTTTCTTGTTTTACTTGTCGGGTATTTATAAGTAGGTGAGCATAAGAAGAAGATGTGATATTTTCCAACTTGTTTGAGTGATGTGATGTTTTAGTTATATGGGAATTCGAATGAAAATATATGAATGTTTAAAAATATTATTTTGGAGATATGCCGAACACACTTATATACTTCTGATTCTAACAACTTCCTAGAATGCATAGCTACACCAAGAAAAACTTTGTGATATAGCCGAAATGCCACGCTGATTTACCGTTGATATCAAGGAGGTAAAAGTTGTGGAGAGAAATAATGAGAATCAAGCCGGTGAATTTATTTCCTGATAGTTTATAAAATTATATTAGAAAGGATTAATTATTTTTTTTATTGGAAAAAATAAGTTTTGGGCTTTTGAAGTTTGAAGGCACTTTCACGTGACTTGAAAAAGATAATTTATATAAACCAATAAGAGTATTGCAAAGTTAGAGAAAATGATGTAATATTTTCCGATTGGCAAAGAAATTGTGTGCGCTAAGCATAAAAATCTAATTCCTTCTTTCTTTGTAAACGTTTTTGGCACGGTAAGACTTGTTTTATCTACTGTGTTTGTCAAGAAGCTCTCAACCATTGCGCAGATTTGTTTCTTTTGATTGGCAGTTTATTTTTGGATTAATTATTGTGTAGTTCTTCTAAATTCTAAACTTAAATTAAGGAAGTGGTTGTTGCATTGCAAGTTCTATGCACATATCCTCCAGTACAGCTGATTAACCACCGGTTAACCTAATTTGATTAACTCCTTAAAAAGGTAATTTTAGTAAACTACGATATTAAACTATAAATTTATTTAATTTAATTTTGATATATTGTCAATATAAAAAAATTATACAATCCTGTAATTATATATTATCATATTATTAAAAATATTTGACTGTTATAATAATTAACTCAACAGTTATATACTCTATTCGTTTTAATTTATCTATCAATTTGGACAACTTAGTATATAGATATATTGATTTAAGAATATACCAAGTTATCTAAATTGAAAAATAAATTGAAACAAAGAGAGTATATGATAATTTTTGATTAGTTGACAGTGTAAAATATTTTACACTAATAATATATTAAAATTAATTAATCATTTTCTTTAAGTTTTTTTCCTTATATATATAAATTTTACTGCATAAATTTATTTAACTAATAATCAACCACCTCCTACATAGGCATGGAAATAGGCTAAACTATCCGTTGGTGGCTTTCGACCTAGTCTATATAGTAAACAAGTTTGGCTAATGTCTTTTGAAAAGTTTTTTTTAATCATAAAGGCCAAAAACTATAAGCTATGAAAAAAACCTATTCGACTTAATAGGCTGACTTATTTATATTATATTATATTATTATTATTAGTAGTAGTAGTTCAAAAACCCTAATTATAAAAAAAGTCTTTTGATCTATATATTTAGAAAAGCTACTCTTTGGCTTATTTACAAAGTCTTTTTGCTATTTAAATTTTCTTTAACATATTTAGAAGTATTTTAGTTTATTTAAAAGTCTTATTATCAAATAAGTCTTTAAATAGGTTTTTAAACTAGCCAAACTTTTCAAAATATCATACTAGACCTTAAAAAGGAAATATATGTTATATAATAGATTCAAGCTCAGCCCACATATGTGAAATACAAATCAAATCATTTAAAGTTAAAGTCTACCTTAATCAAGCTTACTTCCACCTCTATATTTGCTAGATATGGCAAAACGGGTTCAACCCGTTGGGTTGGCCTGTCAAATTAGTCAAAAATGATGGGTTGAGTTGAAATATTGAACCTACCAAAAAATTTGAGTCCGCCTAACCTGCGGGCAAAGGCGAGTTGAACCTGCAGGCTGGCATGTGGTTTTTTTTTTTTTTCGAAGGCTTATTTAAGTGAATGGTTACAATAGAGGAAAGAGATCAAATGCAAGGCTTGAAAAAAATGAGATCAAACGTAACAAAGAGAAGAGAACCTCGAAGCTTTGCCACCAACATCACGTTATTGTTGTGTTAAACATAGACGTGACATGTGTTCATGTTTAAAGCTTTGTATACGCTTTGTCTTGCTGCTCAAAAACTCACTTTTTATTAGTTAAAGAACTTAACACGTAGGCAATAAGAGTAGGCTGCCAACCGAATACATTAGAGAGGAATTGCAGGGTGTGCAACTCATGGAACTAGACATGATATCTATAATCAAAATATAAAGTGATGAAAATATATCATTCTAATTACTTAATTTTGTGTTTGGATTAAGTTTGTATATAAATTATGTAGTTTAAGTAAAATTTTTTATTAAATATATTTTTTAATTTTTAATTTTTTAAAATAATTTAACTCATTAAAAATATTAAAATAAATTTATTCATATTTTTTAATTTTTTTGTGGGCCAACCCGTCAATCTGCTGTTAAACGGGGCGGATTAAAATATGGAGCCTGTTCTCTTAAAGCAGCTTGCCTTGCTTTTGGCGGACTGGGGCGGGTTGGGGCAGACCGGCCCACTTTGCCAATACTAGTATCCGCACCTTAGTAATTACTTAACTATAAATAATAGAGTGATTAGATCAATTTAAATGTGACGAGTCTCTGGCTATTAAAAAATTTTATATTCCGACAAGTATAATCAAACTAAAAAGCATGTCTCTTAACTGCTACTCCACCTCGAGCCCATTACATGCAGATCACATGTTAATTGTTGACTTTGCGGTGCTAAGCACATTGGCAATAAATAAACCGAGCAATTCCTTTATCATGAAAAATTTTGACAGTAAATTAAATGTTACTCCAAATTAGGATTATGACCATGTTTGACAATTAATCATTAAATTAATGCATACATTCAATCTCAGATATGATTTCCATACATTGCGAGGTCATGGTTGTTATTACAATTTTCATCATAGATGATTCTCTATTGATGTGAGGGGTGGCTTGTTTTTCTCTGGTAGACAACGTAACCGAGCTACATCTTGGCTTAAGCGTGCAAATTCCATTCAATGCAATCTTTGCTGATGTGGCTTTTTCTTTTTTCTTTTTAATCATAGTACAAAGATTGTAGTCCAATTTTGGGTAACAAATTTTAGCTTGTGCTTGACAATTTTGCAAGCACATTTAGGGTACATCAGGCGCAAAACTTCTGTATAAAGTATAAACTTCCTAATGCTAGTCATTTGAAGCAACAAGGGAAGAGGGAAATAAACACTAGAACAGAGAAGAACCTATTTAGATTGGTTTGTTAAAATTTTCTCATTGTAATATTTTTTGAATATTGAGTATATATACAAGTGAGAAAATACTATGAGAGTATTTGTGGGTGTATTTGATATTTGAGTTTTGAGTAGTGTGAGACCATCTTTTTGTTTCTATCACATTTCCTTATTGAATTATTTGGTTATCACCTTTGCTTGTGAATATAGGTTATAAGTCAAACCACAAAACCAACAAAAAAGAAAGATTCAAATTATGTAGGAAGTGTTGTTAAAAGTTCTAAAAGTGTTCTGTCAATATTAATTGCTTTAGTTGGTGATGCTTGGATTCTTAATTCAAGCTACTCTACCACATGTGTGTGAATTGGGATTGTTTTACCTCTTACTAGTCAATTAATGGTGGTGTTATCTTTATGAGAGATAATATGTCCTATAAGGCCATTGGCATTGGAATAGACAAAATCAAGATGCATAATAAAGTTGTGAAAATATTGACCGATGTTAGACACATATTGGATTAAAGAAGAACCTTATATTATTAGGAGTTTTTGATAGAGTTTTAAAATCTCAAAAGGTGCTCTTGTTGTGATTAAAGATAAGTTGGTCAATGGCCTTTCTTTACTTCAAGGAAGTACAATTATTGGTGCCATCGCATTACCATCTTCATCAAATTCTAATTCAGACACTATTCTCTTATGACATATTCGCCTTAAGCATGAGTGAAACATGAATGTCTATTATGAACAAGCATAGCTTGCTAAGTGATCACAAAATCGAGAAGCTTGACTTTTGGAACGCGACTATGAGAAACAAAATAAAATCAAGTTTAGCACTATCATCCATAGGACAAAGGGTAAAATTGGATTATATCCATTTTGAGTTGTAAGGCCCTGCTCCTGTTCTATCAAATGTGGTGCTAGAGACTTATTAACATTCATTGATGACTTTTCAAGGAAATTGTGGGTTCATTTTCTAGAGCAAAAGAATGATGTATTCCCTAATTTCAAGAAATGGAAAGCACCTTTAAGAACCAGCTCGACAAGAAAATCAAGCGCCTTTAAATAAATAATGATTTGGAGTTTTGTGTATGTCAGTTCTGTTGGATGGGATAGCACGAGAAGGGGAGGTTGAATCGTGTTTTCAAAAGATTTTTGTATTTGAAAACTTTTAGCAAAATGATCTGTCTTAAGTTCAAAACTTGGATTGCGGAAGTAATTGTGTTAGTTTATAAAATAGTTTAGTTCTATATAAAACAGAAATAAACTTTATTTCAGATAATGAAATAAAGTTTAAACAGAGTTGAACCTATGTGATAAATTCAAATAATAAGAACAGAGATAGAGATAAATCACACAAGAGATTTTTATGCTAGTTCGGCCAAACCATTTGCCTACTTCCAGTCCCCAACTCTTTGTTGAGATTTTATATTTTGAGTATTCTTTATCCAAACTTCTCCAAGTTGCTTACAAGCGAGTAGTCTTTTTCTAAGCATCTCCAAGCTTTACAAACGAGTAGTGTTTTCCTAACCTTTCCAAGCTTTACAAATGAGTAGTATTTTTCTAGCTTTTCCAAGCTTCTCATTGACCGCTACTGGGTTCTGATGCAATTGATGTGAATAATATGTTTTATTTGAACACTCACACTAACTTTTTGAATAGAGAGTAGACTATGAAGTATTTTGTGTCAGACTTCTCTAAATTCTCAAAGAGAGAATGTTACCTATTACAAACCAGAAAAGAAGATTTTTTTATAGACTAAAGTTATGATAAGTAACTTTCTGGTGCTTTAGACAGTTGAGAAGGATGAAAGAAGGAAGTTCTTTTTACATAGGAATATTCAAACAGTTCTTTCTTCGATTTCCAGTCTTATATAGACTTTGAAATATGGCCGTTGAAGCCTGCAGGCCTTGATCCTTGTGATTCTTTTGGTTTGCTGGTCTACAACTAGATAGAGAAGAAATAGCCTTCCTTTTTCTTGTTCTTCAAAACTTACACAAAAGTAGAAAAGTAGCCGTTTATTGGTTTGCCAACTATTCAGACTTGTTAGCGCCTCTTCTGAATCTTGTCAAATCACCTTTTTGACTTTTTGAATTTGTCTATTGAAGCGTACAAAGGAAGCTTTGAAGGTGTAACACTCCATGAGAAGCAAGTCTTTGGAGATTTCCCCTTCTGGACAAAGTCATCTTTATGAATTAATAATGTTCGCTCTTGAGGCACCGTTTTCCCTTCTGATGTTGCAGTTTCATCCTTTTGATCCGTCTTTCTTGTTTATTTCATGATAACTCAAGAAGTATACAAAGCATATATTCTATATCAAGTATATTCAAATTAAAGTACCAATGGATAACACGGCTTTGTTGATTCTCAAGCATATAATGCACATGATTACAAACGAAACACTTCTAGAAACAATTTGTTCATATATATAGCAAGATTAGCTTAAACTTTGATTAGTATTAATCAAAACCTTAATGCTCATTTTGGTTTACAACCACAAAATGGTTTTTGAAGGGCATTGGAGCTAACAATCTCCCTCTTTTTGATGATGGCAAATCAATATTTAAGAAAAGTTCTTGTTTAAAAAAAACGAGCACAAATTGTTGTTTTGAGAAAATAACTTTCTGAAGAGTAGTAACACTCATAATATCAAAAAGATTGAATCATTTTTCAAAAATAGATGGTTTTGATTATTATTCTAAGTAAAAGTGCTTGTGATTCTTATGTCATATAAAATTATTACTGAAACATAATGACGTTACTAATCATATCAGAGCACGGTTCAGATAGTTCAAATTTGATTCAAATAATCAAAAAGATTGTATAGCAAGGAATTATATCCATTCATATTCCATATTCTTATAGTAGAGTAATCTCAAAGTAACTAAGCAATTATCATCTCAATCAGTTTAGATATCAGAGCAAGTATCAGAGCATTTAATAACTCACATAATATAGTTGCAGTAAAAATTGATCAAGAGATATGAAAGCATAAGTGATAGAGAAATAAATATAACTGAACATAAACTATAACTGAACTATAAACTTATGATAAAGTGTTTAAACATGAATAAAATAAAGAGATGTTTCTGGAATGAAAACGATAAACAAACATTTCTGGAATGCAGAAAAGAAAAAAAAAGAGTCTTAAGAGCTAATGTATGCATGCTCCTCTTCAGCATATGCTCCCCCTCAGCTCAAACTTAGACTTTTCTGAAATAACTTCTCCCCCTTTGACATCATAAAAAAAAAAAAATGACAAGGTGGGATCATGAAAAAGCCATCACTAATTGCCTTTGCCTTTCTGAAGAGTCTTCAGAATCTGTAACATGAGTTGCTCAATCTTATCCATTCTTCTAACGAACCTTCCTTGATGAGCTTGAAGTTTAGTTTGAATGGTCATGATAGTATGTTGATTGGCCAAGAGTAAATCCATCTGGACTTTAGTAGCACTTAGAAGAACTTCAATAGATGAAGTGTGCTAGCTATGACCAGCTGAGGATTGTTAAGGCTCAGAAATAGCAGGCGTAGCTGTTCTATCATATATAGGTGTAGAGGTTAGCAGTAGCAATGTTTGTGTGGTGATAGGAGTAGCAGGAAATTCTTGAGAGGCAGCGGTAGTGGTAGGTTGAGGCATTGGAGTGCTCTAAGGTGCAATCTTAGATTTAGCAACAATAGGTGTAGTTTCTGGTTTTGCTACCAGAACAGGTGTCCTTTTTGGTGCAGGCCCAGCTGGTTGAACCATTGATTCTTCTTGATTCAAAGGAATCAAGTGTAGGCTTAAGGGTTGGAAGGCAAGTTGTGTTGATCTTCTTGCAGATTCCTCTGAAGGCAAAACAACCCTTCTCATTCAGACGGTGGGTTAACATCTTCAATGACAGTGAAATCTTATTCTACCTCCAAAGAAGCAGATGAGCTTCTTGTACCTCTGGCAGAGCCACCAACTCCAATAGCTTTATCCTTTTGCCTCTACAGCCATGCCTATGTTCTCATCCTATCTTGAGCTGCTTCAAGCACAACTCTTCTTGCAGGAATGGGAGGAGATTCACCGGAAGGTTGTACAAAAGCCCTTTCTTTTCTTATGATTTTAGGCTCCTCATCTTTATCTGAAGCTTCAACTTCAGGTTGTTTTAGTTGCTCATATGGAGGTTGTTCCCTGATTATAATTCCTCTTTCTCTTGGTCTTGAGGATCTTGGTGTAGGTTTTGTAGGTGCATTAGCATTCATAGGCTATGCAGTAATGGTTGAAGTGTTATCTTTTGCACTGGAGGAGGAGGATTCTTTAACAAGTTTTAGTAATCTCCTCTTACTAACTCTCCTCTCCTTAGAGATAGGTGAATGACTTCTCTTATGCCTTCTTTTTGTTCTGACTTCTTCAGAAGGTTTAGACTTTTTGTTCTAAAGAGGACCTTGTCTTTTCTTTGGCTTCTTGTTCTCTTCTTTCTTCTTTTTATTCTTTTTTTCCTCTTCCTTCTTCCTTTTCTTTTTCTCACCTTCTGTGTCAGGGTCTTGAAATTTTAACCCCATGGCAGAGAATGTTTTCTCGGTGGTTGTAGGGCTTTTCTCATCCTTCCTATGACCATCTACAGGAAGTTGTGCTCTTGCAAAGACGCATGTAAGGAGCATCCTATAGGGCAAAGCAGCATGACTCCTTCTTGAGTCATCAATGGCAGTGAGAATATAGTCCGGAATCAATCTTATTAGATTTATCCTTCTTCTAGTCATGAAACAAAACATGACCATATGGTCGACTTCGGTCATGACATCAGTGTTACCCATTATGGGAAGTACCGTGTATTAGACAACAGAATAAACAACCCTAACATTTGAGAGAAGAGAGACTGTGTGAATATTTCTTACTTGTATGTCTCGTCTGCCAGTAAGAACTTCAAAGACTTCCTCTTCAGAGACTTCAAGTTGTTCCCACCATTTTGTACCACCTCGACATAGAACACCTACATTTTGAGTGTCAGTGATATGAGCGAGATTAGAAGGAAGCACTTGAATCTCGAAGCTTCCGATGATCCTCTTGACAGATGTGTTGTCTTCATCAATTGAGACAAGAGTACTGTAGACTGCAGCAACCACTCCAGTGTACACATCTTCTAAAATTCTCAGAAAATCATTTCAACCTTGGAACTCGAAAACTTATGTAATCTGAGGAAGGGATAAGAAGTTTTCCATCTCAAAACTTCTTCTAATTGTAATAAGCCTGATGAAGAAATGCCTGTGAAATCTTGTTTGCATTTTATTGTCATTAAACATGTATGGGACACTGTAATCTCCTTTTTTCGTTATGAAGATTTGAAATAGTAGAGGGTTGAAAGTGAAAGAGGGAAAGTGTTTGGGCTAGGTGTATAGAGTAAAGAGCAAAGGTAGAAAAGTTTGTAAATGACAAAGATGAACAGTGAGAAGTTTTCTCAGTGACTTGGGAAGTGAAAGGTTGATATGATGGATGAGGATTATTTTGGGGGAAACTGATAATTAAAGTATGTGAAAGGTTTCAAATGAAACGCAACCATTTCAGGTTAAGTGAGTCTTTTGGTTTTCTCGCTTCTAGAAATTGTGGCAAATGTGTAATCGTGGAGGTAACCAAAATGACGCACATGACAAGACATTTTTAGTTCTCCAGAAACCAGACATTGATGAGAACCTCTAATCATCTTGCTAGAGAGATATGTCAATTTGTGCCCATTGAGAAGATCTATTTCTTGAATAAATCATTTTGAAACTATTTTTCTCAATCTCATCTTCACCTTGTTCTGTAGTAATCTTTCTAAAGTAATTCTGATCTCAACTTGAACTTGACTTTAATCTTTCTCAACTAAGTAGATCACCAGTTCTGAATTCACTTTCTGAACCATGCGAGAGAAAATATTTTGAGCTAGTTCTTTGAATTCTTTCTCGAATGTGATCTTTCTAAGCCACATATTTGAGTTGAATAACTTTCTCTAGAAAGCAAATCAAGTTGGATGCAACAATCTCAGCGTTTACTTTTTACTTAAGAGAGAATGAGGTACCAGATGCAATGAATGTGAATGATTAAAAGCTAATCATGTTCAGAAGGTCCCTTATATGACAGAAATGATCTTCAGCTAAGGGTTTTATGAAGATGTTAGCAATCTAACTTTCAATGTTAATAAATCTTTGCTCAATATCTCCTTTCTGAACATGATCTCTTATGAACTGATGCTTGATGTTAATATGCTTAGATCTAGAATGCTGAATAGGATTCTTTCTGAGATTCATTGCACTAGTATTGTCACACAAGATAGGGATTGTAGTATACCTCAGATTGAAATCTTCTAGTTGTTGCTTAATCCATAGAATTTGAGTATTGCGATTTGTAGTAGACACATATTCAGCCTCTACAATTAAAAGAGCAATAGTGCTCTACTTCTTGCTTGACCAAGTTATCAACGACTTTCCAAGGAAGCAATAACAGCCACTAGTACTTTTCTTTTCAACTTTGTCTCCAGTGAAATCAGCATCACAGTAGCCTGTAACAGTGCAAACAGTACCTTTCTTGTACTAGAGACCAAGATTGGTAGTACCAACTAAATATCTCAAATTTCTCTTGACACATTCAAGTGTGATTGTTTGGGATTAGATTGAAATCTAGCCCAAATTCCCATACTTAATTGCAAGTCAGGTCTACTAGCAGTAAGATATAGTAGAGATCTAATCATACTTCTGTAAAGAGTTTCAGAGACTTTTTCACCATATTCATCAGCTTCTAGAACTTGAGAAGGATGCATGGGAGTACTGTTGCTTTTAACCTTGTCCATGTCAAACTTTTTGAGCAAGTCTTTAGCATATTTTTCTTGATGGACCAGAATTCCATCCTTCTGTTACTTGATTTGAAGTCCAAGAAAGAATTTAAGTTCTCCTATCATACTCATCTCAAATTCTCCCTGCATAACCTTAGAGAAATTTTTGCACAAATTTTGATTAGTTGCACCAAAAATGATATTATCAACATAAATATGAACAATCAGAAAATCTTTTTTGTCATGAAGAATAAATAAAGTAGTATAGACTTTTCCTCTTACAAAATCATTTTGGATTAGAAAAGAGCTGAGTTTATCATACCAAGCTCTAGGAGCTTGCTTTAAACCATATAAGGCTTTTGAAAACTTAAAGACATGGTAAGGAAAATTTTCATTTTCAAAACCAGGAGGTTAATTTACATAAACTTTCCTCATATATGAAACCATTTAAAAAAGTATATTTTACATCCATTTGAAATAACATAAAACCTTTATATGAGGCATAAGCAAGTAGCATTCTGATTGCTTCTAATCTTGCTACGAGGGTAAAGGTTTCATCATAGTCAATGCCTTCTTACTGATTATGACCTTGTGCCACCAATCTTGCTTTGTTTCTGATAACTTTTCCATTTTCATCAAGCTTGTTTCTAAACACCCATTTAGTCCCAATAGCAGATTATCTTTTTGGTAGAGGGACAAGGGTCCAAACTTTACTTTTCTCAAATTGAGATAGCTCTTCTTTCATTGCTTCAATCCAGTTTTGATCCGTCAGGGCTTCTTCAATACTTTCTGGTTGAATTTTAGAGATAAGAGCAAGATTGGATTCTCTTCTGAGTGAAGATCTTGTTCTGATTCATTGAAAAGGTTCACCAATAATTTGGTTTTGAGAGACAGCTCTCAAGTCTCTTATACCAGTGTATCTTCGCTTCAGAGGTATACCTTCTAGTTATTCAAAAATATCATAAAAAACATGTTGATAATAAGGAAGTTTAGAAATATCATCCTTGTTATTACTAGTGACAATCTGAATGTTTTGCTGATTCTGGGAAGTGTCATTTAATGACATATTTTCCATTTCTTCTTCAAGATCTGCAACTTTCTAATTAAGGTCATTCTTCATTTCCATGAAGCTTATATGGATGGTTTCTTCCACAGCTTAAGTCTTCTTGTTCAACACCCTGTAAGCTTTTGAAATAGAAGAATATCCTAGGAAAAATTCCAGGATCAGATTTTGGATCAAACTTTGAAAGTTTGTCCTTGGTGTTAAGTATAAAGCATTCAGATCCAAAGACATAAAAATAAGAAATGTTAGGTTTTCTTCCCTTCCATAATCCATATGGAGTTTTCTTGAGAATAGGCCTTAAGAAAATGCAATTTTGAATATAGCGGGCAGTGTTAACTGTTTCTGCCTAAAAACCTTTTGATAAACCACTTTCAAGAAACATAGCTCTGGCCATTTCTTGCAACAAATTGTTCTTCCTTTCCATTACTCTATTTTGCTGAGGAGTTCTAGGAAAAGAGAAGTTATGAGAAATGCCATTTTCATTACAAAAGTTTTCAAAAGAATGATTTTCAAATTCTCCACCATGATCTAATCTGATCTGATGGAAGTGATGCAAAAACCTTTTTCATTTTGAATTGTTTTTGAGAAAGATTTAAAGGCCTCACAAGCTTCATCCTTATGAATAAGGAATATAGCCCATGTGAATCTAGAAAAATCATCCACAATGACTAAACCATATTTCTTACCACCAAGACTGGTAGTTCTAGTTAGTCTAAAAAGATCAAGGTGTAAAAACTCAAGTGGTCTAGCAATAGAAACTACATTTTTACTATGAAAAGGGCTTTTGGTCTATTTGTCTCTAAGACAAAATTTACAAGAAGAGTCATTTTCAAAATTGATTTTAGGCAAACTTCTTACTAGCTCCTTCTGAGAAATTTTAGAAATCAGTTTCATATGAGCATGACCAAACTTTCTGTGTCATAGCCACTTTTCGTCCACAAAGGAAGCTAAAAATTTTACACTTTGATCAAGAAGATCATCTAAATATAATACAAAAGTATTATTATGCCTTGTAGCAGTAAGATTGATTTTATCATTAGTGGAATCTTTAATTATACACAGCGAATGTTCAAACACAACTTTGTAGTCTTAGTCACAGAATTGACTAATACTCAGAAGGTTGTGAGTTAATCCTTCTACTAATATAACATCAGATATTAGGTTGGAATTATTCTTAGCAACATTATCTATACCAATGATTTTGGATTTGATTCCATTGACAAATTTAACTATTCCACCATCCTTGAGTCTGAGGTTTTTGAACTAGCATTTATTTCCAGTCATGTGTCTGGAGCATCCACTGTCCAGATACCATTTTTTTTCCCTTTGATGTATTGATTTAAGACACACCTGCATCAAAGGAAATTTTAACTTTAGGTAACCATATCTTCTTGGGTCCTTTTGTGTTAGTAGAATTTTTGGGCTTTTTCAGTTTCTGTTTGGCTTTCTTCTTGGAAAAGAATCTTTCAGCAGAATGTCCCTTTTTAAAAATAATATATGCATGTAGGAATATGATATGAGGAATCTTTAGATAATTGTTTGTCATCTTCCTTCTTAAAGCCTAGACCAGTCTTGTCAAGATAAGGTATTTGGCCACCAAGCATCATATCCAAATTTTTGGAGCCATTAACCATTTTCTCAAGATTCGATTTGAGAAGTTTTACAGTTTTCTGAAGCTCAGAAACATCATTAGAGTGAGTTTCAAAAACTTTGGTTTTTAGGGCTGTTACATCCTTCTGAAGAAGGATATTGTCAGTTTTCAATCTTTCTTTTTCTTGCCCAACCTTCACTTTTTCAATCTTGAGTTTTTCAAACTCCAAAGATAATTTTTGAAAATCCTTTTTCATAGAGGCATAATGAGAAGGAAGAGACTTGGAATCATCCAAGAGTTCATCATAGACTTTTTGAAGATTCTCAAAAGTGAGTTCAGGTTCAAAATCATGTACCTCAGTTTCTTCATCTGAAACAATGGCAGCCATGAAATAGAGATTTGCTACAACTTCTTATTCACTCTGTGATTTTGCATTTTCTTGCCCTTTGTCCAGATCCTCCCATGTAGCCATCATAGCTTTCTTCTTTGTAGTCTTTCTTTTTGAGGCTTTCTTTAGTCTGGGACATTCAAATCTGACATGTTCAGGTTCCTTACACTCAAAGCAGATGATTTCATCTTGCTTGGCCTTCCCTTTTTTGTCTTTCTTGGGAAAAGGCTCTTCTTCTTCCTTTTAATCCATGCTCTTGAAATCTTCGTTGCTAAGTGAGCAATTTCATCACTCTCATCATCATCATAAGAGGAATCCTTTTCTTCTTCTTCTTCAGATTCTTTTGAGGCTTTCAAGGCTTTGGGAGATTGAGTCCTTTTCTGAGTGGACTTCAAAGCAATAGATTTTCCTTTCTTGACATCCTTATCATCGACTTCATTTAGCTTAATCTCATGAGTCTTTAATGACTCAAACAGAGCATCAAAGTTAAGCACATTCAAGTCCTTAGCTTCTTGAGTAGTTGTGACTTTTGGATGCCAAGCCTATGAAAGACTTCTCATAATCTTTCTAACCATCTCTGCATTGGTGTACCTTTTGCCTAAGGCTTTCAACTGGTTTATGATATGCATGAATCTAGTTGTCATTTCATCAATATTCTCATGCTCTAGCATTTTGAACATTTCATATTCACTTTGACCTAGTCCATTCCTTCACTTTGACATAGCATTTTGAACATTTCATCAATATTCTTTGACCTAGTCCGTTCTTTCATGTATTACTTGAAGTCTATCCTAGATTTCCTTAGTTGAGTCACAGGATATGATATGATCTTGTCATATTCACTTTTGCTCAAGGCACATGTAAGAAGATACTTTTCCTTGGCATTCATTTGGGCCTTTTTTTTTGTGTTGATTAGTCCATTCATTTCTAGGGATGATTTTGACTATAATAGGTAGAGGTTGTTCTGGATCAATAACTACCTGAGGTGCTAATTGCTCAACTGTGGGTATATAGTCACCATTTTCTATAATCTCCTACATATCCAAACTGGTGGACTTTATGAAGAGTCTCATTCTATCCTTCCAATAAGGATAATCTTCACCATTAAAGTAAGGATGACGATTTATAGAGTGGCCTTCTATAATGTAATTTATCTATTGAGCCATCTGATAGGATCTTTGACCTCTGCAATTGTTAAGAAGCTCAACCCCAAAGTTAAGTTCTGATGCCAATTGTTGGATGGGATAGCACGAAAAGGGGAGTTGAAATGTGCTTTCAAGAGACTTTTATATCTAAAAACTTCTAGCAAAATGATCTATCTCAAGTTCAAAATTTGGATTGTGGAAGCGATTGTGTTAGTTTATAAAATAGTTTAGTTCTATATAAAACAGAAATAAACTTTATTTCAGATAAAGTTTAAAGAAAGTTGAACCTATTTGATAAATTCAAATAACAAGATCATATATAGAGATAATCACACAAGAGATTTTTATACTGGTTCAGCCAAACCACTTACCTATTTCTTGTCCCCAATTCTTTGTTGAGATTTTATACTTCGAGTATTATTTGTCCAAGCTTCTCCAAGCTTCTTACAAGCAAATGGTCTTTTTCCAAATCTCTTCAAGCTTTACAAACAAGTAGTATTTTCCTAGTCTCTCAAAACTTTACAAACGAGTAGTATTTTCCTAGCCTCTCCAAGCTTCTCATTGACCATTACTGGGTCCTGATATAATTGATGTGAATAATATGTTTTATTTGAACACTCACACTGACATTCTCAACAGAGAATGGACTATGAAGTACTTTGGGTGAGACTTCTCTAAATTCTTAAAGAGATAATATTATCTATTACAGACTAAAAGAGAAGATTTTCTTATAAACTAAAGTTACGATGAGTAACTTTTTGGTGCTTTAGACAGTTAAGAAGGATGAAAGAAGGAAGTTCTTTTTCTATAGAAAATATTCAAACAATCTAACTATTCTTTCTTCGACTTTTAGCTTGATATAGACTTCAAAATATGACCGTTGAAACTTGCAGGCCTTGATCCTTGTGATTCTTTTGGTCTGCTGGTTTACGACTGGATAGAGAAGAAATAGCCTTCATTTTTCTCATTCTTCAAAACTCACATAGAAGTAGAAAAGTAGTCGTTTGTTGGTTTGCCAACTATTTAGACTTATCAGTGCCTCTTCTGCATATTGTCAAATCACCTTTTTGACTTTTTGAATTTGTCTATTGAAGCGTGTAGAGGAAGCTTTGAAGGTGTAACACTTCATAAGAAGCATGTCTATGGAGATTTTCCCTTCTAGACAAAGTCATCTTTTTAAATGAATAGTATTCACTCTTGAGGCGCCGTTTTCCCTTGTGATGTTGTAGTTTCATCCTTCTGAACCTTCTTTCCTATTTCTTTCCCGACAGCTCAAGAAATATACAAAGCATATATTCCATATCAAATATCTTCAAATTAAAGTACCAATGGATAACACGGCTGTGTTGATTCTCAAGCATATAATGCACATGATTACAAAAGAAACACTTCTAGAAACAATTCATTCATATATATAGCAAGATTAGCTTAAACTCTAATTTGGTATTCATCAAAACCATAATGCTCATTCTGGTTTACAACCACAGAACGATTTCTGAAGGGTATTGGAGCTAACAATTTCAACAAGTTCTGCGGAAACAAAGGTATACTAAGACATAAAACTATGCAAAAGAGACCACAACAAAATGAAGTGATAGAACATATGAATTTGGAGAGAGCTCATAACATTGCATGCTCTCTAATATTGATTTGTCAAAGGATCTTTCAGCTAAAGCTATTAATATGGCTTGCTATTTGGCAAATCGATCTCCATTAACCGCAATCGAATTGATTTAAAGATTCGTATCGAAATATGGTCTGTTGTTCCAATTGATTATTTGAATATGATGATTTTTAGGTGCTGTGCATATGCTTATATTGATGATGGCAAGCTTGATCAAAGGTCGCTAAAATACATATTTCTAGGATATGCAACTAGGGTGTGGTTTACTGAACCTAGTTCATCCAAATTTGTAATTAACAGAGAAGTCAAGTTCAATGAATCATCTATACTTCATCTAAAAAAGGAGGTTGTTAATGTAGAAAAAGACTCTGGTGTTGGTAAGTAAGTGAACTTTAAAGTTGAACTATCAAATCTAGTATAAGAAAGTGAATCTAATTATCCCATTCAACAAGAGGAACAAGAGATTGTTGATGAAGTGGAGGTGCTACAACAGCTATAGCAATGTAGCCTCATCAAAAGATAGACAAAGAAGGCAAATAAAGCCATCACAGAGATATGGTCATGCAAACATAGTCTTGCTTGCATTATCAATAGTATAGAATATCGAAACATAAGACCCATCCTATAGCATACTATGAAGCTATATCAAATGTTGAGTCTACATGATGGATTGTTGCTATGAGCGAAGAGATGGAGTCTCTTCATAAGAACCGGATCAGGGGTTGTGAAACCACCAAAAGGACATAAGCTTGTCAACTACATCTTCACAAAAAAGGGAGGATCATCTAGAGTTGAATTAACTCAATATAAAGCATATTTAGTTGCAAAGAGTTTTAGCCCAAAAAGAAGGAATAGACTTCAATGAAGTATTTTCTTATTTTCCGAAACACAGCTGATCCATTCATGTGTTGCTTACTATGGTTGCACTCTTTGTATTATAGCTTAAGCAACTTGATGTCAAGATTTTTTTTTTCCATAGTGAACTTGAAAAACAGATCCATATGTAGTCACCAGAAGATTTCATTGTTCAAGGCAAGGAAGATCATATTTGTCTCTTAAAGAATTCATTATGTGGCTTAAAGTAATCTCCTCACCAGTGGTATAAAAATTTTGACACTTTCATGATAAATCATGGTTATTCTAGGAGTGAGTGTGACGATTGTATATACTATCGAAAGTTCTCAAGTGGTCGCTCTTCTATTTATTGTTTTATGTTGATGACATGCTCATTATTGCTAAGAGTATGGATAAGATTGAGAAATTAAAGGGGCTACTGAATGGTGAATTTGTAATGAAAGACTTGGGTGTAGTTAAGAAAATCTAAGCATGCAAACTTGTTGGATAGGCATGTTGAAAAATTATATTTGTCACAAAAAAATTGAAAAAGTACTTAAGTGCTTTGAAATGCAAAATATAAAACCTCTCAATAATCCGATGGAAACTTACTTCAAACTATTAATTGCACAGTGGCCATAATTAGTTGAAGAGGAGGAAGATACGTCACATGTTCCTTATGTTAATGCAGTTAGGAAGCATAATGTATGCTGTAGGCTGCACTCCACTTGATATTTTACATGCCATTAGTATTGTCAGCTAATATATGGGGCGTCTTGATTAGATGCCTTGGCAGGTAATGAAATGGATACTTCGATATCTTCAATGTAATATAAATGTTGGCTTAGTATATGATAGGAGTTTTAATACTAGTAAAAGTGTTACTAGCTATGTTAACTTTGATTATGTTAGAGATATTGATTAAAGGAGATCTTTGACAACATATGTCTTACACTATTGAGTAGTGTAATTAGTTAGAAAGTGACTTTATAGTCTACTATTGCATTATCAACTACAAAAGCTGAGCATATGGTAGTAATAAAAGTGATGAAGAAGGTCATTTGGCTCAAGAGTTCAGTAGGCAATTTGAGTTTAGAACAAGATGTTACAAACACAGTAATTTACAATGATAGCCAAAGTGTCATGCATTTGACCAAATTAAAAATCAAATGTATTACACTAAAAAAAAAAAAAATGTATCATGAGAGTACCAAACATATCAATGCTAGATATCATTTTATTTAGGATATTCTTTCTCATGGTGCCATAATCATGAAAAAAAGGTTGGTACCTCTAATAATCAGCAGATATATTAACAAAGCCAATTACAATATCTAGGTTCAAGCATTGCTTGAACTTAAGCATGTTTTTATAGTGCACTGAGTTTAGTTAGTGAGTTTGATGGTCCTTGGACAATTGTACACTTTGGAGATAGTTGAAGGAATAGTTTGTAAAAAAATTAAAGATAGGTCAACTCTGTTAAGCATATGAAAAAAGTCCTTAATGAATTTATTAGGTTTCTTTAAACTTTCTTAAAGTAACTAGTTAAATGTTCCTAATTTTAGTGTTGTTTGTAAAAAGAGAGCATTTCGCATCCCCAATTCCCCGGAATGGCACTGCCAATGCTGGTTCCCCTCCTTCCTTTATCGTCCCCTCCACCACACCGACTTTGAGCATAACATCTTTAAACACAAAGAACAAATTTAGGCAATATCTCCAAACAGGTCCTCGATGCTACTATTGCGACGCCCTAAGTTGCAACATGGCATGCCACTTGAGCCTAATGTTCACGCTTACCATTACCATAGGTTTGATTGTTGTGGACCCTCATGTCGCTGTCATCGATCCTCGAATGCCTTTGTCGTGGAGAGACTAGCTTGGATCGCTATTGGCCACGGGCCTTCCTTGGAGGAATCTGCAATGAGCTTTGTTTGGGGGTTATGATGATGGGTTCCTTTTTTTACCACCTTTGTCTGGTTTCAATGATGAAGTGGATAGATGATGGCAAAATTAGAAGGCTTGTGAGGACAAGGAACAGACAAAAAGAAAGGAAGGATCAAGGTTTCTGGCATAATTTTTTTTTAACTCAGAAAAAAGTTTTTGAATGGAAAATGTATACTTTCTAATTGTTTTGTTAATAATATCGTTTGACAAAAATTAATCCACAAGTTTAAATTTATAATTAAATTTAAACCCTAAATCTTGGATGTAACTGTAATTCCAATATTTTAATTTGAATGATTACTCGGTCATATTTGCAATTATTAACAACTTCAAAAATATCCAATATGAGCCATACATTCATTATTGGATGGTGTAGATTCAAGGGCGATGTAACTCTTTGACATGCAAAGACCATTTGCCTTTGAACTTATAATTAGCATTCGGAGTATGTAAGTTTGTCCTTCAAGGCATTCTAAAAAAGCGACTTTGAAAATTATGAAGCTTGATGAAAATCAAGTCAACGTGGAGACTTATTTATGTAATTGGTGGCTTGTTTTTCTTTTGTAGTAAATGTAGTTAAGCTACATGTTGGTTTAGGCGTGCAAACTACATTCAATGTAATTTTTGCTCATGTGACTTCTATCATAAACAAAGATTGCAATCTAATTTCAGGTGGTGAATTTTAGCTTGTGTTTGACAGTTTTGCAAGCACATTTAAAACACATTAGGCGCAAGGATTCCATATAAATCCATAATATCAATCATTTGAAGCTATAGATAAAGAGAAAAACAAGCACTCGATCTGTTAAATCTTCTTTGTAATATTCTTTGAGTGTTGAGTGTATGCACGATGAGAAAATACTATGAAGGATTTTGGGTGTATTTGAGATTTCTGTTTTGGGTAGAATGAGACTATTTTTTTGTATTTTCTATCATATTTCCTTAGTAGAATATTTGGTCGCATTTGCCCGTGGACGGCTTGGTTTTAAGTTGAATCACATTAATTCCTTGGTTTATTCATTCTTGAGCCTTTACATATTTATTTTGTGCGATGTTATTTTGCTTTTGGGGCTTGCCATTTTACAATATTTCAGCAGCAACCTACATAAATACTTAGATGAGGAAAGCTTCTCAACGCATCATGGTACTAAAATACTAAACCACTAGTATTTATATATTGTTGAAAATTTTGTTAAAATGATGTGATATTATTTCTAACCTTCAGATGATTGAGCAATCTTTACTTTTTAAACTTATCCAATTGCCCTCGTTGAATCTTGACAAATTTTGATAACAATTCTTTTAAATTATTCCAACTATGTAACATTACTCATCCTTATAATATGGCTAGAAACATCTTCTAAGTAATTTAATATCAACATAAGATTATATGCTTTGATTAATAATTAAATTCTTTTAACAAAGCATTAATGTATAATTATATTGTAACATATGTGAAAGTAGTTTAATGTTAATATTAAATCAAGTTTAATTACGTATTCTATAACATAAGATCTTAATTTTGATATATTATTAAAATAAAAGTGTGGTTTACATGGTTAACTAATCACATCTCATGTCATGACCCAAATCGGTCCGTGATCAGCACATAGGGGACAAATCCCCCAATAAGCCTTCTACAAGACATTTCTAGAAAATCAAATAGAATCTCCTTTGTATTTAGGATAAATCCCAAATATAAATCCTTTTTATGCGCAGAATAATATTCTCGAATTACTGAGGATCCAGACATTATCAAAATGTACCCCACAGCATACCAAATAAGAGTTAAAAACATACTATAACAAATATCCATCCAAAATACATGATTTTCGTTTCTTTAAAAATAATCCATATAGCATCGTTTAATCAATTTAAGAACCAACAACATAATTGAGAAGTCCTTATAATTCAATACACATAATATCAAATTTTAAATAAAAACCAAACCAAGCAAGGGTCGGACCCTACTGTTGGCACTATAGAGCTACACTAGTCTAGGGAGTCCACAAAAGATTTAAAATCACATTTTTGCCCTTGATCTAGAATGGCTCACCCAAGAAGTACGAAATCAATGCTGCAAGGCGGGAGGATCATATCCTAACTCGGCACCAGTATCTGTAAAAGAGAAGAAGGTAACGGAGTGAGTTTATGCAACTTAGTGAGAGATAGAACATCCCTAACCCATATAGGACAATGTACATGAAATTAGAATAATATACTTATATGTAATGTTAAATAAGAACCATGGTTTCAAAAATATTATTGAATTTCATAAAGTCAATGGGAAGTTATCTAATTCAGGATTGTTCAGTAGGATCATACTTAGGCGGCCTTTCCTTTATTTGATCCTGTATTCCATCACGCACCACTCCTTGAGTGGTTGTGTAAATCATCACCCACCATATTTTACGTGGTTGTGTAATTAATAAATCAATCTATATCAGGGCTAACGTCTAATGTCATTAGCATGTAGATCTTATCCTAGACTTTCCCAAGAAAACCTTTCAAGTCCATTTATAAATCTACATATAATCAATTTTGGAGAGTAACAATGGCTGAGTCAAAATCAAAGAATCCAGAGCTTTTCAATATATAAACAACTATCAAACCATTCATTGTCTCGTATGATAATTTTGAATAAAACCTACTATCAAGATCTAAATCATAATTCTATGATATATCAAATCAAGTGTATACATATATATGAAATAATTAAATAAAAAAATAAGTTAGAGATACTCTATCTACTCAAACTTAGTCCAAGAAGTGAAAATCCAATTCTACGAGTTTTGGAGTGAGATATCAGACCTTGAAGAAATCTAATATCACAAACATGACAACAATGGAATTTATAAGTTACTAATATCAAGAATTAACACAACCTAGCCTAAACACCCCTAAAATTTCTAATCCTAGAGTTTCTGAATTTCTCAAACAACCCATAAGAAATCAAAATCACATTAGCAGTTTGTTTTAATTAGTAAATCAAATTTAGAATTTACCCATGGGCCCAAGAGAAGAAGGAGAAAGATGATTTTTGGTAGCTCACCACCACCGTTGTGATCATTTTCCTCAGATTAAGATTTAAGAATACTCAGATTTAGAAAAATCACTTGTGCACAAACAAATACATTTTTGTTGAGAAGGAAAAAAAAGAGAAAAGAAGAGGATAATGGGTCATTTTGTAAATGGGGCAATAGGTGCAAGTGGGTGGATAGCGTGAAAGTAGGGAAAGGTGCTATGCAGGGTAGGGGGCTATGCCACGGTGGCTTAGGGGGAGCAGGTAGGGATGCAGGGAAGGTGAAGGTTGTGGAGTTGTGTGGGGGGCGATGAAGCCATCGAGGGGAGGAGGCAAAGCCACATGGGGGAGGGGGTGGTGGAGTCATCGAGGGGAGGAAACACGACCGCTAGGGGACAGGGTAGTGGAGCTGAGAAGTAGAAAAAAATTGTGTAAGGACTACTATGTAATTTCACTTCATATAATATATTATTTACATATTTATTACTGATTAACCACATTTAATTTGCTGATTGATCACATTTGCAAATGTAGGTAAACAAGAAACTTAGGGTGGTTCATGACACTTAGGTGTCCCCATGCTAAAACCTACCCAAACATTGTTTGACATAAGTTGTTTCCTTTAGTCGACTAGTCTCTTTGTCCACCAATGATCTTCGTCTACTCTTGCGACTAAGGGCCCGTTTGATACACCTAATAGGATAAGGTTTGATAAAATTTTAATACTGTGTAGTACTTAATATATCACTATTTAAGATGTATTATACAAGATAATATTATTCTTTCACTATTACAAATAATTCAAATCAAAAGTAAATATTTAATAAAAATAATAATAAAAATAGTATATTAATTATAAATCAAAAAATAAAATAATTTTATTTTTAAATACAATTATTTTGCATATTTCTTATTTTTATTATATACAAATATAGTTTATGTTAAACAATATTTTATTTATTCATATAATTGTTAATAAATTTTTGTTGTTTTAAAAAATATTTATGTTATTTATTATTTATATATTTTTAATAACTATTTTTATTATTTTAAAAAATATAAAAAATGAGAGGAAGAGAGGAGGGGAAAAAAAGAGTCTTTATACATCAAAATTCAATTAGCTCTAATCTCATATTCCAAGATTTGATTGAGTTATGTATCACATGTAATTAATTTTATTATATATAATTAAATTTATATCAAATATTATTTTTTAATATATTTACTTATTATTAAATATTCTTATTAAAAATATTATTTATATTTATACAATCGATATTATTTATTTAATAATTTTTAATTAAAAATTAATAAAAAAAATAAAGATTGAAATAGTCTTTATACATTACAAGCTAATCATGTCTAGTTAATACGCCTCTCTAGATTTAATTAAGTTATTCATTATTTTAATATATAAAGGAGTTGTGATTAATAAACTTATATGATATATTGATTATATCAGATAATAGATAAAGTCATAATATATAATATTAATTTATCTTATCATAATTAATATATCATACCAAGTACACCATAGGTTTCTTAGATCACTCCATGTCATTTGCTGAATTGGGCAACTGTCCACTTCATATTCATCATATTGTGAAGTCGATCTTTTTAATAAACCTTAATTTAACCATGTTGATTGATTGATAACAACTTATCGACATTTCCTTACGCAATTTCTATTCACCACCTATCTTTGTCGGCGCTTTGATTGGTTGACTCTTTTTACCATTTGCAACCTCTCTTTCAACCAACTCATCACCTGTTTGTCCAACCTCGATTTGGCATAAAAACTTAGACCATTTTGGGAATTTTGTTCACAGCAGGAATATTTTGTTTCTTTTTTTTTAACTCTTGATATTACAAAGGTCGTTTTAAAACTTTTTAACCATATATTGCCAAGTAATTGTAAGCAATAATTTATTTATGTATGGATAGATTATCATAAACACATTAATTTCAAGAACTAAAATTTCGTGCTTTTCACATAGTTTAGATAAGAGTACATACTGTTTTCCATTGAACTTGAACAAAGAAAATAATTCTTAGACAAACAGAATATAAGGAATAATGATTTCTCTCTTTTAACCTCTTTCTTAATAGCACAATAGTGATGGAGACAATATGCTTCTATTGATAGTGGAGAGAGGACTACATCTTTGGTTTATATAAACAACGAAAAAGTGTTTTTATTAGGCACCTCCAATAGTCATACCTTTAGATTCCAATAGCCATATCTTTACATATTGAATAGTCATGCCTCTTCATTTGAATAGGTATGACTATTCATAATGATGACTCTTTAATATGATTATTTATAAGAATGCCTCTTTAATAAGCTAACAAATAGATTTAACATTTATATAATAATTATTAAACTATTATATGGGACACAATTCTTATATTCTCCCACTTGTCCCATACAACAAAACTTTATAGTTTAATAAGAAACATAATATGCAAATTACCATAATATTAAACCCTTGTTACATTCGTTAGAACATAATATCATGACTAAGTAGAAAATTAATGCGGGTCACGGCAGTTGTATGTCACTATTTTCTCGATATAGTCCCTTCCATGTACTAAAATACTAACTTTCTTGCTTAACATGACACATAATGAAGAGTATGGTCCAACTTTAATGTCTTTATTAAAAGACCATTATTCGAGTTGTTATTACTATAATCCAATAATGTATACTAATTAGAAACAGGAAATGAATATTAGAAACAAACTTTATTATTGAGCTCAAAGTGTCAAACAAGTCAAAACAATCATAATACAATATCATCAATTATGTCCAATAATGCCCATTCTTTCAACATGCTCATAAAATGTCTTAGGCGGCAGTCCTTTTGTTACTGGATTTGCAACCATAAGGTTTGTGCTAATATGTTCGATTAACACTCTTTGTTTCTAAACTTCTTATTTAACGGCAAAGTATTTGACCTCCATATGCTTAGCATCCTTAGAATACTTGTCATTTTTTGATAAGAAGACTGTTGTGGAATTGTCACAATAAATTTTTAGTGGCCTGACTATACTGTCGACAACCTGAAGTCTTGAAATAAAGTTTTGTAGTCATAATCCATGAATAGCGGCCTCAAAGCATGCCATGAACTCAGCCTTCATGGTGGATGCTGTAACACCTTATCAGACAAAATACTATGCTTAAGTTATAATATATTACCTGATAAGTTATTACGTGTAGTGAACTAAGAGTTAACTATTTACTTTAATCAATTTCGGTTTGGCAGTGAGATATACACTAAACAGTCATTGTATCGGAAATAAAGTAACTCAAACAAAATTGCGAAATATGCAAACTGCATCATATATATATATATATATATATATATATATATATATATATATATATATATATATATATATGTACATGCTTATACCTTTGTTTTCAAGGTTATCAAAAGAAATACAAAATAGTACAGGGTAAAAGAAATGAGGCCGCTAACATAAAATAAATCAGCCTGACAATATGAATATCCCCCCCTCTATTGGTCCTCATTGGACATTTCATGTATAACTACTAACTCCTACCCGCATGCCCATGACCCAAGTGCAAAAAAAAAAGGGTCATCCTGTACATCTACTGCTGCTCTGGTGGGTACTCTAGATGGACTCCGAAGAAAGGAATCCATTCGCCATACCGGCAACGGCAGGGGTATAGTTTATGCTCGAGGCAGAAGATGAGGACAATGAGCTCGCTGCCTCCGACGGATCCTCCTCAGACATAGAGGTAGAGGGGATCGGCTGCGGTGGTGCGACTGGAGGGGCCATGGCTGGTGCTGCTGCTGCGGGTGGAGGTGGAAAGGGATGAGCCATGTGGATAGGGATGGCGATGTAAGGGACGACAGGGTCAAAATGCGGGCGCATAAGAGGTATTGTAAAATCTCTCCGGAAGAAGAAGTAAAGACGAAACTGACATCTGCCAGATATGTACACGGAATCTGTAAACGGATCGAGATGGATGCGAAGCTCTGGAAACTCAATGAACAGGATGCAGGTTGCCGTGTTCTCCATGATCTGAGAATGATGCGGGAGTATATAATAGGGTGAGAAATAAAGATTTCTCAGTAGGAATTCCTAAATCTATGCATATCTGTCATCACTATCATTTTCAGGTGTTTTGGATTTTTGGTAATTAGGAGAAAATGTCACATCGCTAGGATGTCCTACTCTCTGCTCAATTAGTCATGTAAATCATAGCCCGAAACACAGCTTTGTTTTACTTAAGGAAATAAAGGAAATTAAATAGAAATTAAACAACACGATTTGTGTGTTGACATAAATAAGTGACGGCTATAAAGTGAGCAATAATATGTATATAACATCCAATGGTGCAATTTAACTCAATGCTTAAAAACTGAAATTATGGATATGCATGAAAAATGATGCACTTGATCTTAACTCATATTTTCCATACTTGGTTCCCTGGAAGTATATTGGCCATAAGACTCTTGGGTGATAGTCCGCTTTCCAGGATCGAGCTCGTTCCTATACAGGATCACCGGGTTTGCTTTCCCCGATTTCCCCACTGATCTATTCCCCATAACTTTGTTCAGGGGCTAGCCTAAGTTACATGGAAATCCTTTCTCATACTTATAGAGTGGCATTGCTTATCTAACACTTTGACCAATGCATGCATAACTTGTAAATTCACTTTAATTGCATTTTCTACTTAAATCTCAGCAGCATAACGGATCATGTCCGCTTTCCCAGGAATAGTGCCAGACAACCAAAACATTTTAATCAAATAGTAAACTCAATACGAAACATCATATTCATATCAAGAATATAACAATATTGATAAGTGCAAGATTTAGAATTTCAAGTATCAATCTATCTTGCAAGCTTTTAATTTCTATTACGGTTCCCGAGTTCGACTTTCAATATTTAACGGGTTCCGAGTTCCGATCTTATATAGGTTCCGACTTTCCTACCTTCTGTTTAGTCTCCCGAGATTACATCATTCCTGACTTCCTGGGTTGTGCGACCTCCGACCTTACCCCACCATTGGTCTTCTGAGACTTTGATAAGTATGTTTCCTAAATCCCGAGCTTCCTATTTACTGAGTCCCTAGTTCAACATCAAATATACCCGATCTAGCTCTCTCGACTAAGTTTCGAGTACAGCCTTAAAACATACCCGATATGGATTCCTATTCACTAAGTCCGAGTTCAATCATTAAGTAAACCCCTCCAAGTTCAACCTTAAGTGTACATTTCCGGGTTCATCTCTACATACTCCCGACCTAGTTTTCTGTTTTACTAAGTCCCGACTTCAACTTCAAGTATTCCCGACCTAATCCCTTATTTACTAAGTTTAGAGTTCGATTTTAAGTGTTCCGACCTAGCTTTCTGTTTACTAAAATCCCGACTTCCGACATTAACTCAAGTTGTTTGTGACTTATCCCAGACTTGTCCTACTTCTAGCTAGAATTGCACTCTTATGAGGGAAAATTCACTAAAAATAAAAATATGAGTGAAATCATGCGAAATTTATATCCATGTAAAGCTAACAGAACAAGTTTTCAAATGAATAAGTTTCATATCATTTGAATGAGTATATTTTGAGATATAGGCTTTGAAACTTGAGCTTACTAGACTACCCTATTTTAACCCGGATTGGACATAGGGCAACTTTCTCGACTCACTGGGAACGAACAGGACCTTATCAAATTGGAAAATTTTTATGGGATATTCTCCTATGTGTTAGCTTTCTAACAAAGTTAGTTTCACTCAATTTGGAGTTGTATAGGGTGAGTTACACCCATCTCAACTCACACTGTTCGGATGGAAGTCCTGATTTCTAGGTTAAACTTCAAAAATTCATAACTTCCTCTTTACTAATCCAATGGCCTAATATTATATATGTATGGAAAGCACTGAATGTCTAGTTTCACATAAAAATAGATTCATGGAGTTTAAACAGCTATAGGCGGAGCCGTACACTCCGCCGTATGGACTACCGAGGAAGAACCCGACTAGCTTCTTGAGTTTTCTCCTTTCTTCAAGTTATTTCATACCAATTCTTTTTCCAATCATAACACACATACAAAGTCAGCTATAAAACATCATCATCACTCCACATATTATCAATAACACAAGTATACAAGACCCACACACAAATTCAAACCAAGGAAAATAGGGAGAGAAGTAGGATTCCTAACTTTACTAGGCATGATTCTGATTGAATTTGTGGTTGGAGTTGAAGAAATCTTATTATGGCTTGAAAGTTTATCGGAGAGGAAGATCATATGAGTTGAGATGAGATAAGATAATGGAGAAAACAATGAAGAAGGGTCAGCTTTAGATATGACCGAAAATGTGCAAGGGTAGAAAAGGAAAAATTTTAAAACTTCTAAAGCAAGTTACATGTGATTGGTGGATTTGAGTGGGTTATGTAACTTGGTTTGGCAGCCCATTTGGAGGGCTAAAATGGTGCCACTTGCATGGGTAAGTTGGCTAAATCTTGGCCATCCATCCTAGGGTTCTCATAGTGTAATTTCTATTGATCCGGTTTCGACAGTTTAACTTACCGAAATCTTATCGATTTCTCTTAAATCGGCAAACCAGTTTTAGAAAAATCCTGTGAGGTTTCCTATGTTCCTAATCTAATTCCATCAAGCATAATCACTTCTAAATCACACTTAATTGGCTCTAAGTGAATGCTTAATCGAATTCCGATTAAACTCACTTATTCGATAAAAACCGAACAACTCGGTTATTAACGATAAGATTTTTCGGACGTTACAGATGCAACAATGACAAACTGCTTCACACTTTTGCATGAAATTGGCCTTCCAGCCAAAAGGAACAAATAACCAAATATGGATTTCCTTAAGTCAACACATCTGGCAAAATTTGAATTTGAATACCCAATTGTCTCTAGATTATCATACTTTCTATAAGTGAGCATGTAGCCTTTCATTCCTTGTAAATATCTAAGAACCTTCTTTGCAGCCTTCCAGTGATCTAATCGAAGATTACTTTGATACCTGCCGAGCATACTGATAGCAAAATCGATATCTGGTCTAGTACACATTTGAGCATACATTAACCTCCCAACGATAGATGCATAAGGAATATTTTTCATTTGTTCTCATTCCAATTGATTCTTTGGACATTGCATAAGACTAAATTTGTCCCCTTTCTGAATTGGAGCTATTCTTGTTGAACATTTGCCCATCTTAAATCTTTCTAGAACTTTATTAATATAGGCTTTTTGAGACATTCCTAACAATCTTTGTGACCTATAATGAAATATTTCTATTCTAATCACTTAGGTTGCCTCTCCTAGATCTTTCATTTCAAAGTTTCTAGAGAGAAATTTCTTGGTTTCATATAATAAACCAAGATCATTAGTAGCAAGCAAAATATTGTCAATATATAAGACTAGAAAAATAAAGTTGCTCCCACTGATCTTCATATATATACACCGATCAACAACATCTTCCTTAAAACCAAAAGAGGTTATGGTATCATTGAACTTAAGACAACATTGATGGGAAGCTTGTTTAGGCCCATATATTGACCTTTTAAGTTTGCACATTATGTGTTCCTTACATTCAACTGAAAAGCCTTCAGGCTAATCCATATAAACTTCTTCTTCTAAATTCCCATTAAAAAAGGCAGTTTTAACATCCATTTGATATAACTCTAAATCATAATGAGCCACCAAAGCCATAATGATTCTAAGTAAGTCTTTTTTAGACACTGGTGAAAACGTCTTTTTTATAATCAATACCATCATTCTAAGTGAAACATTTTCCACCAACTCTAGCTTTATATCTTTCGATATTACCATTTGAGTCTTGTTTTGTTTGAAAGACCCATTTATAGCAAACCTTTTTGCAACCTTTAGATTTTACAAGATCCCAAAGTTGTTATCATCCATAAATTTCAGCTCATCTTTCATTGTATTGATCCACTTATCTGAATCATCACATTCAATGGCTTGAGAAAATGAAATTGGATCATTTATTTCCAAATCAACTTCTGACTCTTGTAAATAAACCACATAATCATTAAGGATGACTGATTTTCTTTCCCTTTGAGATCTTCTTAATTGTGGTTCATCTACTATAGGGTCATTATTGACATCTTCGTGATGGAGTGTTTGATAATTAATATGTTATTCTTGGCCATTGTTATGTTGTGCAATTACCGCAGGAACAACAATTTTAGAAGTCATAGGCAAGGAATTGAGTATGAATTGTACCAAAAAGTACTCATCCACGAACATCCCCAATGACTTTAATTTTGCTGCTAAGTTTGTCATCTTAAGAACATGCTCATGCATGGTATGTGAATCAAATTTCATGGTAGTCAATTGACTTATTAATGTCCTAGCAAGTGACTTGTCAGCAGTTTGTGAATGTTCTTTCACAAATTTCATAAATTCCTAGCACTCTCCATTTTGGGAAGGGTAGACTTAATGTTGTCTACAACTGTCATTCACATGACATCAGGCTTAATCTATTCAACCTTTCCCATTTCTTATATAATAACTTTTGTTCAACACTGCTTTCATATGTAATAGCAGCAAGTTTCTCTTCTTGAAGGGCTAAATCAAGATCCAAAACACCTAAGTAAAATTGGACTTGTTCCCATGAATCAGAGAAATTCATTTCATTGAACAAAGGAACAGATGAAGCATGCAAATGAATTAGATACTGCAAATAAGAAACACTCACAACTTAATGCTTTGAGACATGAATTTTGTCACATAAGATCAAATTCAAACAATGCAGACAATGTAACATCTTCCTTCTTCATAAAATATTTTGTGCATCTAATTAATCTAGATTGTTTAAATATTTTAGTAAATTTGTTTAAGTAAATTTTTTGATAATAATTGACTGATCAAATAGTTAAATCATAGACATTTACTTTCTAATATAAGACTACAAAATTTAAAATATATTGCTATATAATAATAACCATTACAATAATACTAATACGAAAAAAAAAGTAAAATACGTCAACGGCTTAAAGACCTAGCCATCTACATCTTTCAAACATAGTAATAAATGAAATGTAGAAAAAAAAATTCACATCAACATACATGAAACACTTGGGAAATAAAGAAGAAGCAAAAGTAACATGGTAATAAAAGAAGGAAGAAGACTTACGAAAGTCTTTGCTGAAGACTTCAGGAAAGAAAAAAAAATGTCAAAAGGCGTAAGAATTTGGGGTAGGGGTGCAGATAGTAGGTATAAAAAAAATTACACTAATAAATATATAGGAAGAAAAATTATACATAAATAAATAAAATAAAAATCAAAGATGTCATCAGTGATTTTTTTTACCATACAAATGTTCTATATAAAGAGAAGAGAGTGGGTCCCAATGAGGATCAAAGAAGAGTTGACATTCTATTGAAAGCTAAAGAGAGTGTGTGAAAACTAAGAGAGCAAAAGGAAGAAAAATAAAAGAGAAAGAAAGAGAGGGAGATGAGGAAAAAGAAGCAAGAATAGTAAACAGGAAAGGGAAGAAGATCGATGAACACACACAATTTTGGTTGTCTACAATAATTAGAGGTAGAGAATGAAATTATTTGTAAAGTAAAACCATGATTATATTTATTCATTGCAAGTTATGTTATTTTACATTATTATTCAGTATTATCTACTACCACAATTTATTTTATGTTCCAAGTTCTTTTATTTATTAAAGTTGCTTAGCATTATTCTTGTTACAATTTATTCTATTTATTATTCTAAGTTATTTTATTTACTGTTCGATTATATTGTCGCTCTTTATTATTATCATTAGCATATATTCTATTTATTGTTTCAAGTTATTTCCATTAATGTTAATTTATATTATTACTGATTATCATTCCTATTTATTTTATTCATCTTGTCAAGTTAATTTATTTAATGTTCCTTTATATTATTACTATTATTATATATTGATACATTATTTTGATTTGCCAATATTTATGGTAATTTCTCTAGGGGACCAATATTAACAGGAAGAAATTATATCTAACCATACGTAAGATTTATTATACGTGAACTTGAGCAATTAAATTAAGAATACCTTTGTTTGGAATTTTATATTTTGATTTATGGACAATATGATGACTCTTGACTTATGAACATTTCTGTGACTTTACAGTGACCCTTGGAAAGATATGACCTATATGCGCTAAATGCGTCATGATGACATGGACAAATTTATGGACTATAATAAGAAGGTTTAAAAGAAATTAAATAAAATGATCTTATATTCGGTCTCTTTGGAAATTAACATTTAGATTTGGCAACTCTATATTTTGAGAAATTTTATTGAGATATTGGGTTATTTATTTAATTTATATTATTTCAATTCTTGCATTCTTTATTTATTTTCAATTTATGAATCAATTTATAACTGCCACACTTTATTTTGATTATTGTAACGTCCGCTACTTCCGACCTTCGACTTCATCTTCAAGGCCGAACAGACAAGGATTTCCGATTTCCGACATAATCAGGCAATTTCCGATTTCCGATTTAATGAAGACTCAACTGGACTGGCTTATTTTTCCGAATTCCGATCTTATATATGTATACCCGATTTCCGACCTTAATACTTCCGACCTCATCAGTAATAAATACCGATTTCCGATTTCATTTAGAGTGGACGATGATTCCGATTTCCGATCTTAAGCACGAAAGCCGACATCCGATTTGATGTCAACCTGAAATGGATGCGAGATCAGGTCTTTGAACTGGCCTCCAAGTCCGAGCAAAATTTCAGGAGTTCCGATCTAGAGTTCATTACCAATACCGAGTTTCGATATCGTGGTATTTTGAATTCCAACTTCCGGTGTTATGATTAGAATCCATTCGAGTTTACCTAATTTCCCGACTTCCGACCTTAAGTGCTTGGCTTCACATCAGGCTTTGTTTAAACCTTACAATATTTTCCGAGTTCCGACTTAATCCCAACATATGCCCGAGTTCCGACTTTACAAAGAGTACGAGTTCCGATTTCATTTTCAGAATATACTAGAAACTAGTCCCACTTTAGGCGACGTGGAGAGCAATTCTACCACACAAAGAGGGCGACGTGGAGAGCAAGGCTGGCTGAAACTCAGCCTTATGTTTTGAGGCCAATCAAAACCTTCCAAGTTAACTACCACTCATGCCTATATAACACTCTCTCCTCCTCTGATTCAGACCCCCTTCTACGTAACTTCTTCTTCACTTCAGCTCTCTCTTTTCTTTTCTTCACTCACCCAACTCCACCCAACTTTGAGATTCAATCAAGTTCCAGCTACAAACTCAACCAAAATCATTCATAGTAAGAGGTAGGGGTTTTAATTCCTGTCTTGATTTTCCTGTTTCTTGGATGATTATTGGTGGTTTAATTCTTCAATTCTGATATATTGATTGAGTGATCATGATGAATTATGGCTGGTCTATTGGCTGTTTGTGAGATTAAAATTGAACTGGAAACAAGAAAGGATGAAGATATGAAGAAGTCGAGAGGCTGGAAAATTCAAAACCCTCGGCGGTCCGTACGGCGGAGTGTACGGCTCTGCCTCCCGCCATTTAAAATTAGTGAAACAATTTTTATATGAAACTAGACATCTAGGGCTTTCCATACATATATCATATAAGACCATTGGATTAATATTGAGGGAGATATGAATTTTTGAAGTTTGACCTAGGAATCCAGACATCCACCCGGGCAGTATGGGTTGAAAAGGGTGTAGCTCACCTTATATAACTCCAAATTGAGTGAAACTAATTTTGTTGGAAAGCTTACACATAGGAGAACATCCTACCCAGAAATTTCGAGTTTGTTACTATCTTATTTGTTCCCAGTGATTTGAAAAAGTTAACCGATGTCCAAACCGAGCCAAATCAGAGCAGTTCAAGAAGGTTAAGTTGCGGGGCTTATAACTCGAGCCTTACCAAGCCAAATGGGATGGGACTTTTTGTAAATGAAACTTTACCCTGTTAACTTTAATATGAGACCAATTTCGTATCATTTAAGTCAGTTTTCGATTTTTAGTGGATTTCTACTTTTCATTGCCTGATTCTGGCTAGCCATTGGGCATGCCGGGATAAAATCTGAATATCTGGAGCTATAGATATCGAAATTAGATGGGACCAAAAGGGTTAGAAACTAGACACATAAGGCTACAACCTATCCAAAAATCAGGTTTAAAGGAGTTAAAGTGAAATAAAGGTGGGACATACCATAACCGGGCAGAATGAGGCAGAAACATCCAAAAGCCCTATTGAAGCTTGTTGAAACTAATGAATGAGTTTATGAATGTGTGTGTATAATTGCTGCCCTATACTGAAATTGCAAATTGTGTAAATGTATTGGTTGGCTGGCACTATTCATGGGGAAGCGGACTCGTTCCGTTATGCTGCCGAAAATTTGGTAGAACCCATACACAAGTTATGAATTTCATATTAATGCATGTGCATTCTTAAGAAAGTTATGAAAGTTATGAAAAGGGTCATGCCACTATGAAAGTTCCATGCTACTTGGGCCAGCCCCGGATAAGAAGTTAAGGGGAATAGATCGGTGGGAACGTCGGGGAAAGTAAACCCGGCAATTCCTGTATAGGAATAAGCTCGATCCTGATAAGCAGACTATTACCCAGGAGTCTAAAATGGCCAAGAACTCCCAGGGGACCAAGAGATGGAAAATGATGACAAGTAATAGAAAAGTTTATGAGAAAGTTTATGAAGAAAGATTCAAGAGCAAGTCTGCATGATTGCATTCAGTGCATACTTACATCGAATGGTTATTATATGTCATTTATAGTTTCTATCTTTGCATTCATGTCTTGCCATATGCTCATTATTCTGTTTATTGTCGATATTGGTTTATTCTGCTCCTTATATGTCTTAAGTAAAACTGGACCCTACCTCGGACCAGACATTTTCCCAACCTTATTAAATATGAATAGTTAAGTTTAATCTCATGTCTTTATAAGTAAATAAAACCCGAGGCAGCTGAGAATGAACGCGACGTCAGTCAAGCGTCATGCACAACCCTACTGAGAATTTTCTTAAATTCTCACCTCGATTTTGCTTTTCCGCCTCATTCTCAGACGTGGGCAATGGACTCGGTAGCTACCCTCTTCATTGAGGTTCCAAACCTGCAACTGCACCAGGACCTCGAGTTGGATTCGCTGTTCCTAGCTGGCTTCCGCCATTTTTGTTATGCCTTTTCCTTCACTCTACTCTTGATATGTATATTTATAGACCGAAGCCCTGGCTTCCAACTTACATATGTATATGTATATATATATGCAACTAATGATACTTCTATGCTTATCACGTTTATTATATGGAGCGCCCGGTTTTGTAGATTCTTTCGTCAGTTATATACATATATATCAGGATATAAAATACTGAATACAACTTTAGACAGCAGACTAATACGGTAACGCAACCTATCCAATTTCATGCTATGACTTAAGCATAACATCAAGTTGATAGGGTGTTACAATTATTGCTTAATGTTTTGTTTTATTTTTTAATTTATTATGAGATAGATTTATTTATATTATTCAAATTATTGTTTATTTTATGCCACTTGAGTCTTTTATTTAAAGTTATATTTGTGGCTTAAGTTTATGCATTAGTATATTTATTGTAAACCTATGCATAATGGCAAGTATGTAATTTGAAAAGAAGACATTTAAGATTTGCCACTAACTGTCAAGAAGGCAGAGGGATAAAATACAAGATCCTTTATGTTACCTGCCTTGGTTAATGTGGCGTAAAAGTCTCACTTTGTCGTTACGATATTAAAAGTAATACCAGAGAATGGGAATTCCCTAAGAGAAAGCCTTCAAATATATGTGAAACAAGCAGACAAATGAAAGTGGAAATTAAAATAAAAAGATGATAATTACATTAGTTCTTGCTGCATTATGTATTGCATAGCATATACTTCTTTTAGCTTTTACTACTCATGATGTTATGAAGCATGAATTGCTTATAAGTAGTGTGATGAGATTATGATACAGTAGCTGTATGGATTTTCGTGCTTAGACACGGATAGAACCATCATAGTTCAAATGCTTTAGAACTTTTCATTTTCTACTGAGAATTTTACATTCTCACTTTATTTCTAGTTTTAGATTAGCCAAGTAATGTCCTACAAGAAGGTGCACTCTTCTAGCTGCCGAAACAAATAGAGTTGTAATTAAATAAATTATAGTTTCATTATCTAGCCTTAAATATTTAGCTTATGGTGAGCAGGACTTTATCCCTGCTCCTGAACTCTATGTTGTAGTTGTGTATATTAATGTCCAACTTTAAACTTTCCATGTAAAGTTGTGCCATTAGCTTTACTATGAATGGGTGTTACAGACAATCATTAAATACATATCAAAGTTCACCTTTGGGTGATCCTAAGACAATGCAAACATAATGAAGCTAATATAAGACATTAATCTAGTTATTGAGATATGTTAATTGGAGTTATTTGCTATCTTTGGATGTGCAGAATAAAACTCCTAGACATATCAATCACTACTAGAAATTCATCAAAAATCGACGAATTTTCAGTCGGTAAAATAAAATAAACGATTGACGTGTGAATATGCCAATGGAAAAATTATCCGTCGGTAAAAACATAGATAAACGTTCACGCCATTTTGCACCAAGCAATTACCGACGGAAAATCCATTGTTAAATAATAATCATTATTTTTAGTTTAATTAAAAATATGGTTATATGTTACCGACAGATTTTTCATCGATAATTTTGAAAATTAACATTTTTTTTATTTGTTATCATCAGAAATTTGAATTTTTATATTACCGATAGATTATCCGTCAGTATTTGAAAATTGGGATTAGCCGCCATTGTTGGTTGATGTTCGATATTATTGATGAATTTTCTGTTGGTAATATTCGATTAATGAAATGATTCGTTTCATTACAATATTACCAACGGAAATTCCATTAGTAATATGGAATTAATGAAACGAATCATTTCATTAATATTTTACTAACAGAAAATCTATTAGTAAAAAAGATACAGATTGTTAAAATGTGAGCCCATTTCTTCTTCTTCCTTATTTCACTCTGTCATTCTCTCATACTATTTTTGCCATTTCACCACTATCGAAGCCTCCATTTCGTGATCGGAGACGACCATTGTGTTCCTAGTATGTTCTTTAACATTTTAGTAGATTTATTTTTTTAGTTTAGCCTCTTTTTTTTTTTTTTAGTTTCATTTCTTTACTTAAAGTTTTATGTTTCTTAGTTAGTTAACTGACTTATTTTGTTATTTTGAATTGTTAAAGATCTTTTTTGGAGTACTTGAAGGGTTTCTATTCTGGTGCTTTAGCCTTGTGATATTTTAGATATGCATAATGTTCTTTGTTTTTTAACTTTATGTTTTTTGGAAGTATTAGAAATTTAAATTTTCTAGGATAGAATTTTAGGATTTGATTGCATGACTAAACGAAAGCTTAGAGTTCCTTCCCATTATTTGAATTGTGTGCTGTAATGTTATGCGCTCTAGAACGGTTATTAGGATTAACTTTAAAATGCTATGGTTATGCAATTTGTTTTTGTTATGCTGTGGTGTTAAAATACTGAATTAATTTTTGTGTTAAAATATTGAATTAATTTTTGTGGAGGCTCTTAATTTAAGGAGAGACTTTGCCCAAATTTTTTTGGTCATTTAAAATATTATTAGAATTAAATAATTATTGCTATGCTAAATATGTTATGCCTTTATTTAATTAAAATATGTCTTATATTTTCAATTTTATATATGTTATATAGATTGGTTATGGTAAGACGGACACCAAATTGGTTATGGTAAGACGGACACCTAGTTTTGGACGAGGTAGGGGTAGCAAGAAAGCATGGTCTACCCCTTCACACCCATGCCCGATCCACCAACTTCACTGCGCCTGCGTCCACCACTCCCGTGAATGATGCCTCCTCTGTCCTTTCTTGTCCACATACCTAGGAGTTTGTTATGATACCTAACATTGGGTATCATAACTCAGAGTCTTAGCCTTCATTCCCCCAGCAGCCTTCTCCACTTCCACCCCCACCTCCAGGAGGTAAGGCCCGTACCTCACCTATACCTACTTCCGCGCCTTCCCCTACCCCCAGTTAGCCAGGTTCATGGGGTGTCCAAACCTCCTCGTCCACCCCTTTATAGGGCTCCACAAAGCAGCAAATGGAGCTTAGATATGATGGTAAATCGTGGTAACTAATTTAAAATTTAAATTTATCGTAAATTTTTAATTGTATAGAAAATTTAACTAACAGATATTTGACATAATCTATTATTTTATGACATAGCTGGATTCCACCACGGGCGGGGTTGTGGGGGATTATCGAGGTATTTGAGGAGATTTTCCATGCCCGGCATACTAGTTTTTTGTAGGTCTTTGAGGCCACACAAGAGTTGAGGTGGAAAAAGTGGAAGGTAAAATAATTATTATTTTTTTACTTTTTATTATTAGTTTTGATTTTTACTTCACCTACTAACTATTGTATTACATGTATGCAATGTGTGTTTATTATTGATCTACTTGAGGAAGCTGCCATCTACAGGGCATGGAGGACTAGGGCTAGGAAGCACCTCTAATATATGTTCCATGACATTCGCGAGAATGGTGCGAGTAATCATTGGCTCACGGATGAGATCCTCCAAGCCTTGAGGGCCCATTGGGACTCACCTGTATTTAAGGCGAAGCAGATGAAGGCCCGGACAAGTAGAGGATCAATCCATAGTGGCTCTCTGCACACTGGAGGTTCCACCACCATCAAGGGCATGCAGCTAAGGAATGCAGCTAAGGATGGAAAATATCATCATTTTCTCATTTAGTTTTTCTATTTTGGTATTAAATATTACATATATAATCACTTGAAAATTCTTTAAAATGTAGGAAAAGACAATAAGTAGGCCACCGACTCAAGTGGAGCTATTTCGGGAGACTCACACCCGGAAGCAGGACAAGTCCCAGTGGGTTGATACGCGATCAGAGACCACATATATAAATACTTATAATTTTAGTTTTCAATATTTTTAATTTATTATAATTATTATTATTTAAAACAATTTGTTTTATTTTTTTTAATCTTAGCATGAGTTCACCCAACGGCTAATTGAAGGCCGATCACAGCAGTCATAATAGGGGGACAGGAGCACTACTGCCAGCCCACCTATTGGTGACAATGAGGTATAAACCTAGACAATTGGCGGTCACTACAAGAGGAAAATTTACGGCATAGGGACCTCTTACGATCCTATTCTCCAAACTCTGTGTTTAGAGTTAGGCTTGTTGGGACCGATCTAGAGTCCATCTATGACAAGTCCATGAAATGAATGAGTTAGTGTAGAGGTAGCTTGAGGAGGCTAATAGGAGGTACATGAAGTTGTATGAGCGCCACGAGACAGATAAGTAGCAGTAAACGTAGCAGATATAGTCCATAGAGCAAAGGATGAGACTCTATACAACATCTACAAGCAGAGGCGGAGCAAGAGTTCTTCATCCGCAGCACCACCTCCGCCCTCGCCTCCGCCGCCTCAGCCTTCTCCACATGGCCACCCATCTAGAGTTGGAGATGACAATGACAACGACCATGACGACGATGGCACCTCAAATACTGACGATGATCAATATTTGTAGATTTTTTTTAGAATTATATTGTAAATATTTTTTTAATGACATTGTATATATTTTTATTTAATTAATTATTTTTTTAATTTCTTCTACAATTAAAACCAAAAAAAAATCTTTATTTAAATAACAAAAAAATTAATTTATTTACAATAATATTTATTAATAATTAAAAAAATAAATAATCATTGAAAAAAATAATTAATAGTTTTCACCAACAGATTTTATGTCGATAAATTTATAATATAAAATATTAGTTTTAAATTAATTTGTTGATATTTATTACCAATTCATTGGTATAATACTGTCAGTGACGCTTTTTTATGCTATTATTATCAAAATATTTTTGTTTTTACCGACGGATATATTCCATCAGAAAAATTAAAAATTTACCAATGGATAAATTTTCGTCATTAATATTAATATTTTTTTATTACCGATGCATATTTTACCGATGGATTTTTTACGTCGGTTAATCTGTCAGTAAAATTAATACCAATGGATTTTTTTTAGTTTTCCGTCGGTGATGATCACATTTCTAGTAGTGAATGACTAGCAATTATATTCACTAATTATAAGAATAAATAATCAACCTTTGGGTGATCATAGAATTATCTCATAATAATAAACTACAATTTGCCCACATAACATAATGTCATATAAACACCAAAATCTAGGGTTAATTGAAATTACTATTGTCACGACCTAACCAGGATCATGACCGGCGCATAAGAACACGTCCCTAGCAAGCCTATATTAGACCATTTCTAAAGAAAATCGAGCAAAGTTTCCTCTGTATTTAGGACTATTCCCAAATGAGGATTTTCTGCTTGCATAAATAGTACAACCACACAAAATCATTAGGAGATCCAGACATTCTTAGAATGCACCCCATAGCACACAACCAATGAGTATAAGACAATCATGCTTATGAAAATATGAATATAAATCCATAGTCATTACTAATCAAACTAGTCATAACTAAAACAAATACACTTTCATTACAATACATAAACCCATACAGGAAGGACCCTGCCTGAAGGCTAATGGAGCATTACTAGGATTATATATACAATTGTACACAAAGCAGTGTAAATATCCTCATGGATAACCTTTGGCAACCACACAAACAAGGGTGTGGAATTATAGAAATACCCAAAGACTTTAGCTGGTCGGGGGCACAGAAGCATAGCTTATACCTATCTAAAAACATGGAGAGAGAGAAGAGTGAGTCATACAGACTTAGTAAGAGATACTATAACTACAACAGCAGTGGAGCAAGTTTTAACATTAACTTTTAGCAAAATATATAGCTTATAAGCTTCTTCAAAAACTCATACATTGTTTCTTAAGAAAAGGACTTTGTTTATACGTTAACATACTATAAAATTTCTGGTAAAACATACCTGAAGTATAATCTGTCCTTAAAATATCCATAGGTCCTTAATAACATTTTTCTTTCCGTTGGATAAAACTTCTTTATAAACATAAAAAAACATAACGCTTTTACAACTAGATGTAATAAATAATATATATAATAAGGATATAAGAATTGAGCTTAAAGATAGAAATATTTTCTCTTAACTTGAAAAGTAACTACTTGATTCAAAATCATAATAAAACTTAAGAGAGGATCCTATTTTAGAAATAGCTGCCTGACTGGGTGGCTCTATGGCCTAACTCCAGCAGTAAATGATAACTTCATGCCTGTGCGTGTCTATATATATTCCGGATATGTCGGCCAAACATGTCAGGCTAGCAATCACCCTGCTTACTGGGTTACTTGAGGTAAGGTTAATACTACTGCCATTAGCAAACAATTTCTGTTCTAGTTTCCTTCCCTTAGAAAAACTTATTCTTTACTAAATCCTTGACGTTAAAACTTTTGCTTAGCTCAAATCACATACTTTCTTGCTCATAACCTCAACACATGATAATATTTAAGAAACTTCCGTATTCTTGGCAAACATAGATTCAGAGTATAATGCTTGCAAACTATTCATCTTAAGGTATCTAGAGCTCTTCCATAAAACATTAAATTTAAACTATCTCCTAAAATCAAGTTCTTGATTCTAGATACATTGCTCAAACTCTTTAAAACTTTATAATTTCATTGAAATCATTATTAGACTTACTTTATGGAAATCTATAAGTTCTAAACACCATATCAGTGTCAAAACCTTTATATAATCAATTTCCAATAACATGAACTACATACTTTCCATCAAACTATTCAAGTATTAGAAATTAACTTCTACGATATTTGTCCCACATACATACATAATCATATATCAAGGGAGAGAAGAGTAATATCTTTTTGCCCTTCAAGAATTTAATAAGATGCAATTTCAACTTTCAACATTTAATAGTATAACCCTAAACATAATATTTTTAAAATCATGCATATATTCAAAATAATATATAGACATATTATCACTCACAGTTCAAGTCTGGAAAGGAAGAAGCTCAAGCTCTACGAAGCCTTAGAGCAACCAAGGGATTTTGGAGAGTATCTAACATGACAAATACATATATTAGACTCCCACAACTTAACTATTGTAAGAGTTTACTGGGATTAGCTTTATAGGGGTAAAATCCCCAATTTTTAGAACCCTAACCCTCCCTTCATAACTTAAACATGGAATTCATGGGAAAACTAGTTAATCTATGGTATAAGAAGGAGGATTGAGCTCAAGAATTACCTTAAAGAATGGAGGAAGGCGGTGGAACGCAAGGAGAGCGATGGGTCTTCTCCCACCATGATTTTCTCTCACTAGAGGAGGAGAGAGAAAGCTCCAAGAGAGAAAATCCCAATTAGATGATGATGATGATGAGAATAAGACAGATTTGGTGGTGGATGTGAGTAAAAATTGGTGAAGAATTAATGGAGTTCATGTGGAGGGAGAGAAAGAAGAGAAAGAAGGATGAGAGAGAGAGAGATTTGGAATTGAAATGAAAAAGGGGTCAAAACCCCAATTTCATTTTGTGCAACGGGCGCTCGAGCACCCACTTCTGGGCTCTTAAGCGCCTAACAACAGGAAACACTCAATTCTGATTCTGATATCTGGCGCTCGAGCGGGCAATTCCTGGTGCTCGAGAGCCCAACCACCTGAAACTTCAAAGACTCCATCTTACAGCTGGTGCTCGAGCGCCTAACTACTTGAAACTCATCCAGACAACAAAGCTGGCGCCTGAACGCTAGCTCTCCAGAATATTTTTTTTTTTTTTTTTGCAAAATTTAAGCCTCAATCACTTTTGTTAGCCTTTTTTCCACTCCAATAACTTTCAAATATTCAATAATTCCAATTTAATATATCATACCAAAAGTGCATAATTCAGATAAACTTAAAATTTACCTCTCTAACACTTAATCTTTGTATCGAGTATTATAACTATTACAATTTAAAATTTATTTTCCTTAAGATTTGGCCATTTTGGTGACTAACAAATCATTCATCATATAAATTTTGAAATTGTAAATAATCATTTAAAATAAAAACTACAAACATAAATAAAGCATCATGAATTTGAAAATTATTAAATAACTTATAAATTTGATTACTTTGGTAATTAACAAATCTCACATACAATAATTCCAAAATTCAAAGAGAATATATATGGGGATTTATCTGGTATCCCTATAAAATTCAAGAGTATCAATACCTATTAGTTGTTTGTGGCTAAGAATTTGGCACATATTTCACTAACTTAAATTATTAATTTTTTAAAAATTATTTTTAACTATATTTAATATCTATGATTAAATCACAATAGTTAAATATAAAAGAATACTGACATCCTTATAAAAACAAGGGTACTGAAGAAAATCCCAATATATATTCATTTAAGAAAATCACAGCCCGTTCATAATGTCTTAATTTCTCAACTGATGTTCATAAAAAAAAAAAAAAGAAACAATAGAGACTTGTCCTCAAATTTAGTGGACTTTCATATAGTTTTATATTGCACCTTACGCAAAAGCAATTTCAAAACTTTGATATGCCACGCACATTTCAAAATGAAATATGACTTTCGTGGAATGGTTTACGCCATTTACTGGGAGATTAGTTTTGTGAATCAACCACATAAGACAAAACCAACCATCATTTCATATTTAGTCATGGCTTTTATTTGAAACACATATTTGTAAAGGCAAACCCGTCTACGGACATTAACTTCAAACAGTTTTTTATGTTCAAATACAAATATTTCTTTGATTTATTTATTCATGTTGGATAGGCATGAAAACGCTGGATAGCATTAAAACGTTAATATTGTTTTTCGAGGAAAAAATATTTATAAAACCATTTTAGTTTATTAACGTTTCAAGAATAAACACATTATTAACCGTTTCAATATACGCATTAATTACTGCTATCTATTTTGCATCTATCCAAGGAGGCTTTATCAAGTCATTTAGATTTTGCATCCTGATCTATCCATGGAACTAACTATCCATTCATAAAATGATAAAAGCCTTTTAACGTTTGAAATTAAATTGCATAACCATGTCAATTTATTCAATGTCACTTAGCATCATGGAAAGCATGCATGCATCAATGGCGTTACCATATTTGGACGATAAACATGAGGAGTTAAAATCACATTGAATTCAAAATAACCATATTCCATCAATTTATGCAGCAATAAAGACGAGATAGAAGAAATTAAGCATTCATCAATATTCAATAAAAAGAAAAACATGAGTTCTTAAATTTAATGCTTTGATACCACATATAAGCAATAATTTGTTTATGTATAGATAGATTATCATAAACACATTAATTTCATGATCTAAAACTTTGTGCCTTTCACATAGTTTAGATAAAAATGCTTATCGTTCTCCATTAAACTTGAATAAAGAAAATAATCCTTAGATAAACAGAATATGGGGAATGATGATTTCTCTCTCTTAATATCTTTCTTAATAGCACAATAGCGATGGAGACAATATGCTTCTATTGATAATGGAGAGAGAGCCATATTCTTGATTTATATAAACAATAAAAAGGTGCTTCTATCAAGCACATCTAATAGTCATATCTTTATATTTCAATAGCCACATCTTTGCATATTGAATAGTCATATCTCTATATTAAATAGGTATAACCATTTATAATGATGACTCTTTAATATAGCTATTTATAAGGATGCGTCTTCAATAAGCCAATCAATAGATTTAATATTTATATAATAATTATTAAACTATTATATGGAATACAATTCTTATAATAATGTCATGTCAGACATGATTTTCTCGGCATAATTACATGCAAACAACATCTTTAAAAAAAAGTCATCTTTTAAAGCATTTACCAATGACTGCGCAGGTTAACTAGTGGAAGTTGTTTTAACATAATTAGAGGTCTGAGTTTGAGTTCTAGATATACAATTATGTTAATTAAAACTCAAAAGGCAGAATTTTGCCAACCAAGTGATTTTACTTGACTCGAATAAGCTTGCTTTTGATAGAAAGACACTTGTGGTTTCGACCAAGAAAAAGACATCTAGTCCTCACTCAAAAAATAAAATAAAATAAAATAAAAATCATCTATTCCTTCAAATCAGTCAAATATTTCATTTGCTCATATAAACCAATTAATGTCCCATAGGGTTAAGTATATATTTTTTTAATTTTTTAATGTGACACATAATGGTATTAATGTATTCTCTTACGGATAAAATATAAAAATATAACATTTAATCGATGAATTAACAGATATTTAATGTTTAGTCGATGACGTATATTTAGGAGAAAAGTAATAACATAAACTATTTACTGATTACTTTATTATTTTAATTTCACAAAAAGATAATTTCAATTTATAATATAAATCACAATTCAAAAGCATTGAATAAAAGGCACACAACCTGAAAATATCAAACAAATTACATAAGTAATTTTTGAGCTAAAAAGAAATATATTATCTATGTATATTTAATATAGACTAACCTATTGTTACACAAAAACATAAATTGGTATGAAAAATAATTGATTATAGCAATTAATAATATATTTTTTATGAAATTATTATTACAAAATATTCACAAATTTTGTTAAGAAATTAACCATAAATACTATTATAGAATTGTCACGCATATTAAGTGGATTAAAAAGCTGATTTACTTATCATTTGAGACTTTTTTCTGAATAGATCAAAATTATTTTAATGATACATATAATACATGATAATTTTAAAATTTTTACATTAATATTTGATTAAATTAAACTCTTCTACAAATATGCGTTTAAATAAATAAAAACCGTTTACAATCAATTTTTTTTAATAATTTTTAGAAAAAGTAGAGGGCAACAATGGGAGTGGGACGAAGAAGTGACTAAGTGATAAAGTATTCTGATCAACTTTGCCACTTTTAGGCTTTGATTATGATTTATTTAAGCAGCTCGCCCCGGATTTTGATTATCTATTCTAGGTTCTGTTCGTACGATGAGCTTCTTTCCCGCCTTTTCTTTGTTATATTATAACTAATTTAAGAGCATAATCTCAATCTTTATACAAACAATGTTGAAGTGGATTCATCTTTTTTTTTTTCTACTTGATGTAAATTAATATTTAGAGACCTATCCAAGCTTTTCATAAAAGTTGTTCCAAGGTAATTTTATATACGATGAATGTAAGTTATACGTTGTTATCAACAATCTTCGTATGTCACATGTAAGATATGAACTATAGTTTATATCATTAGTTTGTATTTGATTTTGGTTTGAATTTACATCTCTTAAATTGAATATCAAATTGCTGTAGAATGACGAATTTTACACTATAATTAAAGAATATGCTCACACTATATATATATATATGTTTATATATATATATATATATATATATATATATATATATATATATATATATATGTTTATTAAAGCTTATAAACATATATTGTTCCATATCTTTTATGAACGTAGGGATACTTTTGATAAGTGAAATATCTTCGGATAATGCACGTGGCTGCAAATTTGTTTAGCGTAGTAGTCTATGTTTTTAAAATTAAGATTTTAAGGCTCTCCAAGCTACCTTTCACAAGAAAAATTGGTTTAGCATAGTAGTCTCTGTATCAATCGATTTGTCTCCATGCCATACATGGGACACTAATGTATCTTATACAGTTTCACTCCAAACAAATAATTGATGTAGTCATGTGATGGACCACTGAAGCTTGGCTTTATGTGCTTTTGGTCAGTGCTGGATACATTATCGAACATGCTAAAAAGGAGAAATTGTATGTATGTTATGAATATTATATATAGTAAGGGATTTGTCTTGCTCTAAAATTAATAATTTCTCACAAACAGTATCTAAAAAATCATAGGGCCATTCTTTTTTAAATAATAACTCAGAGCTCTTGGCCATTGCAAGAGGATATTGGTATACTTTAAGATCTTTTCTAGCCTCTTTAGACTATCAATTAATATAGCACCTATATATTGTTTATTAACGGGAAAAGAACCGTGAAAAGGTGCAGAATATATATAATAATAAACAATATTGTTTAGCAGGTACAAAGGCAACTCAAATGAGATATGAGCATCGCAATAATTTAATTTGATACTCTTATGACTCCCTTTGTGACACAAATTGCATTTCTCAAAGTGGGGTGCTAATTAATTAAATTAATGACACGTGAGGCAGACATGATGGGAACCTAAAACTGTTCAAATTATTTTTCTCTGCTTAGAATTATACTGTAAAGATTCTCTTAAATGATCCACATAAAAAAAAAAAAAAACCCCTTAAATGAGGAATGTATTACCTCATTTGAGCGGTATCCATGTCACAAATCTGCGGAGTATATTGGTTTTGCACTAACTTTAGAAAGTAAGATCCCCAATATCAAAGTCCTTTGAGTGGGATAGATTCTGAATTTGACACTCGCCAGAACCGCAGGCAAAGAAACGTTAAGCAGTGTTGGTGGAGTCAAGAATCACATTCTAACATCCAAATTTGGTAGCTTAAAATATAAAAAAGAGCAAGGCTAAGGAATTTTGCAGGAACTTTAGAGCATTGTTCTTTTATGGATTCTCTTGTGGACAAGTACTTTTTTAGGCCAGTATGCTCGATAAAATTAGGAGTGAAAGTAGGCTAGGTTAGATTAAATTTTAATTTAAATGGGTCTGACTTGTATTATAAATATGTAATTTGAATTTGATCCTATTATCTGACATACACTTTTTTTAGGGTTTTAATCTGAGTTTTTTAAAAGTCTGATATGATCTGAAAGCTTATTTAAATGCTTAATTGATCCATAAATTTTTAAATAGACCAAAAAATTTACCAAAAAAATAAATTTGCTCTTAAATAAGTCAAAAGACATCTTAAATAGATCAAAAATCTATTCAAAATAGATCATAAGAATTCGATTATCATTTGAATTTGTAAAATAATAATAATAATAATAATAATAATAATAATATAATATAAATGATCCAATTTGTTGAGCCTAATAAATTTTTTTTATAGTATGTAGCTTGATTTGTTTAGTTAAAAAAAACTTTTTTAAAAGTATAAGTCTAACTTATTTATTAAAAATATTACTGAAAATATTAGGTCAAATTAGTTTGAAGTGGGTTAGGTTAAAGGTTCCCAATAAGTCAGCTGACCTACTTTCACCCCTAAATACAATAATAATAATTACATAGTTCGAATAACTTGTTGTAGAGATCGCATTAGATGGAATTGGTAATGAATTATAAACCCAAAGAAAGAAAAATATTTGAAAGAACTTTAGAATTTGATGAGATCTTACCGGAATCCTTCATATCATGGTAATATTATATGTTTTTTTTTTCCCCGAGGGGGAGGGTACATATATTATGGTTAATCGTCAAATCAATGAATAATTGTTGGGACCCAAAATCCCTTTCTAAATGATTCCATAAACTTAAAAGAAGAGGCAGTGGAGAGAAAGTAACCTTCTGGGTTGGAAAAGGGTGAAGGGGAGGTGTCGGGAAATACAGGAAAAATAAATTTTTAGTCTGTGCAATAAGTAAAGTGCTTCATATTAATATTTACCAAATATTTATATATTGATAAACTAGTTTACTTTATATATATGTTTGGTAAGATTTTTTTTTTTTTAAAAGTTCCAAATATCTTTTTATGATTGTGTGTTTTAATTATTGAAAAAGGAATTGGCTTGGTACATGTGATGATTTAACATACAATAGCATCCACAGAAATAATGAGGAAAAAAAGAATACAACGTATGAAAGAAAGAACATGACAAATACCCTATGAAAGCATATAAGGTAAATAACAACGTAACATGGTATATATTTATGTTTACCTCTATTAAGACGACATAAAACTTCATTACACTTTCGATTTTTATATAAATCTTAAATCTTTTAGGGTAGTTGGAAAAGAATTGAGAAATCAAGTCGTTAATAATATAATTTTGAGTATAAGAAAAATAATTTTCCTTCACTGAATTGTTCTTCATTGAAGTATTTAAACTATTTTTGAGTATAAGAAAAATAATTTTTCTTAACTGAATTGTTCTTCATTGAAGCATTTAAATTATTGTTATTCTATTAATGCCAAACATAAAGTTAATGCTTCATGAAATTTCTCAAATAAGAGATTTTTTAAATGAACAAATAAAAAGGAACAAAAAGGTATAATAAAATATAAATCGTAAGATATTATGATAAATATGACATTTATATTAAAGTAATAAGACTATCTAATATTTAGTTTGGAAAATTTTATTGAATAAGATTCAAATTTATAATTTTAATTTCTCCGTTATTCATATTTTATAACTTGATACCAATTTTTTTTTTTTTTGGGGGTCTTAATATAAAATATGCTTTTTAAATGTGGCTTGCTGTTCGATATTGTTGATAAGACTCGATTGGACCGAAAGGAATCTAGTCCAAACCTCGGTTTAAGTGGTATCCGCAGGCCGAATGACGATAGTATCTGGCAAGGGAAACTCTAACGATGCATTATTTTGGAGGGTTTTGCAAGTAATACTATCCCTTGAGGAAAAAGCCTCCTTGATGAAAATGGGTGTCCACGGGTCTAAGTTTACCCACGAACCAGACCAATTCATACACAAAAATCTGGTTTGGGTTTTGGGTCAAGTAATTGGGTCTATAAAGGTAAAATCCAATTAACCTTCCCAATATTTTGTTCGGTATCAGGTTTAAAAATTAAACTCGTTACTCGTATAACCAAACCCTCATTTCTTTTTCTTTTTTTTTTAAATATTGTTAACATGGACTTATAGAGTGAAGAGAGAACCCTAATTTCCTCCACCCCCCCCAATATACATAGCGTCGCTCCACCTCCATTATCCTCTCTTCTTCGGCTTTTCCCTCTGACCCTCTCTCTTTGCTACCTCCCCTATTGCTGCTAGCCCACCGCACACCATTGCATGCATCTTGTTGTATATATATGGGTCTTAGTGTGTTTCAAACTTAGTTTGTCTATACGTATTTAACTATGGAAGAAGTCCCACATTGCTCATGAAAATGTTTTAATAAGCATTTATATATGATGGTACTTAACCAATAAATACCTTACGGTATTGAGATACAATTGTGGACTTGGGCCTTAGTTAAATACACACACGCGCCTCGCCTGGCCCGCCTCGCTCCGTCTGGTCTGCAAGGGCTGCTAAACTTTTATTACTCGCCAAATTTTATTTTTACCGCTGCAGCCTCTTTAATGCTCCAACGCTCTTTTCTTGACTCGTTACCCAACGGCTTTTTTCACTGCTATTCAGCGGCTCTTTACAATGACTATTTCTTTTCCCTATATAAACCCCGCCATTGCATAAATATATACACTGTCTCTTCATTCTCACTCTTCTCAAGCAATAGAAGCTACCCCTGCTTTATTGCGTTTTACCGCTCTTGCAAGATCTGGCCGCCAACGTCTTACGGATCATCGTGTGGACGAAGTTCCTGTGGAGACTCCAATGCCTAATCCTCGGGCGGTTAACCGTCAACGCCATTCCACCAGCATAGCTTTGGGTAGGCGAATTAAACCCTTAAGGACAAGGCCTTGCACGATTCGTGGGTAACCTTTGTTCTACTACATCTCATTGTTCTTTCAAGGTCGCTATTTTATTCTTATTATTTAAAGCTAAATTACTAGTATTCAAATTATTTTTCCCAACATTCTTAAGGGTTTAATTATGGATCCTAGTATTTTAGCTGCTGCTAAGGTCATTCCTGATGCTTCAAGGATTGAATCATTTGATGGAAATAATTTTAAACGATGGCAACACAAAATTTTAGAAGTTTTAGACTTTTCTCAAATCAGTTTTGTTTTACAAGATCCTAAACCGGAACATGATTCTGAAAATTATCAACAAGCCTTGAAGGATTGGGAATTGGCTGATAAATTGTGCAAACATAATATTTTAAGAGCTTTATCAAATGATTTGTATGATATTTATCACATTATATTCATGCAAAGGATATTTGGGATGCATTGATTCAAAAATATATTTATGAAGAAGAAGGTAGTAAATAATTCTTGGTTCATAATTATAATGCATTTCAAATGGATGAAAATAAATCTGTTGCTTCTCAAATTAATGAATTTACTAAGCTTGTAGATGAATTAGCTAAAGAAGGAGATATTACTCGCCTGGAAGGTTTGTATCTCAAACTCTTGTTGATAAACTACCTGAATCTTGGAAAGATTATAAAATGAATTTCATGCAAAAGAGAAAAGCTATGATATTGCAAGAAACCATTGTGCATATTAAGATTAAGGAGAAAAATAGGCTAATGGCTAGTGAACAAAATGATAAGGAAATGCATGCTAGAGTTAACATTGCTAAGGATATGCAGTCTAAAAATTCATCGTATGGCTCTAAAAATCATAACATTAGAGTTCATAAACCACATTTCAAGCATGATTCTAACCAACAACAAAAGAAGAATGGTGCTTGTTTTATTTGTGGCAAAACAGGTCATTTTGCATCTGCTTGTAGATTGAGGAGGAATAATCAAGGAGGCGGAAATAAAGGAGGAGGATCATCATCAAAGACAAGAGCAAATGTGGTGGAACATCAAGATGATGTTATAGTGGCAATGAGTGTCCTGAATGCATTTTAGTGAAGGAAGCCAAGGGATGGATTGTAGACTCTGGTGCCACAAAGCACATTTGTGCTAAGAAGGAGATGTTCTCTGAGTTTTCTCCTATAGAGGATGGGAAGGATTATGTTTACCTAGAAGATTCAAGCAAAATCTCAATCTTAGGTAAAGGAAAGGTGCTATTAAAAATGACATATGGGAAAACCCTTGTGTCACGTTCAAGTACTCTTTGTACCTGCCATTAAACATTGTCTGGTGTCGGTCCATCTTCTTAACAATGCCAATGTGAAGGTAACCTTTGATAGTAACATAGTTACCTTATCTAAAAATGACATATATATTGGTAAAGGTTATCTTAATGATGGTCTCAGATGTTTTGAATGTAGTTACTAATTACAATGAAGGAAGCTCTTCTTTTGCTTACTTGGTTGATTCTCTTGATGTTTGGCATGGTAGATTAGGACATGTAAATGTTCCTTATATCTTAAAATTAAAAGAAATGGGACTAATTGATAGATTGGATAATACTAGCTTGGATAAATGTGAAATTTGTGTAGAAACTAAAATAACTAAGAAACCATCTAAACAAGTAACAAGACAAAGTGAATTATTAGAGCTAGTACATAGTGATTTAGGAGATTTAAAGCACACAATGACAAGAGGTGGTAAAAGGTTTTACATAATCTTTGTTGATGATTATTCTAGATATACTAAATTATATCTGTTGAGATCTAAGGACGAGGCTTAGAGATGTTTATTAAATATAAAAATGAAGTAGAAAACCAACTTGGTAAGAAAATTAAAAGATTAAGAACAGATAGAGGAGGTGAATATGAATCAAACTCCTTTAATGAGTTTTGTGAACAACATAGTATAATACATGAAACAACTCCACCTTATTCACCTGAATCTAATGGTATAGCCGAAAGGAAAAATAGAACTCTTAAAGAAATGATGAATGCCTTGCTTATTAGTTCTGGGATTACCTAACTATATATATGGGGGAAGCTATCCTCTCCTTGCTATATACAAAATAGCGTACCGCATAAGAAACTTAGTAAAACACCTTATGAGCTCTGGTTTGATAAACAACCTAATTTAGGACACTTGAAAGTGTGGGGGTGTTTAGCTAAGGTAATGTTGCTGCACTCCTAAGAAAAGGAAACTTGGTTCCAGAACATGTGATTGTGTGTTTATTGGATATGCTCAAAATAGTGTTTCATATAGATTTCTTGTTGTCAAAAGTGATGTGTTAGAACATAATTCCATAATTGAATCTTGTAATGCATCATTCTTTGAGCATGTATTTCCTATGAAAACTAAAGAAAAGCATAGTAGAAACTCACATGAGAATATATCCGAGGATATAGTTGATCAAAATGATAATGAATTGAGAAGGAGTAAAAGAACAAGGAAAGAAAAAGATTTTGGTGATGACTTTTATGCTTATCTTGTTTCTGATGATCCTTTAACTTATAATGATGCTATTACATCTATTGATGCTTCTTTTTTGGAAAGATGCTATACAAAGCCGAGATTGAATCTATTATGGCCAATCATACTTGGGAATTAGTAGATTTACCACCTAAGACAAAACCTATTGGATGTAAATGGGTATTTAAGAAAAATTAAAACCAGATGGTAGTGTAGATAAATATAAGGCCAGGTTGGTAGCTAAGGGATACAAGCAACAAAAGAATCTTGATTACTTTGATACTTATTCTCCTGTTACTAGAATTGCATCTATTAGAGTTTTGTTTGCCATTGCATCTATCTATAAACTTGTTGTGCATCAAATGGATGTGAAAACCGCATTTCTCAATGGTGATCTTGAAGAAGAAATCTACATGGAACAACCTGAGGGATGTGTGGTTAAGGGCAAGGAGAACAAGGTGGGGCTATTTCTTGGAAGTCCACCAAACAGACTTGTATTGCCAAGTCCACTATGGAGTCAGAATTTATAGCTTTAGAAAAGACAGAATGTGAATGGTTGAGAAACCTATTGGTGGACATACCATTATGGGATAGAACACAGTCATCCTGCGGTCTATTCATTGTGATTGTCAAGCTGCCATTGCCCGAGCAAAGAACAAAATATATAATGGAAAAAGTAAGCATATCAGACTGAGACATAATATTGTAAGGCAGTTGATTGAGAACAATGTGATATCCATGGATTTTGTAAGGTCAGAAAAGAACTTGGCTGACCCATTGATTTGCCACTTACTAGGACGCTAGTAAGTGAAACATCGAGGGGGATGGGGACTCGATGCCTATAACTTAAGGCGGTATGATGGAAACCCAACCACTGTGATTGGAGATCCTACGAAGGTGGTTCAATGTGGTAAACTAAGTCATACGAGTCTCATAAAGGGTATTGTCGCTTACTATTTTCTGCCAAATATATGAGATGATTGGTGAAGAGTTCCTCCCTATGATGTATGACAAGATCAGCATACCTTGGTGTTTTAGGATGAGCAAAGCTCTTAATGGATCCATAGCCTCAATGTGGGGGGTGGGGGTATTCACGTAGCATACTCACGATGGATGCCACCTAAGGGAGAGTGAGACGCAGGCCGCTCTTCCATGAGTATGGGCATAAAACTCTCAGAGCTCTCATGATTCCGAGGATAGCGCATGGCCTTAATGCGCAAAAACGGCTAAGAGCAAGATATCTTATGGGATGTTGTGGTTGGTGGGACGTGCGTTCAACCGTTATCTTAGAAGTTTGGTTCAAAGAGATTTCTACCAAATTTCCTGTGAGTTGTCACACCCACTGCATTCCCTAAGGTGAAGTTCAAATCCTTTGGATACTACACTAAAGCATAACATTCCTATTTATTCCTCTAAGTTTGAAACATGTGGGGGATTGTTGTATATATATGGGTCTTAGTGTGTTTCAAACTTAGTTTGTCTATACGTATTTAACTATAGAAGAAGTACCACATTGTTCATGAAAATGTTTTAATAAACATTTATATATGATGGTATTTTTAACCCAGAATACCTTATGGTATTGAGGTACAATTGTGGACTTGGGCCTTAGTTAAATACACACACGCAGCTCGCCTCCCGCCCTGCCTCGCTCGTCTGTCTGGGCACAAGGTGGGCTCGCTGCCAAACTTTTATTACTCGCAAATTTATTTTTACCGTTGCAGCTCTTTAATGCTCCAACTCTTTTTCAGCCGACTGCTACCCAACTCTTTCTCGACCGTTATTCAACGGCTCGTTTACAACAGCTATTTCTTTTCCCTATATAAACCCTGCTACATTGCATAACATATACACCTATCTCTTCATTCTCACTCTTCTGCGCAGTAGAAGCTACTATTCGCTTTATATTGCGTTTTCGCCTTGCAAGATCTGGCCGCTCAACGTATCGATCAACGTGCGACGAAGTTCCTGTGGAGACCCACGCCTAATCCTCGGGAGGGTTAACCGTCAACGCCATTCCACCGAGCATAGCTTTGGGTAGGGGCTGAATTAAACCCTTAAGGACAAGCAATCGCACGATTTTAGTAACCTTGTTCTACTACATCTCATTGTTGCTGTCATTTTATTCTTATTATTTAAAGCTAAATTACTAGTATTCAAATTATTTTTCCCAACACATCTCTCTTCCTCCATTTGCATCTACACAAAGCCACGAAGCTCCATTTGACATCCTCAATTTCGCATCCTCCACCACCGCGATAATGAGAAAGAAGCCACTGCCACCGTCGTTGCATTCCAATTCTCCACGAAGACAAATAAGTCATCACTCAACTACAAAGAAGCTCTGCTGTCAGGAAGCCCTCGGACCCTGGGTAGCTTGCTCCTCAATATATGTGAGATTATGAGATTCAATAAGAAAATATAATTTTAATTTTTTAAAACAGGGGATTGAGTGTCTTTGAGTGTGTTCTGTTTTGTGATTGAGTGATTTTGTATACATGAGTGATTTATAATACCAACCTGAGTGTTTGACCTGATCCAACCCAAAAGTGTTTAGGTTGGGTTGGTTCGGGTTGAATGGTAAAAATTCTAGAACCCTATCCAACCCAACTTGAGCCTATTTAATTGATTTGGATATTTTTTTCCCTTTGAACCCAAACTATGCACACCCCTATTGATGAAGGAGCCTTCATCAAACGGGAACTTTCCTCAGTAAGAAAACCAGCAAAGAGTAGAAGAAGTTCACATAACCCCCCATTACACTAATTAGGATAAAAAAATAATTAGGAGATATTGATCTTGACATTTAATGCATGGCAACAAAGGTCATCTTTTAGGATACCTTAACCTCATACTTATAAACAACAAATAAGCTCAAAATGGTTAGTATAATAAGTTAGTATGAAAAGATATCTTTTTGTCTTTCTCATACAAACATACCTAGATTATACCATGTTAAAATACTAATAATAATAATATATTACGAATAGAAGAATAAAGAGAAATAAGAAAAGAAAAGAAGAATCTTCTTCTCCCAAGCCTAGACACCCATGAAGAGCATCTGGTTCACTATCAAAGCAACTATTGTTGAGTTTTCCATTGTCTCTCAAGTTTAGGAACAAGCCTTTGAGACAGGAACTAGGCATCAACAAATATGTATAACTTTTATAGTGCGTGGTTTTACTCAATTAGTTTAATAACCTTCTTTCTATATTATGTTTTATCGTTTCTTTGGTCAGTAAGTATAATATGTTTTATCTAATTTTGCATTAAACTAGTTCGCATTTTTTTGGTGGTCAAAAAATAATTTGTATTGTTCACTTAAAAAGACTTGGTGTCGGCATGGACCAAGTTAAGGTCAAGATCAAGTCCAAAAATTATACCCAATGGAGTAGTGGTGTTCAAATTCCAACCCAATCCGGCAACTAATTTTGGTTGAGATTTTTTTTTTTGTTGTTTTTTATTTTTGGGGGGGGGGTGGGTTGTTTAGGTTCTCAGATATTAGAGTGAGTTTCTGAACAAGAAAAGACATTAGACTTAGTGCATACAACCTTGATGATGTTATGCGATCTTTTAAAAAAAATATTAAAGAGTAAACATTTTTGGGTGAATTTATTTACCAAAACCAGGTGATATATATATTGACTCTAAATTATACTGTTTTATTCTATCTAATTATTATTCTTATTTTTTAAAAAATCAACATTTTTTTCTAATCTAGGGGAACTACTAAATAATTTTTTTATTTATATTATATATATTTTGATACATTATCAGTATAAGAACTTTTACATTATCATCTAATTATATGTTATTATTTGCATGACTATTGAGATAATAATTATAAAAATTAAATATTTTTATTGATACAACAATATATGATCAATTGATTATGTAAAAATATTTTATATTAACATTTAATAGTATATCAAAACTAAATTATATATATAATTTTATTTTTAATTTTTTATGCTATTATATTTTATTTGAATTTTTTGTTATTTTTTATTTTATTATTGTATAAAATTGTTTTATTGTTATTTTTTTATATTAAATAATTATATTATGTTATATTACATTTATTAAATAATTATATTATTAACATAATTAATAATATAGTTATATTAAATATTATTATATTTAATTACTATAATGTTATAATTTTTCATTATATTTTTTATCTCTAATATAAATTCTATTCTATTATATTCCTAAAAAAAAATTATAACATTGGCCATCTTTTAAATTTTGTAACATTTTTGTTAGTCAGTCAAACTTTCGAGGTGGAGGATTCGTTACTCCCTTCATGTTAGTGAGTAACGTTACTCCACCACCTAATTACTCCCTAAAATTTTTACTATCCCCATCCGTCTCTTTTTACCTTTCTCTTCCTCTTCTCCATGGCTATTGCTGCCACCACCATACCAACTCCGACGGATCTAAGCTCCAACACCGCTATCGCAACCAAAAACATTCTGCTACATCCACTTTGATACTGGCCATTGCTTCTCCTTTGCCAATGTTCACCGCCTCTACCACCAAGTTATAGTGCTTCCCCCCGTTGCTCACAAACCCATTGTTCGATGTATAGAAGTTCATGGTGGAGATGACAATAAACGTCTGTAGGTCTTACAAGAATCGCAAGTTGAAGCACATCATAGATCTAGCCTTCATGAGGTTGTACCTACATGCACTACCCATCACTCGCATCCTCCGCCTTGACCACCACTGCCAGCATCCTTGGCACTTCTCTTCTATGACCTCAAATTGGAACACGTGTTACTGCACATCATGTTCAAAAGCCCTCATCTTTCTTCATTTTCAATTTTTAATTGTTTCTCTATATTTCTTGGTTGGAATCACTTTATAAATTTTAAATTTTTTATTTTTTATTTTTTTCTTTGTATTTGGTCTTTAAACTTGAACTGTATATGTTGTTTTTCATAAAAGATAAAACTTTGAACCAGATTGAACTTGGGTGATATGGTTAGTGTATTTTTTTCCCTCCTTAGAAGTTTTATTGCTGTGTTTGGGTATTTTGCTTTTGGTGATTGGAGAGAAAACTCTAGTTCTATTTTGGATTGCTATGGAATGGGAAGCTCGAAGACCATATTGAAGTTTTTTGAATTATTAATTGTATATGCTGTTCATGGTGGTTCGTGTTCACCTACGAGGGAAAGTTGAGGTGGACTTCACCTACGATATGGGGTTAGCGGAGAGTTTGGTGTGGTAGCTATTGGTGAAGGTGAAGCTACATATCAGCTAAAGAACCACGAGGTGATGGGCAAGAGAAGGGAAGAGGAGGGACAAAGAAAGGATAGATTTGTAATTCAAAAAATTATTTAATTTTTTAAATTAAATTTATTTATTATATCTATTTAATCTGAACTATTTATTTATTTTAATATTAAATCTAATGATACTAAAGAGGTGGAGTAACATTACTCCCAAACATGAAGGAGTATCAAATCCTTCACCAACTTTTAGATTTAGGTCAACCTAAACGAGTTCTTAAATGGTTTGTTGTTGAAATCGTTATTGAGGTGGTTTTTTGATGAAAAATGATAAAAAAATAATTGACTTACCATTTTATCCTCACTAATGTCAATAAAATTACTACAATTTCCTTGCCACATTCTTCTTCGACTCCCTTCCTCCTTCTTACTCCATTCCTTTTTCTGCGCCCCCACATCTCCCAAAAGTGCCAAACCATAATGCTCAATGTTACTTCTTCCCTTCAAAAACCCATCAAGTTCTCAACTTGATTTCTCCTTCTCCACCAAGTTGCAAAAACCAGCCACCACCACAATCATGAGGCACCAAAGCTCCAACCCCCAACCACCACCACCACCATTGTCGCATCCCTACCATCACGGATATGAAGGTTGGCTTGTAGATTTGAAGGTCTAGCGTGGCAAACGGCCCAAGGATGCTGACGGCGACTTAAGCAGGAGTTGTGGCAACAACGAGGGGAGCATGAAGGTTCAGCAGCCCATGGAGCAATGACAACGACCATTGGGGGACAGTGATGGAGGCCCGAGAAATGGGTGATGGGCCATTGGCGGCCTGACGATGGTTGTGGTTGGACACTGAATTTGTTAATGAATGTACCCAAAAATAAAATAAAAAAATTTGATTCTGTTGTGGTTTTACTTCTATTTTTAATTTGTGCTTTGTTTTGTTGTTGTTGTGCTGCTATTGTTTTGCCTTGGTTAATGGAGAATAAGAGGAGCTTGAAGGTGCCTAGCCGAAGAGGGAAGAAGGTTATGGCGCCACCGAGGTTGGAGGAGGGGGATGATTGCACCGGCACAAGTGCGAGTGACAGTGGGGTGGGCAGCGTGGCTGTGGCTTATTGACAGGGTGGTAGCAATGGTTAAGAAGTTAAAAAAATAATGAAGGATAGAATCGGGAAAACTAATGAGATAATAGGTGTGTTTGTTTGTGATTTTTTTGGCAAAAAAATTAGCTTTCATATATTTGGATAATTTTTTAAAAAAATTATAATGTTAAAAAAATCTACTTTTAGCTTTTTTATAGAAGTTAAAAAAAGTAGTTTCTGAAAAAAAATTAGTTTTCAACTTTTTTTAATGCGTTTATTTTAATTTTTAGAAAAAGTAATTATAAAATTTAAATTTTATATATAACTGAAAAAGTTAAAAATTGATTTTTTTTTTAGAATTTACTTTTTTCAACTTTTACAAAAAAAAATATTGAAAACAGATTATTTTAAGAGAATATGATTATCTTTTGAAAATTATCTAAATATATAAAAATTAATTTTTAATAAAAAAATAATTTTTTGTCAAAAAAATCACAACCAAACACACTCTATAAAAATTTAAGTTTAGTAATAATTTTTTTTTAAAATCAAAACAAACGCATCTATGATTTGAAAAAATAAATATAAATATAAATTATTATAAGATTTTTTTATATAATAAAAGGTTTTAATCTGAATCGTATGATCAAATCTAAAGGACAAAAGTCAAGGTCCACGAAAGTCACAAACTTGACTAGGACCATTGTAGAACTCACGGTCAACCTAAACATGTCCCATCAGGCATTCCCTTACATCAAAAGGTTTATGACAGCACCTTATAACCCCTGTCTCTTTCACTATCTCTGGCATATTGAAGTTCCAAAATCCAAAGCACAAGCTCATAATAATCTCCAATGGCTTGCCTACTCAACATGGTTTCGATTTCACCAAGAATATCATCAACCACAAGAACCGCATCAGTTCAAGCTCGACCTCTTCTAAAATCATTGTTTTCTGTCTCATTCAGCAGTAAGATGACTCAAAAGAGCTCTTTTCTTTTTCTTTTTTTTTTTTCCTTTTTAGTTGCTCGTAGAGTGAACTGTTGAGGTTCTCAAACACCCTTTTGGGTTTACTTTATGTATTCCTATATCCAACATGTTAACTGATCCTGCTTCTTCATTGTTTCTCGCTTCTCAGCAACCAACATAGTTAAGAGTTGCAGTTTTATACTTTTGCTGTGTGTTAGTTTAATGGGTTCTCAAATTCTTGGTGTTTATGTGGACATTGCAGGGAGGAGACTAACCATTAGAGCAGCAGAAAATGATGGAAACGAAGGTGTTTTTTTGGTTTTATGGTTTCATATTATTGCTCATTTTCCATTGTTTAGTGTTTTTCACAAAGAGGTTCTTGTGGGGTGTTTGAGCAGTTGAATCTCAGGCACCGGCTAAAACTGGTTCAAGCTTCAATCAGCTTCTTGGTATTAAAGGAGCTGCCCAAGAAACAGTGAGTCAACCATGTTACAATTTCTTCTTTTTTCATTGTCTTATTTAGATCTGCGATTTTTTTTGTTAGCATTAGAACATTTGTTTTCACTTTTTCAATATGGATGCTTGAAGTGCTCATAATCAGATTTTATCTGGCTGTAATAAAGTGATGGTGAAGTACAATCAGGACTTATAGGATATGTAATTTCTTCAGCCATTTAAATTTGAGAAGTAGAACGGATGAAAAGCATACACTTGCCATGGGTTTCTTCCATAAACTTTTTGGCTAAACTGCAAAAGGTAAAAAGTATATGTAGGGCAGAAGAGAGTGAATTTAATAGGAGCAAGTGAAGCCATTAGGTTTTGATAATGGCATATTTTACAATAATCGGTCAACTACTTTTTATGACATAGGTACTTCTCTCCTTGGAGATCAGGGTTTGCAAATTTCTGTTGCCAGAAACATTATTAGCTTTCCATAGGGCTATTCCATTTAACACCTAAAATATATAAGATTGGATTCAACAGGTTGAAGGGTTGAAGAAGAGTTGTTATCTTGTCCAACTAAAATAAGAAGAGTTGTTGTATTGATATTTTAGCTTAGTATTTTGAGATACAGCAAGTAAAAAAATTCGGCTTTAAATTACTAACAATTATTGGCATTCGTGAGTACATTGCTTTGTTGCATCATAAAAATAGTGTAATGATCAGATAAGTGTTTATGAAACATACCTGTATTTGATAATTATTGTGCTCTATGTTGTGCAGAATAAATGGAAGGTTCGTCTTCAACTTACAAAACCTATCACTTGGCCTCCATTAGTTTGGGGTGTAGTTTGTGGTGCTGCCGCCTCTGGTACTTAATTTTAGCAATACATTGATATGTGACATGCATGGTCACAATACTATGATAATAGTTTAGAAATGGTCGTCTCAAAGTTCTCTATTAAATGCTTCATTCTTCGTGGAATACATTCATATATGTGATACAACTTCTCAAGGCTCTGAATCAACTTTGCCCTATGTGTAGGAAATTTCCATTGGAATTTTGAGGATGTTGCTAAATCAATTGTGTGCATGATGATGTCTGGCCCATTCCTGGCTGGATATACACAGGTTAATTTTTATTTTTTTTATTTTTGTTTTTATTATTATTATTATTTGTATATATAAAGTCTTAACAGTTGCTATTGGACGGTAGTAACAAATTGACATGATGTCAAGTTGTTGGGCTGGCTAATTTTTCAGACCATGAATGATTGGTATGACAGAGAAATTGATGCAATAAATGAACCTTATAGACCAATTCCTTCAGGGGCAATATCTGAGAATGAGGTGCGTTGCAAAATTGAGACTGATATGTCATTTCCTGTTGCTACTTTTTTATCTTCATTTAATTTTTTAATATGTTGCTCAAATTCTGCAGGTGATAGCTCAAATATGGTTGCTGCTACTAGGAGGTCTTACCTGGGCTGGTATATTGGACATATGGGTGGGTACTGTACACAATAGTCCCATGATCCATCTCTTCTGAGTGTAAATTACTATAAGCTTGGTTGCTAAAATCTTCTCCTTTATAGGCAGGGCATGATTTCCCTATAGTTTTCAACCTTGCTTTGGTTGGATCCCTGCTGTCATATATATATTCTGCACCTCCTTTTAAGGTAGTTTTCTTGTTTTCTTTTCAATTTTTCTCGTTCATTATTTGTATATTCTATTCCATTTTTATCCTACGGTCGTTTGTCTAAGCTCTACATGTTTTTCTAGTTAAAACAAAATGGATGGATTGGAAACTTAGCCCTGGGAGCAAGTTACATCAGTTTGCCATGGTGTGGTACATTTGACAACTTGCTGCTATAGATTTAATCTGATACCCTGGATTGTGAAGACTTAGTTAATTCATTGATTTGGTCTTGACCTATCTATTGAGATAAATGAGTTCCGAAGAGCAATGGTGCTTAGGTTTCCTGTGCAAGATATACCTTAGAGGCCAAGAATTTTATTTTATTTTTTCTAAATTAAGAAATAACATTTCTTTTAACTTGGGTAACCCTGTGGCCATTTTATCAACTGAGAGTCACATTTAAACTGATCTTGTTTGATTTAATTCGAAGTTCTATGTTTCCGGATTTTCACTTTGTTTCATAAGTCCTTGATCAATTTCTTTCTGACAGGTGGGCTGGTCAGGCTTTATTTGGGACTCTTACACCAGACATAATTGTTCTCACACTCCTATATAGCATAGCTGGAGTATGTAACACATGCTCAGTGGCATTTTGTTAGATATAACAATATGTCAAATGATACCTTAAACTGGTTGTTAATATTGTTTGCTATTATCACATTGTAGTTTGGGGTTGGTATTGTTAATGACTTCAAAAGTATTGAAGGGGATAGAGCTCATGGGCTTCAGGTACGCTTTATTATCCTTTGACTTTCATTAGCTACAATCTGAACTTTTCTATGTCTCAGAAATTTTAATAATTCACATTCATTGAAGTAGCTACTGACTTCTATTGGCAATCTTGTTTGATTAGTCTATTCCAGTTGCTTTTGGTGCTCAAACTGCAAAGTGGATATCTGTTGGCGCTATTGACATTACACAAATATTTGTTGTTGGTACATTTTGATCCCTCATACATATACGAATAATTAGACTATATAAATCTATATTATATAGTGACTTGGCTGTTTTACTTACTATGACGATTTGTGGATTACTATATAAACCATTTGTGGATTACTATAGTGTTTGATTTTTGCTTTCATTTGTTTTCAAGACCAAAGGTGTACTTAGTTATAACATGATGGCAATTGTTTGTGTTGTCATAGTCAAGTTTAAGCTGTCAAAATTCTTTATAAATTAGGTATCAAGAAATTCAATTGCTGGTAATAATAAATTGCTCCTTATACAACGAAGTTACATATTGTTGGCATCAGCATGACTGGTGAAGTGAAAAATGGCAGGTAGAGGCAGTACTAGTAATCAACAGAGAATTAATGGAGATCAGCTATTTAGAAGAGGTCACGAGGAATTTTGTTTTGCTTCCTTTTATCTATTCAATGAAAGAAGTGCCAAGGGAAATTCAGTGAATAAATGCATTTTGAAACATACCATATTGCAAAAGGTGTCATATTAATCTTCATTTTTCCTAAACAAAAACAACAGATGGTCCTAGAATATCATAATGTAATTTTTTTTAATCTTCGTACAGACACTCTTTGTTCATTTTGTTGCTAAGAATTTACTGAGATAAATGATTATGTTTCAGATGATTTAGTGTGTCATATTTTTTGGTAAAGCAGTCTTTTTCATTGGTAACCGACAAAATTGGATCACATTCCAACGCAAAGAATTTTTAATGACATTTATGGTTTTAGGATATCTGCTTGGGGCTGGTAAACCGTACCATGCATTGGCTTTGCTTGTCTTAATAGTTCCACAGGTCGTATTTCAGGTAAAGTGTACATGTTACACATTTTCCTTTTGAATTGTGTTAATTATCTTCTACTTGAAAAAATTGTATGCAATCTTGTGACTTGATCCCTATTAATACTTGCTAAGTTTTCTGTCTATCTAAATTTATGGTGGCATCTCAGTGGTTCTTATCGTCTTGTGCCTTGCAGTTCCAGTACTTCCTCAAGGACCCTGTGAAATATGATGTTAAATATCAGGTATATATTCATCCTTAAAATGTTTAACTTCTAATACATAAGCATGACAAAGGGAATCTGAACTATGAACCATCTAAAGAAGAACATGGCATCTTTTTAGAGTAACTTATTCCAATCTCATTTTAACGTTCTCAATGCTTCCAGGCTAGCGCGCAGCCATTTCTCGTGCTTGGTATGTTGGTTACTGCTCTAGCAACTAGCCACTGATATTTAATGTGCAAAAGTTATTACATACAAGGGCAAGAAGTTCATAGAATTAAGATGAAGAAGGGAATCGACGGTAGCTTTTGTTAGGAGCTATACATTCACGCCAGAGTTTTTGTTAGCCACGCCAGTATTAAGTTTACTCATACAATTTTTGAGTAAATTTATACTTTAATCCTGAAAGGTTTTCCTTTAATATTTTAGTTTTAAAAAAATTAAATCTATATATTTTAGCCCTCAAAAAATTTCATGTCAAACATATTAATACCTATAATAGAAAAGTCATATACATCTTAGTTCCTGGAGCATCAATTTTTAATATATTAGTCCCTGAAAAAAATATGCTTTTAACATAATCTTTAGTTCCAAAAATAATAATAATAATAATAAATTGGCTTTTAACATATTAATCTTTTTAGGGACTAAAGTTAAAGTGTATACAATTTTTCTGTAAAGAGATTAATGTACTTAACGTAAAATTTTTTGAGAATTAAAATGTATGTATTTAATCTTTTAAAAATTAAAGTGATAAAATAAAAAGGATTAAAATATAGATTTATTCTTAATTTTTCTGTTGTTTCCCTTTAATTTTTATTTTATTCTCTTTTATCCACTTATTCAAGTTTTGATTTCTATGTTGAGAAGAGTATCTTTTTAGGAAGCTTTAAAAAGACAATGAATTGTACAAAATTTTGACACAATGACACAATTTTCCTTTCATGGTTTCATATACTATAACAGGGCATATTTACCCTCAGACCCTTTCAAATATGCCAACTGTCAAAGGCTATCGTATCTGGCGAATGCTATGATGCACCTCATTTTGAGAGATGCATCATGCACCTTGTATAATTAATGGTCAGATGTGAGGGTGCATCAATACACCTTCACATCCATTAAAATTTTATAGCGATAATGCACTCACATCTGACCATCAATCATACAAGGTGCGTGATGCACCTCATCATAAACAAACCCAAATTTGAGATGTAAATTCCGTGACTTTTCCCTTTGCTTCACGTATTCCACAGCTCATATTGTACTCGTTTTCAACTTTTTGTGTTCATTACACTACTCAGGAGAAAATTTATACAATTGTATACACAATATGAAACATGGCTTAATTAGTATTTTTTCCGTTACAATTTATCTGTTTATTTAAATAATTTAATACATTTTCAAAACAATTAATTAGGATACAAAAAAAAAGGCTTAACTATTTGTGCCATATCTTGCATACGGCGTTTCAGTGTCGTGTTAGTTTCTGTTCATCCTCTTTATGCCCCGTATTCGAAGGCAAATTCTTAAATGGGCATACTAAGTTAGTGAGTTGCATAGTCCTAAATAAAATTATGATAAAAAGAATAATTAAATTATTATTTTATCTTTGATAATAACCCTGAAATTATTATTTGGCGCATTGTCTGGTGAAGCGGTCGATGAGTGCTTCACAGTGAAGTGTTGAGTTGGATGAATAGAGATGTTACGTCTGGCTTGTAGGGGGCAGTATGCAGTCAAACATAATTAAGGAGGTACAGTACCAATAATGAGATACACCGTTTTAATTAGCTTTGAAATCTTATGTAAAAAAATTCTAAAAAACATGAGGTTGTTTTTCAGTGTGACCATCTTCAATCAACCCTCTCGCCGTCAATGAATAAACTATGAAGGTGGTAATCCTCACCATGTAGCCACTGTTCCAGTTCCTTTTCCAGTTTGTTATTTGGTGTTGAGAGGAATATCAATGCTTATTTTTCAGTATGTGAGGTATTTTGAAGTCTATATTGTTGAGATGTGTGGGTTGGTTTTGGTGATTGCTTGGTCGGACATTTTATCCAATTGGGGTCTTTTGCTATTCAATGGAAGAATTAATTTTAGGGGTAGATTGGGGTTGAGATATGACAATCAAAGTTGTTCCTTCACAATGCGTGACTCCTCCTGAGGAACAAAGCTTCCCCTAGTGAGCGCAGTCCTTCATAGTTTGAGGTTGAGTTGCCTTCTTGGAGTAGCAACAGCGGAACAAGCGATGCGGATGGGTTGCCGATGGGAAGGAACTAGGCCGCACAATGGTTTCAACAATGACTTTTTGTTTTGGAAAATTAATTTAAACTAAACTTATCATTCCCACTCCTGCTTATCGATGCCTCCTCTACGTCGATGTTGCCAGCATCAATTCCACCTGGGCTGCAATGGTTCGCCTTCCTTCGCAGTTGATGGTCCAAGTTCGAGTGGTAAGATGGGAACACAAACGGGAACATCTCCTGCACGACGGTCAATATCACTTTCGCCGTTTGTTCATCGATGGCGATAATGTCGGCATAAGGAGTTGAAGATGGTCACAATTGAACTTGGTTTTTTTTTTGTTTTTTTTCAGATTTCAAAAGTCAGTTTACAAAACCAATTGAAACGGTGCACTTCGATCCCTTCCATTGACTAGTTACACTACTAAGTCGAAGCTGTGCATTTCATTAACACTGTTTTACCCATCCTAATCAATTTTGACTAGCTATTGCCAGCACAACACTTGTAACATTGCAGTTGGCTCAACTCAGCACTTCACCATGAAGCACATCATGAATGCTTCACTAGAGAATCCCCCTCGCCTTTATTCTTTTCCTCCTCCACTGAATTTTTTCTCCCCTATCTTCATGTCCCCCCACTGTTAGCTCCCTGCACTTCTGGTGTCTCCTTCCTTCTTCTTGCAGCGTCTTCAAACTCGTATCTTGACACTTACTATTGCTCTCACTCCTCTATGGCATGCACATCCCCAACCTTGTGCCTTCATAGCCACCAATTCTTTTCGCGGAGGTCGCCTTGCACCCCCTATTTGTGCTAGCCACCAGGCATCCTTCTATCATCACCATCACACCACATACTCCACCCCGTGCAACAACAACGGCCTTGCGACCCCCACTGACATCTTGTAGCATTGGGCACTCATTGGAATCCTACCTCGGCAACTACTTTCGTGTCCTCATGATTCACCACAAGGTGCTGCGGGCCATTGGGAGGTTCCTAAACACCCCGCTCGTTGCCTCCAAGCACAGTCGATTTACCAACACGAATCGCGACTGCATCAACAAATGTGTCAACAAGATCATGAATCTATCTCAATTTATCGATATCCTCGGTGTCCAATAAAGGAAAATGGTGGATCTAAGGTGGAGGTAAATAGTGGTGGAGCATCTGAGGCAGGGCAGAAGCATGTGGCGTTGAACGGCTGAGACTGGGTTGAAGAGGAATACCATTGTTTTTTTTTTTTAGTAATTTAGTTTATTTATTGTGGGCAAGTTGTCAAGACGAGTTATTGGATCAGGTTGAGTCAGGAACACCTATTATCGGGTTAGGCAAGTTTTGTCGCTCTAATTAGTGACTAAAATGGACTAGGTTGGTATCATAATAAAAAAATAAAATTACTTTTTGACCTTTATATTTTGTTTAACTTTCTCCTCTCTCTCTCTCTCCCTACATTATGGCAGTCCCCCTCTCCCCATCAACCACCTCAATAGTCCGTTACTCCTCCGGCTAGCAACCACCTCACTACGCTAGCGGGTGTGACGGGTGAATGATTTGCCCATTTTTTTCATCCAATCCATACTCAAAAAAATTGTTAGATATGTTCGTCAGACATAAAAAATCTGGAAACTAAGGGTGTGTTTATTTTTAAGTTTGATCAGACTCCAAACGCTAGTCTAGTGCTCATTGAAACTTGTGCCTTTTCGTTTGGACACTTTATGGTGGCTCTACTTTAATGGGATTATCATCTCAAACCCTAGTTTACATGAAAGTAAAATTTATTGCTTCTGTATTGGGGGCTTTACTTTCTATGTTCTTTCAACATTAATATTACTATTTTATCCTTAAAATATCAAATAATTTATTTTCTTGTATTTTATTTGTCCTTTAATATTTATTCCCTCTTTTTGTAATTTCACATATAAAAGTGATTTTAACTAAGACTATCCAAACAATATTCATTATGATATAATCACTTTTAATGTAAAAGCTTTCAAACATAAATAATGTTGATACTAACTCTCTTTTGATTAAAATCAATTTTGTAGAATCAAGTTAGGACAAATCTCGTTTGTAAACTCTAATCCAAACACACACTAAGCAAATTATGTCACATAGGTGTCACAAGATGGATGCAAATCCATAGGGCATGAAAAGTTTGTTCCATTTTTGTGTTGCAAATGAGCTAGGATGTTGGCGGAGGAAAAGAACATGAGTGCTAGGAACACAGTATGAAAGGGGAGGAAGAAGAAAGCCATTATTGTCAAGTTTGGAATACCAAGGGTAGTGAATGAATTGGAAGGAAGAGAGAAAAGAAAATTTATTAACAAAGACAATCAACATAGTTGATATGGATGTTGGTGACACTGGTTGCGGAGCACTCTAGTAATGGCATGATGTGGACCAGCAATGGTGGCTAGTCGGTCGTGCAGCGAAAATCTGGGCAATGAATGAGATAGTAGCTATGTTTCAAAAATGGTACTGGTCAAAGTGTGTGGTTCATGCGTAGCAAAGCGAGCTCTTAAAGGTTGGATGTAGTGTTGGTGAAGCGATGCATGGTTGTGGCTAAAATTAGGGCTAAAATTATGACTTGACCTGATGACTCGTCTCGACTTGAAGCTTATTGAGTTGGGTTCAAGCTTTAAAACTTTGACCCAGTGCATTTTTGGGTTGAGTTCACATCATATTTTGGGTTGTCTGACACAGTCCGAAGTCACATAATTCCTTAAAAGCTATATTTTTTTAAAACAAAATTAGTGATAAATTATGAAACTTTTATACTTCAATTAATATGATTACATAACACGATGTTAATTTTGTATCAAAATAATTTGTTTAAAAATATGTGTTGCAAAATATATGTTGAATTTTATTTCTAACTTCTAAAGTTTCATGACTTTACTATGCATAAGACTCAAATTTGTATATTATCTAAATGTCCGATTGACCTGATTTGATGCAGCCAATTTTCAAGTCATTATCGGGTCGGGTCCAGGTTGTAAGAAATGGTTTGGTCAAAAGTTCAAGTCAAGTTTGGGTCTAGTTCAACTAGGTCGAATTCGTTCCTTATACACCCCTGGCTAAAATGGTGGGTAAGAGTTTTGCAGGTCATGAAAAGTGGGAGTCATAGGGAAGAAGATGGTGGTGTGCGATGGTGAGATTGGTAGTGCAAATGGTTGTGGCTGAAGACAGTGGAGCATGGTGCTTTTGAAAAGTCTATGATCATTAATAAAATAAGTGACAAGAATGGAGTCCCTAAAGACCACTATAGTTTCTATGGACAAACAAGGAAAGAAGGGAATATCTTCGGTAAATTTAGATATCGAAGAAATAGGACCTATGCATCCTAAAGTCAAATCTCCCTAGAGAAAGGTATTAGCACCTCGCTTGCCCATAATTTTGAGTTCTCCACATCAGGGTCGCTGGTCACCGAATAACAAGTTTCAACGGTGAAGGAGGAAGAGCCTGGGCTTAATTCTTACGTCATTTTGATGTTGAAAGAAGAGATTTCGCATTGATTAAAATGATTAATGATGAGAAATGGGGAAGGTTTTATGAGAAAAGATTGAGACAAGATGCAAAATGAATGCATTATGGTAGCTATTGAATGTGCTTTTATGGAGAAAAAAGGAAGCTCGAATGTTGCAAAGAGTTGGCGAAGAGGATGAATAATGACGTGATAAGTATATATAGGGCCCGTTTGTTTAAGATTATGAGAGAAGTATTTCTTTAAAAGCAAAAGTAGAAGCAAAAACAGAAGCAGAAGCAAAAAAATATTGTGTTTGGATGTAATTATAGAAGTATTTTTTATTAGAATCAGAAGTAGTTAAAATGTTTGAATATAACAAATATAAAAGTACTTTTTTTTTTTATAAAATTACAATTAAAGACATAAAAAATCACTTTTCAAGAAATATGTTTAGATAAATAATAAAAGTACTTTCTATATAATAAACATTTTAAAAAAATATATAATTATTTTATATTCTTTATTTTTTAATTAAAAATAATTTAATTACATATATAATTTACCCTCTCATTTCTTTACCCCAAAATAAATAAATACCCCTCTCATTTTTTTGTGATTAGTTTTTTATTGCTCTTCATATTTTCACTTTGTGACTAGTTCTTGTTTAGCCTATAGTTACTTTGAAATTTTTTGATAATTTGTATATCTATTGAGTGAAATATGAATATGAAATATGAATAACATATCCGTGGGGATCTCTGCAAATGGGGATCCGATTATGGAGATTTTTCTTCCTTAGATATAGGGACTGGGGTAAAGGACCCCCTATAGTGACTTTGGGGATAGGGACAAAGATTATGCCTCCCACCCTGCAAAGATCAGGCCCTGATAGCAATTTGGTAATTTTACATATATTAATTCTTTTAATAAAAAAATAAAGAAAACACAACCAAGCCATATTACGCCAAGTTAGTAACTTATCCTACCTCTTACTTACTTTACTCTCCCCCTAAGCTGTTGAACACTTTTGTATTTTATTGTTGTTTATTTTGATATTATTGTAATAGTTGTGATTTAATTTAAAATTTAAAAATTTGGTGATAATAATATAAGAAAAGTTTAAAACTTGGATCAATTTTGTTTTATTATTTTTATTTTTTCTTTAATTTTCAAGCTAATTAAATTACTTAAACAAATTTTCTTGATGTTTTTAAAATATATTTTGGGATCTCTTTGGATCCTCCTATAGGGTGGCGAGGATTCTCAAGAAATGGGGATAGGGGGAATTTTTCTCAGCCCTAGAAAATGGGGATGGGGAACTCTAAAGGTGTAGGGTAAGGAGTAGGGAACTATTCCTTGCCCCCATTGCTGTCTTTATGCCCACCGGTGCATTTTGTACAAATTATGTTTTCTTGCTTAGGTTGTAGTCATTTATTTTTTAATTGCAAATTTGATCCTTCATTCCTTGGTTGCACACTTGATCTTTATCCTCACTATATTTAATATTTAATTAATATTTTATTGTCACCTTATTTGTTATTTGAGTAGGGTTCATGGATCATCACAACAAAGTGCAAGTTTATGGTGTTACTCTTGCTGGAGTACAAGAGCAGAAGAGAAGTAACAAACTTTTATTTATTGGATCTTGCTCTAAGCCTAAAGTACGCATTAGCTATTCTTATATACTCCTAAAGTGTCACGACCACTTAGTATTAATACCAAAATGGATGAACAAAATACGGTGTGTACTTTTAATATGAACTTAAATGGTTGAGTGAGCACTTGCTGTAGCTCAAATTCTTATGAAAGATTTTTAGGGATTAATTGATTAAATGACATCTTAATGAAAGCCTACATCTTGATTATGCCTTTATAAATAACTGAATTCAAATTGGTAAGTGGTGGTATAATTTTTGTTTATATTTATACATCAAATTTATTAGCCCACAAGAAAATTATTTTTCTTAGGAAAAAGGTGTTTAAGCACAAATAATGATGCTATAGTTGCAGTTCTAACTATTGTTATATGTCAGAAAGTCAAAGTAATTTCCTTCACATTGCAAGTAGTTCTCTTTCTTCCACATTTTATTGTAACGAGTAATGACAACCCTCAAATTGAAGTATATTGTTACTTTGCTCATTTATATGGATGTAATGATTAACAAAACTAATGGGCGTGCCTTAAATTAGACTTTGCCTTCTCGAACAATGAATGGATATGTCTCTTTTCAATCTTTTATACAGCTTTTGAACTCAAATGAAAGCCCTATAATTTGGTAATAATCGGTTATCAGCTTTTCAAGAAAATAATAAGAACTGCTCATAATTTAAGTTCTCATACTATTACATATTGATTTTTTTTTTTTGCAACATTTAATTAATAACATTAATTAAAATATTGTTAATATTTGTAAAATAATATTTTTGTAAGATACTGCTGTTTTCTCTCTTTTAAAATGACAGCATCGTTTCTTTGTTCCTCTTACCCTTTGCTCGCTATCATGCACTTCTCGAAGAGGCTCCTCATCACATTTTCATCTAAGATGTGTTATTTGAATACTCAAAAGTGGGTGTACAATCAACACCGTTTCATATTCAACTATTCAATCTATTTAATTTTATATTTTAGATTTTAGATTTTTTATGTCAACTTTTTCTAAAATCCTAGTGAGGTGTCTTTAGGGGTGTTGGGGTTTACAATATTCAAAAACCATTTCCCTTTTCATCTTCTCATTGATCTCACCACTTGTAAGTCATGCACTCCCAATCCTTGACCCTAATTCCTCAATTGAATCCCATTTTTCCTGGGTCCCTATTGTATTTGCATATTACGTTTTGTAATTGATGTCATTGATCATTGCTATCACTTGCAAATTTGTTGTTTTGAAGTTTAAATTGATAATCCAGCTCCATTTTTTTGGATTTTAATTTTTTTAGCTCCCAACAATTGTTGTCAGGCTTTCAATTGCCTATTATTCTTATATTATGTTATGATTAATGTTTAGTTGACGTGCGGTGTCTGAGGGTCATACTTTAATCTATTTATTTTTGAATTTGGATGTGAGTATTTGAATAAAGCTATGTTTTATGATGTGAAGTGATGGCCAAGGTACTCTAGTTTTATTTGATTTCTTTACATGGAGGGATCAGAGATATAGAAATTTATCCTTATCTGTCTTTAAATGCATGTGGAGGTGTGCATGAGATGTTGAATCTTATTGATTTTAGTTTGAGCATGCTTTTATTTTTTTGGCATATTGCTTATGTGATTGGATTTCTTATTGTTGTGTTTGTTTGATGCTAGTCTTCCATATGAGAAGGTATTGCCTCATCAGCGACAGGAGCTTCTTTTCAATAGGAGGGAGGTGAGGAATTTGGAGAAGAGTGCACTTTGTGTGAAGGATGATGATCTGCTTCTAGGTATGCCTTTTGATTTATATTACATTGCATATTTAGGAGATAATGCTGGCAACATCTATTTTTTACCCGGAAATTGCCCCATTTCGTTAATGCTATCCTTAAAAAATATGACATGGTACGAATGTTTGTGGTCAATGTGAATTAATATATACTGCAAATTAAAAAAAAAAATGTCAAAGAATACTAAGGTTCTATGTGACATCTATACCTTTATGTAAAGGTGATTCCCTTTATAACCATTTTTAGTCTCTACAAATTTTATTGAAATTCTTTTTCAAATTCGTACACATATTTGCACTCCATTCTCAGTTTCCTATTATTTATTTATTAATTTACCCCACATGCTCCTCTTAGCCCAATAAAAATAAGATGAAATTAAATTCGTATTTTTCTAGCAAAGTGAGGAGGATTTTGAGGATTTTCGGTTCTTCATGGACCGCGTATGTTGAGTTTCTCAACTCGGATGGTGCTACTCGCACATGAAAATAATGAATGAATGGGAAGCATTTTGGCCGGGGACCATACAAGTGTAGACTTCTTTCGGTCAATAAAAAAGTATTTTTTTAATTTATTTTTAATTAATTTATAATGTCTTGTGTCTTCCCTTTACACTTATTTATTTAGTTACCAGTTGTACTACAAGCTTCCTGATATTTCGTGGTTGCATTGCATCTTCCATGGCTATAAAGTAGTTTCAATTGGGCTGGCGGGAAGTAGTTGCTTGAAAATTATGTAGAAGGGGAATTTTGTTTCTTTAATTAATGAATATTCCACATTTTTTATTAAACAACATTTTGTGAAGCTTTGTAATCATATAAAACGACTTTGGTTGCTTCAGTTTTAAGCTTTTTTTTTCTGATTGGTCCAATGATGGTGTTTTTGGATGTGAGCTATGTTGTTATTGGCTTTGTTTGGACTTTACTATTGCTTTCATGTTTTTAATAGCAATTGGTGGACTGGGTTGTTTCCTTATATAGCCTTCTACGATTTAGTTACTGATATTTTTTTATCTTCTGACTTCAGCTTATTTTTCTCATGTAGTTAATATTTCTTTTGCTGATTTCTATAGGATCTTTTGGCGGATTATGGGCAGTTCCAGGCAAGACCACAGGTGAGAGTCCCACATGTGTGTTGTATTAGTCCTTTTTATCTGTTAACTTGTTAAGCATAGCCAGCACATAAAGTGCTTGGTGTTTTCACTTCTCTCTTTATGTATCACTTGGACTTTATTAGTGTTACTTGTTCCTATGTCGCAGCATTCACAAATTTCCCTCCTTTTCATATTGATGAACGAATGCTTCACAGTGCCATGATTTTATTTGGTGAAATTGAGAGAATCAAGAGTTTTCCTTCAAGACGTTATTCATTTGTTGAACTTAGAAGTGTTGATGAAGCTCGCGTGCCCCAGGAGGGTCTTCGACGACGGCTTTTTAATGATCCTCAAACAACAATTATGTACTCCAGCAGTGAGCTAGCACCTGGCAGAGATTACCCAGGCTTTTATCCTGGAAGCAACAACCGGATGTTACTTATGGGCATTCATTTCGACCATTACAGCTGGATGGATTTAGTCATAATCATCCTATGGCACGAAATAATTTTCCTACACAGTTGGCACCAAGTGATTTAGTAGGGTCAAATGTGCCAATGCAACTATCAACTGAGACTTGGTCTATAGATAAGGGGGGTAGTCCATTACAACGCGGCAAATCACGGTTTGAATTTCAGTTGGAAGAGTTGCCTATATTTACAAACCTCATAGTACTCAAAAAGATTGCCTCTAGTTGGAACATACATGCGGAAAATAACAAAAAAATACCAATGCGACCTTTTGATCCTTGAGGTATTGAGCCTTTTATCTTTGTAATAGAGTTTGGTGAGATGGACACACTCCACAGACTTCACGATGGTAGCTCTAGGAGTCAAATGGGTCCAAATTGGAAAAGGCGATTCCCCTTACGGCAGAAATATTTCCTTCTCCACTGCTGGATATTAGTCATCTTACAAGATCCACCTTTGGTGCATGGGATGTACATGGCATAAATCACTTTCACAGAGATTCAAAACGATCAAGGATAGATGGTGATTTGTTCATCGATGATGCTCCATTTAAGCAATAGACTGATGATCATGGATTATGTAATGGGCCTAATAGGCCCCATTAGGTTGGAATGAGTCAATAAGCCCATGAGATCCAAGAGATGAATATGATATAGGTTGCTGGGTTCAGAAGGAGGGGCAGGCATTGGTATGAAATCACTTCCCTTATCTGAATACTCTTCCCTCCCCTCTCTTAACGTTTAGCTATTGATTCCAATTCCTCACTCACTTGCAGGTATGGAGTGTAAGGGTCGATGGTTCAATAGAGCTCCATTATACGTGTAGTTATCTTTTGCATTTTCTTGTTGAGGCCTATATCGAAGTTGTTGTTTTCTATACCAACGTATACTACTATACTGATACTATACTTGAATTAATCACTTACCATTTAATTGAGTTATATGTTTCTGTAATTCTGTGAAATTGGTACTGTTACAGATTACGACTAGAACAAACATATGCAATTGATCCAGTCATTGATGGAGGTGGTTCTGTTCTAAAGAGTCAATTTGATCCAATGGGTACTAAATTCACAACTGGAGTACTTGGTTATATCCATCCTGAGTTCGATCATTACTAACAAAATTAGTTGCCCAATTAAGAGATGACTCATTGACTCTTTCTCTAACTTTTTGGTGTGTATCATTACCCGCTTGATGGACAAGGACCTGGTCCTCAAGGGCCTGAGCCGCTGTTTGTTCCCCAAAGTCTCATCCACATCATCAACTATGGTCGAGGTTGGGCTGGAAGCAGGTAGAGGTTTGGGGTTACTGCCATAAAAAGCTTGCTAGTGGGATAGATCGATAGCCAAACGAAATGAATGAAATGTGGGATTATAGTATAATGTAGCCCCTGTCGAGAACCTGTGCCACTGAGGAGAATTATCAGATGCAAGGGTCTCGTAATATTGCTCCACTGGTTAGGGTGTAGCTTGTTGCACTACTTGTTTGTCATGCACAATTAATTAGCTACAGCTGGCCTACTGAAGCATTGGCATCATCTCATAGCATGCCTCGTCCTTGGCTCTGGCTTCAGCAAATGCTCAGCATACAAAACCATGTGGTTGCCCTCATACACAAATTCCATGGTTAAGAGATTGTAATTACTTAACACCCTAGCCATACTCTTCATCCATGAAATGCCAAATACCATATCAGCATCAGGAATGTCCAAATGGTGTAAATCTACAGTAAAACGAACTCCCCGTACCTCTATTTACACATTAGGACTAATAGACTTGCACCAAATAAAGTCACCATTGCCAACAAAAACTTTAAAAGGCGTAATCCGTGCCACTGGAATTCTAATTTCTGAGCAACATCGGTTTGAACAAATTTGAAAGTGCTACCATTATCAATCAATGTATTCACAATGCTACCTTTATAATTACCTTCCAATTGCATAGCAGAGGGATTAAACTCACTAGATAAAATAGGCTCGGATAACACATTACCATAATCACTGTGATCCTCATTTGATTCAAGCATCAGGAACATTTCATCCAAATTTTCCCTGCCCAATAAGGCATAACATTAAGCTCGACAATTATGTGAGGGATTGTAATTGTCATCACAATAGTAACACAAAACCTGCCTTCTGCGCTTTCTTAACTCAACTATAGTGAGTTTCTTGAAAGCTGGTGTATTGGAGGAAGTAAGAGAAGATTGAAGACTACCAACTGAATTATTAATAGTAGGTGCCACAGGTTTTTGTGATATATTGGGATCATTGGGTTGGGAATTGGCATTAAGCAAAAAAGGAGATCCAACAGATTGGGAATGGGTGAAATTAGAGGGTTTAGATCAATTCATTGAAGAAGAATGGGAAAAAGGATGATTCTTGACAAAATTTCTCAAGGCTACATGGTTTTGTTCTTACAAACATGCCAGATAAATAGCTTCTATGTAGAGTAAGGAAGTGGACTATGTACAAATAATAATTATATTTTTTATTTATAAAAACTCAAGATTACAAATTTAGTGAGACACAATTTCACACTCAAATACTCATTTACTAGTTGTTTACATTAGCACTCACTCACTTAGACACACATACACCCTACTTGCATATGCAGACACTAGACTCCTCACCAAGTCACTTCCACCACACACTCAGTCACGGTTTCTCTCTTTCTACACCCACGTCACTCACTTTCTACTCTCTCTCATGTCACTCGTCTTGTTGCACACACTCACTAGAGCACTCCGCTAGTATTTGTAGGCCACAAGGTTGGTGAAATTACCGACTAAAGGAAGCTAGAAAAGTCTAGCTTTTCATGGTTTCTAGATGTTTCTTTTTCTTTCTGTACCAATGCAAGAAGCTCTCAATCTTGTCGATGGTTTATTCAAGTTCCTTCTAGAACTTGGGGGAATTATATGTTGGTCCCAGGTAGTTTGGGACCATCCAATGGTCTTTGTCTATAATTACAAAATCATCACTGTATACACTTTAGTGAGCCTAATAATATTTACTATCAGGTCCTTGTTTTATTTTAACTGAGGCTAGGCACTTTTAAAGTCCGGCAATAAATTGGATGCAATTATTACCCCAAGGAAAACTCTGTTGCATAATGTATATCTTGACATTTAGAGGTATGCAGCGAGGTAAACATCATCGGTGAGAATGGGTCCAAAATCGTGGGTTTAGGATTTCATATCAATAAAAAAATTTGAAATTGGCCGACGATAGAAAATCAGGAAAAAATTGAAGCACCGATTAACCAATTCTTTCTAATATTCTTGAGGTTTTATATTAAATTTTATCAGAAATATTGATAGGATCTGACTTTAATTACATGATAAAATAAAAATATGTTTTATAAAAATAAATGAATAAGAATAGTAAACAAATTTGTTAAATCTAAATGTTATAATCAGAAATTTTAAAAAAAAATATTAGTACTAATTTAAGCAAACGACTATAATAACTCACTTTGATTTATTGTTCCATTTAGAATAAGATAATTTGAAATTGGTTGATGACAGAAATATCAGGAGAGGATTGAAGTACTGATCAATTAAGCTCTTCCTAAAACTTTTGAGGTCTCATTAGGTTCTATTAGAAGTGCTGGTAGAATTCGACATTAATAATAAATAAATATAATTATATATTTCTTTTCATTTTCTTAAAAAAATATTGCTATAAATTTATATAAAAAATATATCTTTATAAATAAAATTAATCAACACACAATTATTTTTTAAAGATCTACATGACTTTGAGTTCCTTATTACACTAGAGGATATTTAGGAGCGCAAGTCAAGCCAAAATTAATTTTTCTCAATTTCTTTATTCCATTTGTCAATAACTATTGTATCCTTATTTGTCCTAAAAATAAAATAAAATAATTTTTTGAATTAAAAAACATCTTTTTCTAAAAAATAAAAAATCTAAAAATAATAAAAAAAGAAGTTTTTTCCATTTTTTTATGAATAATCAGTTACTATCAATCTTGTGTTTAAGGGGTAAAATAAACATTGTCTAAGCTATTAGTTTGCACAACTTATTTAAGGTAACTATCTAAAGGATGGATGTATTAGGGATGCAGTAAGATTAAGTTCCAAACCTTCCCTATACATAATTGACTCCCGAACTCAAATTTGGTTCTTGTAGGCCATCTTTTCTTTTTTTTAAAAAAAATAATAATAAGAAAAGTTTTTTTTCCAATATTTTTCCATTTCAAAATAAATATTGGTGACGACTCTATTGAACTATTTCTCATTAACTTAATCCTCATTTTCATTTATTACATTATTTTCTTTCCATCATTTGTCATCCGCCATTCCTCGTCATTTCCATCATCCATTTTTCATTTTTAACGTTTTCATTTTATTTCTCTTTATAGTTTCACAAGGATCCCGACATGATAATTCACCCCATTCATTGCAACATTAAAAGTTTCAAACCCACAAAAAAAAAAAAACAAAAATGCACATTACAGCTATCATCCTTGCAGAATAATATGCCAAAATCTATGAACAAATCATATTTTACCAATCTCATCATAAATCAAAATAAATAAATTGGAAAATATTAACGGGGGATTTTAAACAGAAAATTTGATCACATCAACATAAAACGGTAAACTCACCATATATTTCGGCGACTTGCACAAATCCCCTACCACTTCCCTTCACCGGACAACAAGTCGTGAACGATTCTATTTATATCATTCGCAAAACCACCAAATCGGGCATGCAATCGACCGTTCCGACTCAGAGGTGTTCGTCAATACTATTTGCGACAACCTCACTTCCATCCCTGCTACAAAACATCTGGGGACTTATTAGCAAAATAAAATTCTTATTTGTTTATCGAATAAATAAAAAAGTAATATTATTAGGCTCATTAAAGTGTGCGCGATGGTGATTTTATAATTGTAGATAGAGACCATTAGACGGTCTCAAACTACCTGGCACCAACATATAATTCACCCTAGAACTTGTGCTGACATTTCATTCTAGGTATTAAGGTGGTTTAGCTATGCGTAGTCGACATTTAAGGTAGTCTGCTAAGTTGACAATAAAGAAACTTACAAGCCATTGCTCGGATAGATCATTTACCTTTGTTGACAGAGCTTCAAACTTGGCTTGATATTCTCCCACTGTACCTTCTTGTTTCAATTCTTTCAAAGATTCTTGAGGATTGTCATAAACATCAGAACCAAAACGCTTCTATAAAGCATCCACGAGCACAAGGTAATCATTCGCGTAACAATTTCGTGTCATCCACTTGTACCATGAGTAAGCCAGGCTAATCATATGAAAGGATGCTATCTTGTAAGATCAAAATACTATTCCAATCGAAATAACCAGTCTTTGAAATCCTCACAATTGAATTTCGAAAGATCATTCTTCAAATCATGATGAGAAGCACGACCTAAGAATCCATTCCCCGAATCTTCCCCAGCCCCACGACCATTAGATCGATTAGAACTCATTTATGGATCATCTTTTATGATACCTTGATTTTCCATAAACTCCATTATCCCTACTAATTGCTTTTTGATTTCCGCTTGAAAGGCCAAGCACTGTTCACGTTCTTCCTTGATTTTCGCTTTGATTTCGCTCTCTAAATATGCCAATTTGATTCATGAAAAGAGCAAACTCAATGAAAGTACCGGTGTTAGACTTTTTCGAGTGAAAGTCTAGAAACTCCTATAAACTTTTTCAAGTGAAAGCCTAGAAACTCCTTTCTTGATGAATAACTCCCCAAAAATTCTTGTTTCATTAACAAAGGATGATTACATGATGATATGAACAAGTCCTTTTTTACTGATACAATTGTTGTAATCTATCTAACTATCCCACCTTCCCTCCTTTATTGGAGTAATCCTTCTACAGAATAGCTACTTTCTATTATATATTACTAACAAAATCAGTGGCCCAATTAGGAGCTGACTCGTTGACTCTTCCTCTAACTTCTTGGTGTGTATCACTGCATAATAACAGATAGGGGGTTCAATTTCTTAGCACCATAATCCCGAATTATGTAGTTGAAAATTTATTGAAAGTAGATTGTTTGCATTGTATCTAAATCTTTGTTGCTCCATACTTAAATGTAACATTGTAACACGACCTATATGACAACATTTACATGAAGCTGGTATCAATGCAAGTAGTGGATGAACATTCCAAATTGTAAGGATAAAAAAATAGATACTAGGTTTTTGTTCTTCATAATAAATGGACTTGATGAAACACTTCCAATCCTTTATTGCTTCTTTATTAAAGACAAATGATTTTGTTTGATAACTAGCTAGTTTTAAACGTAATTTATGATAGTTATTATTATAGAAAATTACATGCTAAAATCTGGCATATTTATCACAGAATAGTTATGATAATTTTTTTTTATGGGAAGATTAGTTATGATTATAGGAAAGTACATGCGCAAATATGACATTTATCACAAAGTATTGAAAAAATGGATTAGTAGGCTAAAGGTATCATTGAAAAATGTTTTTGTTCGTACCTGATTAATGTCAAGGTTCCCTCTTGGCTTGATTATTGTTTTTTACCTCGGTTTTGTCCGATTTCCAGCTGAATGAGGTCTAAGATGTCCCATAAGGTCGATGGAAAAACAAAATGCGTGTTTCCTGCCTTTATTGTTTGTACAATTCAGTAAGAAAGAGATCCCTTGTTTAGGACAGATTCCTTGCTGTTCAGACATGGAGCACTGGTTTCTAGAAAAATAGCTCTCTGAGCTAGAATTGGGGTTCATGAGGCCGTTGCTAATGGTGGTGACTATAGAAAGGGTTGAATCCCATGACGGAAGAGTGGGGGGTACCTGCAAGGATTCCGACGGTTAAGTCGGTCAGAGCAAAAGGTGTGAGTTTAGAATTAAGTATATGCATACTTGTGTTCAGAATGAGCTCTCTTATTTATAGAGGCTTTGAAGTAACAATTAATAACAGGTTTCTGAGATCCTTGGGTAATAGTCTCAGATTTGTAATGATCTACGTACGTCACAGAATCCGGTTTCATATGTTACATAATCTGGATTTAATGTCCTTGTAACTGAAATGGTCCCCGCGTAGTTGCTTTCAACAGTTTCTGATTTGAGCTTTTGGACCTTGTGGAGATAGGGCGTTGATGGGCCATTCATTATCTTGGGTCTTTGGACCTAGTCCGGAACAGTCCTCCAACTCGATTTCTGATATAATAATGTTGTATGTTGAGTTTCTTCAATTTTATAGTTGTTGATTCAATGTCGGGGAGTGAGTGAAGTTTATGCATTTGATTCGGTTTCTTTCTAAGAACGTGTCACTTGCTCTGTCATAAGGTCATGTCGCAGGTCATATCTCACCTCTAAGAGATGACATGTGGCGTATTGGCGCCTCATTCTAGGCACTTTCATTATTCGAATTAGGGTGTCTTCCCTATTTTGCCCCTAGCTTAATAGTGTGAAAAGACAATTTTTAATCCTTTGCATCCTTTGAGTTGCGTGTTAAGGGACGTGTTCATCCCTTTAAATACTCCCTCTATTCCTTCATCTTCACCTTTCTGTTTCTTTACAAAAACACAGCATCTGTGTGAAAGAGTTCTAAAGGACGACCACTTGCAGTGCTGTAAGGCTTGTTTAGTGCTTAAAACCCCTCACATTCTATCACTTCTAAGGTATGCCTTCTTCCTTTGCTTTATTTTTGCAATTTTCGTAGTTGCAGTAGCATTTGTGGATTTTGTTTTTGTAGTACTATTTGTGGTGGCTTTTTCCCACCATGCCATTTTGCTTCCCACTGTTAGGGGTTACTGCCCCTAATATTTCTTTTTCTCCGCCTAACTCCAGTGGTTTTCAAAGCTTTTAGAAAGGAAAACCACCATAGGATTTTCTTTTTATCAATGATTGATTTCATGATTTTCTGAGATTATTTTCCGACTTTGTTTGATCTTAGAGGTGGGTCTGCTTTGTAGCTTTACTTCAATGGTGAAGAAACAGTCGCTTGTTTTCCCTCTTGCAATTCCTTCGATATACAGGTGGGTTGATCCCAAAGTTCTCGGGATTCCTTCAAGAGAGACCTCGGAATTTTTGAAATCATTATGAAAGAACATTTGCTCACTCCAAAAGGAGAATATGAAGAGGAGTATGTTCTGGAGGCCCTCTCCGCCGACGAGAGAGTTTGCTACCTCAACTTTGTAGGTGCCCTGAAATGGATGTGGATGTACGACATCCTGATTTTCAAGTTCGATGTCCGCATCTCTTTTACTCATTTCCAGTTCAACATTCTAAAGCGGACCGGGACTGCTCCATCTGAACTTTATTGCAACAACTAGGCCAAGATCCGAGGTTTCGAGATCATATGTGAATATCTCAAAGTTCCTCCTTCTCCAAATGCGTTCTTCTATCTTTTCACTCTCACCCGACCTAGTGGTAGAGGCTTGACTACAAGATGGCTATCTTTCCAAGCTTAACCAAATTGGAAAGTATTCTTACTGTACGAAGAATCTTTTTACCACTTCAAGACATTTTACGTCAAGGTGTTTGGAGCCCCAAGAACGATTCTGTTCTAGGAAACTTTGAAAGGAGAGTTAAGAATCAATTGCTTTGGACAAAGCACTTTGAAATTCCCCGAGTAAGCAAGAGTGAGCTGTCTTCTGAAGAGGTGACTCTAGTTGACCTTTTCTTAGCAAATTTTGGATAAGAACATCTCAACCTGAAAAGTATAGTTAGTGTAGATTTTGAGGCCGCTAGAACACACTTAGGTTGTTGCTAGGACATTATATATTCCTCCATACCTTTATTTTGTATATATGACTAATTTTCATTTTTGTTTTTCATGTGCAGAGAAAATGGCTTCGAAGTCCGCCCTCGCCACCCTCCAAAGTCGCATCTTTAACAAAAGACCTCGTAAGGGTGATGGAAACAAGAACCCCGGAACTGGGGGTTCCTGGGACTTAAAATTTTCATCAGCCCCAAAGTCTTATACTCCAGAAGTCCAGCATTCAAAGGAATAGAAAGGAAAAAAGGCGGCAAAGTAGAAGGTTATCCAAGTCGATGCTGATGATCCCTCGACCCTAGAGAGCAGGTTGGAAGAAAATGTTTTGGCCAAAAATTTCCCTTATCTAGAATTAAAGGGTAAGGCATTGGTGACCTCGACCATCCTTGAGCAGATCAGAGGTGATGTCAATGGCATTGTGGATAGGTTCCAGTGGATTGGTCGCATGCTTTTAAAGTCTGCGACCATACTTAGGCGCTCAGAGCCCATAGTTTCTTCTGGCGTCCGAGCTTCCAAAGAGATAAAGGATCTTGAGGAGAGAATAAGTCTCCTTCAGGATGAGAAACTTGCCTTGGAAGAGGCAAAACAAAAACTGGCTTCTGACCTTGTCGAGTCGAAGAAGGCGGCTCGGTTGAAGGATCAACACCTTGAAGAAAAAGACTGTTAACTGGAAGAATCTGCCACCCGGTTATCCAAGCTTGAGAGAGCCAATGCCGAATCTTCCAAGGTAATATCCAAGCTAAGGGTCAACATTAAGTTTATAGTGTAGCAGTGGAAGAAGTCGGCCTTTGAAATTAAGGATATTATCTTGGCGCAATGCTGAGTTATTTGTCCGGAGGCCGACTTTGGCGAAGTCGGTCTTGACAAGCAAGTTGTTGATAGACGCATTGATTGCCTTACCTGAGGAAGAAGAAAATGATGAAGAGCCGACTACCCTTTTTATATTTTGTATTTTGTGCCCTTTTATGGGCTTTAATATAAATGACTTACCCCCAGTTTCTGGGTTTATTAATGGAATTAACTTTTATTAATTGTGTGCACTTTCTATTTTCGCCTAAGTTAAATAACTTGAAGGGAATAATAGTGTCATTCCAATAGTTTTAGTTAATTACAAACTTAACCGAGGTTAAAGAAGGAGCTTGGCTTTTCCCATCCTGGTTTTAATTCTGCTTAAGCTTACCAATTGTATGCACTTTCTATTTTCACCTAAGTTAAATAACTTGAGGGGAACAATAGCATCATTCCAATAGTTTTAGTTAATTACAAACTTAATCGAGGTTAAAGAAGGAACTTGGCTTTTCCCAACCTGGTTTTAATTCCGCTTAAGCTTAAAACTTAAGGATTTTGGAATGGTCCAAGGTAAAATCCTGGATTTTGTTGAGGTAATAATAAACCTGGTTTCAATTCCTATTAAGCTTTAGCACTTAAGGAATTTATTTTCACTTAAGTTACACTTAATGGTTTTAAATGATCTGAGATAAAAACCTGGATATTCCAGGGTAATAATGAACCTGGATTTAAAATCTTAATGTAGTGCCCGAGGTATTAAACCTGGATGTTATGTGTTTTTCCGACTGAAAGGTGATCAGCCCCTTAGGATTACACAATTAAAATATTGAACACAATAAGATGAGAATGAAGATGTTCTTTTATTGATGAAAACGAAGTAGCAGTGTATAGGAATACCATTTGGTCGATGGAAGCCTTGCCTCGTTAAAACCTTCTCGAGAAAAACCCACTGGGAAAAAACCCAAGGTAGAAAAAAGAGTATGTTGACTTTTCATGGATTTACAAATCAAATTTCCTTAGGTTCAAGCTATTCCATGATCTCAGAACCTAGGATTCAGATAAAGTTAAGAGTTAATGCCCCTTTTCCCAAAACTTCAATATTCTGGTAAGGACCTTCCCAATTTACTGTGAGCTGTTGATACATGCTTAGGAGGGTGATTTAGTCATTTCAACACTGGAAAAGAGCTTATTTCTAGCAAGTTGGTTCTGCATTGGAGATCAAGCAATCCAAGAGCTCATCTCAAGTTACTTGGAGATCAAGTAATCAAGTTTAATTAAAATAACTTGGAGAGCAAGCAATTTTATCATATTTGAAATATGTTTAGATTGTATCTAGATTTGCTTTTGATTTGTTTTGACTTATTTAGATTTAAATTGCATTAGTTTATCTTTTAAGATTTAAATCAAATCTAATCTAATCTATAAAGATCAAATCTGATTTAAAATTAGATAGAAATAAATCTTTTAGAATAAAATCATATCTTTAATTTTAAGTTTTAGTTTCAAATCAAATCTTTTAGATAGGATTAGATAATTCCTAATTTTAGGATTTATGTATAAATAGGCAACTTGGCCTATAGACCAGAGAGAATTTTCATATAGTTTTGATCATGGTTTAACTATCGATACAGTTGTGAGGTTTTCTTCATTTTATTCTATGTGATGCAGAATTTTCTATCTTTTCCCTATTATCTACGTTTCCAAGGACAGGTTTCTTGGGGGTTTAGTAGGGAGGGTCTTTATCCTAAATCTTGTTTTCTATCAAAGTATGTGCTTGGGGTTTCTGGATCTTTATATCCACGGGATTTCCTCATTAGCAGCTCCCTGCGATTAAGCGTGGAGGCACACTTGAGCACAGACCCTTACGCTCCAATGTGCTCCCAAAATAGCGAGAGGAAATATCTAGAACCCAGCCATGCTGGAGCACGGCCCCATGCACTCTAGCATGCCCAAGTAGACATCAAAAATAAAAATGGAACTTCCAGCCCCAATTTCTTACTTTCTTTCTCCTCTCTCTTCTCCCTCGAGCTCTCTCTTTTCTTTCCCCATAAATTTATCATATATGGTATTTTTACCATCTTATACCACCATTTATCCTTACCCATTCCATAACTAATCTACCGATTGATTTTCTCTTTTGAGCAAGTAAGGGAAGCTATGAGATGTCATGGGAGGAGACCCAAGCTCTTCACCATGTTCCTTTCCATTCTTTGCTACTCAAAGGTAAGTCCTACGCTTAAAACTCCTTCTATGTCAAGATTTAGGAAACTTTTCTCGAAGGATTTGCTCTTGGGCTTAGATCTAGAGTCCTAGAGTCCTAAATCCCGGGGTCTTTCATGTTTAAAGGTAGTTTGAGTTAATACCTTACCTTTATGGTTGAAATTTAGTGATATTATCATGTTGAAGTATCAGATCTGTTCCTAGAGCAATTGGTTGGCTCAGTAGTTTCACCAAAGAGCTCCCACCTTTGCTAGCTGGAGTACTGTGAATAGATAGTTTATCTATAGTAGATTTTGAAATAGATATAGATATACAATTCATATATGTTATGTATATATATTTTTTATATTATATGAATTTAGTACGGAAGTGGACGGTACAACAAAGGTTTAAGAAATTAGTTTTCTATAACTGAAAAGCTAATGAAGAAACAAATGTATGCTATAGATTTATTTATTTTTTTTACGTAAAGAGCATAAGACTGACTAATCTAGGTATAGTTCTAATTGGATTTGAAATGGTTATAATTTCCAAAGTTATTAGTTGTTTATACCAGGAAAGAAAAAACTTTCTAGCTATACCATGTTAGAAAAGTTTGAGCTATGTTCATTAAAGAAAAGAGATTGTTTATGTTGTGTTTCAAACTAGCTTTGGAATTAGACATATTCTAATGAAAGATTTGAAAATGATGTTCAGTAAAGAAAATGAGTTTTGTGAGATGAGCACTTCAAAGAACTATAGCTAACGGTAGGTACGTTAGACTTGGTGCATCTTGTATGAATCCCAGCTAGCAGAGGAGATACTAGCCCGATACGTTAGCCCATGGTGCACTTTGGTAGAACTCCAACTAGCAAGGAGGATACTAGCCCGCGCGTGTTTGGTCAACACAACTGGAAATGAGTGATGGACACACTGGGGTCAGGTTGTCGGGGCCGCCTACTAGGGATTTTAGGATAGAAACCTCCTCAAAAGGTCCACAATTATTATACCTTTGTTATAGTGATTTGCTACAATTATACTTAATTGTTCTATGGATATGTATATACAAGAAAGTTTATGTCTAGTTGAATTCAGAAAGTGATTTATCGAACTATGGATATTCTAGAGGCATATCATACATCAGGTATGTTTTATGAAAAACTTCATGGCCTTTTCTACATACATGAGTATTGTGCTTGAAAGAGATTATGAAAAGTAATGAATGGAATTACAAGAATGTAGTGGAAATTGTTACTGGGATTTGTGTTTCAAGTTTTACAGTTATGAATCTTCAAGAATATACTATTTTCTTATTAATTATATGTCTTATGAAAAAGAAAACTCATGTTTAAGCTTGTCTCACTTTTGTTATGAGTATATTATCTCTCACTGAGTCTGTTTGACTCACTTTTTATCTTTCCACATTTCATATACAGGTGTTAAACAGAGGTAAGATCCTCCTACTCCTCCATTGTGAGAGTTTTCTTTCAGAGAGTCTCCTCACCCATGGGCTTGATATAAACTATAATTGTTGTACAGATCTCTTTTCTAGTTGTGTTTAATGCTCAATAATACCACAAGCAGGTCTGACCTTACTTGCCTTAGGTTGCATGTGTGACTATGTAAATTCTTTTGAATGTAAAATGGCCTTTTAATTGATCATATTTATGTTAAGTTGAGAATTTAATAAACGATTAGAGTTATGTTACTATGAATGCAATTTGCATGTTGTGTGATGCATTCGATGAGTGCCTAAATCCCCAATGAATATATTTGTGTGTTGTCTATTGTAGGGAAAGATTCTATATTTGGAAGTTGGCCCAAATATAAGGGAAACTTTGTTGTTTCCCTATAACAATTTGTATGTTAAGCTTGCTAAGGGACGTGTCCTTTATGCGTCGATTACGGCTTGAGTTGAGTCGTGACAGCAAGGGACCAAAAACAATAATGATATATGGATATAAAATATCGCATGCATAATCTAATTTAGAGATGTTTGATTCCTATGTCTTATCACTTTCTTTTGAGTCTTTTCACATTCCTAAATATTTAATACTTATTAACATAGAATTACTAGAGATAGATTTGTTTCTTAATTACGTGACTAGGACGTATTATGAGATGATCTTTCTTATTATTTATCATGAGTTCATTTCTCGATGTACTTGAAGTCCTACATTTGCTAATAATCATTCGTGGTTCTCAGTTTACAAAGTTAATTAATTTTCATTTTATGGTAACTTATAATATGGATTGGCTTGCAATTTTACCAATAATAATTAGGATAATATTGATATTTGTTCGATCCAATCTTAAAAATGTGAAAAATTAGAAACATATTAAATTAAATTTGGAGCTAAGTACAAAGTTGTTTATAACATTTATTAGATTTAAATTAAAATTAATAATAACAATTATTAAGATAAAACCGCTTTTTCTTATCTTAATAATTACTCGTAATCGAGTCGAGAGCAATAATTAATTAATAAATCATATCAAAAATCGATTTTCAATTGACAGATTGTATATTCGATTTCTTTGCTTGTACGGTATTATAAATATTAGTTATTTTTATTATTTATTTTTGAGAAATTCATGACGAGTCCTCAGAATTTTTTTTGGTACAGGAGTCCTCAGAATTTGATATATGACTTCTAGATACTAGAGCAACAGAAGTGAGATCATTCTTTCGATATCTAGACTCTAGGGTCAATCATTGAATCAGACAAAAGTCACGTCTGTCTCTGAACTTAATTGAGACGATTCATCATTTTTTTTCAGTCACCCAAGTGAAATAGAGCCATCGATTTCAATTCAAACTAACGTGTAGAAGGGATGTTGGGTGTGCTTGTTTCAATTTTTTTTTAAAAATTATAAAATTAAAATTTTTTATATAATTAAAATTATTAAAAATAAGTTTTATAAAAAAATTACTTTCTTTAAAAAAATAAATTTTTTTGATATTTTAATTATTTTTAAAAGTTTATTTATATATGTTAAAAGTGATTTTTTTATTTAAATCTTACCCTAATGCGTTTACTAATTATCAAGAGATTGACAAAGACTTGAGGACTTCAGTCTATCTGTTAGCAACCATTTATTTTCCATTTAAAAAAATCAACAAATGAAAAAATATTATTACGTTGGTTTTGTTAATGTATATTCTAAGAATATAAGTAAAGAAATAAAATCATATTTATATATTAATTTCTTAAATGTAATATCTTTAAATACTTTTTAAAATTTTAAGATAATCAATATTTGTACTCTTTATATGATCAATTTTATTTTTCATTCTTTAAAGATACATGTTATTAAAACTATAATCTCTTTTTTTAATTTTATCATTAAAAATGAAAATATTAATAAAGAAAATACTACTGAGTATCTTAAAGATTTTAATATCTTCAATTTAATTTCGTAGTAATGCAAACTAAGTTAATGAATAGTTATGTATTTAAATGTTAGTAAATTTTTTTACATAATTTTAGATATATTTAAAATAAATTTGCATATTTAAAATAAGAAGTTATAATATTTGAAATTTTCTTCTTTTTCTTTTTTCGTTTTTTTTTTTTGGGGTCCACGTACTATGTCACCACTGTTCTTACAAGAAGTGACACTGAGTCTCACTACACCCGCGAAACAATTAATATCGCTTCTTCATTGCATCTCTATGGCCAAGGTCCGAAGGCTTTCTAGTCTTCAAATAAAATTTACCTTTCCTTCAATATCCACAAATTTGAGGACGTGTTTGGAAAAACTTATCTAAATTTAAAACAGTTTATATTTTAAAGTTTTTACACAATCTTTTAATAAAAATGTAATTATTATATACAAAATAATCTTTCCTAAACATGTTCTATAATTCGCTACGTGTTGCTTCAGCTCACTCCACCATGTCCTTTCTAAGTTTAGGTATAATTTTTTTTGTCCTGTTATATATATATATATATAGCATATGAATGGCATATAGCATGCCTATGTTGAAATTTTGAGACTCTCAAGTCTAGATTTTGATTTTGATTATAGCGTGTAAACCAACAAAGAATATAAAAGAGATCAAGTGCTACCTAAGTCGATTAAGGAGGAACGATCGGTTCCTTAGCAGTTTTTTGTTCCTTTGGATCTATAGAGACAGAAGACAGGAGAGAGACTGACCAAAGAAAGCTAGAAGAAAAGAGAGCTCCCCCTATTCTAGCATTGGAATTGAATTTGAGCTCTGTATTAATGGGATAACAGACACTTATCTATAGTTGGCTAAGAGAAAATGTCTTTCTCTTGTGTCAATAAAATGATGAGTTAGGCCTACCCATTATAGCAAAGCCGACACACACAAGAAATAGAATAATACCCACCAATGAGTAGTGGATAGGCCCAATAGACTCAATAGGCCTAATAACAACGGTAATTTTGGGTTTAAATAATTGACTCTAATAAATTTTGATATCTAATTATTCTAGGCCTAAAATTAATCATGATTTGATTTATGCAAGTCCACAAAAATAATCCAACAACCTAGACACTAAACACAAAATTAATCAACTATTGAGCTCAGGCAATTCGAGTACAAACTCTCAAATCATCTTGTTTTTCACTCATTTTGTTGAAAAACATGATTATTAAAGCTTAAATATATTATTATAGGATAAGTCTATAGAGTATAACAACTTAACTCTCTTTGTTTTGTAACTATTCTCCTATTGCCTTTTCTGCACACATCTTTACCCTCAACCATGATATTATTTCTAATGATCATAGATAACAATAATTCTAGGGTGACTTCAATTTAGGGATGGCAAAAATACCCATTAAAGCGGGTATCCACCGAGATTACCCATAACGGGGATGGGAACGGGGACAAATTTGGCCCCCACATAAATGGGGGGATGTCTCCATTTAGCTAATGGGGGTGGGGGCGGGGGATGAGATCCCTGCCCCATGGAGATCGGTAAAGTCCCAGCTTAAATATGAAATTATATAAATATCCTTTTATATATATGTCTTTTAATAACTAAATATATAATTTTACTACCTATGTTTCTCTTTGATTTGCACACTTATTAGGAAATTTACTAATTGAGTTTGAAATTTGCATATTTGAGTTTGTAATTCGAATATTTATAATTTGTGATTTGAATATTTTTATTATCTTGTAATGGATTTGCAAGTATGTATTTTGTTTTTATTTTAAATTGTATTGTGTTGTATTGGATAATAATATAAATTGTGAATATTTATAGATATTTTATTAAGTTTAAAAGTATTTTCTTTATATTTTTATCTTTTTTTAGATTTTTTTTATTTTTTTATAAAAACCCACAGATATTCGCGGGGATCCGAATCTTCATGGGAAACGGGGAACGAGAATCCGCGACGGGGATGGGGACGGGGACTGGGGCAAAATCCTAAACGAGGACGGGGGGCGGGGGGTATGTCCCCACCCCATGGGCCTACTTCAATTATAATTCGGCTTCATGAAAATGTCGACCCACTCTTAGTTGAGTGGCACAAAAGAGTCATCATGAAGACAATGGCGCGAAAGCACCACTTTCTCCATTCTTCAAAAGTTCTAAGTTGAATTGGGCATATAACACATAATAAAAAGGCACAAGTGCAATGTCATAATGTTTATAAAACTTCTAGAATAACCTTAAGTGATATCTGTGCTCTAAGTAATGTGATATAAAATATGGTTAATTCATTTGTATAAAATAATGACAAAAATAATTTATTCATTCCCTAATTTATTTTCTATTTTCAAATTTACCATTTAAGTTATAAATATATCAAATTTATCATCCAATTTTTAATAATTGAATATATTTATCCTCTTTATAAATGACATTATTTATATTGACAAAAAAATCCTATCGAATATTTGAGTTAATAAAACTAATATATAACATTTTATGTAACAAGTTATATTTTCAAATATATCATCTAATGCAACAAATAACATTTGAAAAAAGTTGCAAAGAGGACAAATATATTTAATTTTTAAAAATTAGAGGGCAAATTTAAAATATTTATTACTTAGAAGATGAATTCGAAATGTTTATTAGTTAGAAGACAAATTTAAAAATAGAAACTAAGTTAGGGGATGAATAAATTATTTTTGTCATAAGGAGAAGAGAATTACTATTAATTACAATTAACTAGCAATTATAGCAACAAAGTTGAGTGTAATGGTTGTATATTTTTAGAAAGAGAACATGGTTCAAAGTTCAAAGCTTAAAAAAATACAATTATTGGGGGTTTAGAGAGCAAAAATCCCTTAAGAGAAAAAAAAAAGAGAGAGAAGAGAGGGGGACCAACAATGGTGTGTGCCCTGCATTGATAGCCGGAATGTTCTCGTTGAACATTTGAGTTTGATCATGAGTTATAAAAGGGTTTGGGGTTAGTGGCAAGTGACCAACCCTAGTTTGTGGACAAATCCTAGATACTTAGATTGCATGTTCATATTCTTCATCTCCAAGAAAACCAAAAACATGAAGCATTTTTCATATAGATAAAAAGTGTTCCATACTAGGTCCAAAGGCCCAAGATCATGGATGGCCCATTAAGGCCTTATCTCCACAAGGTCCAAAAGCCCAAATTGGAAACCATTGAAAACAACTACACGGGGACCATTTCGGTTACAAGGACATTAACTCAAGATTCTGTAACGTATGAAATCGAATTCTGTTATGTACGCAGATCATTAGGAATCCAAGATTGTTACCCAGGATCTCGGAAACCCATTATTAATCATTACTTCAAAGCCTCTATAAATAAGAGAGCTCATTCTGAACACAAGTACGTATAGTCAATCCTAAACTCACATCTCTTACTTTGACTGACTTGATCGTCGGAGTCCTTGTAAATATCCCTGACTCCTCCGTTGTGGGATTCAACCCTTTCTACAGTCATCACCATTAGCAATAGCCTTAGGAACCCCAATTCTAGTTCGGAGAGTTACTTTTCCAGAAATCGGTGGTCCACGTTCGAAGATTGGCGCCATTTGTGGGAAACTTTTCTGAATCGTTGCTCTTTTATAGCCTAATCAATAACCATGTGTACTCACTGTTGACAAGAAGTTGCGGTGGCCCACGGCCCTATGAACGAAATACAGCTACCTCTGCAAGAACAAGTAGATGGTTGGATCACCTCGGAAACGGCATCTAACGCTAGAAGTCATCAAAATGCTATCGCAAGTTCTTTGGAACCACAGCCAAGGAATGCCTTGGCATCCAAAGTGGAACGAATTCCTCAAGATCCAATCCCATATGAAGAAATTGCCTCTATGAAGCAAGAACAAGTTGAACGTATCCCGGAGCTAGAACAAAACTTGGAGGAGGTGAGAGGAGGTTTTGGTGAATGAGGTCGGCTACGGTCATCACCAAGTTCGAAGCCATGATGAGCCACACTAGTGTCGAGCTCAATGATATGTAGATGTACAAGATTCCTAAGGTAATGGTTGGCCCTGGGAGAAAGAGCACATGTATTCCAGGGAACCTTGGAGTGAGCACTCTTAACTCTTATGGCATTGATCATGCCGAGTCCAATCCATCCCGGGTAAGGAGTTTTTGTCACCAACCATCATCCAGATCATTATAATGATTTGGATGAGGATGATGAAATGCCTTTCTCGAACTATATTATGAGTGTTAAACTCCCCAAAGGGTTTAAGCCTCCAACAGACATGGAGTCTTATGATGGGAGTTCCAATCCTCAAGAACATATGGACGCTTTCAAATCCAGGATGACATTAGCAGGAGCTTCGGATCTTGTAAGATGTAGAGCCTTCCTAATTACATCAAAGAAGGCAGCATTGAAGTGGTTCAATTCTTTACTATCAAGGTCGATCAACAAATTTTCCGACCTACAATCTCGTTTTCTTGCCCACTTCATAACTCAAAGGTTCAAACCAAAATTGGTCACTAACCTTTTAGGACTATCTTAGAAACAAGGGGAACCGCTCCAAGACTTTCTCAAGGGGTTTAATGTAGAGACTTTGTTGGTTGAGGAATTGGAAACCCATGCAATGGTGCTCACCGTGTTGAATGGCCTCTTACCAGGGGTATTTAAAGATTCACTCTCTAAGCAACCAGCAAAAACTATGGATGAGATATAGTTAAGAGTGGAGAGGGTTACAAAACTGGAACCCAGACAATGGTGCTCACCCTATTGAACGGCCTCCGACTAGGGGCATTTAAAGATTCACTCTCCAAGCGACCAGCAAAAACTATGGACGAGATATAGTTAAGAGCAGAGAGGTATATACACCTCGAGGAAACACGAAGGGCCATGGCAAACTCAGTGAAAGACCAAACCAAGAAGAAGCTGGGTCCGCAGCATGAAGAGCATCAGAGGAAGGAATCTAGGGTACCGAGGGTAAGAAGGTATCATGACTATACTCCCCTCAATGTATCCCTAATTGATTTGTACAAGGAAGTCGGGTAGGTGGGAAGATTCCCAAAGACAAAGACACTCCGAATAAGGGCCAACACAAATAGGTCCTTATTCTGCGAATATCACAATGGCTTTGGACACAAGACAGAAGATTGCTACGATCTCCAGGATGTTATGAAATAGTTAATTCAGGAAGGAAGGTTGGCGAGGTACATTGCCTCCTATTGAAGTCCGAGGAAGAGAAGAGCTTTCCCAATGAAAGAAGATGAAAGAAGAAATCCTCGATCCCAGAAAATCTCAGAAGATTACCAAGTTAACAAAGATTGGGAGAAGGAGACCATTATAAGAACAATCAATGTCATAGCTTGAGGTTTCGTGGGAGGCGACACTATTAAGTTGACCTGTAAGAAACATCTCCAAGAACTTTTCAGTCTATCTGTAGCAAAGATGAAGAGGGCTTACAGACCATTTTCCACACCCGAGATTGTATTAAGGAGTTGTCCTTGAACATGATGACCTTATGGTCATTTTAGCTAAAATGGTGAACGCCAAGGTCAAATAGTTCTTTATCGATGAGGGAAGTTCTGCTAATATCATTTTCCAAGATGCCTTTGACAAACTTGGATTGAAGAATTATGATCTTCAAAGTTACAAAGAAAAGCTCATTGGTTTCTTTGGAGAAAAAGTTTAGCCAGATGGGTTTATTACTTTACATGTAACTCTGGATAACCGACCTAAAAGTTGAACTTGTTAAAGTCGACTTTTTGGTCATTGATTGCCTTTTAGCGTACAACGCTATTCTTGGAAAACCAACCTTGAATAAGATCGGGGCTATTATTTCTATAGCTTGTCTAACAATGAAGTTTTTTTTTTTTACTGATGATGGAGAAATAGCCACTGTAAGGGCCGATCAAGTTGCAGCTTGTAAATGCTATAATGCGAGCTTAAAAGTAGTTAAAAAGAACGAGACTAAAGAAGAAGTTCGACCTTCGAGTTCATCAAAAGTTATGTTAATAGACCTTGACGTTCAAGGTCGGTAGGAAGCAAAATGGCTCGATCTCAGCGGGGAACTTGAAGAAGTGTAAATTGGGCCGGAAGATGATCAAACGACCCGGATAAACAAAACCTCTCATTCCCTCTTAAAGAAAAGCTCTTAGCCTTCTTAAAGGAGAATGTAGAATTATTTGCTTGGACAATAGTGAACATGCCTCGGATTGATCCCGAATTCATGAGTCATCATTCGCTATTTTTCCTTATGTCCGCCTTGTGGCCCAAAAAAAAAGGAAGATGAGCCCAGATAAAGCCTAAGAAGTCCAAAAATAGATTCAAGCTTTGTTGGATGCAGGTTTCATCAAAGAATTGATATATCCGACTTGGTTATCAAACGTTGTTATAGTAAAAAAGTCTAATGGGAAGTGGTGAACGCGTGTCTACTATACCGGCCTCAACAAAGCCTACCTTAAGGACTCTTACCCTTTACCAAGTATTAACGGATTGGTTGACACGACGTCTAGGTTTTGATTTCTATCATTTATCGATGCATATTCGGGATAGAATCAAATCCTTATGCATCCATTAGACGAGCAGAAGACCGCAATCATCACCCCAATGACTAATTATTGTTACAAAGTCATGCCTTTCGGGTTGAAGAATAAAGAAACTATATACCAGCGATTGATAAATAAATTTTTTGTTGGGCATATTAGAACACTAATGGAAGTTTACATCAATGATATATTGGTCAAGACAAGGGAAGAAGAAGAACTCTTGTCGAATCTGGAAACGGTGTTTGGATGTCTATGCGAGCACAAGATGAGGTTGAACCCTCAAAAATGCATTTTTGCCGTTGAGCCTGGGAAATTCTTAGGTTTTATGCTCACACATCGGGAAATTCAAGCAAATCCTGATAAATGCCAAGCGATTTTGAAGAAAAGTCTGACCTTTATAAAGGATGTCTAACGGTTGACAGGAGAATAGCCTCTTTCTCTCTCAAGGTTTTTAGCCGCATTATCTTGGAAGGCGTTACCTTTCTTTGCGTTGTTGAAGAAAGACAACAATTTTGAATGGACATCGGAATGTGAAGTTGTGCTCCAAGAATTCAAGTCTTGTTTGTCGAGCCCTCCGATCTTATGTAAACCAAGAGAATGGTTGCCTATTATACTTTTATCTCTCGGTAAGCGATGCGGCCTTAGCCGGAGTTTTAGTCCAAGAAGATGAAAAGCAACAACATCCAGTTTACTTCATCAATAAGATGTTGTAAGGATTGGAATTAAAAATATCAAAAGTTAGAGAAAGTTGCTTTAACCCTACTCTTTGCTCTGACAATATTATCAAGCTCACACCATTGTGGTCAGAATAGATAGCTTATTGACGAGTGCTTCAGAAACCAAATCTTGCAAGAAGAATGGTCACATGGTTGGTCGAGCTTTCTGAATTCGATATTCGGTGTGAGCCTAGAACTGCAATCAAAGCTCAAGCTTTAGTAGATTTCCTCATGGAAAGAGTGGATAAGGAAGAAACTCGGGATCCAAGTTGGATGCTATACATAGATCGAGCCTCAAGCATGAAGGGTTGTGGGGCTAGGGTCATTCTGGAAAAAGAGGGTGACATTATGATTAAAATGTTCGTCAAGTTTGATTTTCTAACCTCCAATAACCAAGCTGCATATGAAGCACTGATAGCCGGACTCCAACTCGCTTCTAATGTCGGAGTTACTAAACTTATGATTTGTAGTGATTCCCAGATCGTAATATCACAAGTAACTGGCATATACCAAGCTAAGGACCTATTGCTACAGAAGTATTTAACTAAAGTAAAGGAGTTGATGGGAAAAATTGACATCTCCGAAGTCCGGCATGTGTCGAGGGAAGAGAATGTTCGAGCTAATATTCTATCTAAATTGGCCAGTACAAAGACGGGAGGTAACAACAAAAGCTTGATCCAAGAAACTTTGAAAACTCCTTCCATAACGGATTCAACTTCGATATCGCCTATAGAGGATAGTTCGAATTGGATGGTTCCGATTATGTAGTATTTACTAAATGGAATTCTTCCTCATGATCCTGTTGATGCAAACAAGATGGCAAAAAAAGCTTCCTACTACATCATTGTCGGAGGTCAGATATACAGAAGAGGTCTTTCCCAACCTCTGTTAAAATGTCTTAGCCTAAATTGGGCGATTCTTGTGGTTGAAGAAGTTCATGAAGGATCCTGGAGCCGCCACCCCGGAGGAAAGGCATTAGCATTGAAAATCCTACGAGAAAGACATTAGCATTGAAAATCCTACGAGCTAGATACTATTGGCCCACAATGATAAAAGAAGTGGTGGAATTTGTAAAGAAATGCCTGAAATACCAACATCATGCCTACTTCCACATCGCCCCAATCGAAGAGCTTTCCACGATAATGTCCCATGGCCATCTAAAACTTAACCCAAAAAAAAAATGAAAAATAATAAACTAATAATAATGAAATAAAACAAAATAAAGAAAAAATAAAAGAAAGCAGTAGAACTCCCCTGATTTTCTTGTAGCAAACCATCACTTACTGCTCAGCATCATCATCATTATCCAAAGGTAGTGGAAAGGAAGAAAAATGGTTCACATCAACTCTAAGAATCTAATCACAAGCCCAAATCATCTGTTCTATTCATCAATGTCACTTACTGTGAGTTGACATGAAACAAGGGTAAGGAAAATGTTTTAATGTATGCTAACAATTAAGAAAATATTTTTATGGCCGACACTATATACATCCCTCTACAAAGGCTCCGAACTCAGGGAGTCACTCAAGCCGACACAAGAAACACTAAATTACCACACCCATGAAAACAAAAATAATAAAACTTGGGTTGCCTCCTACGAAGCACTAACTTAAGGTCTTCAGCTTGACCTGTGAAATTTATCCTAGTCAAAAGTATTATAAATGTATGTTTTCCTTACAAATAGCAAAGTTATCAAATATTTACCAAAGATATGCACAAGAATAACATACAAGAGATGAGGAATATAAATCAGCTCTTTGTGCATCATGTAAGGAAAACTGACAGCTATCGGCTTGCACAGTTGCAATTCATGTTGAGAGATAGAGAAACTAAGCATGATTGAATTATCCTCATCTAGATAAGATAGAGAAACTAAGCATGATTGAATTATCCTCATCTAGATTTTTTCTATCTCCTAACACATATGCCTCACATAATTCCTCATTGGTTGCAAGTACCATTTCATTATCCTGACCATCATCCATTTTTGGCTCATAATACGTGTAATGTCCCGATTTCCGACCTCCTTCACACATCTTCCCGATTTCCGACGTTATTCAACTCCAACAACGGACGTTCGACTTCACCTTCAAGTTTGATCAAATCCCATTCCCGACTCAATCTTCAAAATTCGGATAGAAGGGATTATTTCCGAGTTCCGAGTTCCTCTTGCACAATTTTCGACTTCATGACCTCCTATTTCCGATTTCATCTAATCTTAACTACTCCCGATTTCCGACTTCATCTTCTGCATATTCTATGATTTTCGAGTTCGTCTCAGACTTCCGACTTCATCTGGGTTATTCCCACGGTTTCCGAGTTTGCTATTCGAGTCCAAACAACATGTGATTTCCGATGTCCGATTTCATACCTCAAAGGAATTCGGACCCATTTCGATCTCATAACTTATCTCCAAGTTTCAAGCAAGATACACTCGAGTCGGAGCTTCATAACCTCATGGATCAAAATCATGTACATGGTTTCGACTTAGTGGACTTCGGACATAAGGTTTCCATCGGGATACCATTTCCACCTTATGTTTAAAAATCCCTGCGAGTTCAAGGTTTGATTCCTTCGAACTACCGAGTTCCGACCTCAAGGAGCCCATTCCCAGCAGTAATATTCCCGGGTTCAAATAGGAGTTCCGAGATCATATGATTATGAACAGAATGATCCCGACTTCCGACCTTGCTCCCAAGATTTGAATAAACTAGACGGGATTTCCTCGTCACCAGCAAGATGGCATGAGTTCCGACTTTAAACCTAAATGGGACGAGTTCCGACTTCAACCATAATAGAGACGAGTTCCGATTTCAGGTAGAACGGAAGTGTATCCCACTTGTGGGCGACGTGGAAAGCAAATTGGCCACAAAAGTGAGAGACATGGCCGAACTTCAACCACAAAACTTCAGCCAATCAACACCACAATTTTCTTGTATTTAAGTCAGACTTCTCCCTTCATTCTCAGCTGATTTACGTCTCCCTCTCCTCTGGCTCCAACCTTCGTCTTCTTCCTTTCCTCTCTCAAATCCAACTCCATCAATCTCCAAGATTTGGCAAAGTTCCATCAATCCAGACTCAAATTCAGCAAAGTCATGCTCCAAAGAGGTAGGATTCAATCTCTAATCTTGATTTCTCTAAATTGAGGATGCATGAAAGATTACTCTTTGATGATTGTTTGATGATATATATGATGTATATGATAAATTATGATGGATTATGATAGGATTAATATGAAATATTGAGTTGAAATTAAAGTTAGAAGAAGAAAGTTAGAAGGAACCAAGGATTAGGATGCTGTCTGGATGAAGAATTCCACGGCAGTCCGTACGGCGGAGTGTATGGCTCCGCCTACAATCTGTCAAATCCGATGAAACCATTTTTAGATGAAAGTGGACATTCAGGGCTTTCCATAGATATATCATATAAGGTTATTGGATTAGTATTGAGAGAGATATGAATTTTTGAAGTTTGACCTAGGGTTCAGGACTTTCATCCGGGCAGGCTGACTTGAGGAGGGTATAACTCACCCTATACAACTCCAAATTGAGTGAAACCAATTTTGTTAGAAAGGTTAGACATAGGGGAACATCCCAATATAAGATTCCGAGTTTGTTATGGTCCCAATTGTTCCCAGTAATTCGAGGAAGTTACTCTATGTCCAAACTAGGCCCAAACAGAGTAGTTCAGGAAGGTTGACTTTCAGGACTTATAACTCGAGGTATACTTAAGCAAATGGAATGCAACTTGTGGCAAATGAAAGGTTGTCCTGTTAGCTTCAATATGAGACCAATTTCGTTGATTTGAGCTTAGTTTCGATTTTTAGTGAATTTATACCTCTAAGAGTGTAATTCGGACTAGTGGCTGACAGGCTGAGATAAAAGTTGAATATCTTGAGTTTTATGAATCAAAATGATATGGGACCAAAGAGGTTAAAAAGTAGACACATAGAGCTATGATATACCCAAATTTCAGATTTAAATGAGTTGAATAGAAATAAGGGTGGATCATATGAAATTCGGGCAGAACTGAATAGATGGGCAAAAGTGATCTAATTGGTGATTTCACAGGTATCAGAAAAACATATAAGGTATGAGTCGAGAATTGCCAGTTAGACCTTGATGTATATGCGTTAAATTGATTATATGGCTATGATTGAATTGTCTCGTAAGACTGCACTATTCATGGGGAGACGAGCTGATCCGCTATGTCTTTTAATTTACGGCAAAAGTCTAGGAAACTAGGGAATGTGTACAAGCAAGAATGAAGTAGAGTAAGAATGGGTATATAAGCCCTCTATTCAAGGATGACCTAAGTATGAGATGAGGTATATGAAATTAAAGGACAAAGCATATGTATGAGTGCCTAGAATGGCAAAGAGGTTACTGCCTTTATATGTCAAGACTATGTATGCGTGAAGATCATGTATGCAATGACGTATTTGAAAATAAATGAAGTATAGTGCATTCGGTGACTACGCATGACCTTGTATGAGAATGAATAGACATGAGTATATTAAATGTAAATCCCTTCACTTGGAGGCGCTACTTGAGATCCCTCCAGCTAAAGATAAAGATATGAATCCTTCACTTGGAGGCTGCACCTTGAATCCCTCCTTGTGGCGCATACCCCTCACTTGGAGGCACGTGGTCGAGATGAGATCCCTCTATGTTGAAGGCACGTGGTCAGGATGAGATCCCCTGTTTTGAAGGCTGCACGTGACCTGGAAGAGATCCTTTCACCTAGAAGCACGTGACGAGAATGAGAATCCCTCCAAGACTAGAAGGCATGTGGGTCCCCCTAAGGGTAAGCTCAGGATGATCGATCACGGGTCGACGAGCCTCACTCCAAGGCCAAAGTACCCAAGGGCAATAATAGCACCCTAGTGACTCGGCGACACGCAACGCAGGTGTGCCAAGTAAAGACCAAGACCAAAGGCTAAGATTTAAGTATACGATACCTAACTTACATGAGGCATGGCATGACCGGCTAGTGTAAGTATCAAGTCAGATCCCATATTCATAAGGAACGTGACACGTGGCGATCACGCTCGATGGGGTGTGACATGGCGATCATACTGAATGTGGCACGTAAGATTTTGGATGACAAAGAAAGAGATATGAAGAAAGAAAAACAAGTTTTATGTCTATGTATGAATTCATATACAAGTTAAGTTATGTGCAAATATTATGTCCTTAGCATAGTGATGTTATATGGGCGTCTTAAGATGATATAGTTCCAGTAAAATATATGTTAAAGTAATGCCTCTAAGTATCATTGGTCTATCGCATCTATTGTATTTCAGTTATTAGTCCCAATATAATTCATGATTTGATTTCTATGGATTCTCTCAGATGCTAAGTGTATGATTAAAATGAACTTTGCTTCGAAATAGATATATTTTCGAAATGTAAAATTAAGCAGTTTATGCAAGATATTCACCTTTTTCATAATAAATCAAACAATCGGAGATGACAACGCGATGACATTACATGTGTATCATAGAATCCCATCGAGAATTTATAATTCTCACTCTTATTTTCCGTATTGTCTCCAGAAAGTTCAAGAGGTATCAGAGTAGCGCTTGAAGTTCACGCGTCAGATAAGGTCCGTTCGGTAACTTAGTAATAACTCAGTGTGGTACTATAACTTAAGCATAAAATCTTGTGCCCTTGGGAGGGTGTTACAATACGGGCATAGATATGTAGGATGCATGCTACTTGAACAAACACAACATAAATCCAGTGATAACATCCAGTTCTCAAGCTCATAAAATGGACAAAAATTTGTTTGATGCATGACACTTGAACATATGTCACAACAAGAAAAAATGATTGGGCATGCATTTGTTGGATGTGTAGAACTTCCACATATATCACAACGATAGCCATCAATCTAAGAACAAGTAAACAGAGACAACAAATATTTTTTTTAAATTTTTTTAAAAAAATTCTATACAAATTAGATAAATAGATGTAGAATTTAAAAAAAAAGAAAAAAAATCTAAAGTAGAAATTTATCAGCTACTAATGTTGTTGATAAAACACTCAATCCCTGGCAATGACGCTAAAAACTTGATAACTACTCGGCAAGTATACCGAATCGTTTAAGTAGTAAACTCAATGAGTGAGTATCGTCCCACAAAGATTGAAGTTATCAAGCAACACTTCACTAATCAAATTTCTATTTAGATTAAATTAACTTGTTTAGATTAAAGAGAGCTCTCAACTTAAAACTCATAAAAAGAAAAGAACAAAAATTAACAAAATAAATATCAACTCAACAAAGATAAGTTCAAGATTCAAAGGCACTAGAGGATTTGGGATGGTTTGATTTTTCTTAAATTTTTATGAACTCTCAAATCACTTGAGTTGGAGATTATTAGACTAATGAAGGGATTTTAAGTAGTTGATGCTAATTCCTTAGTTAATCAACTCTCCTCTTCCTATTAAACATGATAATTCCTTAACTATGCTCAACAAGAAAAAAGGATTAGGCATAAAAATCAATCATAATTCAAGATAAATTCCTAAACTTTGAATATTATAAGGCTCATCTCTTAAGCTAACTCATACACAATTTTCCCAAATTATGCAAGAACCCTAAATCAATCCGAGAACAATAATTCATAAAATTGCATAAGAAAACAAGAGATAAACCATTAGTCCAACAATTCCAACATCAAGAATTTAAGAATTCAAACTAATTACAACCATTTCAAACCAAACCCCTAACCCCTAGCTATGGAGTTAGCCACTCATCCTAATGAAGAACATAGATAGGAAAGGTGAAGAAAACCTCATGAAGAACCCACGAATTGGAAAGATGAATTTTCAATCTTTCCTCTTCCTCTTGTTCCTAAGGTGTTCCAGCTGCTCCAGAGCCTCATCCTTCTATTCTGACCACACTTTTGTATCCCTTTTTAAGTGGTTTCTCCTCTTATTTTTATTAAAGACAACAAATAGATGCTAATCTATGCGTCGCTGGCACTCGAGCACCAGCCTTAAGGCGCCTGAGCGCCAGATCTTCACAAAATAAATTGTCTCAGATGAGTCAGCCTCGAGCGCCAACTTTTCAGTGCTCGAGCTCCAGGTTGCGTGAAAGTTTTTTTCCTTTGTTGTGTTGCACCGCTTGAGCACTGGGACTATGACACCCGAGCATCATATATTTAACGAACATGTTGACTATATCAGCAACACAAACTTATAATCTGCAATGCAACCAAAACATACGCTTAGGCGATAATAATTCCTCACACAAGCTAGAAAACAAATAAAAACCTAAACTTCTAGAAATTCAAACAAAGACACCTATCAAATATTTAAAACAAATGGATTTTATGACTTAAAAACTCTTAGAAACTCCACTACTTGATGGAACATCAGGCGATCTTGTTCTACGACGTGCTAACATCGAACCACCAACCGCAGGCCAAGGGAAGCTGATACATGCTCAGGAAGGTAATTTGGTCATTTCGACACTAGAAAAGAGCTTGTTTCTAGCAAGTTGGCTCTGCCTTGGATATCAAGCAATCTAAGAGCTCATTTCAAGTTACTTGGAGATCAAGGAATCAAGCTTAATTAAAGTAATTTAGAGAGCAAGCAATCTGATTATGTTGAAAATATGTTTAGATCCATTTTTTATTTGATTTGACTTAGTCTAGATTTGTTTAGATTTGAATTGAATCAGTTTATTTTTTAAGATTTAAATCAAACATGATCTAATATATAAAAATCAAATATGATTTAAATTAGTTAGGAATAAATCTTTTAGGATAAAATCATATATTTAATTTTTAAATTTTAGTTTCAAATCAAATCTTTTAGATAGGATTAGATAATTTCCATTTTTAGGATTTATGTATAAATAGGCAACTTGGCCTATAGACAAGAGAATTTTATCATATAGTTTATCATGGTTTGACTACCAATAAGTTGTGAGGTTTTCCTCATTTTGTTCTGTGTGATGCAGAATCTTCTATCTCTTCCGTATTATCTACGTTTTCAAGGACAGGTTTCTTGGGGGTTTAGTAGGAAGGGTCTTTATTCTACATCTTGTTTCCTATCAAAGTGTATGCCTGGGGTTTCTCGATCTTTATATCCCCGGGGTTCCTCATCATTTGGCATCAAAACAAGGTCTAGATAAATTCCTATTTATCTTTGTCTTTTACGTTTCTCTTTTATCTTCTTTTTTTGTCCGTTAGCATTCATGTTTTTTGTGTTTGTGCATTCTATCCTTTTGTGTTACTGTCGCATCTTTATCTATCTCTATGTTTCTTCTCTATCTAGCATTTGTCTTTTTTTGTTAGTTTAGATCCAAAAAAGAAAAAAAAGGAGAAGAAATCAGAAAAGGTGAGGATTATAAGCATAATATTTTTCCTTTTGATCTAGGTTGCTATGAACAGGTTTCATAGAGGTCTAGTAGAAAAATCCTTTTCCGGTGACCTAGGTTGCTAAGAACAGGTTTTTTAGAGGCCTAATAGGAAAACCCTATGTTTACTATCCTTTGTTTCTATTTCGTTTCCGGTTTGTTAATTTTATTTCCCTATTTTTTTTTCTTTGCGTTTTGAGTCTTATTTTCTTAATTGTTTTATCTATTTTTTTCACATTTTTTTTTTGTATTTGAGGTATATTCAGCTCAAAAAGAAAAAAATACAACAAAAGAAAAAAAGAAAGAAAAAAAAAAGAAGGAAAAAAAGTGAAAAAAAAGAAAAAGGAAGAAGGAAAAAAAAAAGAGAGAGAAAAAAAAGGAAAAAAAAAGAAAGGATAGAGTGTTAGTGAGATTTTTTAATTGTAGATTCTTAGATGGTTTCATAGAGGAAAGGCAATGGTGGAGATGTCTTTGAAGATTACAAAGGCAAGATTTGAGGACGAATCCTTTTGAAAAGGAGGAGAATGATACATGCTTAGAGGGTAATTTGGTCATTCCAACACTGGAAATGAGCTTGTTTCTAGCAAGTTGGTTCTGCTTTGGAGATCAAGCAATCTAAGAGCTCATTTTAAGTTATTTGGAGATCAAGGAATCAAGCTTAATTAAAGTAACTTGGAGAGCAAGCAATCTGATTATGTTGAAAATATGTTTAGATTGTGTTTAGATTCATTTTTTATTTGTTTTGACTTAGTCTAGATTTGTTTAGATTTGAATTGAATCAGTTTATCTTTTAAGATTTAAATCAAATATGATCTAATATATAAAAATCAAATATGATTTAAATTAGTTAAAAATAAATCTTTTAGGATAAAATCATATCTCTAATTTTTAAATTTTAGTTTCAAATCAGATTTTTTAGATAGGATTAGATAATTTCCATTTTTAGGATTTATGTATAAATAGGCAACTTGGCCTAAAGACAAGAGAATTTTATCATATAGTTTATCATGGTTTGACTACCAATAAGTTGTGAGGTTTTCCTCATTGTGTTCTGTGTGATACAGAATCTTCTATCTCTTCCGTATTATCTACATTTCCAAGGACAAGTTTCTTGGGGGTTTAGTAGAGAGGGTCTTTATTCTATATCTTGTTTCCTATCAAAGTGTATGCCTGGGGTTTCTCGATCTTTATATTCACGGGGTTCCTCATCATGATGCAAAACCCCGTAGATATAAAGATCCAGAAACCCCAAGCACACACTTTGATAGAAAATAAGATTTAGAATAAAGACCCTCCCTACTAAACTCCCAAGAAACCTGTCCTTGGAAATGTAGATAATAAGGAAAAGATAAAAAATTTTGCATCACACAGAACAAAATGAGGAAAATCTCACAACTGTATTGGTAGTCAAACCATGATAAAAACTATATGATAAATGCTCTATTGTCTATAGGCCAAGTTTCTTATTTATACATAAATCCTAAAACTAAAAATTATCTAATCCTATGTAAAAGATTTTATTTGAAACTAAAACTAAAAATTAAAGATATGATTCTATTATAAAAGATTTATTCCTATCTAATTTTAATCAGATTTGATCTTTATAGATTATATCAGATTTGATTTAAATCTTAAAAGATAAACTAATTTAATTTAAATCTAGACTAAGTTAAAACTAATCAAAAACAAATCTAGACACAATCTAAACATATTTCTGATATGTTCAGATTGCTTGCTCTCCAAGTTACTTTAATTAAACGTGATTACTTGATCTCCAAGGTAGAACCAACTTGTTAGAAACAAGCTCTTTTTCAATGTTGAAATGACCATATTACCCTCCTGAGCATGTATCATTCTCCCTCTCGTTAAAAAGATTCGCCCTCGAATCTTGCCTTTGTAATCTTCAAAGACATCTCTACCATTACCTTTCCTCCATGAAGCCATCTACGAATCTACAATTGAAGAATCTCATTAACACTCTCTCCTCTCTTTTTTTTTTTTTTTCCTTCTTTCTTTTTCTTTTTTTTTTTTGCTTTTTTTGTTGCTTCTTTTTTTTCTTTCCTTTTTTTTTTGCTTTTTTTTTTTGAACTGAATATACCTCAAATACAAAAAATATGTGGACAAAGTAGACACAACAATTAAGGAAACGAGACTCAAAACGTCAAGAAAAAAAACTAGGGAAATAAAATTAATAAAACGGAAATGAAATAGAAACAAAGGATAGTAAACATAGGGTTTTCCTACTAGATCTCTAAGAAACCTGTTCTTAGCAACTTAGGTCACTGGAAAAGGATTTTCCTACTAGACTTCTATGAAACCTATCCATAGCAACCTAGATCAAAGGAAAGAATTTCCCTACTAGACCTTCAAAGAACATGTCCTTGACAATCTATATCAAAGGGAAAAAATTATGCTTATAATCCTCACCTTTTTTTATTTCTTCTCCTTTTTTTTTTTGGATCTAAACTAACAACAAAAAGACAAATACCAGATAGAGAAGAAACATAGAGATAGATAAAGACGCGATAGCAACACAAAAGGATAGAATGCACAAACACAAAAAATAAGAACGCTAACGGACAAGAAAAGAAGATAAAAGAGAAACGTTATAGACAAAGATAAATAGGAATTTATCTAGACCTTGCTCTGAATACCAAATGATGAGGAATCCTGTGGATATAAAAATTCAGAAACCCCAGGCACACACTTTAATAGAAAACAAGATTTAGGATAAAGACCTTCCCTACTAAACCCCCAAGAAACCTGTCCTTGGAAGCGTAGATAACAGGGAAAAGATAGAAAATTCTGCATCACACAGAACTAAATGATAAAAACCTCACAACTGTATTGGTAGTCAAACCATGATAAAAACTATATGATAAATTCTCTGTTATCTATAGGCCAAGTTGCCTATTTATACATAAATTCTAAAACTAGAAATTATTTAATCTTATTTAAAAGATTTTATTTGAAACTAAAACTTAAAATTAAAGATATGATTCTATTCTAAAAGATTTATTCTTATCTAACTTTAAATCAGATTTGATCTTTATAGATTAGATCAGATTTGATTTAAATTTTAAAAGATAAACTAATTCAATTCAAATATAGACTAAGTCAAAACTAATCCAAAACAAATCTAGACACAATCTAAATATATTTCCAACATAATCAGATTACTTGCTCTCCAAGTACTTTAATTAAACTTGATTACTTGATCTCCAAATAACTTGAGATGAGCTCTTGGATTGCTTAATCTCTAAGGCAGAATTAACTTGCTAGAAACAAGCTCTTTTCTAGTGTTGAAATGACCAAATTACCCTCATGAGCATGTTTCAGCTGCACTCAAGTGTGGCTTTCAGATTCAAGAATTTTGGTTTTTCTTCCTCTTCTGATCTCCAATGCTCTTTAGGCCACAGTCTTACACACTTGTTTACATTTACTATTTAACTTTATTCTATATTAACTTTAAAATATAAATATAAATAAGAGAATGCCCCTATTTGAATCCAATAAAAATATTAAAAAAAATCAAAATCCAACTTTTGGATTTTAGTACAAATTCCCAAAAGCTTACATTTTCTTAAACTTTCGAGCTAAAAATGAAAGGAGTAATAACTTCTTAAAATTCATTAAAAATCACTCTTTGATTCTTGGACATCTAAAGAACAATTACCGAGATTTTTAATCCTATGAAAATATTTCAATCACATAGCTCTCCAAGAAAATATAGGGTTCAAACTTAGAACTTCCACGAGATCCGATAAGACGTGATATCACCATTCGTGTAATTCTCGGCTTGGGCATTATAGATAAATTGATAGATACGTTAACCAGCACCATGGTGTGGTGGCTATTAAAAGGTTTTTTTTTAAGGAGAAAATAACAAATACGGGATTTAATATATAGGAGAACAAATTCATAGACTGGTCTCAATCAGGTGCATGCATTAATTAGTAAACTATCTTTATTTTCAGTTTCTTGACTTTGACGACTGGAAAACTCCTGCGAGTCAATATTAGAACCGCAAAAGCATACTGTCCTCAAATTCATGATGTTGATACTCGCTTTGACTGTAAAACAGCCTCTTTAGTCATTGGTATGTGAGGCTAGTGTTATTATTATTATTTTTTTATGATTAAAAAGTGAGGCTAGTGTTATTAGTCATACGCGAGTGAGGAATTTAGTCACTCCAATTGCATTTTTTTAAATTTTATTTTCAAACCAACTTATGCGACAATCCAGTGTTATTAGTCATACCCGAGTGAGGAATTTAATCACTCCAATTGCATTTTTTTAAATTTTATTTTCAAACTAACTTATGCAACAATCCAAATTAATATCAATTAAGTATTGACCAAAAATTCGAATATAAGTCATTAAAAGAAAGAGTTACTTAATCTTTACGCCAGCTACTGGTGTTAAAACAACAGGACACCTCGAGAACTGGTCGTATTTGAATTTGTTATAAATTAACATCACCTATTTCATTTGTGGCCTCAATCAACAAAGTTGGCCACTCATGATTTGTTAATTATATCTTTTAGTTAGTCAACAAATATATGACTAGGAGTTAGTCTTTTGAGTATGTTCTGACTTGACCTGGTTGCTGCACAAGGAGTTTGGTATTTTTGCTTTGGCTGAAGAAGAAGTGGAGAGATGTATGTGGCTGTATCAGATGGTTGTTTTTGCTGGTTTGAATTATGGCAGGGATTTTGGTTTGAAATTCGGGATTATCCTCGACGGAATAGTTGGTCTCAATCCTAAAGAACAGGAGATATTGGTGATTTTCTTTGCACGCCATGAAGATATTTATTCGGTGGAGTGGTTGGGGATCTTTTGGTTTGGTTTTGCTGATTTTTGAATAAGAGTGCATTTAGATTCACTTCACTAAGAAAAAAAATTATTTTTATTTTAAAATTATTTTTACAGGTTTTTAAGGGTGTTTGAATACAATCTAAAAAAAAAAAGTGTTTTTAGAAAAAATAAGTTAATTTATCACTTATTTTAAAAATTAGTAATACTTAGTTTTTGAAAAAGAAAATAGAAAAAATAATTTTTAATAAAATTATCTTTTAAAAATATCTTTTATTTTTATTAGTAATTACAATTCATATCCTCCTTTCTTTATCCCTTACGAAATTCTAATTCTCTCCCCTCTTTTGAATGTATTTTTTTTTAAAAATTTGATAATAAAAAATTTACTTTTGCTATTTTTTTTATCCAAATAGATTAATAAGTATATTTAATAATTAAAAATATTTTTTAAAAGCTAATTTAAATGCAAATTAACCTTTTTTTTCAAAAAATAGAGTTCTACTAATTTTTTTTTCCTCTTTTAGAAGTTTATCTAAACACACCTAAGTGTGATCAAGTTTTTCTCTCTAATTTGTATACCAAGACTTTGGCTCCCTTTTTGTGAAGGTGGGTTTCAGCCTTTCAAATTCGTGTGTGTACATGTGCATGTACGTGCAAGTGTATGTGTGTGTGTGTACGTGCGTGTATATATACCCATGTGTGCATGTGTGTGTAACTTTTTCTAAAAAATAAAGTTCTATTAAAAAAAATTCTTCTTTTAGGAGTTTATCTAAATGCACCCTAAACGTGTGTGTGCATGTATGTGTGTGCACGCGTGCATGCATCTGTGTAACTTTTTATAAAAAATAAAACTCTATTAAAAAAAATTCTTCTTTTAGAAGCTTATTCAAACACACCCTATGCATGTGCGTGTGTGTGTTCATGTTTGCATGTGCATGTGCATGTGCGCGTGTGTGTGTGTGTGTGTGTGTGTGTGTAGCCTTTCCTAAAGGTCTGATATAGTTCCTCGCTCTGATTTGTACACCAAGACCTTGGCTTCCTTTGTGTGTGTATGTGTGGGCAAACACATGTGTGTTCTTCTCTTCTCTTTGATTTATATGCCAAGGCTTTCGCTTCCTTTTTGTGAAAGTGGCCTTGAGCCTTGACCTTTACTTTTGTAATGTGATAGTATATAATTAAATATTATTAATATAAAATATTTATATACTAATAATTTATCAAAATTAAATTATATTTTTTTCTTAATTACAAGTTTTCAACATGTCTTGATAAAAGAATTTTGCTAATCAATACCCTAAATGCTTTGATTCAGGAATTAAGAAAAGAAAAGTTTTCAAATTTTCAATGTATTTAATATCTTACTTTTTCTATGAAAATTTTCCTTTTTTATGCCTTAACCAAACATATTTTATAAGATTTCTGGAATTTTAATTTATCTATCAAACACTCTCAAAATATCATGCCTAGAAACATTCCCAGAAATAGTGCTCCTTGGATTGAAAAATCAATCCATTTATCAAATGTCTTGTTAGGGCGTTGATTAGATAAGCCCTTAACAAAACCCCAATTTAGCTACTCAACAAAATCAATTGCAATATTGCACTTCAGGTATAGGTTTTCCTAGTTGAATGAACTTGTTGAATGGCGTTGAGCACCTAAAAAGAGAAGGCGGCTATGTAATGAAATTAATGCCGATGTACATGTCTATTATGAGAGTCTGAGAACACAAACCAATTATCTCAACAACTAGAAACAATTCCCTACCGTGCAAGGGCCGTCATGAGTTTGAAGAAATGGCCTGGAAAATTGCATACATGTCCGATGTTGTATGTGCTGACATTTTCTGTCGGCACATAAATATAACCATGTATGTATACACGGCTTCTAGTGTGTGCAAGAAAGTTTTATATATTTGGGACCAAGCTACTAGAATTTGAATATGTTGTTATGTATAAATTTCGTAAAAATAATTATCATTAATTAGATTTTTTCATGTATTCCTGCACAACCGTCAATTTCCCGATTAATAGTAATTATTTGCTCATAATCAATTATATATATAAAATTTTCACCTTAAAAGGTATGTTCTTGATTACTACAATAATGTCGTCGCCACAGTAATTAACTAATTATATAGTTGTGGTGTGTGTTGAGTCCTTTATTTTATTTTATTTTTTTGTTTTAGTTACTCCTTGAACTTTACAACTCAATAGAACAAAAAACAAAAAAAACAAAAAAAAGAAAAATTGTAAACTATTGACGGTAATAGCAAATGACAATATCTTTAAAAAAAAAAAAAATTAGAAGCCGCAAAAGAATACTTTCTTCAAATATATGATGTTGATACTCGCTTTGACTGAATCACAACCTCATTAGTCAATAGTCATTACGTAAGGCTAGTGTCATTAGTTATTACTCATACCCAAGCGAGGAATTAGTCATTCCAATTGCATTTTTTTATGTTTTATTTTCTTTTTTTTACGGGATTTTTTTATATTTTATTTTCAAACTAACTTATTCATTAATCCAAAGAAATTTCATTTAAGTATTGACTAAAATTTCTCATATAAACCAATAACGAAAAGAGAAAGAACGTACTTCCTTAATCTTTTACGCCAACTATATGTGTTAAAACATGTAGACACCTAAAGATTTTGGCGTATTTTAGTTTGTCATAGACAAAAACCACCTTTTCCTTTTGTGACCTCACAGACAACAAGTTGGCCACCCTTGATTTGTCTACTTGTTTTAGTTAGTCAACAAATATATGAGTGTCATTTTCCGCCATGAAAATGACCTATATATCGTGTCTATAAAATGGATTATCTTCAAGCGATGCTAGAGCACCCTCACCCTTCTTAACCAGCCAGTTACAAGCCTTCCTCTGATTATCATTTCCAATGAGACCTCATCTGGCCTTATTGCCTTTCTTTGTACTCTTTTGCCTGATAAACTTGAGTATCAACATCTATTTAGTAACTAGCCAATGTCTTGTTCACCAACAATCCTTGCTGCTCCAATTGAAGGACAACCTCATTTTCAAACCTGCTCAATCTAAAAAACTGGTTCATTGGAACCACGTAAGTGATTGTTGTCAATGGAATGGAGTAGCATGCAAAAAGGGACTTGTGATTGGTATTGACTTGAGTGAGGATTTTATTTCCGGAGGCCTACACAATTCAAGTCTCTTCAACCTACAGTACTTGCAGTATTTGAATTTGGCTTACAATGAATTTCGTTCTTCAATTCCTTCAAAGTTTGGCATGCTAAAGAGTTTGAGGTATTTGAACTTGTCAAATGCTGGATTTGAGGGACAGATTCCACCTGAGATCTCTCAACTCTCAAAGCTGGTTATTCTTGATTTGTCTACATTATTTACATCACAATATACTCTAAAACTCGAAAAGCCAAATCTAGGTATGCTTATGGAGAGCCTTAAAGAAATCACAGAACTGTACCTCGATGGTGTAAGGGTATCTGCTGTTGGAAAGGAGTGGTGTCGTGCCTTATCTTCATTGCAAAAGCTACAAGTTTTGAGCATGTCATCCTGCAACCTCTCAGGACCAATTGATTCTTCACTGTCAAAGCTACAGTCGCTCTCAGTAATTCGGTTGAACATGAATAATGTGTCAAGCCCAGTGCCAATGTCCTTTGCAAATCTGTCCAATTTGACCATCCTACAACTTAGCAATTGTGGGTTGATCGATGTTTTTCCTGAGGGTATCTTCAAAATACAAAAGCTTAAGGTCCTTGATGTGTCAGATAATGAAGATCTTCGTGGTTCCTTGCCAAATTTACCACGAGGAGGATATCTTCAGACCTTGAATCTTAGCTACACAAGTTTCTCTGGGCAGTTGCCAGGTTCTATTTCCAATTTGATGCAATTGTCTACATTAGATATATCTAGCTGCCAATTCAATGGAACACTCCCTTCTTCATTGTCAACACTCACCCAACTTGTTCACCTGGACTTGTCATTCAATAATTTCAGTGGCTCTCTTCCATATCTCAATATGTCCAGAAACCTCATTCATTTGTCCTTCCTTCACAATGCTTTCATAGGACCAATTCCTTCTATTTATCCGGAAGAGCTTGAAAATCTCCTCATCATTAACTTAGGTTATAACTCCCTAACTGGGAGAGTTCCTTCATCCCTTTTTACACTTCCATCTCTGCAGGAGCTTACACTTAATAATAATGGATTTGACGGCTTGTTGCATGAATTTCCAAATGCATCTTCCTCAATTTTACATTTGGTTGATTTGAGCAACAACAAATTGCAAGGGCCTATTCCTTTGTCACTCTTTAACATTCCAAAATTGGGTTTTCTCCAACTTTCTTCAAATCAATTCAATGGCACTATACAACTAGATATGGTTATGAGGTTGCCTAATCTACTTACAATAGGCCTTTCACACAACAACTTGTCAGTTGATACAACTTTTAGTGATTATCCTAGCCACTCATCCTATCCTAGTAAGGAAAGATTGTTGTTGGCTTCCTGCAAGTTGAAGCAATTCCCTGCGTTCTTGAGAAATCAATCCAGATTGATTTCTCTAGACTTGTCCAGCAATCAAATTCAAGGAACAATACCTAATTGGATTTGGAGATTTGACTCTATGGTTAATCTGAATCTTTCCAACAATTTTCTAATATCTATGGAAGGGCCACTTGAAAATTTCACCTCCAACATACTTTTGCTTGACCTTCATTCCAACCAACTTAGCGGGTCAATTCCCACTTTCACAAAATATGTAGGCTTTTTGGATTACTCAAGCAATGAATTCAGCTTTATCCCACCTGACATCTGGAAGTATATCCATTTTGCATATTTTCTCTCCCTTTCAAACAATAGATTTCATGGAAAAATCTATGAATCTTTTTGTGATTGTCCGACTCTTGTAATGCTTGATCTTTCCCATAACAACTTCAGTGGCTTCATTCCGAGGTGTTTGACAAGGAGTAGTACTCTCAGGGTGTTAAATCTCGCCAGAAACAACCTTTCTGGTAATATTTCTGATACATTTTCAAGTACATGTAATTTAAAGTTTCTTGATCTCAAAGGAAATCAATTGGGTGGCACCATCCCAAAATCACTTGGGAACTGCCAAAGGCTAGAAGCCTTGAATCTGGGAAACAATCTATTGACAGATAGATTTCCTTGCTTCTTATGGACCATTTCTACCCTGAGAATTTTGATTTTAAGGTCAAACAAACTCCATGGTTCCATAGGATGCACACATAGCACAGGCAATTGGGAGATGCTTCATATCATTGATCTAGCCTCTAACAATTTCACTGGCACACTACCAGCAACATTGTTGCAAAGTTGGACAGCAATGATGGGTGATAAAGATGAAGTACGAGAAAAACCGGGCAATTTGTTTTTCAATATGTATTATTTCCATGATTTTGTGCATTATAATGATTTGTTGTCATATTTGAACAAAGTTCTTGTTGCAAAATTAGCGAAAATGGAAGCAAGTGAATCTCGATCTGTACTTGAGAACATATTCTCTTATATTGGCAATACTGACCAATTGCGTGGAATATATGATTCAGTTACAGTTGTCAACAAAGGTTTGCAAATGATGTTAGTCAAAATTCTTGCTGTGTTAACTTCAGTGGATTTGTCATCGAATCATTTTGAAGGCCCAATACCGGAAGAGCTTATGAGTTTCAAAGCATTGATTGTTCTCAACCTATCACACAATGCATTCTCAAGCCACATCCCATCATCTTTGGGAAATTTGACTCAACTTGAATCATTAGATCTATCAAACAACACTTTGAGTGGAGAGATTCCCACAGAGATTGCAAGTCTATCTTTTCTCTCAGTGTTGAATCTCTCCTTTAATCATTTGGTAGGCAAAATTCCAACAGGTACTCAAATTCAATCTTTTGAAGCAGATTCCTTTCAAGGCAATGATGGGTTGTGTGGACCTCCATTAACCAGGAATTGTGGCAATAATGGAGTACAAGGACCGCCACCATCACCAACTTCTGAAACACATAGTTCAATTAACTGGAGTTTCTTAAGTGCTGAGTTGGGATTCACTTTTGGCTTTGGGCTTGTCATCCTTCCCCTTACTTTTTGGAAGAGATGGAGGCTTTGGTATAGCAAGCATGTGGATGATTTGCTTTACAAAATCTTTCCTCAACTAGATTTTGTTTATGAGCAACGTGGGGAGCAAAGGTACAGAAGTCTAAGGTGGAGGCCCAATTGATTTCTCAAATGGTGTATAAATTAAAGAGCTAATATATCATGTTACTTGCAGTGTGTTTTGGGTTTGGCATTTTGTTTTTCTTGCTCTCTTTCAGTTTTTGTAAAATGAGACTTTGTCCAACAATGACAATTAAAGTACTTTTTCGTATCAAAAATAAATTCGTACCTACCACAAACATTATTTATTACATATCTTCCCATAATTCTTGCCTTATCCCCTTTCTCTCTTTCTTTTTAGTGACATTTTTTTTATTTGATTAAAATCACCATTCGTATTATTTGCTAGAAATTTCTTTCCTGACAGATAGCACTGCTGTAATTAATACTTCCTCCAGTAACCATTGCCATGTTACAAAAATATTATAAACGAGTAATATCATTACAATGATGGTCATTATAATTAGTAGAAACCATTCTATTGACTAATAAGAGGTTTCTTAATTAAAATTATTTTATTAGCTACTGAGAGGTTGTGAATTATCGCTTGTGTGCAACTTTACTTTCGAAATTATCGCTAGTGCATAAATAAAGATGAGCAAGTTCCATTTGTTAGAAATAAAGCTATTTTAACAAATATTAAGGGTTTGTTCACCTAGTTGGTCAATCTTTCAATTAAGTTTGACTTTTAGATTTATTTGATGATGGGTTATTCATAATTATGCCTATAAGTACTTGTTAAGTCTAGAGACATTCTCGAATCTTGAACTAGGATAAGTTACATTAAAATTGTTTATTGTATTTCATTATTTCATTTCTATATATTCTCTTCCTATTATTTTATATAGAAAGGATCTAGTTTAGGTAGAGCATGCAAATGGAAGAAAAATTAATGAGTTTAAGGAAGATTAAATATTTAGAGTTTGTGAAGGAGAATAGATGAAATTTAGGAATTTTTTACTGTTTTGACATATTTTTTGAAATTTCAGAGACTTTTTTTGACACATTTTAGAAATTTCAAGGACTAATTTGAACTAATTTAAAATTGATATCACATCAGCATGCCATGTAGTATGACATGTCAGAGTTCCCCCCATGTGGTGTGTCACATCAGAGGTCGCGCCACGTGGTATGCTAACATGTCACTTAATGTAATACATCAGTAAAATAGTAACAACTGACTAAAGGTTGACTAGCCTGGAACTAAAATGACTGATGAAATGTAACTTCGGGGACTAAAGAGTTAATTTTCAAATTTCAAGGACTAAAGTAAAGTATACTTACAATTTTAGAGATCAAAATGATACTTAACTCTATTGTTGGGATTTCATTATAGAATATAAATTTAATAAATAATTGTAAAATTCATATCAAAAGTAGCATATATTGTACCACATGATTGAATGAAAAAATAAAACTCATTAAATTGATAATATATTAAAATTAATCTCATATAAAATAACTTATGGAATAATTAAAATTATTATAAAATTAGAAGAAAGTAATTATAAAAATGAGAAATATAATTTTAAAATTGTTAATTTTAAACAAAAAATTCTATAAAATCATTAATATAGCAACTCATTATTGAAAGTATAATTATGTTATAAAGATATCTACTTCCAATTTTTAAGTGATGATGGAACAACTAAAAAAAATTATTTTATTTCTATCTCGCATACATTTGTCAACTTCATAGTAAAGAAATTTTAAATCGTTTTATAAATCATTATTAAAAAATGTAATTCATTCAATAAGTATATGTACTTCCAATTTTTAAGGGAGAACCAAACAACTAAAATAAATCAATTTATTTTCTCTCTCTATCTTCTTTCTTTAGCATAGTAAATAAATTTTAAATAAACATTTCCTTAACAGTACTCTAAATAACAACTCATTATTAAAAGTTTAATTCGTTCCATGAAGATATTTACTTCAAATATCAAAGTAAGAATAGAACAACCCAAAAAAATTAATTTCATTTTCGTATCTATCCCATTTCTTCGTCCTTCTAGTAACATAATTTGAAAGCAAAAGTTTTATAGAATTCTTCTATATAACAACTCATTATTAATAGTTATAACTCATTTTATAAAGATATTTGTTTCCAATTTTTAACTGAAAATTGAACAACTAAAAAAATAATAAACCATTCATTTTTCCTCTTCTTCCTTCAACCTTATAGTAAACTGATATTAAAGAAAAAATTTTAGAGAAACATTCTGTATAACAACTCATTATTAAAGGTTTAATTCGTTTTGTTCATAAAAAAAAAGGTTTAATTCATTTTAAAATGATATCTATTTTCAATTCTTAAGAGTAGATGGACAACTCAGAGGAAAAAGATCACTGCATTTTTCTGTCTCCTATATCTTTAGCCTCTAGTATAGTAATTTTCAAGAAAAAAAATCATTTCATATATTAACTCATTATTAAAAGAGTAATTTATTTCTTATAACAACTCATTTTTGAAAATGTAAATGGCTTTATACGGATATCAACTTATTATTTTTTAATTAGACTATTTCATATTATATTTTACATATTTTTAATATTATTTTTCTATGCATTTATTACTTGTTTAATTTTTGCAATTTAGAAATGAGATAAATTCAAAATTCATCTTAATTTGAAAATTATAATATATATTTTTTCAGAATTCACTTAAATAAAGTAAAGTGCTCAGCACTCTGAGTAAACCATTGTACACAAATTCATGTTTTGTTTTATATAGACTATACATATGTAACATTCACATAACATTTACCATATAAGTTTAGAATCTCAAAATTAATATAAATTTTCTATATTATATTTTTATCGTATCGTATAATTTACTCAATAAATTACATAAAAAGAACAAAAATACTAACTTCAAATAATTGGGAATTGTAGTAAACATAATGACTTCTTAAAAGCAAGAAAAGTATAAAAATTATATTTTAATTAAAATAAGAAAGTATTAAACTAAATTAAAAAATTTAAACATACCTTTCAAAATTCATGAGAAAAACAAAGGTCTATTTTATTAATATTGTAGTAAAATATATGAATTTGATAGATGAATTGTGTAACGCCCTTCTAATTACAGTATCATGCTTAAGTTATAATATCCAATTAGAAGTTGTTATTATGTTTCCTTTTCTTACTCTTTAAAAATATTTTAAGGAACACAAGGGTTATCAATAGGAATGTAGAATTTTTTTTTTTTTAAAATGAGCCTATACAAGAATTATATTCATAATACATGCAAGTGTACATCGGTAATTTCCCCTTTGTCATTACCTTTATCACATATGTTGTAAAAACTTGTCTTGCTCTCTATACTTCTCGAAAAAATTGAAATACATAAACACTAGAAAATAAATAATAATTATGTCTACATAATTGTTAGGTACATGCGATTCTGTATATGTATCCAAGTAATCCTGGTTACGAGCATTATGTAATCTTGAAGGAGCATCAAACCCGTTCACCCATGCCATTGCTAACTATACTATCCGGAGGTGACATGGAACACAGACATGAGAGTGAATTATAAATTCTCAATAAGAAATTCTAGACTATCACAATATCATTGTCATAATTCCGTTACTTTGGTTTATTATAAAAATCTTGTTCTCAACATATAAGAGGGTAAAGGTTTATTTAATGAATTTCTAACACTCTTTATCCGAAACAGGTTCATTTTATTTATACATTTGAAGTTAACGAATAGTCTAATAATAGTATAGCAAAATAATGGAATTTGCATATATAAATTCAAATAAAATGGGCTATGCAAGTGCACTTGTCTTCTTGCTCTTTCTTTAAACTTTTAGCACCTGTACTTGGTACCCCTGAGATGGGTGGATGGCCTCTCCTACACCAAGGTAATAGGCTACTTATCAAAATCGAATTCATTCCTATACGTGATTGTAGGGCTTACTTTCCCCGATGCTCACATAGATCTATTTTTAGCCGGTTCACTTTTCTAACACAGTTTAAGGAAAGTTAGGTATACATTCCTTGAATTAACCAAATTTACTTTCTCTAGCCCAAGTAATTTAAAATTATAATCATCTGGCAAGCTCATGTATTCATAGAATTCCTTAGCTCATACCTTCATGTGCATTCTTTATTCATAATTATACATGGGGATGTTTGATGCACTATAAACACCATATTTTGTCCGAAACAAAAAAAAAGACACAAAAAAAAGAAGAGAAAAGAAAAGAGAAAATTGAAAAAAGGAAAGAATAGTGAAAACGAGATCTAGTTAGCATCTCTTAATTTTATGCATGATCTGTTTTGGCATTTGTTTTGTGCAAATCAAGATGAAATTTGCCAATCATCATCAAAGCAAATTCCCAATTAGAATTAATCAAGCTTAATTTCAATTAACTCCTTTCAACGCATATAAATAGATCAAGCAATTAAAAAAAAAAGGAAGTTTTTTTAGCAACAACAGCAAAGAGTAAGAGCAAAAATTGTGATTGCGTGGAAGGGGGATAGAAAAAATTATGAGAAACTAGAACACTCAGGAGATTCAGAAGGATAGCAATACGCTTAGAGAAAAAAAGAGGGTGCGACCAAAACAATATCGTGGCTGGAGTTGAAGTCCATTTTCAGTTTCAGATTTCCCATTCATTCAGGTGCATTTGTTGGCAAATCTCCTCCTCACTTTGCATTAGCTTATTTCATTCCTTTCAACATAGCACATTGTCGCTCATCTATTTTTTGTACTCTGCATCAACACATTTTTATTCAACACAAACACACACTGACACTGACACTTATCTTTTCTATCACATTGCATCTGTTAACGTAACACTGTCCTGTGCTTTCTTTATCATTTTGCATCAATTTGCCTTGTTCTTTCAACACAACAAAGAATCAAACAAAAAGGCACCACCATTATCGACCACCAAGAACCACCACAGCACCATTAACAAGATCACAGCCCCTCATCACCCGATCGCACAGCCACAAACCACCTCAACCCCAATAGTAAACTATCTATCCTACTCCACCTCTATCACAACCTATCAATTGTATTCACAGCCATAAACCAGAACCCACTCACCCTCACCATCAACCATTCGCGACTCGTCAACCACCTCGACCTCAACCGTCGTCCACACCGTAACATCAACCCACAAAGCCACCGCCACAGCCTTCCTTCAACCCACACAACCACCATCAACACCCAATAAACCACCACACGTGACCCACAATCACCACTAACTGCCGCTGCGACCTGCAACCCCCTCACCATAGCTGTTCCCATCACCATCACCTGCTCTTCCTGGCGACCTCCACCATAGCCACAACCTCATCACCAGCAAACCCAGCCACCACCAGTCGCTACCACCGCAAACGGTCACCCGCTGCATAGCCAGACTGGTCCTTCACCTTGCCTGCAACGTCAGCATCCTACCACCAGCACAACCTCGACATACCATGGTCTCTGTGCCACGGCACAACCTGCGTCGCCGCCATCACCACAAGCCCGTCCCATCGTCACTGCCGCGAGGCCATCTTGCTGCCGTCCACTAGTATCGCACTGTGTTGCCCCGTTCATGTTCCTTAATCCCACGATGTCCAGCTCCCTTATCCTTTGATAGCGTCTTTAGGTTTTTGTGTGCGTGTTTTTCTTTTCTTTTCCCGTTCCAAACTTCATTTTTTTCCTTTTTTTCATCTTATTTGTTTACTTACTTAATTTTGATACTCTCATATCTTTCCCGTTGATTTTAGGTCGTCTCTTTTTTTAGCAAGTATGTCTTAGATTTAGAATGTTTTCAGATTTAGTAAGATTTTTAAAAAATAAAAAATAAAAAGATAAAATGAGAAAATACAAAATAATAATAATAATAATAAAACGTTGGAGTTTTGAATTATTTTATGATTCTTAGCATTATTTTTTTTGCTGAAATAAAAAAAATAAAAAAATCTTTTTTACACATTTTTTTTTATTTATCCATGCAACAAACTTACGATATTGATATATAGTTTAACCATTCTCATGGGTTGTAAATATTATAAGGGTTTATTATATAGTTAATGTTATCCTGAATCTTGTGCAAGATTGGATTTGTGTCTTTTTTTCTTAAATTCATTTTGTAAATAAAATTAACCCAACGTGCAATTATTTTCTACAAGAACTATGTGGCTTTGAGTTTCTTATTGCACCAGAGGATACTAGAAGCGCAAGTCAAGCCAAAATTAATTTTTCAAATTTCGCTTTTCTTTTTTAAATAATTACCGTATTAACTTCTTTTTTTTTCTTTTTTCTTTATCTCTTTTGTAAATAATTGTTATATTAATTTCACTTTTATGTTCTTTTGTAAATAATTGCTATATTAGTTTTGCTTCGCTTTTCTTTTGTAAATAATTACTGTATTAACTTTTTTTTCTTCGTCTCTTTTGTAAATAATTGTTATAGTAATTTTGCTTCGCTTTTCTTTTGTAAATAATTACCGTATTAACTTTTTTTCCTTCTCCTTTGTAAATGATTATTATACTAATCTTGCTTTATTTTTCTTTTGTAAATAATCATTATATTTTAAAAGGGAAAAATAAATATTATTAAGGTTATTAATTAATTGGCATAATAAGCTCTAGGGTAACCGTTATAAAACAGATGTATTAGGGCTGCAGTCGGATTAAATTTCCACCATTCCCTATTCATAAATAGACTCCTAAACCCAATCTCTTTAAAAGATTATTTTTGCAAATTTAAAAAGTTTCTCCGATTTTTTCCTTAATAAAATTTGGTGGCAACTCTATTGAATTATTTTTGCAATATTTTTTGTTGCCTCTTGTCGCAACGCCCTCCGAGCACGTTATGACATGCACTTATGCTTATAATACATAACTTTCCTTCAAAATATTTTAGCTAAAAATTCGGTATTATAACGACTGAAATGTGAAGGTCCCCAAAATTTACAATAACAATTAAATCAGCCAGTCAACAGAGAAAATAATTCCTGCACATATAACAATTTCAATCACAATCATAGTTGTATGAGGTAAAACTGCCCTAACTCAAGAATTCCAAATAAATAGCTATATCATGGCATATATCTCACCATAGCACTAAAACCAACATATATTTGTCAACATTTCAATTAGTCTTGGTCCCATATAGTTTGGAGACCACTAAGATGAATTATATACAATTTAACTATAAGTTAGATTGAGATTCCTTAATTTTGTCCAAAATTGTAAATTATGTCAAAATTCCATTTTAAAACTTTTATATCTCAAATTCTACAAGAATGTTTCTCTATAAGTATATTTCAAACATCTTTGGTCCCACTAAATTTTGATAAGTATAATTTAAGTTATTTAAGTTAATTTAAATTTGATCTACTGTGGCCCTGTTTGGTCACAGTTTCGAGTATCTAAAAGTGAAAAATTACAAAATATCCATTCTTTATCATTTTGCTCAAAACTTTTCTAGCTTATACAAACATGAACCCTCTTTCAAATAAACCAAGTTCCACTAAATTTGGCTAAGCATAGCTTAAGTTATAAGTTTTACATTTGGACTGCCCTATTTTGACACTTACAGTACATAGGGTAATTTCATGAAATTACTAGGAGCAATTCACTGGAAATCTGGATTTGAAAATTTATAGTTTATTCCTAATATATTAGCTTTCTAATAAAATTGGTTGTATTCATAGACTTTCAAATTAATTTGAAGGTCTATGAGGCAGGTTATGCCAGTTAGAACACGCTGCTCAAATCCATTCTATTCTGCCTATAGCCTACTTAAAAAAGATTCATAACTTATTCATCTTAAGTCCAATGGACCTCAAATTTTGTGAGTATAGTCTCCTATGAGTTAGGTTTCATCTAAAATTGGTTACATTTCAATTGAAGGTTCCTAGCTAAAGATACAATTCGCAGATTCAATATTATCTAGGATTGTCCTGTTTAGCCTATTTCCAATTATGAGTATGTTCGAGTTCCTAGCTTATTTCTCTCACTAACTCAAGTTTCAGTAGTTCTAATTCATTGATATAAGCCTAAAGAACACCATCTTCAGCCCAAGATATATGAGAATCGATAAAATGACAAACCCTAGCTACTGTGATGACATAACCACATACAAGGAGTTCTAGGAATCTACCTCACTTCCAAGCTTAAAAACACTTCAAACCTTGCTTCCTTCAAATCCAACACTATCTTGGAATCACAAGACAACATTAAACCTTTTCCTTTCTCCCTCTTGGCTGAAGCTTGATGTTGTCCTCGAGAGAGATTTTTGGCTCCTATATAGTTTAGAAGATAGTAAACAAGCTCAAAAGTTAGGTGGTAGTTGAAAAACAAGAGGAAATCAAGTATATAAAAGCTTGTATGAACAACAATAGAGGAAGGTTTTAGAGAGACAGAATTCGACCATGAGAGATGAAGAGAGAGAAAAGGATGATGACAATTAAGGTTTCTTAGGGTTTCTTGAAGATATCTCACTAGATTTTTATAAAAGCAAAAAGTGACCAACTTTAATTGTGTTGTCCATATTGCTTCTTAAGACTTTGACCGTGTAGCCCACTTCGGCCCATATATAATAGGTGTAATATCTGGATAATTAAACTCTATTGTATTTTAAATTTCTATCGGATTAGTTTCTTGCGTTCCTAGAAATTGTTCTTAATACTTGGGTGGTGTGGCTTCTTCTAAGCCACTCAATCTACCTAACTTAAAATGTGTCACATAATTAACACTTTCTTGCATGCCTATTTAATCCATATAGGATTGTATCCTTTGATTTACTATGCTCAAAGGAAATAAATGTTATTGCTATAACTCATCTCAAATAATATGGGACTCTTGAGGATTAAGTCAAGGTGTTTGATGATTAATTCGGGTACCTAAAGTTACCGGAGATATTATTTATGTGTGTGAGTAATCTCATACTTTTATTTAAAACCATGTGCATAAAACATCATTCATAAAGTTATTATATGTACATTGTATAACTTTGAGGGTCTTGGGGTCCACATATTCTTGGAATAGGGATTCTTCCTCTAATGCCCCTCCTAACAACCGTAGACCATTATTTATCGTTTTGCCATTACTCAACTATAGTTTAACTATCTACCATTTTACCCTTGTCTTAGGACTTGCTTCCCTCTATATCGGGCTATTCTCTGAGTTAGGGAGGTTACAATTAGTCTTAGTCCGATATACGTTGGAGACTTCTAAGTTAAGGCAAAACTACCCCAATCTCAAGAATTCCAAATAAATGGCTATATCATGGCATATATCTCAATATAGCAATAAAACCAATATATATTTCCTATCCTTTTAATTAGTCTTGGTCCCATGTAGTTTAGAGACCTCTAAGTTGAGTTCTATACAATTTAACCACAAGTTAGATTGAGATTCTTCAATTTTGTCCAAACTTGTAAATCATGCCAAAATTCCATTTTAAACTTTTTTTTATCTCAAATTCTATAGGAATGTTGTTCTATTAGTCTATTTTCAAACCTCTTTGGTGCCACTAAATTTTGATTAGTATAACTTAAATTATTTAAGTTTAATCAATTGCTATCCTATTTGGTCACAATTTTCGGGCACCTAAAAGTGAAAAATTACCAAAAATCCATTTTTTTATCATTTTGCCCTAAAATTTTACACTCTTATATTCACGTGAACCCTCTTTCAAACAAACTAAGTCCCACTCAATTTGTCTAAGCAAAGCTTAAGTTATAAGCTTTATATTTGGGCTACTAAATTTTGACATTTACAAAGCATGGGGTAATTTTGTGGAATTATTAAAAGCAATTCATGGGGAATCTGGATTTCAAAATTTGCAAGTTTATTCTTTATGTGTTAATTTTTTAACAAAATTAATTGCACTCAATTTGAAGGTATGGGGCAAGTTATGCCATTAGAACATATGCTGCTCAAATCCATTATGTTCAGCCTATAACCTACTTAAAAAAAATTCATAACTTAATCATCTTAAGTCCAATGGACCTTAAATTTTGTGAGTATAGTCATCTATGAGTCACGTTTCATTTAAAATTGGTTCTAATTGAAGGTTCTTAGCTCAAGATATAATTCATAGATTCAATATTATCTAGGACTATCCTGTTTAGTCTGCTTCCAACAATGAGTATGTTAGAGTTCCTAGCTTGTTTCTTTCAATAACTAAAGTTTCATTAGTTCTAATTCATTGATATAAGCCTAAAGAACACCATCTTTAGTTCATGATATATAAGAATCAATAAAATGATAAACCCTAGCTAATGTGATGACATAACCACATATAAGGAGTTCTAGAAACCTACCTCACTTCCAAGCTTAAAAACACTTCAAACCTTGCTTCCTTCAAATCCAAATCTCTCTTGGAATCACAAGACATCACTTAACTTCTTCCTTTCTCCCTCTTAGCTGAAGCTTTATGTTGTCAATGGAGAGATTTTTTGCTCCTATATAGTTTAGAAGATGGTAAACAAGCTCAAAGGCTAGGTGGTAGTTGAAAAACAAGAAGAAAACAAGTATATGAGAGCTTGTATGAACAACAATGGAGGAGGGCTTTAGAGAGAGAGAATTAGACCATAAGAGATGAAGAGAGAGAAAAGGATAATGGCAATTAGGGTTTCTTAAGATTTTTTGAAGATGTTTCACTAGATTTTTATAAAAGCAAAAAATGACCAACTTTAATTGTGTGGTCCATATTGCTTCTCGAGACTTTGGCCATGTGGCCCACTTCTGAACCGCATATAATAGGTGTGATCTCGTGATAATTAAACTCTCTTATATTTTAAATTCCAACTCAAATCAATTTCTTTTGTTCCAGGAAACTATTCTTAATACTTGGATAGTGTGGCTTCTTTTAAACCACTCAATCTACCCAACTTAAGGTATGTCACATAATTGACCACTTTCATGTCATGACTATTTAATCTATGTAGGATTATTTCCTTTGATTAAGCTTCCTCAAAGGAAATAAATGTCATTCTTAAAACTCATCTCAAACAATATGAGACTTTTGAGGATTAATTCAAGATGTCCGGTCATTAATTCGAGCACCTAAAGTTACCTAAGATATTATTTTTGTATATGAGTAATCTCACACTTCTATTTAAAACTATATGCATAAAATGTCATTCATAAAGTTATTACACATACATTTTTTAACTCTTAGTGTCCTAGGACCCACTTATTCTCAGAATTAAGATTTTTCCTCTAATGCCCCTCCTAAAAACTGTAGGCCATTATTTATACTTTTATCATTCCTCAACTATAGTTTAACTATCTGCCATTCTATTCCTACCTCTAGACCAACTCCCCTCTATACCGTGTTATTCTCAGAGTTGAGGGTGTTACAATTAGTCTTGGTCCCATATAGTTTGGAGACCTATAAGTTAAGGCAAAAACCCTAAACACATTCATAGTTGTATGAGGCAAAACTGCCCTAATCTCAAGAATTCCAAATAAATGGCTATATCATCGCAAATATCTCAATATAGCACTAAAACCAACATATATTTCTCAACCTTTCAATTAGTCTTGGTCCCATATAGTTTGAAGATCTCTTAAGCTATGTACAATTTAATCACATGTTAGATTAAGGTTCCTCAATTCTATCCAAACTTGTAAATTATATCAAAATTCCATTTTAAGCCCTTTTTATCTCAAATTCGACAGGAATGTTGCTCTATTAGTCTATTTTCAAAACTTTAGCCCCATTAAATTTTGATAAGTAAAACTTAAGTTATTTAAGTTTGATCTACTATTGCCTTATTTGGTCACAATTTTGGGCACCCAAAAGTGAAAAATCACTAAAAATTAATTCTTTATCATTTTGACCTAAACTTTTACATGCTTATATTCACATGAACCCTTTTTCAAAAAGTCAAGTCCCACTAAATTTGGCCAAGCAAAGCTTAAGTTATAAGCTCTACATTAGGGCTACCCTATTTTGGCATTTACTGTACATGGGGTAAGTTTGTGAAATTACTGGGAGCAATTCACTAGGAATCTAGATTTGAAAATTACAGGATCATTCTCCTTTGTGCTACCTTTCAAATAAAATTAGTTGCACTCAATTTGAAGGCCTATAGGGCAAGTTATGCTCGTTAGAACATATACTACTCAAATCCATTCCACTCTGCCTACAACCTACTACAAAAAAATTCATAACATATTTATCTTAAGTCCAATAGCTCCCAAATTCTTTAGGCATACTCTCCTATGAGTTAGGTTTTATCTAAAATTAGTTTCACTTCAATTGAAGGTTCTTAGCTCAATATATATTTCATGGATTCAATATTGTCCAGGATTGTCCTATTTAGTCTGTTTCCAATTATGAGTATGTTTGAGTTCCTAGCTTGTTTCTATCACTAACTCAAGTTTCACTAGTTCTAATTCATTGATATACGCCTAAGGAATGCCATCTTCAGCCCAATATATATAAGAATCAATAAAATGACAAACCCCAACTAATGTGATGACATAACCACATATAAGAAGTTCTAAGAGCCTACCTCACTTCCAAGTTTAAAAACACTTCAAACATTGCTTCCTTCAAATCCAAAACTCTCTTGGAATCATAAGACAACACTTAACCCTTTCCTTTCTCCCCTTTAGCTGAAGCTTTATGTTGTCTAAGAAAGAGATGTTTGGCTCCTATATAGTTTAGAAGATGGTAAACAAGCTCAAAGGCTAAGTGGTAGTTGAAAAACAAGAGGAAATCTAGTATGTGAAAGCTTGTATGAACAACAATGGAGGAAGGTTTTAGCGAGAGAGAGAATTTGGCCATGAGAGATAGAGAGAGAGAGAGAGAGAGAGAGAGAAAAGGATGATGGCAATTAGGGTTTCTTGAAGATATCTCACCAGATTTTTTTAAAAGCAAAAAGTGACCAACTTTAATTGTGTGGTCCATATCACTTCTTGGGAATTTGACCATGTGGCCCACTCTAAACTACATATAATATAACACCCTAGCAGCTCCAATTTATGCTTAAGTCTCCTTTGCATTCAATTAGTTGTTACCTTTAACTTTATGGAAAACTTAATCTTTTCTTTAAGTTACTTTATTTGAAAATAACGAGTAAAATTTTTTTTGAAAACTCTTTTTGAAAATGTGAGCCTTGGTCACGGAGTAGTATGCGTATACAATGCGTTAAGCATGAGATAAGCATCGAGGCAATAAACTAAAATAATAGCACATCATACTAAAAATGTAAATATAAGACAATCATAAACTTTAACAAATCTAATCCAAGTGAACAACATAATAAAAAGAGGAAAACAAGGAAGTTAGCATTAAAATAGTCGTAAGCATCCACAAATGATTAGCACCATAACTACTATAAATCCAAAGAAGTCTATCCTCCCACTAAACACATCTAGCATGAACTCAATGACCACCATCCTGACAACCATGCCCATATTTTGGCAAAGCAGGTGGAGGCTGCAGGAATTTTGGAAGCTCAGTAGGTGTAGGCGTAGGAGGAAACTCTACTGCATCATCGAAATGCCCCAAGTGTAGCAACATGTAAGCCTTAGTAGTGGTGGTAACCACCATGGCATCACGCGCCCCATCATAAAAAAATGCTCCACTAAGGAAGCCATCTATGTCTAGAGACGACACGGAAGGTATGATTGAGAAATATACATCTCTTAGTAGGATACAAACTCGACAACTAACCTGTCTTCGTTATCGTCCCAGCCACTTCTACATTCAGTTCATTTGGTTAAGTTCAAAAACGTGATTAGCCAAAGTGGATTCCTTTTAAGCTTACTTCTTTACTTGAATCTAATGTAATATAACAATGAGAGAATAATTATCATATGATAATGGTGCATAAGTAGATGACAATAACATGAGAATATGTGCAAATGCTTAATGCAACATTTTAGTAGCTTGATCTTAGGCTTTGTGCCTCTTGACTTTCTCAACTTAATTTCTTTAAAGTCTTTTACTTGGTCCCCCTTCTTCGGCTTGTGCCTTTTTTACATGGATGGTAATGAGCTCATACCATGGCCATCGCTACCTAGGGGTTCCCTTACGAGAGAGAGGGAAAATGGGCATCACCTTCCCTTGTGGAAGAATCGTGCTAAACTTGGGGATCACCTTCCTTTGCCAGCATATGATTGGTGAGCAAACGATCATATCCATTATCTGGTCTTTGGGGGTCACCTTCCCTTGTGGAAAGATCAAACCCTCGGTTCTTTTCTTTCTTAGGTAATGCATAACATGTGGCTCAATTACTTCTTCTTACTTAACATGTAAATGCACCACAAAAAATGAAAGTGTAAATTATTCTAAATTCTAAAATTTGACAAAAACCCAACAACATATCAACTACACTGGAGCTTCCTCAAAATTTAGCCAAACAGACATAATCATCAATATCATAGCTCATTTCAATACAAACTTCATAAACATTCATAAATAGCATTTAAACAACTACAACTCAATTTGGCATGTAACTCAAAAGGTCACATGACATCAAGTTACTTGTAAGTTCAACATGGTTACTTCATAGATTCATTCATGTATTGGTAATTAGTTGCAAACTAACTATGCAATAAAATCTTATGAGCAAAGCTTAGGTGATTAGGTGTAGGTTTTTAATTTACAACTTATCTCGAAACTTAGTTTGTCTTGTTGGCTTTTAACTTAATTTTGTTTTAAGCAGTCTATATTCTTTTCTTAATTAGTATATTATGGAACTTTAATTTAGTTTTATGTGCAATTTAAAGTTTTATTTTTTTCCTAGTACATTACTTAGGTTGTGACCTAAATTTTAAGTTTCATTAATCTCTTGGGTTAATCCCTTAGGTTAAATCATGAAAACAGGTTGTATAAGTTTATTGGTCTATTGACCTCCGAGGTTAAACCATGAAAAAAGGGATGCAAGTTTATTAGTTTACTGACTTCCAAGGTTAAATCATGAAAAAGGGATGCATGTTTATTAGATTTCCGACTTCGGTTGCATGTTTATTAGTCTTCCGACTTTTTAGGTTAAATTATGAAAAAGGATTGCAAGTTTATTATTCTTCCAACTCTCGATATTAAATCATGAAAAAGGGTTATGTGTTTATTATTCGTCCAACTTTCAAAGTTAAATCATGGAAAAAGGTTGCATGTTTATTATTCTTCGGACTTTCGATATTAAATCATGAAAAAAGGGTTGTATTTTTATTATTCTTCCAACTTCCAATACTAAATCATTTTCCCCTCGCTATTGAGCTCACATGGTCAAAACCATGTTCTTCCCACCATGACTAGATTTTAGGTTTTCTTTTTATTACGAGGCTATTAGTTCATTGTTTTAGAAGCTTTTAACTGATTAAACCTCTTAGAAACATCACAAAAAATTTTTGAATTGATTAAATCTTTTAAAAAATACAAATGAAATAAATTTAACCAATTAAAATATGTTTAAAGACACAAAAATGAAGTTTCAAAACCATAAATAAGCTTTTGACAAAGATAGGTGCTCTTAACCATGGCAAGACTAAAGTCTTTACACATTTGTCGTGAGAACTGAAGAACAAAATAAAGAGGTAGTATGAATCCTACCTCAGGGAGAGTGATCCAACTAAAACTTGAAGCTTGAAGGCTAAAGAATCCTTCTCCAAACAAGGATTAAGGCTGCAGGTAAACAAGAAAGAAAGAAAGGAGTTTTTGCTTCAAAGTGTTTTGGTGAGGTAAGTCAAAATGAGAAAATACAAAATAGGAGAGTGAGAATTAAGGGATGCCGCATATTAGCTTAAGGTTTTGGGGGGGTTTTGATTTGTTTTTGCTAAACTTAAGCCATTGGCCTTCAATTACACAGTGATTATTCCATTTAGTTTTCAATTTGCCTCAATTAACTGAATTTGTCTCAATTAACTTAATTACCAAGATTGTAACTTATCTCCAATTATGAGCAAAGTGGTTGTTATAATCTAGGTTTAAATGGAGAGTTACAATTTGCAATTTAATTGTGATTGGGTGACATTCAGTGTGATTAAGTGTGGTGAATATTTTTTCCATGATTAGAATGATGATTATTTAAATTTTTACATGTTATTCTTCAAGGCTTAGCAATGGGTATTCTATGGTCCCACCATCATATTTTTATTTTTATTTTTTACCATTTAAATTTAGTAAGCTTGTTTAGTGATTAAAATTACCTTTTTGCCCTTCTCTTCACCATGTTGACTTTTAGTTGACTTTTTCTAATTACCAAACTTTTACTCATTTAATTAGTGAATTAATCCTTGATTAATTTACTAATTATTCTAATCACTTATTAATAATGAAATAATTAGATTAGAGAAATTAGAGATGTTATAATTCTCCCCTCATAACAAAAAAGTTTGCTTTCAAAATTTATTACCTCGAAATAGCTCCAAAAAATCTCTCTTCATGTCTTCTTTGAGTTCAGTGTAGTCCTTCGCAAAGTGTCTGGGCTTTCTACATTGGTAACTAATGTTCTATCCCTCTAGGCAAGTTTCACTGTGGAGCTTTCCATACTTGGTGCAAGCTTAGACCTTTGTGGATTTCGGAGGGTTAGTGGCGGGCTACTGGGGGCTTACAACAAACTCTTGGGGTTGCTCCCCCCTAGAACCTCCACCATGGAAGGGCTTCTTCTGTGGTGGTTATTGGGGCTGCATCCCTTATGATGCCTACTTTATCTTGTTTGCCTCTGACCTTTCTAATACTAGTATCTTCGAATAACCCTCCACTACACGATGCTTCTTTTCCAGAGCCACATTGTTCCTAATCTCCAACGAAGCCACAGATGCGAAGATCTCTGCCCTTAGGCTGCCATCGCACTTTATTCACTTCCAACATTCATTCGGATTCTCTTGGTATATAGTAGAGAATTTACACAGCTTCTCGAACTTGGCTACGTATTCACCAATGCTTTTCCCTCCTTGCCTTAGCTACATAAACTCCAGTTCCTTGGCATTTCTAATAGAAGCAAGAAAATACTTCTCACAGAAAGTTATCTTGAAAGCTTCTCAGTTGATGCATGTACCATCATTCTCCATCAAATTCTTAGTGCCGTTTCACCAAAACTCCACATCCGCCTTTAGCATGAAAGTAGCAAACAAAACCCTCTATTCCTCTGTGCACGTGAGAATAGAGAATATTTTCTCCATCTCCTTGATCCACTAATCAGTAGCATCAGGGTCATAGATGCCTCGAAAACTAGGCGGATTTACCTTGTGGAACTCCGCAAACTCAAGTACTTGTCTTCGTGCCCACTGCTATGCCCGTTGCCATTCCTATTACTATTATCGTTTGCCATAGCTCCGAAAGATTCCATCACATCCTCATTTGCTGCAGCTTCACTCCTAGTATGTCTGTGGCTTGCCATTTGGTTCCTATACACCGAATAATAGTCATTGAGTTGATTAGGCTCAACATAATGCTAAGTGTGTCAGCAACCAATTGCATACACCACTAAACGATCATGCATTTCTAATTCCTACATCTTATCATACAAATAAGTTTCATGGCACAACATAACTTTCAAACATGGAATTATGCTTAGAAGCATAGTCAGTCTCATCCTCAAGCTTTATCAAGATGAATTACTCTAATACCAAAATGTCACACCCTAGTAGTTCCAATTTATGCTTAAGTTGCATTTCAATTCTATTAGTTGTTACCTTTTAGCTTTGCAGAAAACTTAACTTTTGCCTTAAATTACTTTATTTGGAAATAAAAGGTAAATTTTTTTTTTCAAAACTCTAAATGTGAGCCTTGGTCATGGAGTAGTATGTGTATATGATGCGTTAAGTGTGAGATAAGCATCGATGCGATAAACTTAAATAATAGTACATCCTATTAGAAATATAAATAGATGATAAAAATAAACTTTAACAAATCTAATCCAATTGAACATTCTAATAGTAAAAGGAAAACAAGGAAGTAAACATTAATATAGTCATAAACATCCACAAGTGATTAGCACCACAACTACTATAAATCCAACGAAGTCTATCCTCCCACTAAACTCATCTAGCATGAACTCAATAACCACGTCCTCGAGGACCATACCCATGTGGAATGATTGAGCTTCGGCATAGGCTCAAACTTTGGCATGAGCTTATATTCTAGCAAAGCAGTTAGAGGTTGTAGGAACACTAGAAGGTCAACAGGTGCAGGCGCAGGAAGAAACTCAACTGCATCATCGAGACGGCACAAGTGTAACACCGTGTAAGCCTTAGTGGTGGTCATAATGACGATAGCATCACGCGCCCCGTCATATTGCCACTCTACTATTAGGGGCATCACAAAATGCTCCACTGGGGATGCCATCTATGTCTAGAGATGACATAGAAGGTAGGGGTAAGAAATAAATATTTCTCAGTAGGATTTAAACTCGACAACTGACATGTATTCGTTGTCATGTTAGCCACTTCGGGTTTATTATAAAAAGGTGTACATACATTCGGTTCATTTGGTTAAGTTCGAAAATGTGATTAGCCAAAGTGGATTCCTTTTATGCATACTTTTTTACTTGAATCTAACATAATATAAAAATGATAAAATAATTGTCCTATGATAATGGTGTATAAGTAGATGACCATGCTAACATGAGAACATATGTAAACACTTAATGCAACTTTTTAGTAGCTTGATCTTAGGCCTTGTGCCTCTTGACTTTCTCAACTTAACTTCTTTAAAGTCTTTTACTTGGTCAACCCTCTTAGGCCTTGTGCCTCTTTTACTTGGATGGTAATGAAATTATACTGTGGCCATCGCCACATTGGGGTTCCCTTACGGGAGAGGGGGAAAATGGGTCTCACTTTCCCTTGTGGAAGCATCGTACTAAGCTTAGGGATCACCTCCTTTTGCAAGCATATGTCTGAGGACCAAAGAATCATATCTATTATCTGGTCTTTAGGGGTCACCTTCCCAGTGAAAGGATCATACCCTGAGTTTTTTTCTTTCTTATTAATGCTTAACATGTGACTCAATTACTTCTTCTTACTTAACATGTAAATGGGCCATGAAAAATGAAAGTATAAATTATTCTAAATTCTAAAACTTTTGACAAAAACCTGACAACATATCAGTTGCACCAGAACTTCCTCAAAATTTAGCCAAACAGACATGATCATCAATATCATGGCTCATTTCAAATATACAACCTTCATAAACATTCATAAATAGCATTTAAACAACAATAACTCAAATTGGCATGTAACTCAAAAGGTCACATGACATCAAGTTACTTGCAAGTTTAACGTTGCTACTTCATAGGTTCATTCATGTATTGGTAATTAGTTGCAAACTATAGAACAAAGTTTTATGAACACAGCTTAGGTGATTAGGTGCAAGTTTTTAATTTAAAACTTATCTTTAAACTTAGTTTGTCTTGTAGGCTTTTAACCTAATTTTGTTTTAAGCAGACTATATGTTTTTCTTATTTAGTATATTAAATGGAACTTTATTTTAGTTTTATGTCCAATTTAAAGTTTTATTTTTCTTCCTGGTACATTACTTAGGTCATGACCTAAATTTTAAGTTTCATTAATCTCTTGGGTTAAACCATGAAAACAGATTGTATAAGTTTATTGGTCTACCGACCTCTATGTTTAAACCATGAAAATAGGTTGCAAGTTTGTTAGTTTATTGACTTCCGAGGTTAAATCATGAAAAAGGGATGCATGTTTATTAGACTTCCGACTTCGGTTGCACGTTTGTTAGTCTTCCGGCTTTCGAGATTAAATTTTGAAAAAGGGTTGCAAGTTCATTATTCTTCCGACTCTTGATATTAAATCACGAAAAAGGGTTGTATGTTTATTACTCTTCCAACTTCCGATACTAAATCATTTTCCCTTGCTACTGAGCACACATGTTCAAAACCATGTTCTTTCCACCGTGACCAAATTTTAGCTTTCTTTTTATTACCAGGCTATTAGTTCACTATTTTAGAGGCTTTTAACAGTTTAAACCTCTTAGAAACATCACAGAAGAATTTTGAACCGATTAAATCTTTTGAAAAATACAAATGGAATCAATTTAACTGATTAAAATATGTTTAAAAGGACGAACATGAAGTTTCAAAACTATAAATAAGCTTTTGACAAAGGTGTGTGCTCTTAGCCATGGAAAAACTAGAGTCCCTACACATGTGTCGTGAAAACTCAAGAACAAAATAAGGAGGGAGTGCGAATACTACCTTAGGGAAAATGATTCGATAAAACTTGAAGCTTGAAGGTTTAAGAATCCTTCTCCAAACAAGGCTTGAGGTTGCGAGTAAACAACAAAGAAAGGGAGGAGTCTTTGCTTTAGAGTGTTTTGGTGAGGTGAGTCAAAATGAGAAAATGCAAAATGGGAGAGTATGTAGAGAGGGAGGCCACAGATTAGCTTAAGGTTTTGGGGTGTTTTGATTTGTTTGTGCTAAACTTAAGCCATTAGCCTTCAATTATATGGTGATTATTCCATTTTGGTTTTCAATTTACCTCAATTAACTTAATAACCAAGATTGTAAATTATGTCCAATTACGAACAAAGTGGCAGTTACAATTTGGGTTTAAATGGGGAGTTACAATTTGCAATTTAATTGTGATCGAGTGATAGTGAGTGTGATTAAATATGGTGAATGTTTTTTCCATGATTAGAATGTTGATCATTTAAATTTTGCATGTTACTCTTCCAGGCTTAGTCGTGGGTATCCTATTGTTCAACCATCATATTTTTAATTTTTTTTTAACATTTAAATTTAGCAAGCTTGTTTAGTGACTAAAATTACCTCTTTGCCCCTCTCTTAAGTATGCTGACTTTTAGTTGACTTTTTCTAATTAGCAAGCTTTTACTTATTTAATTAGTTAATTAGTCCTTGATTAATTTACTAATTATTCTAATCACTCATTAATAATGGGATTATTAGCTTAGAGAAATTAGAGATGCTACATATAATAGATGTGATCTCCTGATAATTAAACTCTTTTATATTTTACATTCCTGTCGGATCAATTTCTTATGTTCCAGGAAACTAATCTTAATACTTGGGTGGTATGGCTGCTTCTAAGCCACTTAATCTACCCAATTTAGAATATGTCACATAACTAACCACTTTCCTACATGTCTATTTAATCCATGTAGGATTGCTTCCTTTAATTTACCGTGCCTAAAGGAAATAAATTTCGTTTCTAGAACTCATTTCAAACAATATGGGACCCTTGGGATTTAATTTAAGGTGTTCGGTGATTAATTCGGGTACCTAAAATTACTAGAGATATTATTTATGTGTGTAAGTAGTCTCACACTTTTATTTAAAACCATGGGCATAGAATATTATTCATAAAGTTATTACATATATATTACTTTTAGTATCCTGGGGCCTATATACTCCCGGAATCAGGATTTTTCCTCTAATACCCTTCGTGATAATCGTAAGTCGTCATTTACAATTTTGCCATTTTTTAACTATAGTTTAACTATTTACCATTATGCCTTTATCTCGGGTTTGAGTCCCCTCTATATCGAGCTATTCTCTGAGTTGGGGATATTATAATTATTCTTGGTCCCATGTAGTTTGGAGACCTCTAAGTTAAGGCAAAACCCTAAACACATTCATAGTTGTATGAGGTAAAATTGCCCCAATCTTAAGAATTCCAAATAAATGGCTATATCATGGCATATATCTCAATATAGCATTAAAACCAACATATATTTCTCAACCTTTCAATTACTCTTGGCCCCATATAGTTTGGAGATCTCTAAGTTAAGCCATATACAATTTAACCACAAGTTAGATCGAGATTTCTCAATTCTGTCAAAAGTTGTAAATTATGCCAAAATTTCATTTTAAACCCTTTTTTATCTCAAATTCTCCAGGAATGTTGCTTTATTAGTCTATTTTCAAACCTCTTTAGTCCCACTAAATTTTGATAAGTACAACTTAAGTTATTTAAGTTTGATTTGTTGCTACCCTGTTTGGTCATAATTTCAGGCACCTAAAAGTGAAAAATCACTAAAAATTCGTTCTTTATCGTTTTGCTTGAAACTTTACACACTTAAAACCCTCTTTCAAAAAAACAAATTCCTACTAAATTTGGCTAAGCAGAGCTTAAGTTATAAGCTTTATATTGGGGGACTGCCCTATTTTGACACTTACAATGTATGGGGTAATTTTGTGGAATTATTGGGATCAATTCACAAGGAATCTGGCTCTACAAATTTACAAGTTTATTCTCCTAACATAATTTATTGCACTTAATTTGAAGTTCTACGGGGTAGGTTATGTTTGTTAGAACACATGCTACTGAAATCCATTCCACTTCGCCTACAGCCTACTTCAAAAAAATTCATAACTTATTCATCTTAAATCTAATGGACCTCAAATTTTGTGGGTATTGATAACTCCTTGTAGTGAGTTATATTCTTAGTTAATTTTTATTTAATTTAGGATATAGTTGTTTAGTTTAGTTAATATATTGTTTTATTTTCATTAAGTAGTTTAGATTAGGTGGTACTTTTATTTTCTGTTATTTTCTTATATTTTAGATTCTTATTTATGTTTTTGGTCTACTTGTTATTAGGTAGAAGCACTCAAGTTGAAATTTGGAGCCATGAGAGAGCTTATCTTATATAAAATCAAGATCTTTCAGCATTGGAAATTTAATATCAAGCTCTCTAGAATTCGGATTATGATGGTTCAAGATTCTTTAGAAAGAAGGGAAGAATATCTTCAACTTTGTTGTTGGACACTTTTTCCAGTTCTCGAATCTTCTAGGAGAAAAAGGCGAAACAAGATTGAAGCTTTATCTTATTTCTGATGCTATCAAGTCTGACCTTTCATCACTCTTTCACTTGTATCTTGAGTTACAGAACTCCGATTAAGGTGATTCTTATTGCGTTGGAAAGCTTACTCAAAGATATACAATCACTATTTCTATCTTTGAGGGCAAATTCCAACTATTCTGACTGCTACAGAGCTTGGAAGTGAGTAAAAATAGTTAACGCTATCAGGCAGGCACGCTATAGCGCGCTGCCTTGCGCTATAGTGCCACGCCGTTTGCAGCAAGTTGTTGGTTCGGGCCAAAATTCGAGAAAAGGGATCCGTAGACTATAAAAGGCAACACATAAGGTCAGAAAAAGCATCCCTAGACACTCACACACCCTTCCCAAGCCAGAAGACTTCTTCCAGAGAAATTGAAGGTGAAGATTCAAGGATGCTAGAGCTCAAGCTCAACATGGAGTGATCCACATTCTTCCGAATCTTTTGTCTTTAGCCAGAAATCTTTATGGATTTTGTTTCTTCTATCTCCTCATCTTCATACTCTTCCATTGTTTTCTTTTCTTCAGTTATGAACTAGTTTTCTTTTTCTAGGGTGTTAATGGACCCTTTTTGTATGACAAGTTTACTCATGGATTAATATTAATCTTGTTTTCTATCTCTATTGCTTAGTGTTTTTGTTTGTTCTTAATGCTTTTAATTGCTTGATCACTAATTAATTAATTTGGGGATTTACAATAACTCGAGAGAGGGTTTGTGAATAGAGCCTCTTAACATAAACACCGTAAGCTGAGTGAAAACTAGAGATAGACAAACGCGGTTCATGTGATCAACTTAGGAACCCATAAAGCTTCAACCTTTCCCTAGATTAGTTTGCGCTAAGAGATTAGGCAACCAGTTTAGGATAAAGAGTATTGCTTGACCTTGAGAAAGGTTAGGAATAAATTAAGGAGAACCGACCGTGAGTCGATTAGGATAAAACTAATTAACGGAAATTCATAGTAAATGCGTTTATAATAGGTGAAATTAATTAGCCCTAGCATCCATCCCATTGCATTTATCCACACTGTTAGAATTTTTTTGCATTAATATTTTTCTTATTTATTTTATTTTATTTAAATTTTAATTTCCTCATTAGTAATTCCATTCTATCCAAATAGTTATTCCCTTAGATTATTCAGTATTTGATCTATCCTTATGGGAATGATACTTTACTTATCACTTTATTACTTGTACGATCTAGTATACTTGCCGGAGCCACATCAGGTATACTCTTTATGAGTTAGGTTTCATCTAAAATTGGTTCTATTTCAATTGAAGGTTTCTAGCTGAAGATATAATTCACAAATTCAATATTGTCCAAGACTATCTTATTTATCTCGTTTCCAATTATGAGCATGTTTGAGTTTCTAGCTTGTTTCTTTTACTAATTCAAGTTTCACTAGTTCTACTTTATTGCTATAAGCCTAAAGAACACCATCTTCAGCCCAAGATATATGAGAATCAATAAAATGACAAGCCCTAGCTAATGTGATGACATAATCATATATAAGGAGTTCTAGGAACTTACCTCATTTCCAAGCTTAGAAACACTTCAAACCTTGCTTCCTTTAACTCCAAAACACTCTTGGAATCATAAGACAACACTTAACATCTTCCTTTCTATAACACTAGGAGTTTCAACTAGTGAAGTGCTAACATACATACATATATATGTATATATATATGTATGTATGTATGTATGTATGTTGTCAATGGCCTTCAGCAACTAGTCTAGTCTCGATCAAATTCTCCTTGGTTGGTCCTCATCAAGATCTCCTGAGTTGTCTGGAGACAATACGAGAACACATATAGGAGTGAGAATTTTACATTCTTAGTAAGCTTCCTAAGTTACTAGGCAATCTATGTCATCGTCGTTGTCCCAATTACTTCCGTTTATTAAAGAAAATGTGATCTCATAGATAAGGATTAGAAGTTCATCTGTTAAATTTAGAAAACATATCTTTCTGAAGTAGGTTAATTTTAATCCATACACTTAGTTCTAGCACGGCAATAATCTTACAGCTAATAGATATGCATTGTTTTAACATATTTACTTATCAAATAAAGGCAAATACCCCACATGCTCATGAATGCATGACTTGATGCACTTTCTTATTTACTTTCTACTTAGCATATGACTTTAATCTTTACTATCTTTAGATAGTCTGGTCTGGGAAATGAGCTCATCTTATGACCATCATCACACAGTACTTATCGATAAGGGGACTTATGTGCCTCTAAATTGGAAGGACTCATTTTGGCCAACTGCCTCCAAAGTAAAGGGATTTCATAGTTTTCATATAAATACCTTCACATGGAAAGACCTTATAATTGCCTCCAAGTAAAAGGACTTCATCTTATCTGTTCACATACTGTTTGAATTTACATGCTCATATGCATTTCTCCATTAAGAAAACAATCATAACAACATGTAATGCTCATATTTCTTCTTTAAGAGAACATAATCATACCAACATGTACATATCATATGCTCATATGCATTTCTTTATTAAGAGAATATAATCATACCAAACTACCTCAAGTGGAAATATAATTTGCATAATACTTAGATTTTGTCCTGGATTCAAAAAATTCTCTAAAATCCGATTTTAAGTCATTTTGGGTTTGAACCCAAAACCTAGAAACATGGATCAAGTCAATTAAGATGCCGAGCTTAGAACTCAGAAGCCGGAAGCATGGGAGTCAAATTAGGGTCGAGTGAGGAACTTGGAACTTGGAAACTAGGGACAAGGGAATAGTGACCTATCGAACTCGAAACTTAGGGGCTAGGGAGTAGTGTCTAGTTTAACTCGAAGGTCAGAAACTCGGGGCAAGGAGGCAATGCCCTGATTAACTTGTAACTTGGAAAACTTAGATAGGTCAACTTAGGTCCGAGCTAAGGACTCAAAAATCAGAGACTAAGGTCACAAGGGTCATGACCCATAAGTTGGAGCTTGGGACAAGGGAGAAGTGATCTTTCTTGTGTTAAGTAGCACCTTGAACTTGGAACTCAAGAACTAGGGGCGAAACTCAAAAACTATTACGGGTTTGGGTAGATTCAGACACCAGAGATGGGAAAAATCACTAAAAATCCATTTATTATCATTTTGCCTGAAAATGGTATACTTTTACTCACTTAAATCCTCTCTCAAACAAACAAAGTTCCACTTAATTTAGTTAAGCAAATCTTAAGTTATAAGCTCTATGTTAAGGTTGTCTTGTTTCAGTATTCATGGAACTCGAGGCAACTTCATGGAATTACTAGGAGCAATTCACTAAGGATTAAAATCTAAAATTTTATAGGCATAGTCCTTTATGTGTTAGCTTTCTAACAAGACTATTTTCACTCCAATTGAAGTTGTAGAAGACAAGATATGCCCATTATACCATGCACTAGTCGAAACTGGGAATATAAACTAATAGCTCACTTTGAAAAGTCATAACTCTTTCACCTTAAGTCCAATGAATCTCAAATTTTGAAGATAAACTCATCTATGAGTTTATTTTCATCCAAAATTGGTCTAATCTCAACTAGAGTTTCCTAGCCTGAGATATGGCCCATGTATTGAGCATTGTTTATGAAACCCTCAATAGCAAATTTCCTATTTTGGGATGATTATGGTTCTTTGGTGTATCTTTCCACACTAATCAAGTTGGACCACTCTCAAGTCATTAGAACAAGTTCTATCTTCATCATATCCATCTCTAAATGAGTAGAACAAAATGAATCAATAAACACTAACTTCATAAAACTCTAAATTTCACATAAGATCTAGAAGCCTACTTTAAATTCAAAGCTTGAAACTGTCTAGCTTTGAATATTTGGTGCTCTTACTTCTCCAAATCCCAAGAAATTACCAATCTCCTTCTTGCTTCTCTCTTGACCAATTTTATATGGCTCAAAGGAAGGAGTTTTTGGCTTATATAAGAGTTGTTTGGTAGGAAAATAAGTAAAAGGGTTGGAAAGGTTGAGTAAGAACAATCAAAATACAAAAGTTTGAGTAGGTTAAAGATGAAGATAGTTGTAGAGAAGAGTGAAGGCTAGCCAAATGCAAGAGGAGGAAGAGAAAAAATGATGAGCTCTTGTGCCCATCGTTGATATTTTATAAAAGCTGGATTTGAAAGAAAAATTAAATTTCCTTAACTTCAACTTGTGTGGTCATCCTTTTACCACCAAAATGATTATTGTGGCAAATTTCTAGCCACACTTTCTAGAGTTTTTGTAGAGATACTTATGCTCTCTTATATTATAGATTCCTACCAGATTAGTTTCATGTGCTACAAGACATAGCTAGTAAGAGAATTTCTCTAGCTAATAAAATATCATTATTTTATTACAAAGAAAATTTGAAATTACATCACCTTAAAATTAATATTTTCTTATTACCTTCTTTTTTTCTATAATGTATCTAAAAATTAATTATTTAACAGTGTTGATTATACACAATATTACTTGGGATGTTACACTTTCTCCCTCTTGGCTGAAACTTTATGTTGTCCATGGGAGAGATTTTTGGCTCCTGTATAGTTTAAAAGATGGTAAACAAGCTCAAAGGCTAGGTGGTAGTTGAAAAACAAGAGAAAATCAAGTATGTGAGAGCTTGTATGAACAAGAATGGATGAGGGTTTAAAAGAGAGAGAATTCGACCATGAGAGATGAAAAGAGAGAAAAGGATGATGGCAATTAGGGTTTTGTTATATATCTCACTAGATTTTTATAAAAGCAAAAAATGACCAACTTTACTTGCGTGGTCCATATTGCTTCTTGAGGGTTTGGCCGCGTGGCCTACTTCGATGTAACAACTTTTATCATATAAGTCATGCTCGAGTTATGGGATTATATTAAAATGTTGTCACCGTGTTAAGAAAGCTTTAAAATGTGAAAAATATAATATATGGCCTTTTAACTGCACACTTTATTACTGAATAATAGTTTATAAACTTCGTCGTCTCTAATACATAGAGAATAAAATGATCACAACTTAAAAGAAATTGTGACTAATATAATACATAACATTTGCTTTCGACTAGTCGTAGCTAGCTTCAGTAGTCTCTTGGTCTGGTTTACGCCAGAGTCTTGCTCAATGAATGTTCCTGTATTCTGCCTCGCACTTGATTTCCAACTTGGATGCTGGAATGTTTATGGAAAAGGAAAACATACAAGTAGGCAGTGAGAACCTAAGGTTCTTAGTAGGTAAACTCAAACAATCTTACAATGTCATCATAAACATTCCAGCCACTTTGGTTTATTATGAAAATATGAGAACATATACTCAAATAGTGGTTCAATTTTAAGTTGAAAACACCTTTCTCGAAGCGGGTTATATTTTCACAATCACTTACCATATCATATGACAGACATAGGAATACGAATAGTATAATGTACTTCAACAAGAATCATAATAACATTACAACTTAACGAGGTAATTGAAGATGCACATATAGATGATTATACTTAACTGTATGCAAGCACACTCATATCTTTCTTTAACTTGCAACTTAACCTTGCTCTTCAGTACTTGGTCCCCTGGAGGTGAATGGCCTTTCTCACTCCCGGGTAATAGCCTGCTTTTTAGGTCCGAACTCGTACCTATACATGAGTGATGGGTTTATTTTCCCCGACCCTCACACCGGTCTATTCCCCTTAAATCTAGTCGAGGGCTGGCCCAAGTCTTAGATAGTACCGCTCTGGCTCACGCTAGCTGGGTCTATGCCATGCCTCACGTGGTAGCTTGGTATGTCCATCTTGCAAATTCTTATTATCTTTTCCTTTCCATATCTTATCATGCATGTGGATGCTTTGTGTATTCATGGATGTGTCACACACCTTATTGCTCATATCATATTCTAATTATGATTGCATGCATGACGTACACGAGCATGACATGTAAATGCAAATATATTCAAAGCATAATCACCCATAGCATAAGTTCTCGTAAATTTTTGCCAAAAATTCAGCAGCATAACGGATCGAGTCCATTTCCCCGTGAATAATGCCAGGTTACCAATACAATCAATTAAGTAGCAAAACCAACATAGGGCATCAAGTTTTCTAACAATAATATCAATCATATAACATGTTAACATAAATACATAACTAGAGTTTTCTGCTCATTCTACTCAATTCTGCCTAATTTTGTAAAATCCACCTTTACTTCCATTCAGCTTATTTAAACCTGAATTTTGGATATGTCATAGCTCTATGTGTCTAGTTTCCAACCCTTTTGCTCCCAATAGCTCTATGTGTCTAGTTTCCAACCGTTTTGCTCCCATCTCATTTTGATTTGTATAACTCAAGTTATTAGTATTTTACCTTAGACTGCCCTGTACTTAGCCAAAAATGCACTCTTATAAGCGAAAATTCACTATAGATAGAAATTTGAGTGAAATCATGCAAAATTCATATCAATTTAAAGCTAATAGAACAAACTTTCAAATGAAAGAAGTTTTATATCATTTGCATGAGTATATTTTGAGATATAATCCCCATAACTTGAACCTACTAGACTATCCTGTTCCAGCCAGATTTGAACTTAAGTCAACTTCATTGATATGCTGAGAATAATTGGCAATGAATCTGATTCTGAAATTTTTATAGGATGTTTCTTACCTGTTAGCTTTCAAACAGCATTAGTTGCACTCAATTTAGGTTGTGTAGAGTAAGTTACACTTTTCTCAATCCATACTGCCTAGATAAAAATCCAGATTTATAGGTCAAACTTCAAAAATTCATAACTAACTCTATACTAATCCAATGGCCTTATATTTTATATCTATGGAAATCTCTGAATATCTAGTTTCATATAAAAATGGATTCATCAAATTTAAAAGGCTGTAGGCAGATCTGTATACTCTGCCGTACGGACTGTCGAGGGAAAAACCCTAACAGCTTTTTGAATTCTTCTTGGATTCATGTTCTTCTTTAATCAATCCATCCAATCTTCAATTCAAACTAACCTATACACCTTAAAAAAACCTTAATTCATTATCATCACTCAAGATAACATCAGAATCATGGAAGAAAGTGGGAAGAAAGTGGAGTCCCAATTAGCCCAATTCAAAGAAAACAAGAAAAGAAGTTGGAATTCCTACCTTAATGGTGTGAAATCTTGGTGGAACTTGATCTTGGAGTGAAGTTAATGGTTGGAGCTTGAGCTTGGGGATGAAAGGAAGGGGAAGAAGATGAAGGAAAGTGGGAAAATAAGGTTGGTTGTGGGGAGGCCGAAAATTTAAGGGGAGAAGGAGGAGAAAAAAAATGAAAACTTATGAAGGAAGTTAGCTTTTGATTGGTAGACTTCATCTCACATTCAAACTCAACTTGGCTGCCTTCTCTTGGGCTGATTTGTGGTGCCACTTGTAAGGAGTGTTGACCAAATTTTGGCTATCTATTCTAGGGTTCTCACAGTATAATTTCTAGTGGTCCAGTTCTGACAGTTTAAAATACCGAATCTTCGCCGATTTTCTTCAAATCGACAAAACTTTACTAAATGACTCTAAGAGAATTTCTATATCTCTATTCTAATTGTTCCTAAGCCTCATCCATCTAATTAACATCTAATTAACTCCTAATTAATATTTAATTAACTCCTAATTACCCTCACATAACTATTGAAACCGAATAAATAGATTAACGGCGTAAATTAGACATCTTCGCAAATTCAGAGTCTTTTTATTTTCTGTTTTCTATAACTAATGGCATTTCCGTAATTTTGAGCAAGTCTAGGGGCAACCCATGTCATTTCACACCAGACTGCCTCCATGGCCCAACCGGTAGAGATTTGAACTTCTACGGTTTCACCACGTGATTCTGCTCCGTTGAAAATCTCATTTTGCTAATTCTACAAATATGGGGACATGAAGGTCATTTGATGAAAAGTTCCAAGGTTATTGTGGAAATAATTCTTTGGGATCAAAAATATAATTCCTAAAAATCCTGGGCATCACTGCAATTAACAAAAGTTTGAAGGGGCACTTTTATTATTTCCTAATTTTTAACATATAGCAGTGCCATATTTCCAACGGCAGTGTTACACTACCCTATAATTCTGAGCATGAAGATCGCCATGGTGTAGCGCTGCCTGAGAAATTCTCACATTGCCTAAGGGAAATAATTCAAAATTTCCATTATGTTCTGTTTACAAAAGTGGGGATGTTACAATTCCAAGCTCCGAATTCAAGTAGAACGGAGGATCTAGGGTTTTTAGCTCCGCGTTCAAGCAGAACAAGCAATATCAAGTTCTAAGCTCCATGTTGATCACTGAGTTCAATCGGAATGGACATAAGTTCCGACCTCCGAATTGATCCAAGTTCAAATAAAATGGACATGAGTTTCGACCTCCAAATTCATCTCCTGGTTCAAATAAAATGGACATAAGTTCCGACCTCCGAATTGATCTCCAAGTTCAAATAAAATGGACATGAGCTCCGACTTTAAGCAGAATGGAGACAAGTTCCGATTTCAGGCAGAATGGAAACAAGTTCCATTTTTTTTGCAAAATGGAAAATAATTTAGCGTAAGAAAAATTGGGGATGTTACATCTGGACCACATATGATAGATATGATCTCCTGAAAATAAAACTCTCTTGTATTTTAAATTCCTACCGAATCAATTTCTTGTGTTCTAGGAAATTGTTCTTAACAATTGGGTTATATGGCTTCTTATAAACTCCTCAATCTATCTAACTTAGGGTGTGTCACATAATTAATCACTTTCATATCATGCCTATTTAATCCATGTAGGATTGTGTCCTTTGATTTTTCATGCTCAAACAATATGGGACCCTTGAGCATTAATTCAAGGTTTCTAGTGATTAATTCAAATACCTAAAGTTACCTGAGATATTATTTACATATGTGAGTAATCTCATATTTTTATTTAAAAGTGTTCTGGACTAGGAACATGAGGCCTAACTCGAGCCTAACACATCGATAAGGCCCAACTCAGATTCCAAAAGGATGGGACCCTCTACATTGCGCAAGAATTGGTCGTTTGAATGGAGTCCACCATAATACCAGAACAGCACTCACCTAACATGCAGCTGGCCATCTCAGACCCATAAGCTAGTACCAGGTTGTTTGATGTCCCGAGACATTCTCTAAAACTATGGAACCTCCCAATTCATCCTCAATGGCCGATCACTATAAATAGGTATCCAACCGTTAATATCAGGTATGCCTTAGACACTATACCCAGTACTTCTTACACTCATTGACTTGATTGTTAAAGTCCTTGCAGGTACCACCCTCACTGCCATGGAAACCTAACCTCAACCCATTAAAGATCAAATCGGAGAAGCTTTGGTGCCCAAATTTCAGTTCAGATCTCATTCCAGGTAAACCACCTCTAAATAAAAAACCATGTGCATAAAACATTATTCATAAAGTTATTACATGTGCATTGTTTAACTCTTAGTGTCTTGGGGCCCACATATTCTAAGAATTAGAATTTTTCCTCTATGCCCCTCCTGAAAATCGTAAGCCATTATTTACCACTTTTTCATTACTCAACTATAGTTTAACTATCTCCCATTCTGGCCCTACCTCAAGACTGGCTCCTCTCTATAATGAGCTATTATCAGAGTTGGGGATATTACAAATTGAGATTTGTGTATAATGTTTATAGTGCTAATTTATTATTTCATACTTCTTATAAGCAACGCTTATCTTAATTAAAATTTTTTAATTAATTAAATAATTGATACTTTTAATTTAAGTTTTATCTAATAAAATTTTACCTTCACATATGTTGTACAAAATAATTATATAAAATTTCAAATATGAGGCAACTTGATTTATTGAATAAGATTTAAAATTACATTTATTTTAATGATAAACATATCTTATAATTATATAAATTAGAAAGAGAAAAGAGTAAAAAGGTATTCAAAAGTAAAAAGAAAAAGGTATGCTGCTTTGATATTTAATCAAATGTGATCATTGGGTGCAGGTTTTTGTCCAATGATCATATGTTTAACTCAATCAATTTAAGAAAGTTAAAAAAAATGTTAAATAAGATTGAAAGAAAAACTGACCAGGATAAAAATTTTCTCCAAAGCTAACACATGTATTGCCATGGGTTTCTTATAGAGAATAGTTATAGATGTAATAGATATTCTAAACTTAAAATTTTTCTTGGTCAAAAACTAATTAAACCAATCCAATCCAAATTGATAAAAATTAGTTAATATTAGATTGAATTCTGTCACAACCAACTCAGGCCGTGACCGATGTATAGGCGAATCTGTCCCTTAGCAAGCCTGGCATACAAATTTATTGAAAAATAGGCAAAGTCTCCTTTATTTTCGGGTCATTTCCCAAAAGTGAGGATCCCCTGCCTACACCAAACAACAGCACATACACAAAGCATTGAAAATGTAGGCATTCTCAGACTACACCAGATAGCATGCAAGCAAGTTAAAGAAAAACATAATCAACAGATTCGTCGAAGATCCATAACCACATACACTTATCATTCGTAACCAACCACAAAAGACGGAACACATGTATATGCATATATAAGTAAATTTACATATACCAAATACATAAGTCCTACTTTAATACATCATTCTACAGCACAAAACAAAGTGACTAAAGGTTGGACCCTGCCTGTACATATGGAGCATTAAAGGCACATCAAAGGATTTCAAAACATAGGGTTCCATTATAAAACAATTGCCCTTGAGCAAGAACAGCTTACCAAATCAATGAACAACTACTGTGGAGCTAGAGGAGTGGAACTAGAGTCAACACTTGTATCTGAAAAAAGGAAGGGCAATGAGGTGAGTTTGCCAACTCAATGACAGACAAGGTATCTATAGCCCACATGAGAACATAATAATCATAGTCAAAAGTGTACAATTATATAGAGCACATAAATAGTAAATTCGGAAGTTCAATAAAATAGTTTGTTCAAAACATAAATTTCATAAGTACATAGAAAGTTATTGAAAGTAGGTGGGAAGTTGTCAAACCTAGGATAAACAGATAGGATCACACTTAGGTGGTCATTTTTTTGTGTGACCCAGAAACAAACACGAACCACTTCTTGAGCAGCAATGAAAATAGGTATGTACCACTTCTTGAGTGGCCATGAAAACATATTGAAATTAGGCATCACTTTATAAGAGACCATGTGCAAAAAGGTGATTGTGTTTTAGAATTTGTAGAAACAAATAAGCAATTAGTATACATATTTACTAAACCTTTGCCTAAAGAGAATTTCTTTAAGATTAGAAGAGAGCTTGGCATAATTGAATTTTCACATATATGAATTATCTTAGTTTTTAATTTGTTGCATATTTACAATTTTATTTATTTCTTGAATAAATTACTAACTTGAGCGTCAGATATTCCCCTAAATTTGTTTTGTAGGTATTCCATAACTTGCTAAGTTCCCCAAGTATCAAAGATCCAAGAGTAAGAGGCAAAATGCACAAGTTTAGTTAGTTTTAATGGGTGTAATCAATTACAAGGGTAGTGTAATCGATTACAATAGCCTCTTTCCAATGGCACATTTAAAGGGGTTGGAAAATCACTTGTTGTAATCAATTACAACATCATGTAATCGATTACTATCTCTGGAGTGATGATGCTACTGACTTTGTTGATGCTTCTTCTGATGACTTCTAGTTAGGACTTAGCATGTGACCAACTTCTTATGTTCTTTCTTATTATATATACTTCTGCTTTTAACTGACCCATAGTTACTTTTCTTTTATTTTACCTATCCTTTATGCTTTTGTTGAATTAGTTATCTTATTTTGGTGCTTGGACCTTGGCTCTGACTATTTATATTGACTAATGTTTGGATGGATGTTTGGAATAATGTTTATATATTCTAAAATGGTTGTCTACTCTAGCTCTAGCTTCCGTTATTTTGATTATATTCTGGCTATGTTGGATTGGCTATTCTTGTGTTAGTGTGCTCAACTTTTTTCTTTTTGATAATGCCAAAATGGGGAGAGATCATGGTGGGGATAAAGGCATGTATTAAGGGGAAGTATGTGCAGCATGTATTAAAGGGGAGCATGTGCATTTTAAATTTGACTATAACTCTTTTGATTGAACCATGCATGTTCTTGGGGGAAGTACATAAAAATATTATGTCTTATGTTTTATCAATTAACTACTCACCTAAGATGTTTGTTATCATCAAAATGGGGGAAAATGTGAATGTTTTTGTTGTAGGTTTTGATGATATCAAAATGGTGTGTCAAAATGGTGACAAATGGTTACAATAAAAAAGGCATAAGGTTGCTTGAAGAAGAACAAGTCCAAGGCTCAACTAATGTAGATTCTTAGGACTTTGGTTCTTAATGTTAGAAGTTTTCTTTTCATAACTCTCATGGCCATTATTCTTGATAGTTTCAAATTATTTTCTAAAATAGTTAAATGATCTTTCTTTGAAATTTGAGAACAAGTCTGGGTTTTACAAGAATTTGATAGCATATGTTTTTATTAAAGAGTAAATGTTAGAAACTTGTTTGCAATATGTTTTTAAGATAAGTAATCGATTACAATGCTCTTTGGTTTTGAAGTGATTGATTACCTCATATTAAGCATTAATTACGAGTGCTGGAATTTTATGTAATCGATTACCTAGTGATGTAATTAATTACAATGTTCTTATTTTTATCCAGAAATGTGCTTTTTGCTCATAGTAATTAATTACAACAGGCTGTAATAGATTACAACAATGCGAAAAGCCTCTAACGACTAGTTTTGAAAGGTCATGCCTCTTGGGAGAAATACCCAAATGGCTAGTACGAATCTAAGGCCCATAAATACCCATTCAATGACAAATTTTCTAACAAGAAACACCAAGTACAATTACACTTAATCATTCCTTTCATCTTTTGATTTTCTATCTAAGTCTTGTGGCCAAACAAGGTTATTACTTGAAAAACTTTATAGTGCTTCAACTTGTATCATTTCCTCTAAGAGAGAGTGATTTTCTTCTATCATTACTTCTATCAATTGTAAGACGGTGAGGCATCCCCCAAGTGAATAAAGGGTGAGGTATCCCTTTAGTTTTGAGTGACTCATGTACTAGGATGAGGGACCCAAAAGTGAGAGTGCTCAAGTGTTGTAAAGGTTTCCAAATACCTTGAAGAGTTGGAGATAGTGAAAAATCTTAAGTTAGTTGCTCAGGGACTAGATGTAGGCCACGAAGGGTGAGCAAACCAAGATAAATTTGTGTCGACATTTTCTATACCCTCATCTCTTCACTTTATTGCAAGTTAAATTCATAGTGCTTTAGAACTTGCATTAATTCCCTAGTATTATCATATATTTAGGTAATCACTTAATCAATTATTTTGAGAAGGTTTAAAAAGGAATTTTTGTGGAAAGATTTTGAAAAAGTTTAGAACTCAATTCATTCCCCCTCTTGATTTCTTGCGGCCATTTGGTAACATTTATGCAAAGTCAAAACATGATTTATCATCTTTCTCAAAAACATTTTTAGAAATATAATAACTTAGAAAAATTAAAAGACAACTAGAGACACAATATCTACTCACAGAGTTAGCCTAAGAAGTGGAATCACAACTCCACGGAGTCCCAGAACCAAAAGATCGATCCTTATTGGAATCTAGTACCACAAATATGACAACAATAATATTGATTAGCTAGCAATGACATAAATTAACACAATCCCAACAAATACACAAAATCCCCAAATTTTCAAGACCCAAAACCCTCAAATTCGGCCATAGGCATAACCATCCATGGATTTTTTATCAAAACAAAAAATAGGAGTAGACGTAGGGCCAAACAATTACTTTGAAGCCCCAAGAAAGCAAGAAAATTGAAAATGTGGAGGTTACTCTTCTCCACCAAGCTCAACCTCCTTTAATGGAGTCCTTTAGAAAGAGAAAGAGTTGATGGGTGACGAAGAAGAGTGGGCACGCATAGTGTTGTGGGGAGATAGAGATCTGAAAATATGAGTGGGTGAGGAGGAAGAAGATGATGGAGGGGAAGGAAGTGGGAAGAGAAGAAGAAGAAAGGAATGTTAGAGAGAGAGAGGAGGAAAGAAAGATAGAAAAAGAAAGAAGAGTGGGTCTCACAAGTTCAAAATATAAAATAACTCAATCCGCTTCAAACCAATATAAATTATATTATTTGAATCGATTGGATTTTTTTAACTTAAAACCGATCCAAATTCCAAATTCCTAATCGAACCGTGATCACCTCTAAAATTATGGAAACCCAACTTAGTCCCCAACTTGATACAACTTCTCGGTGGATTACCAAAATTATGCAACACAACTAAAAGATTGTGATCCAGCAAAATGCACAATCTCCAATTCGCAATTTGGTTACTTTCATGAGATGAATCCTGACAAATTATTGCTTCCCTAGTATATTCAAATGTTCTGAAACATAACATATATCTCAATATTAAAAAATTGTGCTTAGAAGCTTTCATCATGAATTTGGAGAATAAACAAATTGAGACATAGCTATCTAAGTTCATGAAAATAGCAAAATAAGGTAATTTTAGCTTTGTTGTTATTTTTATTTCTAATTAATATATTTTCGTTAATCATTAAAAATGTTATCTTATGTATGTATAAACGAGGGTTTCTTCAAAATTAAAAATGCTAGCTGTCACAATTTTAAACAACCTATTTTCCTCCAAAATGCTTTGCTAACATGGCTTCTAACCGTTGGTTTCTGCCACTCTTGCATGTCATAGTTGAAGGGTCAAATTGAAAAGTATTATGCTTCATGTTCATTAAACTTTTTTTATTAAAAAAGTAATAAAAGATAGTAATTAAAGCTTGAATGTTGATAGGCGAACAAGTACCTCATGTTGATTTTTTTTTCAGCAAAGTCCACTAGTTCATTAGACCCTATTATCAGCAACTCAATTAATCCGGCTCGGCTAGTAGCCCAGATGAGGCTTTAGGTATCTTAGCAATGATTTTCTTCCATTCCCAATACTCAAACCCAAGACACCTGATTAAGGGGTCAAAGCACCTTTCCACTTCAACCAACCCTACATTAGTAGTATGGTCCCGTTCATAAATGATGGTAATTAAAGGATTAGTAATTCTAAAGTATTATGCTCCACGTTTGTTGATAGACTTTCCCTTTTCATTTAATTTAAATTTAATTTCCTAAATTATTTCAAATTCCATGTATCACTTTTCTTTTAACTTCAATTTAAATATTTGTTTCGGTTTCCATGTATAAAAATGAAATGCACTTTCCATTTCCATGTAAACATTGTGGATTTTGCTAGTTTTCAACTCAAATGCTTATGGAATAGGTGTGGTGATCAGGAATAATGAAAGCAGATTTGTAGAAGCCAAATGTCAAAAATTTGATGGCATTATGAATACTTATGCAGGAGAACTGATTGCTGTTAAAGAAGGCCTTATGTTTGCTATCCATCTGGGATTCGATAAAGTTGTGTTATAAGGAGATGCTTTAAATGTAATTAGTAGTATTACTGATAACGTTGAGGATAGATCCTACAATGGGAATATTTAGAGGAAGATTAATTTGCATAGTTCCTTTTTTATCAGTTTTGTTTGCAAAGCCATTCCTAGCATTGTAATAAAGAAGCTGATGCATTAGCTAATCATGCAAACAGTATTCTTTGGCTAGATCGCCCTCGTGGATATTTAGCCCAAATGTTGGTGTTGGATCCTGTAACACTTTACCAGACAAAATACTATGCTTAAGTCATAATATATTACCTGATAAGTTATTACGTATGGTGAACTAAGAGCTAACCTTTCACTTTAATCAATTTCGATTTGGCAGTGAGATATACACTAAACAACCGTTGTATCGGAAATAAAGTAATACAAACAGAATTGCGAAATAAACAAACTGCATCATATATATTTACATGTTTATACCTTTGTTTTCAAAGTTGTCAAAAGAAATACAATACAGTACAGGGTAAAAGAAATGAGGCCGCTAACACAATAAATCGGCCTGACTATATGAACATTCCCCCCTACTGGTCCCCATGGGACATTTCGTGTACAACTACTAGCTCCTACCCGAATGTCTATGACCCAACTGCCAAAAGAGGGTCATCTTGTACATCTGTTGCTGCAACGACAAGTACTCTAGATGGACTCAAAAGAAAGGAATCCATTCGCCATACCAGCGTCAGCAGGGGTATAGTCTATACCTGTAGCGAGAGGATGAGGACGACGGTCGCCGCTTCCGATGCATCCTCCTCAGACATAGAGGCAGAGGGGATCGGTTGCAGTGGTGCAACTTGTAACATCCCGAGTTCCGATTTCCAACCTAACCTTCAAGCCCATGATTTCCGGCTTCATTTTGGAATATCAGTTAGAATATTATTTCCAATTTCCGAGTTCCAACTTCGCCCTCATGACTGATCAATTTCAATTCCCGACGTCATCATCGAATTCTACACAGAATGGGATAAATTCCGAATTCCGAGTTCGCCTTACTAAATATAATGATTTCGACTTAGTCTTGCTCAATATCCCGCTCATGTTTCAAGGATAAATATACCCTGTTCCGATATCATCACACACACTGTATATAACCCGACTTCCGGTTTAAGTACTTGCTTTCGAATGCCCGTTCCGACCTCATGCCTTATGCTTCACAATAGTAATGCGGTTTCCAACCTGAAGTAATGGTTTAACACAATAGTATATGAGTTGAACTCAATGGACATGAGTTCAAATCTTTGAGTTGATTTCGTTATACGCGACTTCCGATCTCGATTTTATGTGCATTGACATTCCCAGTTCAGATAGGGAGTTCCAGATTATATGATTTTCAATGCATTACTTCCGATATCCGACCTTGATTCCAAGAATCGGAATAAACAAGATTTCTCAAGTCACCAACAACATGGCACGAGTTCCGACATCCCGGTTTCAGCTTCAAGCATCAGAAAAGGTCACAAATTCGACTTCAAGTAATATAGGGACGAAGTTCCGATTTCGTAGAGTGGAAGCGATCCCGCTTTGGACGATGTGGAGAGCAAGTTGGCCACAAAAGTGAGAGACGTGGCCGAACTTCAACCACAAATCTTCAGCCAATCAATACCACATTTTCTTGTATTTAAGTCAGATTTCCCCCTTCAACCCCAGCTGATTTACATCTCCTTTTCCTCCTCTTGCTCCAGCCTTCTCCTTCCCTTCCTCTCTCAACCAAACTCCATAAAATACCCAAGCTTGGTCAAGGGTCCATCAATCCAGAAATCAGATTCAGCAATATCATACTCCAAAGAGGTAGGATTCAATCTCTAATCTTAATTTCTCTGAACTAAAGATGCATGAAAGATTTCTTTTTATGATTATTTGATGATATATTGGATGTGTATGATTGAATTAATATGGGATTAATATGAAATCTTAAGTGGGAATTAGAATTAGAAGAAGAAAACTAAGAGAAATGGATGGATGAGGGTGCTGTCTTGGTGGAGATTCCACGGCAGTCCGTACGGCGGAGTGTACGGCTCCGCCTACAATCGGTCAAATCCGATGAAACTATTTTTAGATGAAAGTAGACATTCAGGGCTTTCCATAGATATATCATATAAGGTTATTGAGGTAGTATTGAGAGAGATATGAATTTTTGAAATTTGACTTAGAGTTTAGGATTTTCATCCGGGCAGGGTGACATGAGGAGGGTATAACTCACCCTATACAACTCCAAATTGAGTGAAACCAATTTTGTTAGAAAGCTTACACATAGGGGAACATCTCAATATAAAATTCCGAGTTTGTTATGGTCCCAATAGTTCCCAGTGATTTGAGGAAGTTGTCCTATGTCCAATCCAGGCCAAAACAAAGTAGTTCAGGAAGGTAGACTTTCAGGACTTATAACTCGAGGTATACTTAAGGAAATGGAATGAAACCTGTGGCAAATGAAAGATTGTCCTGTTAGCTTCAATATGAGACTAATTTCGTATGGTTTGAGCCCAGTTTCGATTTTTAGTGAATTTATAACTCCAGGAGTGTAATTCGGGCTAGAGACTGAACAGGCTGAGGTGAAAGTTAAATATCTTGAGTTATATAAATCAAAATGATATGGGACTAAAGAGGTTAGAAAGTAGACATATAGATCTATGACATATCCAAAATCCAAGTTTAAACGAGTTGAATACAAATAAAGGCAGATTATACAAAATTCGGGTAGAACTGAGTAAGATTGGCAGAATGGCCAAAGTGATAGTTTCACAAAGTGACCCAATTGAAGATTTCACAAGTATTAGGGAAACATAAAATTTGAGTTGAGGATTGCCAGTTTGATATTGATACATGTGTGTTAAGTTGATTATGTTGTTATGACTGATTTGCCCGTGAGAGCTGGCACTATTCATGGGGAAACGGGCCTGATCGGTTATGCTGCCGGATTTACGGCAAAAATCTAAGAAGCTATGAATGTTTAGTCGTAAGGAAGAATTAGAGTATGAATGGGTATATAGAAACCCTACATTTGAGAATGACATAATTATGTTACGAGGTATGTGAGGGTAAATGATGTAGCATATACATGAGTATACCCGATGACTATGCTCGAATATGTATAAGAATGAAAGAATATGAATATATAATGCGTATTCCTTCACTTTTATGCTAGTTATTTGAGGTACCCTCCTTGTGAAGGCAGCTAAATAAGATAAATGTGGGTCCCTTCACTGAAGGCTGCGCTTATTTGAAATCCTCCCCGTGAAGGGCAAGCAATAAAGACATGAATCCTTCACTTGAGGCAAGGCTTGCACTTGAATCCCTCCTTGTGAAGGCAGATACCCCCACCTCGGAGGCACGTGGGTCAAATGAGATCCCTCATGTTAAAGGCACGTGGTCGATTAGGAGATCCCTCAATTTTGAGGCACGTGACCAGTAAGAGATCCCTTCACTTAGAGGCACGTGGGTCTCTGCGGGTGAGTCGGTGTGTGACAACGGGTCACATGTGAGGCCGACGAGCTCACCTAAGGCCGCTACCCATGGTGAGAATGCACCTGTAGACGGCAATACGTAACGCCTAGGTGTGCCAAGTAAAAGCTAAAGATTGAAGATTGAAGATTAAAGACTAAAGATTTAAAGCTTATGCAAGTACCCCACTCACATGAGGCATGGCATCGACCCAGCTAGTGTGAGTATAGGGGACAGAACTTACATGAGGTATGGCTTGACCCAGCTAGTGTAAGTACCAAAGGGAGATCCCACAGTCCTAAGGAACGTGACATAGCGATCACGGTCTGATGGGGTATGACATGGCGATCATATTCTGGAATGTGGCACGTAAAGATTTCATGATGACAAAGAAAAGAAAGATGAAGGAAGAAAAGCAAGTTTTACGCCAATGTATGAATTCAAAAACAAGTTAAGTTATGTACAGATGTTAGGTTCTCAGCATATTGATGTCATGTGGGCATCATCTTAATATACCGTGTAATGTTAAAGTATATGTAGAAATTATGTCTCTAGTGCATTGAGGCTATCGTACTTTATTGTATTTCAGTTATTAGTCCCAATATGATTCATGACTTGAATTTTTATGAATTCTCTTAGATGCCAAGTGTATGATAAAAGTGAACGTTGCTTCGGATAATATATCTTCTAATTGTAAAATTAAATAGTCCACACTATATGTTCACCTTCTTCATAATAAACCGAAGCAAACTGGGGATGACAATGATGACATTACATGTGTATTGTAGAGAATCCTATCGAGAATTTATAATTCTCACTCCTATTTTCCGTGTTGTTCCAAAGAAGTTCAGAGGTATCGAGAAGCTGGGAGTTGTCACGATAAGGTCCATTCAGGTAAACCGTAACAACCTGGTGTGATACTATGACTTAAGCATAGTACTATACTTAGGAGGGTGTTACATTAACCGACAGAGCCTATGGTCTGAGTTGCCACAAGGTGGAGGTGGAAAGGGATGAGCTACGTGGAGAGGGATGGCGATGTAAGGGATGATAGGGTCAAAAAGCGGGTGCATAAGAGGTATTGCAAAATCTCTCCGGAAGAAGAAGTAAGGACGAAACTGGCATCTACCTGATATGTACGCGGAATCTATGAATGGATCAAGATGGATGTGGAGCTTTGGAAACTCAATGACCAAGATGCAGGTCGCCGCATTCTCCATGATCTGAGAATAATGCGGGAGTATATAATAGGGTGAGAAATAAAGATTTCTCAGTAGGAATTACTAAATCTATGCATATTTGTCATCACTATCATTCTCAGGTATTTCGGATTTTTGGTTAATTAGGAGAAAATGTTACATCGCCAGGATGTCCTACTCTCTACTCAATTAGTCATGTAAATCATAACCCGAAACCCAGCTTTATTTTACTTAAGGAAATAAAGGAAATTAAATAGAAATTAAACAACACGATCTGTGTATTAACATAAATAAGTGACAGCTATAAAGTGAGCAATAATATGTATATAACATTCAATGGTGCAATTTAACTCAATGCTTAAAAACTGAAATTATGGATATGCATGACGAATGATGCACTTGATCTTAACTCATATTTTTCTATACTTGGTCCCCTGGGAGTATATTGGCCATAAGACTCCTGGGTAATAGTCCACTTTTCAGGATCGAGCTCGTTCCTATACAGGGTTGCTAGGTTTGCTTTCCCCGATTTCCCCACTGATCTATTCCCCTTAACTTTGTTCAAGGACTGGCTCAAGTCACATGGAAATCCTTTCTCATACTTATAGAGTAGCATTGCTTGTCTAACACTTTGACCAATGCATGCATAACTTGTAAATTCACTTTAATTGCATTTTCTACTGAAATCTCAGTAGCATAACGGATCATGTCCGCTTCCCCATGAATAGTGACAGAAAACCAGGACATTTTAATCAAATAGTAAACTCAATACAAAACATCATATTCATATCAAGAATATAACAATATTGATAAGTGCAAGATTTAGAATCTCAAGTATCAATCTATCTTGCAACCTTTTAATTTCTCTTACGGTTCCCGAGTTCAACTTTCAAGATTTAACGGGTTCCGAGTTCCGATCTTATACAAGTTCCGACTTCCCTACATTGTGTTCGATCTCCCAAGATTACATAATTCCTGACTTCCAGGGTGGTGTTCTATTTCCGACCTTACCCCACCATTGGTCTTCTAAGACTTGATAAGCGTGTTTCCTAAATCCCGAGCTTCCTATTTACTAAGTCCCAGTTTAACATCAAATATGCACGATCTAGCTCTCTCTCTACCAAGTTCCGAATTCAGCCTTAAACATGCCCGATATGGATTCCTATTCACTAACTCCAAGTTCAGTCATTAAGTAAATCCTTCCGAGTTCATCCTTAAGTATACCCTTCCAGGTTTAGCCTTAAATACTCTCGACCTAGTTTTTTATTTTACTGAGTCCCGACTTCAACTTCAAGTATTCCCGACCTAGTTCATTATTTACTAAGTTTAGAGTTCGATTCTAAGTGTACTGACCTAGCTTTCTATTTACTAAATCCCGACTTCCGACATTAACTCAAGTTATTTGTGTCTTATCCTAGACTTGTCCTACTTCTAGCCAGAATTGCACTCTTATGGGGGAAAATTCACTAAAAATAGAAATATGGATGAAATCATGCGAAATTTATATTCATCTAAATCTAACAAAACAAGCTTTCAAATGAATTAAGTTTCATATTATTTGGATGAGTATAATTTGAGATATAAACTCTGAAACTTGACCCTACTGGACTACTCTGTTCTAACCCAGATTGGACATAGGGCAACTTTCTCGACTCACTGGGAACAAACAGGACCTTATCAAATTCAGAAATTTTTATGGGATATTCTCCTATGTGTAAGCTTTCTAACAAAGTTAGTTTCACTTAATTTGGAGTTGTATAGAGTGAGTTATACCCTTCTCAACTCATACTATTCGGATGGAAGTCCTAATTTCTAGGTTAAATTTCAAAAATTCATAACTTCCTCTTTACTAATCCAATAGCCTTATATTATATATGTATAGAAAGCCCTGAATGTCTAGTTTCATATAAAAATAGAATCATGGAGTTTAAACAGCTGTAGGTGGAGCCGTACACTCCGCCGTACGGACTGCCGAGGTAAAACCCTACTAGCTTCTTGAGTTTTCTCTTTTCTTGAAGTTATTTCATACCAATTCTATTTCCAATCATAATACACATGCAAAATCAGCCATAAAACATCATCATCACTCCACATATTATCAATAGCACAAAGTATACAAGACCTACACACAAATCCAATCTAAGGGAAATAAGAAGAGAAGTAGGATTCCTACCTTTACTAGGTATGATTCTTATTGAATTTGAGGTTGGAGTTGAAGAAATCTTGTTATGACTTGAAGGTTTGTGGGAGAGGAAGATGATATGAGTTGAGATGAGATGAGATAATGGAGAAAACAATGAAAAGGGGTTAGCTTTAGATAGGACCGAAAATATAAGGGTAGAAAAGGAAGAATTTATAAATTTCTAAAGCAAGTTACATGTGATTGGTGGATTTGAGTGGGTCATGTAACTTAGTTTGGCCGCCCATTTGGAGGGCTGAGATGGCACCACTTGCATGGGTAAGTTGGCTAAATCTTGGCCATCTATCCTAGGGTTCTCACAATATAATTTTTAGTGATCCGGTTTCAACAGTTTAAATTACCGAAATCTTACCGATTTCTCTTAAATTGGTAAACCGATTTTAGAAAAATTCTGTGAGGTTTTCTATGTTCCTAATCCAGTTCCATCAAGCCTAATCACTTCTAAATCACACTTAACTAGCTTTAAGTAAATGCTTAATCGAATTTCGATTAAACCCACTTATTCGTTACCAAACAACTCGGTTACTAACGATAAAATTCTTCAGACGTTATAGATTCCCATTTGGTTTAATGAAATTTTCTTTTTGTTCAAAAAATCAACGTAAAATATATATAGTGTTTTGGGTGTTGAGAAATTTAAAAGGATACTTTACAATTTAAAAGGATACTCAATGTAAACTATATATAGTACAATCTTCTAGGATTTTGTTAATAATAATTATTTAAAAAAAAATAAAGATTCTTTGATACAGGTTTAACAAATCAGGATTATATATCAAATTTAAATATTTCTTCAACTGAAAGACACATAACAAATTTAATATAATGTGTCATATCAAAACAATTAAGATAATCAGATTTGAAAAATTACGTTGAGTGTATTTTTTTAATGAAAAAATAAACTGACTGAAAAACCCAATATCACACGTTGAGTGTGGAAGTTGAGTGTATTTTTTCAAAGTAAAGGAAATAAATGGCAATTATTATTACCAATCAAAGGCATAGTATTATTATCATTAATGAATTTTATGTTGTAACATAGTGGCTATGTTCCATTCAAATTCAGGTCGCTATGTTCCACTCTTTCCAGATATACAATTGTAATATTTGTAATCGCTTTGTTCCATTTTTTTTTATGTATACATTGCTAGCTTCTCAATTAAGCTCTTCCTAGCAATATATTGATTGCTTCCCAATTGATAACTCCAGGTAAGTTTAATAGTTTTTTTCATTGTTTCTTTTCAATTGAAACCGCAGCCTGCAGCATTGCATCTCAAGGTAAGTGCTTTTCTACGGTGTCACTCAACTCATAGGGGAACACACGTATAGTTTCATGATTTAACTTAAGGTAATTATTAAGGAACCCTCTATTTTAGGTGATTTTTAAGGAACCCTCTCTAAAATAAAGGATTCCAAACCCTTTTTATATGGTCTAATCCAATATAGCCATGTGTCCAATTGAATCCACTTAAGTGTTTAATTGTCAATATTTTTAATTTTATATTTACCTCCACATTAATTTTGTTTGTTTATTATTCTGCCCCAAGTCTTATCCCAATCCCTATTCCAAACAAATTAACAACATTCTTCTTCCTCAAGAACCCTAGCCTCCATCAGACTTTATTCTTCGTTTTCTTGAACCTTAGCCTCCATCTCTCACCACAAATTGGTGGCTACCCACCCCTCTGTGGTCCTTAATCGCCAGCGGGCATGAAGACCACAACTCCGTTGACTGCCACCACCACGACCTCGCGCATTGTCAACCGCCTTGACCACGAACTCCCTGGTGATGATATGACGCTGTCGACCCGCCACGATCTCCTGTTTGATGCCTAGGACAATTTTTCTTTTTCTGGTTTTGCTGCCTACATGTTTGACGCCCCTGGTGTTTTTTTTTTTTTAATGTTTAGATAGTCTATATACTAGATAAAACAGGATATAGAACTTTCTGAATCAGCTTAAAATGTTTGCTTGTATTTGCTCATGGAAACAAGATCAATGTTGTAATGAAAAAGAACACACGATTACCTACCACACCTGTTTCAAGCCTAACAAAGATAGTCTTTTTAGTCAAATATACATGGTTTCAGTGTACTTTAAAGGACATATTCTTATGACATTGCATTTTACTCCTATTCCTTTATAATGGATATGCGTGACGTTTCTATCAATAAGCTTTGGTCCACGTGCTACTGGATTTGTTGTTCACAATGTGATTTATTTTATTATTATCCAAAATCATCTCTACCTCTCAAAAGTGAGTGGGAGCGGAGCCTAATTCTAGTTGACAAAAGGAAAGAAAATGCGAAAAAGAAGAGGACAGATGTAGCATTTTCTTTGCCATGCTTAATTGTGCAGTTTGCTTATTGAGAAGCTTTATTTGTAAATATGTCCATGTCTACTAAATTTTAGTATTTTCTAGCTTTGTAAAAATGGTTTTTCAAGTAGATTATGGTTTGATACATGAAGGATTGGTATTAGATAAGTTGTGAGATGCTTGGTTTAGGATTTGGGGAAATAAGATATGGGGCAAAATAATAACCGAATAAAACTATTGTGGGGGTAAATATAAAATTAAAAGTATTAACAATTAAGTGCTTAAGTGGGCTCAATTAGACACATGATTGTATTGGATTAGGCCACATAGGAAGGGTTTGGAACCTCTATTTTAGAGATGGCTCCATAGAAATCACCCTTAACTTAAAGGGCATTTTTTGCTTGGTATTAGTACGCTTATTGTTCTATTACGGTTCTTTTCTTGGAAGGGACATAATGGAACACTTGCAAAAAAGGAACCAAAAGGTGGCAAGATATAGAAGAAGAGTGATTTTGGCTACAAAGACACAAAAGATTGGACAATCTCACTATATCAGCAATACAAATTCAGGTCAGTATTGCTTAACAAAATGATATGCAGTTATGCACAAACACGAAATTTTGGTTTTTCGTGGACTTATATTTCAGGCATTACTTCTATTGTATTACCAACAACATTCTGGTACAACTCAATCTACATCAACAAGTACAAATTCTCATAGAACTCAATTCTCAAGGACCAAAAAGTTTGAATCTGCCATCAGATTCTATACAAAGAAATATCAATGGTTCGACTTCATCTGCCAATTATAGTCAAACTTTGCCAGGTATTTCAAATGGGTCGTATTCTTTAATAAATTTTTGACATTTATTCACATCACAGCCTACTCACTTCCTTTGGAAATTGCTTGATTTTTGGAAGAATTACGACCTACTTTGCCTACATTTTTTTTCTTTTTCTTTTTTTTTTTGGGTGAATGCCTACATTTTAATCCATCATCCTCCATTCACACTGTTGCTCACCTACGAACTAAACCAAAAATAAAAAAAGGAAAAAAAGAAGAAACGCCCACTACTAAATTCAAAACAAACTACCGTAAGTTTAAATGCCTCACTTTAATTCTTTTTTCTCATAAAAATATATTAATCCATCGAGCACAGGTATGATAGGAAAAAAATAATATAAGAGAAAGGAAGAAAACGTTTAAGCAGAATACATATTTTTGTTTAGTAATGCGAGGTGATCGTTTTCGAAGAGTAGTGCGAGGTGATCATTTTTGACAGAAAACGTTTAAGCAAAATACAAATCTTTATTAAGCACCAAGGAAAGCTGAACTGAAATTTGAAAGCTAGATTTGTTTGGCGTTTGGGATAGTGGGAAGTTGAAGTTGAATGAAAGAGATGAAGGCTGTATGATCACACACACATGGTTTTATACGGAAGACCGTATCACGTGATGTTATATATATATATAGAATTAAATATATTAATTTAAATTTAATAATTAAAAATACTAAACCACTAATATTACTTGTTATAATCACAACGTAATTGCATTAGAGGTTTATTTATTGTAATCGCAACATAACCGTAATCGGAACCGCATTAAAGGTGCAATGGATCACAGCATGTTGCAACAAACTCAATTTTAAATTACAAACACAAAAACAATTCACAACATAATAGCCCCGATGGCCATGGCAACTGCCAGAACTGAAAGAGAACATTTATTATAGATGCTAAAACATAAAAGCATGCCCATTGTTAGTGATCTAAGATCCAAACATGAAACACTGGCCATTACTAACAAGAAGCAGCATCAAAACATAAAGACAAATCCTACATCTGAAGTATCTAAACCTGAACCACTTGATTACCATTACCTAAAGCAGCATACACCAGGATAAACATGCCCCTTCTTAGTCTAAGAAGAGCCCTACCTCTTAAATAGCCAAACCTGAAACACTTAGCATTACTAATAACAAAAAGGAGCATCAAACACATATATTTCAAACTACAAGTACACAACTTCCACATATGCGTTTTAGACTTAGTGATTCCTAAACTTGGACTCATCTATGTCAATGCCTTCCTCAGCAGCACGCTCTCCACCAGACTTGTCCATAGTGCTCAGCCCTCCCTTGCGTCCCATCTCTTGGTACCCTTCTTTCCCCATCTGCTCCTTCCTTGTCTGCCCTCCTTTCATCCCCATCTCATGATACCCCTCTGACCCCAGCTGCTCCTTCCTTGTCTGCCCTCCACGGCTCCTCCCTACACATCCATCAACATCATAAATTAGAACTCATGAAAAAGTAACACAAAACCTCGCGAGATGATTTTAATTTGTATGATATTCAAACATTTTGTTAACAATAGATATAAATAAAAAAATTTTGAAAAAAAAAATGGATTAGTGCTTTTTAAAATGTATATAACATCATATTATAATTAGTGTCTATAGGTATCTTAACCTCTAAATATTCATTGTTCACATAGAATGTTAAGGAGAAAGCATATAAAAATTCATTCTCCAACATAAACATACAAAATTCATTCTTCGACATTAAATGTTGACATAAACACGTAAAAATTCATTCTTCAACAAACAATGTTAAGCATATAATTAAGGTTGGTTGTGTGTGTATTTATGAGATAGAGAAAAAAGGGGTTGCATGCCTTCAGCAAGGTGTTCTTGAGCTTCAAGACTCTTCCCACCAGTGCCACCAGGAACCACAGTTTCACCTTGCCTTGCCTTCTCATCAAGTTCCTCACGGCTTTCTTGTCGAGATGCCATGTTACTCACGCTGAGATTTCTTCTTCTTCTTCCTCCTCTAGCAATAAGAACTCTTTTGCTTTGAAAGCAAACCGAAGGACGATGATAAGCAGCAGTGTTAAGAGTGGTAACGAACGAACGAACTTGACTATTGCTCACAGCACCATATGAAGAAGATGAAAGCCACATGGTTTTTATAGAGTGCAAAACATACACGTGAAGTTGTAAACTAATGCGAAGTAATAAATAAATACATTAATGGGGTAAAAGCCAACAGCTTTAAGGACACGTATGTGCCGCCATGCACGGACACGTGGAAACAGACGCGGCCAAAGTTGAATGAGGACACGCAGGAAGGTAACACTGTGAAAATGGCATTTCGTGACACGTACAAGTTTTAGCACGGTGAACTGTAGCAAGTAGAGCAACTAGCAACTCGGTTGCGGTGGGCTTCTTGTGGTAAAAGATAATCACAAACGAAAACAAGTTAAAGAAATAAACGAGAATTATTTGCGCTATATGAATTTTTTAGGTGATTCGAAAGGCTCAGACATTTGCATTCACCATGTAAATGAATATAGATGTTCAAGTGAACAATCTAGGAATATTCAATTTGAAATAATAATTTAATATAATATGAAAAAAAAATACAATTAGGTTTATTAATTTATATATGAGTGATTAGTTTGAATTGAAAAAAGTTTAGTTTAAAAATAATTTTAAGACTAGTTTTACTATGTATGTTTTTCGACATAAAATTAGTTAAAATAAAAGATTGAAGCATAAGAGAATTATGACCAGGGACGGATCCATAAATTCCTCAGTCGGCAAGGAATAATCAAAATCGGAAATTTTGGAATTTAACTACTACTACAAGTTCTTATAATAAGAATGTTAATTGACATAAGAATTTAATTAAAATATACTCACAATATAAAATACTGTCATCTAGTGAAAATTATGAGAAATATTATATTATTATATATAATTACTTAAATATAAACTATGTTAGCAATTTAATTATTTGATTTCTATTAAATAATATTGTAAAACTATTTTATACTAAAATCCTTAACATGATTCTTATTCAAAAGCACAACATTTTATTGCTTTTAGAAGGCTGGTATTAAGCTAGGCGGGGAAAAGAAGACCATGATTTTCCTTTCCCCTGAAAGGACATCCTGGCGATTAGATGGTCAAATTTATCATTTTCTGAGACCATAGGAATAGAAAAGATAATCTACAAATGAACTAAAGAAAGACGCGATGCTTTGATAAAGAACACCATTAACTTTTTGACCATAGGATTTTCTCAGCTAGGAAGTACCAGTATAGCTACAATCACCTGAAGCCACTGTCTTGCCTCTCCACAAAAATTTTCTTCATCCAACTAAGAAAATCTGAATTATGAAAACGACCAAGACAAGGGATTAAATCAAGCCCTTAGACAAAATGCCTTAGTTTGAAACTTTCTTCTCCAAATCCAGTAAGGAAACTACCAAGACCAAATGAAAATAAGTGTAATTATACAGACTAAAGGCATAAAAATCAACTATATGACATATGAATAGAGTTCACCGGCAAGAATAAAATAGTAGAAACGTTAAAAAAGAAAGCACAACAGAGGAGTTTCAAACCTATATGAACAAAGAGCAAAGTGAAAGCAAAACTCAGGTTGAAAACAAACAATAGAAAGTGAAAATAGGCAAGAGACAACTAAAGCACTCAACACTCAAGTTAGCTCTTAGCAATAAAGAGGAAAAGGGAAGAAAAGCTTGCACAACATGTTTAATACTTCTTTGGCCTAAGAACGATCTTAATTCTTACTACAAGAAACACACGTGCAAAACCTACAATACAACCGACGAAAAAAAAAATTTACCGATGGGTTTAGGATGACGATAAAATATATGTCAATGAAAAAATGACGGAATAAAATTCCATCGGTAAATATTTGGAAAATTCATCTCCATTTTGTCAATATGATAATATATTTTGACAAATTATTTAATTTAATGACAGCTATTCCATCGATAAGTTTATTTTTTAAATAAAAATAAATTATATTTTATTCATTTATCGATGGATAACCTGTCAATAATTAATAAAAATATATTTTTTTAATTTATTTTTATATTTAGCTTTTACCAATTATTTTTATTTAATTTTTAATTAATTTTATTATTTAGGTTTAATTTTTTCATTCAAAATTATGAAATAAAAGACTAGATATAATTGCAATACTGCTACTACAACAGCAGCAACAACAACAATAATAATAATAATAATTCAAATTAACAGAAAAAAGATCAAAATATTCAAATATACAATTTAATAAAAAAGAAAAAATATAAAATGACATTAATGATAGTCAATGTCCATGTGATCAAGATCAAGATTGGCATTGTTGCCATCATCGAGGTCAAGGTCGGAGCTATACTCCTTTGGCACGAGAGGAAGTGGAACTTGAGCTGAGCTGTTGCATCTGCTACATGAAGGTCTGCATGCTCTCCCAAATTTTCTTCTTCCTCTTCTTTGCCTTCTTCTTCATTTTCTTCAGCTCTTTTTTGTGATGTGCCTACACCTCTTGGAGCTGTTGTGAATAGGTCTAGAGTTCAGCATTTAAGGCATGTACACGGTCTCGAACCTTGTGATTCTCTACAGCAAATGATTTGGACACAGATGCAGAGGATATACTACCACTTGAATGATAAGTCTCCATTCCGTATATGCAATCTTGTAAGGGCCGCCCATAACCTATGACTAGATGTCATCCTCCCTAATAGGAGGGCAATTGTTACCTTCCTGCTGCCAGTGCTGACTCGGTGCCTCCTCAAGTTGCTGGGTAAATTCATTTTGCATTGAAATAGTAACAAATAGTTTTTATTAAACCATAATATAATCCCTTCAAATTAGTCACAGGGTTTCTTGCAAGAACACCATGGAATATAGCACAATTTCTTAGTCTAAACCTTACATGGCATGGCATAAGTAACATTTGGTTTACTGAAGTAGTGCAAGAGATAGAAACTTTGAAGTTAGGAGAATGGTGACTTTGCAACACTACTTACGATCTTGAGCCTGGAGCATTTTCCATATCATCAAGGTTCTTATCACTTGGCCTAGTGATGGCAAGTGACAACAACAAAAGTTCATTCCATAATCATGGTTAGTGAATATTGAAGTTATGATAACACTAAATTTCCTTCAATACCCATTTAACAATAATTTTCCATAATTCCCCTAACAAACAGTCATGAACACGTCACCCATTTTTAAGATAATGCACTATAATTTATAAAGACTAGTGCTAGGTAGCCCAAAATGGACTATTTGATTTCTATTGCCTAACACGTGTTTTCTTTTTATCGGCGAGAAAAAGACAAAGATACATGTAAGTGAGATAATGTAAAAACTTACAACCAACCATGGCATGCTAAGTTAGTCGGGCAAGTATGGCAATTTATCAGGCTATAGAGCTCTTTCCATTTACATGTAAAATCAACTTTTCATATAGTGTCTAAATGCAATTTGAGCATTTAGTTATGTGCAATCACTACCTATCAAGACATGAACATGCATATGTAATTTTTTTTAATAATAAGTCTTATAGTAATAAGATATCTTAGTCAACATTAAATCTTTATAATATTAATGTAAGATAATACTAAGGATTTAATTTTGATATTGCCTACATTAAAAAAAAATTATGATAATGTCAACGTAAATAAATTTTTATACTTAATCATGTATATCGCAGCATATATATATATATAGTATTTGAATTTGTAATTATTAATTATTATTTAGATAGAAAACAAATAGAATAAAGATAATATTATTTAGTAAATAAAAATAGCAGTGAATAAATATTAATTAGGTAAAAAAATTAAAGTGTATTTAATGTGAATAAAATTAAGTTAAAAAAAATTGTCTAGACTTATAAATTGATTCAGAAAATAAGGAAGTGACTTTTTTTTGTTCATAACAAAATATGAAATTTACTAATCTCCATATAAAAATATGGAAGTTAGTATTTCCCATATAGTAATAAGATATCTTAGTCAACATTAAATCTTTATAATATTAATGTAAGATAATACTAAGGATTTAATTTTGATATTGCCTACATTAAAAAAAAATTATGATAATGTCAACGTAAATAAATTTTTATACTTAATCATGTATATCGCAGCATATATATATATATAGTATTTGAATTTGTAATTATTAATTATTATTTAGATAGAAAACAAATAGAATAAAGATAATATTATTTAGTAAATAAAAATAGCAGTGAATAAATATTAATTAGGTAAAAAAATTAAAGTGTATTTAATGTGAATAAAATTAAGTTAAAAAAAATTGTCTAGACTTATAAATTGATTCAGAAAATAAGGAAGTGACTTTTTTTTGTTCATAACAAAATATGAAATTTACTAATCTCCATATAAAAATATGGAAGTTAGTATTTCCCATATAGTAATAAGATATCTTAGTCAACATTAAATCTTTATAATATTAATGTAAGATAATACTAAGGATTTAATTTTGATATTGCCTACATTAAAAAAAAATTATGATAATGTCAACGTAAATAAATTTTTATACTTAATCATGTATATCGCAGCATATATATATATATATATATATATATATATATATATATATATAGTATTTGAATTTGTAATTATTAATATATTATTTAGATAGAAGACAAATAGAATAAAAATAATATTATTTAGTAAATAAAAATAGCAGTGAATAGATATTAATTAGGTAAAAAAATTAAAGTGTATTTAATGTGAATAAAATTAAGTTAAAAAAAATTGTCTAGACTTATAAATTGATTCAGAAAATAAGGAAGTGACTTTTTTTGTTCATAACAAAATATGAAATTTACTAATCTCCATATAAAAATATGGAAGTTAGTATTTCCCATATATAAATACTCTTTTTTTTTGTATTTTGTTCATATTATTCACATATACTATTGAAATTTATTAAAATATAATTAATATATTAGATACACTAACAATAATATAATTACTTTATTTTTTAAGGGTTATAACCCACATGGATAGATGGATTTTCAAAAAATACACATACATTTTTAATGATAATTATTTACAAGTTTTATGAAAAAATTAATATTTTATTGAATTATTATTAAAATATATTTATTTAGTATATAATAATATTATTTTTATTTTAACTATTAATATATTTTTTAAATAATGGAGTGGAATGTCCATTTTTATTAAGTTAGGAATTTAGCGTCTTTTTTAGATATCTCAAAGGGTTGTTATTTTTCTCTAAAATTAATTAAAATAAGAAAATTAAAGCATGAGATAAATTCAGATTTTAGATTGATGATAATAATTTATATTTATATTTTATTTTATACACAAATGAGATTTTCATTAATAACTATTTTTTAGTGCCAACTTTTATTTTTCGTTTTCATTTTTATATATTAAAATAATGGTTAAAATTGTGTGTCTTTTTTTAAGATGTGCGATTTGAATTATATATGTACTAAAATATGGTAATTAGGATCATTTTACTTGAATATGAGATTACAGAAATCGAAAACATTGATTTGTGTTTTAGGGAATTTGAATTTTTTAATAAAAGGAAAATTGAATTTTCAATTTCTGTTTTTACTAGAAATCAGAATTTCTAATTTCACTACAGTTCAAAACGTCATTTCTGATTTGTGATCAAGTTAGTTTTTGAGTAAAGTGATCTTAAATCAGAATTTCTGATTTTAATAGATCCAACCAATATTAGAGTAAATTCATCCCAAATCTCATATTAGTGCAATCTTACTCTCAAATCCATATACAAAATAAAATGCACACATCTTAGTCTATTATATATTGCATTTTTTTTTCAAGTTACTAAACTATGGGTGCATTTATTTCAAGTTTAAAAAAAAGATTTGAAACTTAAATTTTTATATATAATTAAAAAAGTTGAAAATTAAATATTTTTTAGAAGTTATTCTTTTCAGCTTCAACAGAAAAGTTGAAAGCAAATTTTTTTTAAGATTCTGATTATTTTTTAAAAATTATCTAAATATATGAAAATTAATTTTTCAATTAAAAAGGTGATTTTTTTGCATAAAAAATCCCAAACAAACAAGTTATTATAACTTCCAAGAAGTTATTATATAAAGTTAAACACTATTTTTAATTCTTAAAATAAAAAATTACAAAAGCAATCATATAATAAAAATTAATTAAGTAAACAATTATTTATATACATTTGAATTAATTTAAATAATTTTATGTTTACTAAGTAAAATTAATTTTTAGATTTAAAATAAAGAAATGTGGATTGATCCAATAAAAATAACAAGAATTCACCAAAAAATGACTAAAGTTGTAACCACTGACCCCCCCCCCCTCTCTCTCTCTCCCTCGCTATTCAACTTCGAGGAACAACCCAAGAGCCAAACACAGTAACACATCTCTTCTAACTGAAAACCCCACCCATCATCTCTTCTATCCTTCGGCGAGGGCCGCCACTCACTCTTCTGTTCTCCGACATCTTAGCTTCGCTGCGACCTGCAATGTCTCATCAAGGCCACTCCATTGTTGTCCGATGCCAAGCTCCCTTCCTTCAATGTATGGAGATAACAATGCTGGGGCTCTTTTATTTAATTTAATTTAATTTTCAACTGCTGCCATTTCTCTGCGTCTGTCACCCCTCTGCTAATCGCTGTCGCACCTCATTGGCGTCGTGTCGCTATTGTCGCACCAAAACCACGTACTTTTCAGGCTCACTTCGCTGCTCCATCTTCAATAATCTTCAAGTTCAATTGAGTCCTACATTTTCCCTATGTTCATTGATTCGCATTTCACAAGTTCTCATATAAATCATGTTTCTTCTGCATACTTTTTCCCTCCTTAAAAATGGAATGGAATGATGACATTACACATGGCATTCTGTCTTGACTTTCTATGAAGTCCTTGACTCGTTTCAAGTGCATTTGTAAAGTTGTCAACACACCATTTCCAGCCCTTTCTTCTTCAAAGCTCAACTGCAGAAAAGACGGCTCAAGTTATCTGGTTTCATCATTCAAGATGAGAAGTTCTCGATATAACACCCTACCAATAATATTATTCTTGAAAGTGGTTACTTTTACATACCAGACCTTATCTGACAGGACCCTTCAACCATCTTTAGTCTTTCTTGAACTATCTAGAGATAAAATAGAGATATACATAAGGGTGAGAATTATCAATTCTTAATAGGATCTACTAGACTATCACATACCGTGTCATCGTTATTATCTCCAACTGTTTTGATTTAATACGAAAAAGGCGGACACGTTATATAAACACCTCAATTTTTATAGTTTGAAAATATATTGTCCGAAGCAGAGTTCATTTTATTTATGCATTTGATAAATAGAAAAATAATCAAAGCATGAGTATAGTAGATTGGGAGAAAGCTCATAATAATATTAACAGCAAGGGTATAACTTGCAGTTTCTTAATAATAACAAGGACATAATGTATGCATATGCAATCACTTAACATAAAAAGATATATCTGTACTTATGCTTTTGTTACTTTCTTTACTTGACATATATATTCTAGAGTATGATGGCCATATCACACTCTTTGGGATGTATTTCTTATGCCACATTCCAAAGTATGATCTCCATGTAATACATCATTGGGGTGTGATCGCCATGTCACACTCCTTAGGATGTGTTTACTATGTCGATGTTATATTCTCTCTTACTTGGTCCCCTTGAATTCATTCTTAGGTTGGCCCAAGTGATAGAAATCCATGTAGTCTTTATAGATCATAAGATTATAAGCAAATTCAACTTGAATGACATGAGAAGTATATGCAAAATACATAAATTATGTCAAGACTTCGGCAGCATAATGGATCAAGTCCGCTTTCTTGTGAATAGTACTAGTTCAACCAAAAAGTCAATCCCAACAATAGAGCAATGCCACACATTAATGCCTCAAAATTGTCATAAGTTTACAATATTTATCACTAATTGTAACTTATGCATTACGGTAGCCAATTACTTAATTGGAAATTCTGCTCATACCTTTCAAATTTGCCTATTTTTGTGTCTTATGTCATAATTTCCACTTAAGTGATTAAATTCTAAATTTTTACTATGTTGAAGTGTTGTTTGTGTAGTTTTTGACCTCTTTGTCCCATTCAATTTTGATAAGTATAACTTAAGATATTGAGAATTTACCTAGGTCTGCCCTATATTAGATAGAACATGGTCTAAAATGTAAAAATTTACTAAAAATAGAAATTTATTGGATTCGAGTGAATCTTATGTCATTGTAAAGCTAACAGAACTATATTTCATTTCCAACAAGTTTCATTTTATTTAAGTAAGCCGATCTCAACTTATAAGCTCGCAAATTTGGTGGATTTGGTCTGCTCTGTCTCTGCCCAGTCAGGACATGGGGTGATTTTGCTGAACTAATGGGAGCAACAAGGATCGAATTTGATTCTAAAACTTGTATGGCATATTGCCTATGTGTAAGCTTTCTAATAAAATTAGTTGCACTGGAATTGAAAGTGTATAAGGTGAGTTATACTCTGCATAACCCACTCGGGTCAGGTCTAGGGGCAAAAATCTAGGGTAAACTTCAAAAATCATATCTCACTCAATACTAATCCAATGGCCTTATAATTTATATGGTTGAAAAGCTCTACTTGTCTAGTTTCGTTTTAAATTAGTTTCATTAGATTTTTATGGATATGTGCGAAGCTGTACACTTCACAAGTGCGGATATCGTAGGATTTCTCACTTGATTCAAATTCTATTTTGCTATTCCTTTAGTTTTCCCTTCAAATTCCCAACCCAACCTAATTTGTGCATGTTAATTCAGCCACAAAACCTCATATAAACACTATATAATAACAAGTAAATGAAAGACTCAAAAATTCCCATTAGCCATTGATTCACAATTATAAGGAGAAACCATGAATCCTACTCCAATTTGATGCAAAACTAGCTAGATTTGGATTTCTCTTGATGAAGAAAAGGACCAAGGCTTGAAGATGGGATGAAAGGAGATGAAATGGAAGAAGAGAAGATGGAGAAGGGCTGCTGAATGTTGGTCGACCAAATGAATGGACCGAGGAGGAAAAATGAAACTTTTATAAAGGTAGGTAATTAGAAACTTGACATGTGATTGGTTGTTACTTATGTGATAGTTAATTGAACAAATCCCTGCCCCCCCCCCCCCCCTTTTGTGGTTATGGTGGCGCCATTTAGGGGGAAAGGTGGCTGAATAATTAGCCACTAATTCTAGGGTTTTCAATGTATATTGGCCACCAATGTGAATTATTGTCATAGCATTTATTTTTTATTTTATTTTCCTTTTCTATTATAGGAATTTGACTCTCTCCATACTCTCTTTATTTCATAGTTCTCAATTCTTGGTTCTGAACTGTGTTTTCTATCATCTGTTCCTCCATTCAAATTCTCACATTTCTTATTCAAATTCTAACCAATTTTGTTCTTCCATTGAAGCTTGCATGGGGCTCTTCGTTCCTCCTTGAAGCGAGCTTGTAGCTCTTCATTCCTCCATAACTGTGAGTTTCTTTCTTCATTTGATGCTGTTATTTTTTTCTATTTGATATCTTTTTTTCAATCTTTCTATCTTGTGTAAATTTTCTTTTAGTGGTAACTTCATCTTTTCTCAATCAATCAATGAATCTAACTTCTTAGTTTTCTCTCTAGATTGCTCATTCATTTAGATATGAAATCCCTGTGACGACATCGCTTGATGTCAAGATTAACAAACTCAAGAGTTTAAATAAATTGGTGAAATCTCATTAAACTCGAATCATAAACTTGTAAGAGTTTACACACTAAAAAAAAATTAATTTAAAAAATATATTTTGGTAAATAAATATAATTCGATAACATATTTATGATTACTATTGACAAATCTATATAAATATGTATGCAAAATTAACTATAATTTATAATTGTAATATGGTCATACTCTACTTAAAATTTTAATGGTAAAAAAATGTAATAATTCATAAAGTATTAAGATTTTAATTACAAGTATTGAAAAATATTCTATCACTTAAATTTATAATGATTAATTATATATTTTGTTAAGCAATAATGTATAATAGTAATGATCATTAATTCTAATATTTTGTTATTTTCAAATTTCAACTAAAAAATATCATTTTCTTGTATATTTTATCTTTTTTTTAATAATAAGTCCCTTAATTTCTCCATATATACATCCAAAGCGTACAATCAACCTTTTTCTTTTTTTATGGATTTATATCATAATTAAAATTATTAAACCAATCTCTCCCTTGAGTTACGTAAACTTATATCAACTTCGTAGTATAACCCATTAAATATATAACTATTTTATTTTCAATCAACATACTCTATTATAATTCATAAAATTTATTTGAATTTATATTCATCTTAACCTTTTAAAAGAAAAATATTGATTCAAAATTATAAGTATACATTTCTTAGTAGTTTATCCTTAAGCACAGATGAATAAAAAATTAAAATATGAGTTTTAATAGTCAAATTCCTATAAAAAAATAATTAAAAGAAATATATCAAAAGAAATATTATCATTTTCATTTCAATTAAAATATGAAACCTATTAAAAAAATACTAAAATCATATAATTTATCTAATTTTTCCCTTTTCTTATTTTTTTGTCTTTTTCGCGTTTTCATTTTCAATAAATACGTTATGTTATGTAATAAATTTTGAAAGAAAATAACTATACGAGAGTTTTTATTTTTTTTTAATTATCAATCATAAAATATGAGAAGGAAATAATTTTTACATGACATTTTGAATGAAGTAATTATTTAATAGTATATTTATGACGTTAATCTTAAATTGAATGGATTATAAGTAAATTTTGAATGTGAGTGAACAACAAATTTTATATGAAAAATTTAGAACTTTTAATCATGTAATGTGAATGAAAAATGAACTTTGCATGAAAATTTTGGAGTAAATAGTATTTCAGTATTATATATATGATTGTTGTTTGAGAATTTTAGTATCAATTGGTTGTAAATTAATTCAAAATTAAATAAATTTAAACTCATAAACTCATATGTAAAATAAAAAATTTATTGATTTTGCTAGAATTTATATAAACTCATATAAATTTATAAAAAAAAAAATTTATACGTGAATTAACTCTCTTTTTTTAATGATAAAATAATAAATTTATAAGAATTTAAGAGTTAAATTGAGATTTTAAAAATCAGAGTCCATGTCGATCTCAACATTGCTCCTTGGAGTCGATCTCGATATGCATTTTGCTTTGTAATTGAAATTTGGAAATGCAAATTATGCTTAATTAGGAATCTTTGATTTCGATATGCATTTTTTTTTTCCCCGTTTTGTGGTAGTGTCCACTCAACGTGAGAATCCCCCTCGAGTTTATTCTTTTTATTTTTTATTTTTTTCCACTTGCTATATGTGAGCATCTCTCCGCCTCTTTTTCCGTGTAGATACTTTATTAATTAAATTAAGTTAACATGGTTTCCTTTTTGTTTCTTTTACATTTTTTGGTTTTCAAATTTAGTTTGGTAAAACTATTTAACCCACCACCCTAATCCATTAATGGTTAAGTCGACGTCATTTTTGGACCAAACACTCAAGTTAACCCAGTCTGACTCGCTTCTAACCAAGTTGGCCACTTTAACAACTTTATATAATACAATTTTTAAAAGTTTAATTTGTATAATTTTATATTATCATCTAATAATATGCTTATATTTGTAAAATTTTTAAGATAGTAGATAATTATGACAAATATTTTTGTTAATGTGATAATATATAAGGTGATGTTTGGTTTGCCATTTTCTGTTTTTATTTTCAATAAAAACAGAAAATAAGAGTAAAAATATGTTTGTTTGAATTGTTTTGAAAATGTTTTTAGAAAATACTTCGTAAAATGATTGAAAATTTAAAAATGCTATATCCACATTTTCATCTTTTTATATTTGATTGCTAAAAATATTTTCTATAGAAATGCGGTGACATTATGATAAATAAGTGGAACTCCCGTCTTTTCATTCTACATGAGCCGCATTCGATTTTTCGTGAGAATGTTATTTTTTTATTTGAATGCACTCTTACACAGATCTGTTATACATTATTAATGACAAACCATGATACCTGCAAGTTGATAGCGCAGTTGGTCACATCATGAACTCAAAAGACTAACCACGTGATAATATATAATTGAATGTCTATATAAAATATTTTTACATTGACAATGTATATAATAAAATAATACTAACTATAGTATTTAAATATTTATCTGTATACAATTCAAAATATAATAATTGATAATAATAATAATAAAATAACTTAAAAATAAATAATTTATTTTATTCTTAATTTTAATATTTTATAGAGTTATTAATTATTTTAATAAATACTTTTAGTAAGTGAATAAAATATATAAATCAAATATATATTATTTTTATTATTTAATAATAAAAATAATTTTGTTATCTCAAATTTGATTTTAAAAATTATATTTTATAAAACAAACAAACCAAATATATTTTTATTATTTTTACTTTTTGAAAATAAAATCTACTTTTATAAATCAAATATATTTCTTGAATTCAAAAAATCTGAAAATAAACATTCCTTTCAAAAAATAAAAATAGAAAATAAAAACAAAAAATATTTTCACAAACTAAATGCACCCTAATTGAATTTGTGTAAAATTATTTTATATTAACAATACATACAAATTAAATCCAAATTTTAATACCGATCAATAACTTACCTTTAATTTTGTCTATCGCAAGTACTTTATGCTTAGTTTTTTATTTTGATGGTTAAAAAGGAAATCAATAGAAGGTTTGTAAAGGTCAAAGGTGTGTGGGAGGCATCGAAAGTAATAATGTCCCTTTTTTGTTTTTTATAATATCGGAAATAACACTTTAATGGGATCAGCCATACATATAAAATGAAACCAAGAGAAGAGAAAGTAACAAAGCCCTTGGTTCAACATTTCATAGCAAGACAACTAATCGAAAGCCAAAACTAGGCTGCGAGAGAAGCTTTAAGATTAGATCAGACATGTTTAGATTGTTGAAATTGATCACTGGTAATGAAGCAAACCCTGGTCTGTTAAAACGGTCTTGCAGCCTCTTCCATCATCTTCTTTTCTCTAGTTAACTTCTGGATCTCCCTAAGCGCCTGAAATTAATGAAATGTTGAGAATCATAACACTGCAACCAAAAGAAAGAAAGAAAGAGAGAAAGAAAATAGCAGCATTAAGTCAATTTGCTAAGATTTAATACTAATTGTTGGATAAGTTAAAGTGCAGAAGACCACTCACTAATCCAACTGTTAACAACAATGCCAACTTCTCATGGTTAAAAAGTAATGCCCATCTGGTAATTTCCTAATAAGAAAGTGTATAACATGCTTCAAATTAAAGATATATGCTTGAATAAAAAATTTTAACCTCTGATGTCATGTCTTCAGTTGTAATGTCATCGAAGTTATCACATCCCAACCTAGAAGCAACTTCTGTTAAAAAGAAGCTATCAAGATTTGAGACAAAATTGGTAAACCATATATCAATTCTTCACCCCCACTTTCGTCTGCTGGGAGAACAACAAAATCAAAACAGTATCTACAGGAAAGGTTATTTACTTTGAAGTGAAATAATTGCATCAGCGGTAGCATATCCATCTCTGTATTTGTTGTATAGAGCAGCTAGTTGATTCATTACCTGCATCATTTATTGAAGACGTTAAGATATACAGAAAGTTGTAGCTCGTAGACTTTGTAACAGTAAGGAATCAACCTCCGGGTAAGATCCTGACGTAGATATCTCAAATGAAGGAAATTGACTCGGGTGTTCAATTACATCCCTAGCCACAGTGTCTAGAGGCACATCTATCCACAAGGTAATCCCATGTCTCAGAAGTGCCCTATGTCAATTTAACAGATAGAATAAAGAATATTAGTTGAACATGGTGTTTGGCATATTAGTTAATAAAGGTAAGAAAAGTGAACTCAAAACTACAGCAAAAATAGTAGCCAGCAATTAGAAATCCGCACAGATTAGATGAACTTTGAACTGCACCATTCCCAGCACACATTACTAGTCGGCCCAAGGATGACAATTGCTTCAACACTTCAGTCTGGACCATTTGACATGTAAATCATAAGTACTTTGTATTGCAATACATCAACTAAGTAGTGGACTTAAGCATCTTTATCCTGAAATTTCAGTTGCAGAACTAAAATGCATGTAAACCCAGGTGACTTCAATAAGAAGCTTTGTTAGGGTCACACTTTTCTGATGCACAGAGCAGGTACCAATAGGAACTTGGTAGCAATTAGCAGGCATCCAATGAAACACATGGAACCATGAAATAAGTCTAAGACAATCACCTCAGACTCACAGAAGCCCTTTTCATCTCTCTCTCTAAAGGATTTTGCTGCAGATGCACCACCCACAGCTTCTTCGACCAAATTATCGCTGAATAGAGTACATAAGTATTAAGTTTAGCTAATATTTGGAAACTACCCTTGTTTCTTCAAATCTTTTATCAGAAAATAGAGAGATACCTGTCAAAATAATAGTATCGTAATATATCAGCTAGCATCTTTCCCAAACTGGTTTTGGTGCAGCTTTTCATGCCTTTATCAAATAATTGACACAGGAAGTTAAACGGGTCATAATAAGCCACGAACTTTCAAAGCAATTAATTGCATTATAAGCCATTCTTACCAACCAGAAAGATAGAAGTCCCTTTTAGCTGAGGGGATACATCTCTTGCTTTCTTCTGAATCAAAACTTAGTTAAAATGACTACTTTCATGCACCAAAAGAAATGAAAAAGGAGTACTTCCAAGTTTAAGCCACTAGAAAATTACCTATATTGATTACTAGTATTTCATAACTTCAATTTCATATATATCAATAGGAAGCATGGACATTTCAAAATGATTGTCATATCCATGTTAGATACATATTCATGTTGGAAACTTCATGAATAATTTCGGAAACTCCAAACCACATTTTACAATTTTTCACATGCTATATTGATGGAAGTTTTCACAGCTTTTCTATATGGGGAAAGTCAAGATGTTCTGGCCATAGGACTTGGAGCAGATCAACGGGTCCTGGGTGGACATTACTACATTGCATGCATAAATTCATCCTTCTTTTTCAAGAATTGGTACCCCAGAGGAAGTCCTTTTTCTCAGCAGTTTTGTTTTGCTTTCCAAACCATCCCCTTAAAGACAAGGTGAATCTTTTGGAGGTGGGGGTGGGGAGTATTTGACAGGAAGTGGACCAATCACAATTGAGTGTTGGTTATATTTCTTGAGTATGAGAAAGAGAAGGTGTGGTGCCCGAGAGTTGTAATAGGAAGTGAAACAGAATGTGAGGGTGAGTGGGATATAAGGGGGCAAAATGGGAGCAATAGTTAGTTAGCCAAATAGTGGAATAGGCTTTGGAGGTGCTGAGCTCCTCTAATTGCTCAGGGACCCTTTTATTATTATTATTATTATTATTTATCACACAAGCTAATCCCCACTGGATTTTGTCCTGTTTTCCAGTAATATACTCAATTTATTCCTTCTTCACACTGTTCTATCATCAGTTTCCTATCACAAGTATAAGGGAAAGGGTGTCAAGGAGTGAGGGGCAAGCCAATTTTGGAATGAAGGAGAGTTTGGGAGAGCCACAGGACGCTTGAATGTCCTAAAGAGAGGTTACAGTAGTGACACTGTTTAGGCTGAAGAGTGAGATTACCGACGTGACACTGTTTTTGCTACTGATGCAATTCTGTTATTTCTTTCCCATCAGTTTGTATTATCAATAAAATTACATCTTTTTTATGTCAATTCAGGTCCAGTTCCTATTAGAATTCGAAAAGAAGGAATATGATATTACCTTCACTGCAAGAGATGAATCCACGGCAGCAACCTTAGTCCCTGAAGCCAAGGAGGCAAGAAAAAACAAAAAATAACAGGCTAAGCACATTAACTGCCAAGAGTCAAGATCTACGTTACCACTTAAAACTCATTTATTCAGTGGAACTAGAATGTCTTCTAACCCTCTTGTTCGTTTTATCCCTAATGAACTCTAGTAAGCTTGCAAATTCAGAATTCTTGTAAAAATGCCAGAGATAGAAAAAGTTTGTGAAGTAAATGCCCGAGATAGAGACAGATAAAATATTGAGGTGGGTTGACCCGTTTTCTCCATGGCTCGAGAATGAAGCCATGGAGGTGCTACCATCTCTGTTTCGCTTTGGAAATAAAAGTGAAACGCCAAGTTTTATATGCCAAACCGAAACTTCACAAATCGAAGAGAATCTAATCACAGCAATTGAATTTCTTGGCATTCTAAATGCTTCAAATTTTTGAAATACTTTATCCGAACAGCATTAAGCTTGTATATTCAGCATCCTAACGAAGAACAAGTCGGCATGCTTATCTGATGCCAAAAATCAATTACAGGTAGGAAACCGTGTCCAGTCGACAAAGATAAGAGGATAACCGATACATATCACAAATACAGTTTTCAAATTCCCCCTCCCCCCCCCCCCCCCAAAAAAAAATAGAAAAAGTAAATTTCAGTTCAGAAACCACGGCATATCGAAACTGGAAAGGCTTACCGGGAGTAGTGCCATCGGGTATCGCGCAATTGGTGGAAGGTGGCCTGCGCATGGGATAAGAATGAGAGGGACGGGAAGCTCGAAGGCAGTTTGTGTGATTGTAACGGGTTGGGAAGCTGAGGTTAGAAGTCAGAAGCTGAAATTGGAGGGAGGAAGTGTGAGTGAGAAGTGGCCGACAAGCGGGTGTGCTGTTCATGTGGCTGAGCCTCGTGCTAGCCTTCTCCATTGAAAACCACAATCGTTGCCTTCTATTCGAATGCAAGCTTACACACTTGACATCATTTACATTACTGGTTTCAGAGTAATTCCGAGGTGGCTTGCATCATCCGACAAATAAATTAGTTCCAAATTTTTTAAGATGTCAAATAAATTAATTTTTAATAAAAATAAATTATAAATTGATCTTTAATTTTTTAAAATTTTAGATAATTTAATTTTTTTATCAAATTTTTTTATTAAATGTTATGATATGATTTATTAAGTAGTTGATGTGATATCGTTATTTCTCCCATATTATTTTAGTTACTCATATTTATTAAAATGACATTATTTTGGTAAAACTTCTTTTATTTGTATATTAGTTTAGAGCATAAAATGTAGCATATTAATTTAGGATTATGCAAAAAATAAAGTTGTTTTAATAAATGAGACTGATTAAGATAACATAATGGGAGATAACTATACTGTGTCAATTATTTTGTGGTCCATGGCATAGTATTTAATAAATAGACTAAAGTTTAAAAAAGTTATGGATCAATTAATCAATTTATTTTTGTTACAAACTAATTTATTCAATATTTTAAAATATTAGAGATTAATTTATCAATTTATTTTTATTAAGGACTAATTTATCATGTGAGAATCAATAGGATCCACTTTGGGGGCTACCCTAGTTTTATTACCCGTAATTTTCATGGGTAAAATAATTAAATTTCAAACATTGATATTTTTTGTAAAAAGTTTAAAGAATATATTTTGCCTTTTTTACAAATATAGTTAAATAAAAAATAAGATTAATTTCTATATATAGTTATAGTTTCAATGCATAGAAATTAATTTCATGAAAAATAAGAAACTTGAATATGGTTAAAAAAAAAATGATGTTATATAGATCCCTTAAGTTATCAATATTTTTTGTCCAAAGAAACAATGAATAAAAATGTCTGTTACTTAATTAAACTGTGACACATACTGTCTAAAAAAAAAAAAAATCGTGACACATATTTATAGTTGAATAAATGTAAATTGGTTATATAAATACTCCTTTCGTTTTAATATATTTATCAATTTAGATAATTTGATATATTTTTAAATAAATATATCTGAATATAATTTAAATTAATTTGATAATGTATAAAATTGTCCAAATTAATAAATATATTGAAAGTATTTAATAGAAGTAAATATTTAAATTATTCAATTAAGAAAATCACAATAAAAATAACCATTTGACATAGATTTATGTTTAATTTGAAGAGATTTAGTCAAATTTATATACATAATGAACATGTTATTATTTTAGTAATTAATATTGATTTAAGTGGATACAGTGATTAATTACTGATTTTGTGGGTTTTATGTCTGATTTATCTCAATTATTGAAAGGAAAAAATTTATGACATTAATTAGAGTATCTTTGGACTAAATTTTAGTTGTTTTTGGAAAAGTGCTGATAACAAAAAAATTCTATCTATTTCTATCGAGATCGGATTGAGATAATGTAAGATATTCTTGAAAGCTTAATAAGAGATCTCTAAATTTGTTTTTGACCACAAATTTCAATTCTCTAATATTCCAAGTGAAAACGGAATTACAAGATTGAGAGGTAAATTTGTCCGAATCTTGTTCAACTTCTACTTAGTATTTAACCAATATGCCTATAACATCACCGACAAAGTTTCTCCTTACTGTGATCAATCTTGGACTTCTTTGTTTTTAGTTTACCCTTCCTATATGTAAACGTCTTGAATGATTTTCTGAACCTTGTTATTGTTTGTTCCATCAAGTAAAAAGCCTTTCTTCAACAACTTTACTTCCGGTCTAACGTTTTGAATTATAGATGTACACTCAGGCTTCAAGCAGTTCAAGCATTGTTGATGGCATGTGGAGGAACAGTACAGGAAGGAAGGAAGAAAGAAAGGGGGCTTATGGTGGTTAACGTTTTTACTTCAATTCTAGGTATCTGTTGCGTAGAAGTACTATTGTGATTTTGTTGAGGTTCTGTTTAACTGGTTTTTCGTCGATAAACAAATAAATGACAACAACTTTGCTTCTCGATCTCAATTCAGGGAACGGAAGCAGTTCCTCTTATGGGTTTTCATAATCCTAAAAGTGCAAGAGATGAGAAATAAACAACAATTTAATGGAACTTCAAAGAAGATAATGTATTGTAAATGAAATCAATGCACTTACAAAGAGGCAAAAATTAACACTAGATAAGAACATAAGAATGCAGTAATTTAACATAGTAAAGAAGAAAGGACTATTACTGGAGTTCCTGTTTACTCCATAATGTTAAGATGAACATTGTGACTGAGTTCCTATAGGTGTTTCAAGTCTGTAGCCCCCCCTAATACTACCCTTATTTCCCTATTTATAGACAAATGACTTCCTAAAACTCAGGCCCATTACATCCATGTTTTGACAGTTCGTGTCATTGAAACTCACGTTCATCTTTACTCTTCATCATCTCATGTTCACATGCCACATCCCTAGATCATGTGTGGGCCCCTTTTTTCTAGCCATTCCTGCCATGTCACTATATCACTATCTACTTTTAATTTTATGAATGACATTTTGACTCTCGTCGAAATATTACTTTTTTCGAAAACCTTTACCCATTTGATTCCTTTTTCGATTCCTGATCATTGAGTTTTGTAGATCAAGACCCTGAGTCTTTTGTTTGTCGATTCTGCTTTCTTGTCGAAAGTTCATCCTACGTCGTTTTTTCTGATGTTAGTCCTTTCTCAATGTTTTCACAATCGTCCAACATGATGCCCCCCAAGATTTGAATTTTCTTAAAAAGAAATCAAATCTTTACCTTCGACTTTCTTGGGATGGTATTCTTTTGTTATTTTTCTTTTGAACTGTTCACTTCATCCACATGTCAAAACCTTTTATCTTAAGTCATTTCAACCATCTTTTCAATTTAATGCTTTCCCTCTCTTTCTTCCTTTTTTCATTCATATACATATCCTTTCTGAATTACTGCTTTCTTCTTTATGCCTCTTCTTCTGTATCCACCTTTTCACATTCCCTTTTTGTCGTTTCCTCTTCTTCCCTCCATATTCTGCCTTCAAAACTCTATTGGCTACTTTCCTTTCCCTTCTTTCACTCTTTTGCTTTAACATGGCTGAAGCATCTCAAACTCGCATGGTTGTTTCTGCTCCAGAGCCTCTTATTGATGGTGACCGCCGCTTGGTGTCGGATCTTGAGGCTAGGGAATTATTTTAGAGTTAGGTAATCTTTCCCTTTTCCCTTGGTTCTTCCGTTCATGCATTTCTTGGTCCTCTTCTGACCCTTAAGGGAGTCCAATCAGTTCAAGCATTCTTTCCTTGTACTTCTGACCAATCCATTCTTGCTGGTCAAGAAGACATTTTTATCAAATAGTTCGTACTGTTTAAGCGTCCTTTCAGAAATCCTCCCAAGAATGCCCAGGAGTTTATTGGTTGGCTAGATAGGGTCTAATTATCCAAGGGAAGTTTTTGGAAAGAAATTAGTATTTTTTATTTCCTTCAACTTTCTCGGTACCAGATTTCTTTTAACCTTGCAATGTTAGGTCCTATTTTCTATTTTTGGAACAAAACCACTAATACTCTGTAACTTCCTTATGGTATGATCTCCCCCACTCTTTTCAAGTTAGCCACTATCACTGGTCTCCGACTTACGGGGAAAACCATTCATTTCGATCTTATACCTGATTACGTGAAAAATTACAATTTCAATGACTCTGAACCTTCTTATTCAGCCTTCATTAGGAATAACATAGGTTCTCCATCGACCACTGTTTCGGATGTAGAACACGTGGCCTTTCTTTCATATTGGCTTAATGTTATCATTTTTTGTGGTTGAAGTCTACAAATGCAACCTTGTTACTTTCCCCTGGTAGTTATGCTTTATGAAGGTCATCACCTTTGTTTAGCAAAATTAATCATTGCCCAATTGTACAAAGAAATAGGTCTTATTGTTACCAAGATTCAACACAACACTTCGATCAACCTTGGGGGCCCCATCTGGTTTCTACAGTTATGGGCTAATGCCATTTTTCAATCTTTTCTCCAAGATTCTTCACCGAATGCACTCCCCCGAGATATTGACGGTCCTTGACTTTGTCACCTTCATCGAGTTGTCCCAAAAATACCCACATAATAGATGAATTTTTCTTTTTTTTCAAAACACCTTCATCAATTATCGTTCTCCGATAATAGGGGTTTAAACCTTTCTCCTTATGGTGATTGATCAATCGGACCTTCTTGGTTTACTTGCTCGAGGATTGCCTCGACTCCTTTTGCTCAGAAGGAGTTGGATGAGATTTGGTCCAACTTCTTGTGCTGCCAACTTTTTTCAACAAGTCTTCCTGATTCGAAAAATAAAAATGTCAATAGTCATTGTTGACTGAGGCCTTTCTTCAAACTTCAAACATCCCTCCTTAATCACCTTCTGAATCAAATCCTTGAAATGAATACAATTGTTAGTCGAATGTCCAACAATCTGGTGATATTTACAAAACTTTCTATTTTTTATCTCTTCTATTGAAGGCATTTTCTTTCCTTCAGGCAAGATAATTTGTTTATCTTTTATTAATACGTCAAAAAGTTGATCTGCCTTAGTTATGTAAAAGGAATAGGATTTGTTATTAATATTAGCCCTTTCTTTTCCTTTAACTGGCTTGAGCGAGGCACAAACATAGGGAGGTCTTGCCTACAATTGGCTGCTCTTATTTTGGCCATGTTTATTTCATTAGAGTCGAAATCATCTTCTTCCTCCTCTGACTCTATTTCCACAAAATTTACTTGTTCTTTCCTAAAAGCCTTCCTAAGCCTAGTCCTTTCAATTCTATCTTTTTCGGCTTTCAATTGTTCGATCTGTCGAACTTTGTCTACTAACTGAGTTAAATCTAGGAACTGTAGATTAACCAGTTTTTTCCTGATGTTATAATCAAGCCCATTAGCAACCATTTTAACCATTTCCGACTCTGGGATACGGGTAAAACATCGATTCTTCATCATCCTAAACCTGGCTAAATAATCATCGATTGACCCCTGTTGACCCCTCCTTATTGTAAACAAATTTGTCAAACTTACCTTAATTTCACCTCTAAAAAATTGGTCTTGGAAACTTTTCTCCAACTGATCCCATAAGAGAATCAAATTTGGCCACAAATTGGAAAACCAAGTAAAAGCATTTTTGGTCAGAGATGAGAGAAAAAATCTCATATTCAAATATTCTATGTTAGCAAGCTCACCTATTTCCATAGTATATCGAGCGATGTGCTCGACAGTAGACTCCTCGTTTTCCCCTGAAAACTTAGTCAATCATTTTGGAGCTTTCCACCCTCGAGGGAGCTCTGCCTGTAGTACATAGTCAGGAAACACAGAGACAAACTGAGGCCGATTCGCATTGCCTACATTGAAGCTGAAGCGATTCAAGACCTGTTCGACTACCCTTGTTAAATTTTGATGCCCCCTAGCGTTATTTAGCCTCAGCCTTTGCAGTACCTGGTCTGCATTTTGCCATCGAATAACAAACTATATGTCATTAATTATTTGGTTTTCTAGCTGGGGTGGAATATTTTCTAGGTTAATATTGTCGACATTATCCCTTATTCTGGGTTGATTGATAGGCTCATTTGCGGTGTCGACTATGGAAGCTATACAGTTGACCTGTCGAGCTAATTGCTCATACTGAGCATTTTTCAACTCTAAAAGTGGGGTAATAACAGTGGCCATTTGATGAGTAAGCATATTTACTAACTCATGATGACTTTCTTCTAGCTGTTGTCGGAAGGTGGCCAATGACTCATTAGTATGAGAGGAGGTTGCCAATGGCATTAACCTAGTCATATTTGGATACACGGGGCCGATTTTTGGGTTTCCCATATTTGGGCCTGCTAAAGGCCCTGGCAATGACCCAAACGGAGGCAAATTAGCCATAACAATGTTTGTATACAAGGGATTTTGAAAGGTTGTTGTGACCGCCACCAAGCCTGGTTGCATCGGAGTTTGTGTAGCTGCAGGTGGTACAAATCCAGGAGGCATTCCATATATGGGCATCGTAGTCATTGCCACCATACTCATGCTACTTAGAGCTTGAGTAGCTACTGCTCGCCCAGTAGCCGGTATTGGTGTCAAGATTGGCTCTAAAGGTTGAACAGCCACAAGAGGACGTTCTCCCTCGTTATTCACCTCATCACTAGAAGATGTCCTAGATGAAGATGTTTTTGACCTGGACATATTTGACAATACAGTGCCACTTCTCAAAATCATGCATTGTCAACAACAACTATTTTGTGCCTTTTTTTTTTATGCTCCCACTGGGCGTGGCAATTTGTTTCACTGGTTTTTCATCGATAAACAAATAAATGATGACAACTTTGCTTCTCAATCTCAATTCGGGGAATAGAAGTGATTCCTTTGATGGGTTCTCATAATCTTAAAAGTACAAGAGATGAGCAATAAACAACAATTTAATGGAACTTCAAAGAAGATAATGTATTGTAAATGAAATCAATGTACTTACAAAGAGGCAAAAATTAACACTAGATAAGAAATAAGAATGCAATAATTTAACATAGTAAAGAATAAAGGACTATTACTTGAGTTCCTGTTCACTCCATAGTGTTAAAATGAACATTGTGATAGAGTTCCTATAAGTGTTTCAAGTCTGTAGCCTTCCCCTGATACTACCCTTATTTCCCTATTTATAGACAAATGACTTCCTAAATCTCAGGCCCATTACATCCACGTTTTGATAGTTCATGTCATTGAAGCTCACGTTCGCCTTTACTCTTCATCATCCCACGCTCTCATGCCACATCCTTGGATCATGTATGGGTCCTTTCTTTCTAGCCATTCCTGCCATGTCACTGCATCACTATCTACTTTTAATTTTATGGATGACATTTCGACTCTGGTCGAAATATTACTTTTTTCGTAAACCTTTACCCATTTGATTCCTTTTTTGATTCCCGATCATTGAATTTTGTCGATCAAGACCCCGAGTCTTTCGTACGTCAATTTTTCTTTCTTGTTGAAAGTTCATCCTACGTTGTTTTTTCTAATGTCAGTCCTTTCTCAATGTTTTCACAATCATCCAACAGGTTCTCTCTAGAATTTTTTTCTTAGAACAATTTTCTTCTTTCGATAATTGATAGCTACTCGACTCACTAGAGATGAGATGTGAGGAGGCACAACCAAAATATGGGTCATAGATGCAAAAACAAATAAGAAACAAAGAAAACAGAAACTGATAAACACTGTAGAACCACCAAGAAACCAGCTCCACAGCTATAAGGATCCTGCTATATAAAGGCACATCACCAACATTGCTAGTATCACCATATGCTTACTCACAAATCGAAGAAGGTATCCGCCAAGAATCAGATTGTCACTATATCTGTAGCAACAAAGCCATGTAAGTCCACACCATTATCTTACACCCTGTCTCTCACCAGATAAAGCATTGTGTTCTTTAGCATCCCTTTCCGGATAAAGGGAGCTAATTCTCGAAGATGTAGTCTTGAACCGCCCATTGCTATACTAAGAAACAAGGGTGAGATCAAACCACCAAGGTCATAGTATAAAAACTAGATATTCAAAGTAACTTGTCAATGAAAATGTCTTGCAGTGATTGTATACTTGATACACTTCACTTTGATTATTAACATTTCACCGGCCGAGAGCCCTTATATCCGCTCTAACAAGACTTGCGCATTGGATTCTTTCAACTGATTCCATTGCAGTAGCCATTTATCACAAGATCTTAGGTCATAGCAGGACAATACATTTTTCAGCCTACTCCGAAAACTTAGAAACTGATTCCTTTCAAAGCACATTTCCCAGTTAAGCCGATTATCATGATGTATCAGAGAGTTCAAAAACTTAAACTGTTGAAATCTTTAAATTCGATTCTAATATTCCTTTCCCCACTAGTGAGGTCTGCAAAACCAATTTCAAAGCTAAGATCTCAGCCTCACCTTGAGATTTTGCTTTAATGAACTTAATGAGACTAAACTTGGTGACAAAATCATTCCCTACAAGAAAACCTCCAATAGCATACAATTAATTCACAGTTAGGAACTCAACAAACAGCCACCAGTTATGTTTCCTTATCATGTGAGGCAACACCTTGCTGAGAGAACTCCTATTTTTACCAATGCTTCTTGCCCTGTTCATCCTTGTCTTAAACATACAATCAGGGCGTTGGAGATTGTTACTGATAATGTACCTTACACCGGTTCAGCCACCTAAGTTTCACCATTTGAAGAAACTCATCCAAATTTACAGATTTTCTATCAAAGATGATCCCATTCCTATACCCGCATAAACACCACACCACTATATAGAATAAACAACACCATAACTTTTTCTTCACACCCTATAAGCCCACTGAAAACCACTGCTCAAATAAGTCTTCAATGCTATTAGGCACCACCCAATCCATACCTTTCCATCTCAGACACATACACCAAACTTGCCATATAGAAGGACACTCAACAAAAAGATGATCAATTGATTCAACTTATTGCATAGAGCACACCTTGTATTGTCTTCTTCAATAATATTGAGCTTTAGCAATCTATCTTCAGTCTTCAGCCTTCCAAGCCAATCCTGTCCAGATATTGTTGAAAATGCTGTGAGTTTCCATCTGAGTAGCATGTTGACTCCTCAGCATTTTAACAACAGATTTGACTGAGTAGATACCAGTTGCATCGTGCGTCCAGACTATTTGATCCTCAGTTTCCTAGTTAAGTATCACCTGTGAAAGAAGAACCTGCAAATCAGATATTAAACAAAAAAAAAAAAAACCTGTTTTTCCCACTCAAAGAAATGTCACCTCCACTGGAAGCTCCACACTCACTCAAGCCCATCCCAAAACCCACACTCTAATATAACAAGGTTTTTTTTTAGAGGATATCGCATACAGATGAGGGAACTTCTCCATAAGACAACACTCGCCAATCCACAGATCCTCCCAAAAGAGAGTCTTCATGCCATTACCTACCAGCATCCATAAGCCTGCTTTTATTACTCAGGTAAAGTGAATCAATCGTAAAAGCTTGTATATTCATTGGATTGTCTGGTATTTATACAGTAGAGTAGAAGAGAGGTTAGTTACTAGAGACTAACTAACTAACTGAATTCAACAGCTTCTATTATAACTAACTTATTTACATCAATAAATCAACTAACTAATCCTAATACCCTCCTTCAAGTTAGGAGGTATATATCGAGGACTCCCAACTTGGATAACAGTTGCTGAAATCTTGAGGGAGGTAAAGGCTTGGTGAGTAGGTCCGCCAATTGGTTATGTGTCTTGACATGGATGAGTTTGAGAAGACCCGAATTCACCTTTTCCCTGATGAAGTGGCAATCAATTTCGATATGCTTTGATCTCTCATGGAAGGTGGGGTTGGAAGATAAATGTATGGCAGCCTGGTTGTCACAAAACACCATGGTTGGACCAACATCAGCCTAGAGCTCCTTCAAGATTGAGTGCAACCATGTCAGTTCACTGGATACAACAGAAAGAGATCTGTATTCAGCTTCTGCCGAAGACTTACTGACTGTTGGTTGCTTCTTAGTCTTCCAAGAGACCAGGGAATTCCCAAGAAAGACCATGAAGCCAGTGGTAGAGCGTCGAGTATCAAGACAGCTGCCCCAATCTGCATCAGCAAAGGCATTGAGGACTAATCAGGAATGAGTTAAAAAAAGTATGCCTTGACCCGGACTGCTTTTGATGTATCTGAGCAAGTGATGAAGAGCTTGCTCATGTGGGATCCGAGGATCGGCCATGTATTGACTGAGCTTGGATATAGCAAAGATTATGTCAGGCCGGGAAATTGTCAAATACATGAGGCGGCCTATCAACCGTCGATAGAGAGATGGATTTGCCACTGGTCCCCCTTCAATGGCAGAGAGCTTTAGCCTCGAGCCCATTGGCACTGAAGCTGGTTTAGAATCTAAGAACCCTGTGTCCTCCAATAGAGCAAGTGCATATTTTCTTTATGACAGACAAATGCCCGCTGGAGAATGGGCTATTTCCAGACCAAGAAAATATTTGAGGTCACTTAGCACCTTGAGTTTGAAAAGAGACTCTAGTTTGTGCTGAACAGCATTTATGCAGCCTTTGTTAGGCCCACAAATGATGATATGATCCACGTAAACTAATAAGAAAGTCACAGAAGTACCAGAATCAGTGTAGAATAGGCTATAGTCATTCTTGGACTGAGTGAAACCTTGAGCAAGGAGGGCAGATGAGAATTTGTGAAACCACTGTCGAAAAGCTTGACGAAGTCCATAGATGGACTTATTCAGTATGCACGCTTCATGATCACTTTTCCGAGGATACCCCAATGGTAAATCCATGTAGACTTCCTCGAACAAATCCCCATTCAAGAATGCGTTGTTGATATCTAATTGTAAAAAATGCCACTGCTGAATCGCAGCAATGGAAAGAAGAAGCCGCACAGTGGTGATTTTAGCCACTGGTGAGAATGTATCGAGGAAGTCAACCCCAGCTTGCTGAGTGTAACCTTTGGCCACTAAACGGGCTTTATACCGATCCACTCTGCCATCAGATTTGTATTTCACTTTGTATATCCAGCGACAACCGATAGTGTGTTTTCCTGGAGGAAGAGTAACAACAATCCAGGTATGGTTATCTTCCATGGGGATATCCCAAAAAAACTGACTTGATGGCCCAAGGTTCAAACTTAGTGCGCCCAGCAGGTAATGAAGTAGCATAACATAAGCATCCAAAGGTGCGTAAGGCAGAGTAGTCAGGGGATTTACCAAATAAGAGTTCATATGGGGTGCTGTGCTTCAGAACTGGGCTGGGTAAGCGATTGATAAGAAATGTAGCAATGTTGATGCACTCGCCCCAATACTCAATGGGCACCCTGGATTGCAAATACAATGCTCGAGCAACAATCAATAAGTGTTGATGCTTTCGTTCCACAACTGAATTCTATTCAGGGCGTTGTACATAAGAAAATTGATGTAAAATGCCATGTTCCTGCAAAAAATCAGTTAAAGCCAACTCCTTGGCATTGTCAGACGGAATTTGTTTCACAGTGGTGCCAAACTGAGTTTTAATAAGGGTAATGAATTGGATTAACGTAGCATTGGCCTCAGATTTGTGCCTCAAAAGATATGTCCAACTGAATCTACTATAATCATCCACAATGGTAAGAAAAAATCGCATGCCATCCTATGTCGGAACATGATAAGGTCCCCAAATATCACAATGGACTAGATCAAAAATAGCATCAGACATATGGTTATTAGACACAAATGACAATCTCCTCATTTTAGCTAAGGGGCAAATTTCACAATGAGATTTATCAAAGGGAATTTTATTCATAGGCAAAGGCTTGTAAATTCAATGTAAGACATGATCTGATAAGTGTCCTAGTCTATGGTGCCAAATCATGGTAGAAGTATTATTAACAGAAAAAACATGTGTACTGGGTATATTGGGTGGAATGTGAATTGGAATTGTAGAAGGTTGTAAGAGGAACAGTCCTTTAACCAAGCTACTCTTGCCAATCACCTTAAAAGAAGGGAGTTCCTGTATAAGGCAAAAATTAGAATCAAAGGTCACTTGACAGTTAACATCTCACGGTAATGCAGGAATGGAAATTAAATTGACACCGAATAAGGGTATGTAAAGGACATTCTGCAAGATTAAAGAGGATGACAAATGAACATCACCAAAGGCAGCAACAAGTGCACGAGTACCATTAGGCAAATGTACATAAAAATCATGCAAAGGTTGCGAGTTGGTAAGGAAGGACAAGGAACAAGTGATGTGAGAAGTTGCCCCAGAGTCTAAAATCCAACAGGTTGTATCAATACTAGAGGATAAATTGCTAGCAGAGAATACCATACCTGCAGGTGTGTTGGAGGAAGATGCATTTGGATCTGAAGTATTACCATTCTGATGTAGTTGCAAGAGGGCCAGCAGTTGTTGAACTTGAGATGAGGTAAGCACAGGATCAAAGGGAGGATTCTGAGGCGTAGATACTGCATTGGCCTCAAGAACAGCAACATGATGCACAGTGGGAGCAGGTTTGCTCTTAGCCTTCTCATGGCTAGGAGGATATCCGTGCAACTTAAAGCATCTGTCTTGTGTGTGTCCTAACACTCCACAGTAGGAACAGAGCGGGCGATCTTTCTTGGTCTGTTTAGGCTTGGTATCACCAGACCTCAGAGGAGGTTGTGACCTGATAGCAAAAGCCACTTGGGTGGGCTGGGAAGCCCCTCCAGCAACCTCACGTTGCTTCTCTTCCTGAAGGATGAGAGAGAACACCTTGCTCATTGGAGGAAAAGGTTCCATGGCCAAGATTTGACCTCGAATCGCAGAGTATGACTCATTCAATCCCATGAGAAAGGTTAAAACATATTCAATTTGAAAGAACTTAAGAAGAGGTCGAACTCCTCCACAATTGCAAGGTGCAGCAGGGCGTAACGCAACAAATTCTTCCCAAAGACTCTTGATACGAGTGAAATACTGAGTGACAGTTAACGAACCTTGCTGTTGACACACCATTGCCTTCTTGAGTTGGAAGAGCCGTGGGCCATTGGCTTGGCTGAAGCGATCGTGCAAATCCTTCCACAGAGTTGCTGCGGAATTTGCATAAATCGAACTTTCCGTGATATCTTTGGAGATGCAATTAAGTAACCAAGAAAAAACGATGTCGTTATTGCATTGCCAATTCGCAATCAATTCAGGATCAACATCATCATCAGGTTTGGGAATGGATCCATCCACAAACCCTAGTTTTTGCTTTGAATTGAGCGCCATCTTCATGGAGCGAGACCAAGAATTGTAGTTGAGCTCTGTGAGCGGCTGATAGACAAGGACCAGGCCTAGATGATCCGAAGCATGGAGGTGATAGGGATTTTGAGGCGCTTGAGCCATGAGAGGAACTCAAGAAAAGGGATGAAAATCAGAGAAAACGCGGAAGAAAGTGGGAGAGACTTCGGGGAGGAGAGAATTTCACTGATACCATATTACTCAGGTCAAGTGAATCAATCGTAAAAGCTTGTATATTCATTGGATTGTCTAGTATTTATACAGTAGAGTAGAAGAGAGGTCAGTTACTAGAGACTAACTAACTAACTGAATTCAACAGCTTCTATTATAACTAACTTATTTACATCAATAAATCAACTAACTAATCCTAATAGCTTTGACAAACTCACCAATCTCCTTATTTCAGCCACCAATATTACAAATATCGCCTCATAGGCTGCTATTCTTGATTTGATCAAGCGTAAAAACAGACTTGTCAGGGTCCACATTATTGCATGACCGCACAACTCTTTTCCATAGGGGATTGTCTTCATTAGCAAACCTCCACCACCATTTATATCACATTGCCGCATTCTTTTCCAAGATACCATCTACCCCCAAGCCTCCAAGCTGCTTAGGCAGTTCTTACTACTTAACAACTATGCTTTTGCAAACTCTACTCGTTTTTGTAACGGTAAGTGGAAGACATTTACGTCTTTGTAAATAATCTAGGTGTGCCTTATTCAGTATCACGTGGGTCTAGGAATATGATTGCAGTTGCACATCATATTGCTTAAAAATAGTTATACTATCATTCTATGGTTCAACGGATTTCTTCTTTTTCTTTTTTCTTTTTCTTTTCCTTCTCTTTTTTCCCTGTGTCTGGGTTTGTGTTTGTCTTACAGAAGTAGCCACATTCTGTCATTGTTTATCCATCCAGGAGACAAGCTACTATATACACTTATGGAAGCTCATTTTAGCAACTCCATGCCTTAAGTAAATTAATAGGCAGATATTAAAACCAATGAAATGAATGTCACATTCCAACGCATGGTTTTGTCACATGTCTCAGCTTACAGCGATAAAATTGAATTGAAGACCTTTCTTTTAAAGATACATTTGAGGTCTAGCAATAATGCTAATTCTCAGTGACAACATTCATGTGTTTTAATGGAAATTAGGAATTTGTTTGATACACGTTGGAAATTCTTAATTGAAGGTTCATATTTGTGCACATTCGTTTACGTTCTATTAGATGCAATGGTATCTCTTCTATGCAATTAAGCCGTTTTTTTTTTTTTTTCAGTACTAAAATAGACAGTAACTTTTTTTTTTCTTTACTGAAGAGAAAGGTTTTATCACCTTTGTTTATGTTCTTCACTTCTTGCCTTCTTGCATATAGGCTTTGAACTTATTGTATGGCTTATATCATATTCTAATTCATAATATATTAACCAAAACAAATTTTGATTCATAATTATTCATTTATTTTTTTCTCAATCATATATTTTTCACTGTGTAAGAGGTTACTCCAAAAAATTATGAGTTTTCCGTACAAATTTTTAATTTTTTTTTTATGCAATTGTCAAATTATTATTATCTGAATTTAAAAAAAAATTAAGATTATACTATCTTTTTTCATTCACACTATTTTAATTGTTTGTACCGTGAAAAATATTATTAAAAAACAACGCAGCATGAACATAGTTAATTATCACAAATTGGGTAGAAATAAACAAGGTTTAGCATTTGCCTACAATTTTTGGGGGTGCCGTGAGTTAGAATAATTTACTATACTATAGTTATATCAAATTGTAACCGTGCTTGTGAAATTATTTATTAATATGCCTTCACACATTTCTGACCCTTTCAACTGAGCTATCGTATCCTCAGCTTGGTTTTTATCTTTTGGCTCTCCGTGTCTCTCCCCTCTCATCTTTCTACACCACATTTAGAGAGACTCCAATAATTTTGGAAGGGATGATGAAATTTAGGAAGAATTAGGTCAAGTGATGCCTCTCATTTGTTAATTACTACCTCTGGTTCGCAATAGTTGTCAATTTGAGTAAATTTTTTGGTTCACAATAGTATATTTTTATATATCAATGCAATATTTATTGTTAATTTTTTAATTTTATCATCTATCTTCATTGATTGAAAAATGTGGCTACTTTGCACTATATAATGAAATAATACTTTCCATCACATAATAAAATGATATGTTAGTAAATCTATATGATAATCATGTGTTAATTTTAGATTTCATAATCTATATGAAAATGGCCAAACTAACAATTGTTGTGAACCAAAACTAGTAATTGATTAATTACATGTTGCCAAGTCACTGTAATATAATTAATGTTATGATTAGTTAGTTATCAGTAACTAGGACTGGATCTTCTACAACCTTAACTGTAAGAGAAAATTATGATCCAAAATGAAAAATATAATTCAACAAATTTTAATGATGAAATTAAAAACTATACTCTCTACAGATTTTTTTCTTTTCAGGTACAGAGGATCTCAACCCATTAACTTAGCTCTCATTGTAAACCTTCTTTTGACGGGGATATAAATATGTATATGATTTTGAGGAAGCAAATAGAAAGTTAGAAAATAAACCCCAAAAAAAAAAGTTAAAAAATTTAGAGACTAATTCTCATAGTTAATTTATAGCATGGAAGATGTATACTTGCTTAAAAAATATATAATTAGAAGTTATTCATTTTCTCTTCATTTTTTATGTTGCTGCTGCAGATTCCCAGATTTCCTACCGTGGCTATTCCCAGACTTCGTACAATAAACAGTTTTGTCGAAAGATAACATTTCAAGGCTGTATAACGACAACTTTTCAATTAATTATCTTATCAAAATTTTTCGTTATTGAATATGGAACTGTACGGCAACAATTCCATCAAACACCCAGTTCAAAGTAATGTTACATTCATTCTTAAGAATTTAAAATTAACCTTGTTACTCTAGTATTATGCGATAGTGGTGCGGCGGTAATTCTCTCTTCGTCAACGAAGAAAAGCATTTCCTCCGAAACACAGCCCGAATTTTCAAAGTTGAAAGTAAGAGGTTAATTGTCAAGTTATAAAGCAGACCAATATCTTCGAGAAGTCAACAAACAGAAATCAATAAACGACGGGGGTGTGTGTCTCTATCTTTTATCTGTGCAACTTTAGGACATAAAATTAAAATACGTATAAAACGCGCGTTTAATACTTCGGTCTTTTCTCATTGCGTGTCATTCTTGAAAAATTTTAGTACAGACACAAATCAAACTCACAGCTTACATTATATAAGCCACATCACTTGAACCGCTCCGAACAAGAAAGCACTCGTTCTCATCTAATAAGAACGCAAGCAAATTGAGAGAGAGATTAAGGAAGAAGCAAAACCAGAACCAGACATGCCTCTCATCAATTCCACTCATTTCACTTCAATGAGGTCAGTATAATTATTACCACTATACATATGTATATGTATATATCCATAAATATTTTCATGATCTTCACCATGAGCCTTGTTTGGAGCTGCTTCTAGTGACCATTTCATCATCTTATGCTTTATACATGCTTCTCTCACACACTGTGCTCTGTTTCACTCTTTTTGCTGTCATAGACACTGTTGGTATCTGAGATTTTTGTCAGATTCAGCATTCAGCTGCTGCATGCATAGCTAGGAAAACTACTTAACTACATAATACTATTATGTCTAACCGTTTTTTCCTTTTTCTTTACTTAATGAGTGTGCTTATGGACCAAGTGCAAACTCTATTCAAGGAATTGGCAGAGATTCTTGACAAATCCCCAACACTGTTCATTGCCTTGATTGCAGCAACAAACTCTGACAAAGGAAAGTCATTGTTCATGGAACAGCAGAAGCTGATGGTGGCACTGTTATTGATCATTCTCTTTTACTCATTCTTGGTGGTCACTGGGACAATAGTTCGGCACTATAACGGAAGCCTTCTTCCAATCATAACCTGTGCCATGCTTGTGCTGGGATGTGCTGTTTCAGTTATGGCTTTGAGCATCATCTCACCCACCATTGCTTGGATCACTTTGGCCTTGCGGGTTGGGATGTTTTCATTTGCATATGGCCATGCTGTTGCTCAGAGGATCAAGAATTGGATTGTGCTTGTGGGTCGCATCACAAGGAGCTCAGGGTTGTTACCTCTGTATGGAGAAAGCTGAGACTGCCATGTTCTGTTCACACAGTGGGTCATAGTTACTCAATTCTGCTGTTTGTTGTGTCTGTTCCGCTTTTATTTACGTTGATTTGAGAGTTTGGATTGTGGACAAATCTGTGATTGGATTGATGAAAACAGCCCATTCCTTTTTAGCTTACTATAGTGAAAAGTGACAGATAATATTCTTGTATCATTTGTTTTTTTTCCATTTCATTGTACTCTCAAGTTGATATTTTAATGATGAAAGTTAATTTTGATATACTGTTAAGGTGTAAGATCACTGCTAAAAGATCAATCTAACCATCTACTTAATTAAGAAGAATAGAAATTTTCTTAGAAAAGACAAAAATTAGAATTTGAGTCACAAAAGTTTAAACTTAAAATTTTCTTTCTAATATTTTCTTTTCTCTTTTTTAATTACATTAGTTGATAGATGGTTTTTTGAATTCGGGATATATATGACCTGTTTAAACTTATTATTGTAAGCCTATTCATGTATCGCCTTCCCATCAAAAATTAAACTGACTCATTGGAGTTAATAATTAGCACTACATGTCATATTTTTAGTTTTAATTTTGAATTCACTGCTTTTAGTTTACCATACTCGCAGGCAGATGCAAAGCCACCGATTTACTATATACGAGGGAGGCCAAAATCAAATCATGTAGCCATTTTTATATAGTAGAGGCTTCTTATGTAAATAATAATAATAATAGAGGCTTCTTGTAGTAAATAAATATGGGCCCACAATTGATCTAATTGGACACCTTCGAAATTTGTTGCATAATTTGAACTCTATCTGCCTCACTATCTCGGTTCCCAGGTGAATAATACGTTTATTTATTTATTTTTGTTAATAATACGTTTGGTACTTTGGTTTAAAACGGGAAGCGGCGACCCCTTTTTTATTAACAAAAAAGTATTCTTTTGCTTCAAGAGGGAATGCATCCAAGTGGCTTCTAATTTGGTCCAGACTATCTTCTAGATTATTATATGGTCCACCTTTGTAAATCCTTAAATTTAGTTTAATAACAATCGACGGTTGAGATAAAATGCATATGTACATAGATTCTAGTTAACATAGAGTATGTCAAGTGCTACCACATCACAATCTCTTCGACAACCTCCTACTCTAACCTTTCCTCTCTTCGCCTCGACAACTCCTTCACAGCACGTCTCTGTCACTAGCGCCAGTGCTGCTAGCTCTATTCCTTAGCTTCGCTCTTGCCCTCCTCATCTTCCATAATCACAACGCTTGAGACCCACCATCATAGCCGTATTGCCACCTATCTTGTGAAGACAATGACAAATCCAAACTAGTCACACCATTACAGGGTTGTAGTTTTGCATATTCAACAGGGACCAACATTTCAATAAGAGGGAAGAACCGTACAAGTTTGATGATAGTGCCCAGAAATCGATTTGTGTGCCGATGGAGGACGCTGCCACTATCACCACTGGAGAAGGCTGCTGCGCAACTACAACTCTGCCACGGCGACTCTCCGCCCTTGCCATCCTTAGTCACAAGAGTGATGAAGTCTAGAGAAAAGAGAGAGAGAGAGAGAACTTGAGGAATATGAGAGCAGTTGAGAGAAAGTGTAGGAGTAAAAAATGTTATTCATGGTATCAATCAATGTACAAGTGTATCTCTATATACGAGTGTGGTGCTACTCTATAAGACTTGCTTGATCAGTAAGTAATCTAATAACTAACATCAACTAGCTAACTAGCTATCAATAAGTTACATTGTTATCATGTGGGTAATATCCCCCCCCCCCGAAGTTGAGGAATGGATGTTCATCATTCCCAGCTTAGAGCAATTAGGAACAAACTTAGCAAGTGAAAGAGCTTTGGTGAAGATGTCAGTAGTTTGGGAAAAATTGGGAACGAGGAGAAGATGAACAACCCCAACTTGAACTTTTTCTCGGACAAAATGGCAATCAATTTTGATGTGTTTAGTTTGTTCGTGGAAAACTGGGTTGGCAATAATGTGGAGAGCGGATTGATTGTCATAGTAAGTGGCAGTAGAAGGAGCAAGAGAAAAGTCTTTGAGGAGATAATCAACCACTAGACCTCGCATGTGATTGCTACTAAGGCCCTATATTTAGCCTCTGAGGAAGCCTTGGCCACTATGGATTGCTTCTTGGATTTCCAAGAGATGAGGGCATCTTTGAGGAAAGTGCAATAGTCGGTGATGGACTTTGGAGAGTCAACATAGCCTGCTCAATCAGAGTTAGAAAAGGCTAAGTTTGGGATTGTTGATGGCAGGGAAGAAGAGACCCTAAGTAGAAGCAGTTTTGATGTAACGAAGAACCCTGAGGGCTGCTTCATAATGAGGGTCATTGGCTTGGAGACAAATTGGCTTAGTTATTGCACAAGGAAGGTGATGTCGGGTCTGGAATGGTCAAGTACAGCAAACTCCCCATTAGCCGCCTATAAGAAGCAGGGTCATTGTAAGGTTCATACTAATACTGAGACAACCGACAGGAAGGATCCATAGGAACAGTGGAGGGCTTGCAAGCTAAGAGGCCAAAATCTGTGAATAATTCAAGAGCATATTCCTTCAAAGATAGATGGATACTAGTAAAGGAATGGGCAATTTCCAATCCTACGGAGACTTTAAGCGTGCCTCGATCCTTGATAGTGAAAGTGGAATCCAAGAACCTCTTAAAATTGTTAATCTCATCCAAATCAGTGCTCGATAAGATGATATCATCCACATAAATGAGAATGGCAATGGAAGAAGAGCCAACTTTCTCTGTGAAAAGTGAATGATCAAAACTAGATTGTGAGCATTCGCATTGAATGAATGAGGAAGAGTTTTGAATACCATTGGTGGCTAGCTTGTTTTAGGCTGTAAAGGGATTTGGTAAGCCTATATACCATCCTTAGAAGAGCTGGCAAACCTTGGGGAACTTCCGTGTAAACCTCCTTATTGGGGTCTTCGTGTAAGAAAGCTGTGTTGACATCTAATTTGTTTAAATGCCAATTAGAAATAGTTGCAATGGCCAAGAGAGTTTGAACTGTAGCATCTTAACAATCAAAGAAAATGTATCCAAGTAAATACACCTTCTTGTTGAGTGTAGCCTTTGGCCACCAAATGAGCCCTATACCTCTCTATGGTGCCATTAGGCTTCTATTTGATCTGATAAACCTATTTACACCCAATAGGAGTCTTGCCTTTAAGGAGTAGAGTGAGAATCTAGGTGTGATTATCTGCGAGAGCTTGTAACTCAAAATGCATAGCCTAGACCCAATAGTCTTGGGAAGATGCTTGTTTGTATGTCTTAGGTATTGTTTGGGAGAAAATGGCAAAAGAAAAATGTCTATGAGAGGAACTAAGCTTATCATATGACAAATGATTAGAAGTTGGATAGAGAATACCTAAGTTAGAAGTGATAGCAAAGGTGTTGGACTGATTACAATGGTAATCTTGCAAGTAGGCTAGCTTAGTACGAATCCTGGATGATTTTCTGATGGGAGGTGAATCAAGTGAATGAGATGAGTGAGGTAAGTCAGGCGAGTGATGTATAGTAGAATCATGTGAAGTAGATGAACTAGGAGTGGATGTTGATGCGAGAAGATATTTAGATGTAGTAATAGATGGCAAATCAGAGTAATTGGTATGAGGAAGTAATTAAGGAAATGGAGTGGAAGGTGTGTCATGCAAATCTGAATGGGTTGTAGCAATGGGGAAATGTGATTCATAATTCTCTGGTTGTTAAGTCATACAACAAGAATCCTTTAGTTCTTGAACTAAAGCTTAGGAATGTGTGCTCTCTGGATCTGTGATCGAATTTCAGCCTATGGGCTTGGAGAGTTGTTGTATAACAAAGGCACCCAAAGACTTTTAAGTTTGATAAATCAAGAAGTTTCTTGTGAAGCATTTCAAAGGGGCTTTTGTTATACAACACTCTTGAAGGAATTCTGTCTATCAAGTAAATAGCATGTCCAATTGCAAAGGACCAAAATAATTTTGGCAATTCAACTTTGAACAACCCTAGCTAGATTTAAAATGTGTTGATGCTTTCTTTCCACCAAACCATTCCGTTGTGGAGTTCCACACAATTGGTTTGATGAATAACACATTTTGAAGCATAAAAATCAGGTAATCAAAATTCCAAGCCATTGTCAAAGCTAATGCATTTTATTTTGGGATTAAATTGAGTTTCAACAAAATTAAAGAATGATGGGATGCATTTCTGAACATCAGATTTATTCTTAAGGAAATATATCCATGTTGACTAAAGTCATCCATAACAGTTAGAAAGTATTTTATGATCTTGTAAAGAAATTACACTGAAAGGCCCCCAGATATCTACATGTATCAATTCAAAGGGGCTATGAGTTTGACTACTGAGGAAAGGGTAACTTCTTTTGCTTGGCAAAATGGCAAGCATCACATACATTAGTCTTATTAAAAGGAGTTGAAGATTGCTATTTGTGCATGGCAGCTTGAATATCACAGGGAACGTGTCCTTATCTATAATGCTAAACATCAAAACTAATTTGTGTGTGATTCACCGGTTCATTATTACAGGGAGTACTCGGCCAGGGAACTACAAGATCCACCAAATAGTATAGTCCATTTTCCACTTTAGCTTGTCCAATCCTCCTCCATGAATTTCTCCTCCTTGATTAACCATTTGTCATATTGAAAATTCAATTTGTAGTTTAGTGTATGGGCTAGTTTGTTAATTGAGATCAAATTAAATGTGAAAGCAGGTACGTAAAGCACATCAATCAAGAAAAACAATGGGGAAAAGTGAATGGAACCAAAAAAAAAAATAGTGACAATAGTTCCATTAGGCATATTGACAAAGATAGATTTAATTACTTAACCATGGAAAAGGCTTCTATGATAGCAAATATAATCAATGGCACCTGTATCAAGTATCCACTAATCACTATTGACTTCACATGTAATATAATACTTGAGGATAAAGGGTTATATTGGTTTGTGGTAGAGACTTGGTTAGATGTGTGAGTTTTGGACTATTGTAGCAAGGCTAGCAATTCTTTGGATTGCTCCACAATGATCACAGGCTTTGGATTCTTCTGCACTTTCTGAGGGGACTCTTCTTCGATACAGTTGGAGCTTGACTTGGATTGCAAATAGTTGGCTACGCTGTTGCTCTAGGATTCTTGAATTTGAATCCTATTAGGAACCTATGTTTCTTGTAACATATATTAATTGTGTGCCCTTTCTTTCCACAGTGAGTACACATTTTACCATAATTCAGGTTTTGAGTTCTTGTGGATCCATACTTTTGTCCTTGAACTATGTTACTTGTAACTTGCCTTTCAAGTTGATCCTTGATTGAACATTATTGACCATCTTGATACTATTTGCATCGGAAAGCTATCTTTCTTGCTGAACAACTAGAGAAAATACCTTATTCAAGCTAGGAAAAGGCTTCATCATACAAATATGAGATTTCATATTCAAAAAGTGATCGACTAATCCTTACAAGAAACAGAGAATCTTGCTCAATTCTGTTTGTTTCTTGATAGTGATATGTGTTTTGCAAGTGCAAGAAAAACCAAAAGAACATGGTGCTAGTGGATTATGCTTGTCAAATTCATTCTAGAGGACCTTGAATTCATTGAAATAAGACCTTACCATGCAATTTCCTTACTTGATAGAGTGAATTTCCTCTTGCAATTAAGCAATATTGAGAACATCAGAGAATCTAATCTTCAACTTGTTTCACATATCCTCCACGCTATCGAACATAATCACACTTTTGCTATATCAGGAGAAACAACTCTTGAGATCCATGAAAGAAGCATCGTATTGCATCTTTCTCATGCTTCAAAGGTTGGATCGCTCTCATTTGGATCTGCAATCATTCCATCTAGAAGCTTCATCTTCTTCCTTGAAATTAACACATTCCTCATTGATCTGCACCATGAATGATAGTTATTTTCTGAGAGCGAAGGGAAATAAGAACTAGCGTCGGATTCTCATTCGAGTGAAGGTGATAGGGGCTTGATTGATCATTATTGAGATATGTGATGGTTGAGCCCTGAGGATCCCCTATTGAAGATTATTGATCAAAGTCAGCCATGGACGCATAGCAAAACCTTCTAAGAAGGCTCTAATACCATCATGGAGTGATGAACTCTAGAGAAAAGAGAGAAAGAACTTGAGGAAGATGAGAGCAATTGAGAGAAAGTGTGAAAGTGAAAAATGTTATTTAATCAATCAATGTACAAGTGCATCTTTAGATACAAGTGTGGTGCTACTTTATGAGACTTGCTTGATTAGCAAGTAATTTGATAACTGACATCAACTAACTAACTAACATCAATTAACTAATTAACTACCAATAATTTATATTATTGTCACATGGTTAATACTTAGGGAAGGACCCTTTAAAGAGCAAAAAGAAACACCTTTACACAGATTTGGAGTTTCAAGAAATATATTAGAACCTAGCTTGCTAAAATAATTGATGATTTTCTTTCTTAGATTCAATTTATTTTTCTCTTCTCTTTCAATTTTTTGAAACTAGATTTGGAACTTCTTTACCTATAGTGTTTTTAATTTTGTACATTTTAGTTGGATTTTATTGTTCCAAGTTGTTGAATCAAGCTTGCAACTGGAGGTTTAGTCTCGTTGTCGTTGATGAAGCTCTGAAGGTCTGGGTGGTGAAGATATGGGGTACATTTACAAACCTTGACATACTCAAGGATAAGTAGAATCCATACAGGCATGGGCTTGATGATAGCCATAGAATTGTAATTACACTAAATCTAGCAGTTTATAAATGTGGACCATGTAATGACCCGGAAGATGGTGTGGACCAAATTAAATGCCACCATGCATCTATGCCACTTTGACCAAGATATATCCTCACATCGTACCTTCTTTCCTTACCAAGAAACATTCTCATTACTCTTACCGTAGCTGCTTATCCTCTATCAACCTTTTCCATCCACTACCTCATTGCAACCATCACCAGTTGCCAATCACATCTCACCACTAGCTGCTCGATCTCTTGTTTTGCGAGTTGCTAGTTTACGTCATAGCCTACATCCCACACTATTGCTCTGCTCCCTCTATTACTCTGGGCACATGCCTTCATTGCTTTGTCAAGGTATAGTCATGCCACAATTTCACAGTTTCCCTTGTTTATTGCTTTAATTTCATTTAGCTTTTTATTTATTGTGTCGTTTGATCTTAAAGCTTCATTGTGTTTTAGTGTATTGTGGTATAAGTTTTGATTTATGTTGTACAAAGCCAGTTTTGGAGCTGCTACTTGACTGCACATTGATATGTATCATTATTATTGTTATTATCTAATGGTGCCACCTCCCTCTAATGAAAACCTTGCATGATCAATTTCCACTAATTCCTCTCCCTGACAAAGTGATTACGGAGATTGTGACATGGCATCCCATGATATCTCTTGTGCATTTCAGGTGCATTGCCAAGTTGTGCAAATGCCTCATCTCCAACCCGAGTTTTATGAAATTGCACTTTTAAAGATCGTCTAAGAATAACAACATCCTCTTGACAAAACATGTCTATGCTAGCAGCAGTTGTGTTGTGTCCTGCTTTATACACTCTTTAATGGAAAACCCATCATCCACCGTCACTATAGCTGGTTGCTACTATTTAAGAACTAAGTATTGGCTATGTGGCTCCATTAATGGACTAGTTTGTTTGTGTGGTTACTTAATTAGACCAAATGATTGTGAATGCTGGGGTCCATTTCTGAAACCTAAGTACTAGCTCAAGAGGAAAATCAGCATGTTTACTTGTCAATTCCAAACGATTTTGTTAAGTTTGGCATTGATTATGTTGATTCAACTGCATTTGCATGGTGATGGCTATCCTTTTTTTATGGTGAAACAAAGGAAATTGAGTCCAGAATAGTAATGGCATATGGGTTGGCATGCCCCGACCTACCCCGACCCATTGCTAGTCAAACTCAAAACAAAGGGCTTGACCCACCTTAATAAAACCGGTTTGAGTGTTTAACCCACCCCATTTTCAAGTAGGTTGGTGGATCAACCTATCCAAATATTTAAAAAATAAAAACATAATAGTGTTAAAGCCAAAATGGATCATAAGAGTATTACAAAATCAATTATTCAAATAAACAAACACGAATCATTCTACTAGAACATCAACAAACAACTACTAAAGAGCTGAAGAGAAAAGGGAAGCTAATGTTGGGGGCATTGCTGTGCTGCATTGATATTGAGCTGTAGGAAGAGCGAAAAACACCGTGAGATCTGCCATTACCACAGAAATCAAAGAGGCTCAAGATCTTAAAGTTTTAGAGCAAAAATGCTGAGAAGATTTGGAGATCCCATGGTCTCAAACGGTGTCAAAATAGGGGGAAAAAACAAAACAACCAAGAAAAATAAAAAGGAAGACTTGGGGTGGTGTGGTTAGGTGGCATTGTTGGTACATATGGGTGGATGTCTAGACTCTAGATGAAGAAGAATGGGGAAATGAAAAAGAAGCCCTTGATATTGAAATATGATTTTTTTTTTCTGTTAGTCATAATTTAGATGTGAATTTGATAATGAGACAAGACTACGATTTACACAAAACAATTCTTACCCAGTACACATGGCCTATCTAGAAGCATAGCCTACACAACACACACTAGTCACATGATTTTTTTAAAAAAAAAAACAACCAACCTACGGGCCAAAGCTGCCCTAGCCTTCCTCAACTAACAAGTTAAGTTAGGCAGGTTAGGCAGGTTGAAATTTTATGGTAGGTTTTGAATTGCAACCTAACCCACTAAAAATGACAAGTTAGGCAGGTTAATCTAGCAAGTTGGACCCATTTTACCATCTCTAGTGAAGGAGTTTGGAGTTCATGAGTTTTTGACTCAATTAGTGAATGTTAGTTATGAGCATATTCAAATTGCCAACTACCCATTATTGCAGTTGTTACTATCGTACATATCTGATAAGGGTGATGATGTGTTTACAATAATTATTGGAAGTAATTGTGTATAACCAGATATAATGGAGCACAATGCCATAAAAACCCTTAGCAAAATATTTGGTTGGATGCTAGTGATTATGTTCAAAGCTTGGTTTTGCCATGATGCAATCAAACACTTTCACAATGGTTGGTTTATCATGAGTTGTGTTATATCATGTATGTTGTTTTAGACCCTTACCATGTCATGTAGTTAGATAAATACACGGCAAATAGTGCAAATATTTTTTGTGGTTCCTTAATTTGACTAGTTTGTTGGATGATTTTATATGCTATAGCTAATTATTGGATCAAAATCTTTGGATTGGATGAAGTTATCTTAATTTTATATTTATTAAAACTAGAAGATGATTTTCTAGGCCGAAAGAAAAAACATAAAATTTGTTCCCTCCAAAATATTTTATAGTTAGGTTATGGAATTCCAAAATTGGGACTGCCCCTTTTTTTTTTCATCTTGTTTATTATGCATTTTGATTACATTCAACCTATTGAATACCATAGAAAACCTTATTTTTCTGTATGTATAGACTATAAAGGAACCTTTCCTCTTGAAGGTTTAATCTCATTACAAAAATTCTAACTTCTTTTATTGTCTTGGCTAATTTATTGCTCCATAACAAAAGCTTCTAACTTACATTCAGCTATTGACGAGAACAAGATAAGCAACAAACTAGAGCATTGCACAACTATTTTCAATTTGAAGCAAATATCAACATATCAGTTATAACTTTTGCTAATCTCATTTATTTTTCACCTTTGATTTTTTCCTTACTCAACTAACCAAACCAATCTTAGTCTTAATGTTGGGTACATTGAGTGATCTTGGTACTATGCTTGGAGCTCAGCTATTTATGCATAATTATATATTATAAGCTTAAAAATATTTTTGCAAATTTTGAACAAGAATATTTCTAACATTTTTTTTTTTTTGGTATTATGGAAGGCCATAAGGCCCAAACAAAAAAACACCAGACAGTCATATTGACAATACGGGATGTAGATGCCCTAGATACATCAAAGAGTAACAAAATATTAAAGTAAGGGGGAGGAGAGGTCCAAAAGCTATTGATACAATCGGTGTCTAGGGCCCAATTTGCAAGGCCATCGGCAATTTTGTTGGCTTCCTTATAAGCATGGTTGAGCTTGATAGTCCATGGCTAATGGATGAGCTTAGCGATCTTCCTTGCGATTTTATGGAAAAGGGGATGATTAGAGGTAGGATTGGCAATAATAGCAAGAGTTGATTGGGAGTCATTTTCAACAATCAGATTTGTGATATCCTGCTCCCATGCCATGGTGAGTCCCTTTAAGAAAGCAAGCAATTCAACAACAAGGGCATAACAATGGCCTAGACAAGAAGCATGTCCAAGAATGCAATTCCTGGCATCATCACGAATAACATCACCAGAGCTAGCATTACTAGGATTACCCTTCAAAGCACTATCCGTGTTTAGCTTGAACCAATTAAGGGGATGAAAGGTCCAATAGATATGACTAACCCAAGACTAGGGGTCGACCACGGACTTGGCGTGAGAGGCTCTAGCCTTGGCAATGTGTGACAGTAGCAAATTAATTTGCATGCTGGTATTCTTAGGAGTGACTTTTGATCCCTTATGAATGAAGGAGTTGTGCTGATTCCAAATGGTCTAGGTAGTAACCATGAAAGTGTCTATCCAAGGGTAAGGCCTGTTCATTCCCCAGTTATCACAGAGGTTGAGTGATATCCAGGAAGTAATGTCCTCCTTAAAAAAGCAGCCAATTTTACTAGGATTAAAGAGCTTAATCCAATCTCATAAGGCTTTAAGATAGTCACAAATGGCACGGAAAGGGGTTTCAAGATCACTATTGTATCAAGAGCAAATCGAGTTACACCCTGCCCTAAGCAAAGTCCTTTGAAGCTACAAGGAGATGGTTGTAGCTAGCAAGCCAAACAAAGAATTTGATTCTTTATGGAGAGCCATATGGTAGTCCAAAAAGAATTCATGGGCCTTGGATTGTCAGCAAGCATGTTGTAAGTGCTATTGATAGTGAAGGCCCTATCTTGACTAGGCTTCCAATACATAACATCAGGTTCATCGTCTAGCCAGAGGGCAAGGAGGTGCCAATGAGATCCAAAATGTCCTTAGATAAAAAGTGAGAGATGTGTTCCATGACCCAATTACCTTTATTATCCACAAGGGAGCAGACTTTGAGATTCATATCTTCGATAGATAGCTAAAAGAGGGAGAAGTCAGCAAGATAGAAGGATCAAGCCAAGTGTCAGCCTAGAAGCGAGCTGTCTCACCATTACCAATAATGAAACCAATATTATCAAGAAGGGTGAGTCATGAGGCACTAATATTTTTCCAAAGAAGCGAGTCTAAGGCCTTGCAATTAGCACCTTGGAGCAAGTTTTGCCCACGGTCATATTTACGAATTAGAACTTGGATACAAAGGGAATTGGGCCCCTGGATGATGGACCAGCCTAGTTTAAGGCAAAGATCATCATTCATCAGTTAAGTTTGCAAAAACCTAAACTACCATTAGTTTGGCTTTGTGATATTTCCCAATTAACTAAATGAGCTTTCTTCAAAGAAGTAGAGGATCCCCAAATGAAACCGTGCTGAGCCTTTTCGATATACTGGCAAATGCTTGTAGGGATGCTAGAATTTTGCATTAGGAAGATCACCATCAAACCAAGGATCGAATGGGCAAGAGTAGTCCTCCTAATATGGGAGAGGCATAGGGATTTCCACCCTTGTAATATGCCTTCTATCTTTTTAGAAATATTCGTGAAATGAGCTTTAGTGGTATGTCCATTAGATAAGTATACACTCAAATGTCTACCAATTTCAAGCACGATAAAGAATCCAAAGGCCGATGCGAGGAGATGCTTGAGGGAAAAAGACACATTCTTGGAGAAGTAAATGCTAGTTTTGTCCTTGTTGATCAGATGCCCAAAAGCCAAACAAAACTCATCAAGAATTTGGAGAACAGAGTTCATGTGGACATGGAAGGCTTCAAAGAAAAGAAGGAGGTTATTAGTGAAAAGAAAGTAGGAGACCTAAGGTCCTTGCTTGCCAGCTCTCATAGGACTCCAGGATTTCTGAGTGATAGCATGGGAGATCATGTGGGATAGTTTATCTATACATATAACAAAGAGATAGGGGGACAAAGGTCTCCTTGAGGAACTCCTTTGGAGGGGTCGAATTCTTCTGATTTATCTCTATTCCGAATGATGTGATAGGAAAGAGAGGTAATGCAATGCATAATGAGGTGCACCATATGATAGGGAATGGCAAAATCAAGAAGGCAGTGGTGAATGAAATCCCAGCTAATCCTATCATAGGCTTTAGCTAAGTCAATTTTGATAGACATGTAACATTTTTTGCTCTGATTTTCTTCATGGAGTGAATCATTTCTCTAGCCACAATGATATGATTATGGATGTTTCTTCCAAGCACAAAGCTCACTTGAAAGGAGGAGATACGATCCTTGAGAAACAGTTTTAATCTACCAACAATGATCTTGGACAAGCATGTATAAATAGTGTTGCAAAGGGCAATGGGGTGGAGCTGATTGATAAACTCTGGTTTTGGGAACTTGGGTATGAGGACAAGGAGGGTTTGGTTAAGGTTCCTAACCTTGTCATGATTAGTCCAAATATCACGAATGCAAGCAAAATAGAATTGCCAACAATCTCCCAATTGTACTGAAAAAACAAAGCGAGATAGCCATCCTCCTCCCTGGGAGCTTTTAGACCATCAATATTGAACATGGCTTTCCTAATTTCCTCATCGCATAAAGGAAGTAATATAGCCTCAAGCAACTAGGTATCAATGGGGGGTTAGGTCACCACAGTTGAGAGTTTAGGACATTGGGTCACTTCTGTACAAAAGAGCTTGTGAAAGAACTAAGTGGACATATTTTGGAGGAGATGCTGCTCTTCCACCCAATTGCCACATGAATCTCTTAGAGTCAGGATTTGTTTCTTTGTAATGCGCTTTGTGTGATAGTATCTAGTGTTCCTATCACCATTCATAAGCCATTGAGCTCTGAATTTTTGGAGCCACAACTGTTCCTCATGGCCCATAACTTGAGAGAGTTAATCCTTTTCAAGTCGATCAAGACAATGGTTTCGCTCGCAATTGTGGGCCTTCTGGATGCCATCCAACGAGGCAATGAGACGCCTTTTGTGTTTGAAAATATTTCCAAATACCTCCCTTTTCCAAGTGGCAATTTGATCCGTGAAGTGTGCTAGAGAAGTTAGCAAAGGAGCAACCTGGCTAACATAGAAAGTTATTTATGTCTAATTTGATAGGTTATTGGCTTTGGTTTTTAAAAGTTAAAATAAATATATGCAGTTAGTATTTGATAGTTTTCCATTCTTGGTACTAGGCCAATTTATGATCTTATGTTCACACATGTTTAAGTACTTCCGCATAGATTTGGAAAGCCATAATAGGGGAGTGTTTACCATTTGGATATTTGATATTGATGTGGAATCTCATCTATTTTATCTCCCTAGGTAGCTTTTATTCTTGATATTAGAGCTAATGTTAATTTCTTGCTTTGTTTTATAGAGGATTAGCTGCAGATCTGAGCATAATGCATGCATTGATTTCTGCTTTTCTACTTTGATCCTTGGCTTCATGCTATGTTTTCTACTGTAATTGGTTGACACTTTATTCTCACTCCATGAATTCTTCTGCTTTCTCCTATATTGGAATCTTTTTATTTTTATCAAAATATATTTATTTCCTATGGAATATTTTATGTTGGCCGAAGCCTGAAAATAAAACGTTAGGCAGGCATATCAGTTGTTTAGATACTAAAGCTTTTCATTATAGCATCTCATAGCCAAAAGTTTGTCCTTTCTATGTTCAGTCTTGGTCTTCTAAGTTTTTACCTTTCCTATATGTAAGCTTTTTGAATGATTTTCTTAATCCTGCTAACTGTTCTATCAGGGGAAAAATATTTTCATCTACAATTTTACTCTTAGGTCTAATAGGATTCTTTAAGAAATATAGATACGTGACTCAAGTTTCAAGTTCTTCAAGCATTGTTGATGGTAGAAAGAAAGAAGGGAAGAAGGGGGCTTATTGTGGTTGAAGTTTCTACTTCAATTCTAGGTATCCATTTTATGGAAGACTTTTGTGACTCTCTCAAACATTCTCTCTTAGGTTCTTTGGAGAACAATAGTGCTAAATTACTACTTAACAACTATGCTTTTGCAAACTCTACTCTTTTTGTAATGGTAAGTGGAAGATTTTTATCTCTTTGATAATAATTTAGGTATAGCTTTTGCTGTGTTATTTGTGTCTAGGAATATTGTTGCTATTGTACATGATTTAGCTTAAAAGTTTGAATAGATCCTTTTTTTATTCTCTTTTTTAGTGTTTGGGTTTGTTTGTCATTAAGAAGTAGCCGAAGCTCATTTTGGTAACTCAATGCCATGAGTAAATTAATAGGCAAAAATTAAAATAAAAAAAAGAAATGAATGTCACATTCCAATTCATGGTTTGTCACATCTCTGAACTTACAGTGATAAAATTGAATTGAAGATCTTTCTTTTAAAGATATATTTGAGTTCTAGCAATAATGATAATTCTCATTGGCAAGATTCATGTTTTTTAATGGAAATTAGGAATTTGTTTTTTGATACACGTTGGAAATTCTGAGCCGAAGGTTCATTTTTGTGCCCATTTATATACTTTCTATCAAATGCAATGGCATCTCTTGTACTCTGGAATTAAGCTGGTAGACCATTTTTTCAGTATTAAAATAGGCAGCAATTTTCTTTTTCTTTTCTGAAGAGAAAGGTTTTATCATCGCCTTTGTTTATGTTCCTCGCTTCCCGCCTCCTTAGATATAAGCCTCGAACATATTTTGTTCCTTTTATCATATTCTAATTCATAATATTAACCAAAACAGATTTTGATTCATTATTATTCATTTATTTTCTCTTTATCATATATTTTCACTGTATAAGAAGTTACTCCAAAAAATTATGAGTATATTGTACCATTTTTTCAATTTCATTTTTTTAATTTAATTATCAATATATTATTTGAATTTGAAAATATTTAAGATTAATCTATCTTTTTTTCTCACACATTTTTAATTGTTTGTCCAGTGAAAAATGTAACACCCTCCCAAGTACAGTACTATACTTAAGTTATAGTACCATACCCTGGAGTTATCTTGTTACTTGAGCTTGACCTTGTTCCTGGACAAAGAACTTCAAACTGCCTTCAAAAACTTCTGAAACTATCTGGAGACAATACAAAAATAGGAGTGAGAATTATAAATTCTCAGTAGAATTCTTTAATTATCATACATAATGTCATCGTTGTCATCTCCAGTTTGCTTCGGTTTATTATGAAAAAGGTGAACATGCTATATAAATTGTTAAATTTTATAGTTCAAAAATATACTATCCGAAGCAAAGTTCAGTTTTACTCATAGGCTTGTCGTTTGGGAGAGTCCATACAACACTAATTTATGAACTATACTATGAATAAAACATGAAACATAACAAAATACAATAGCATCAATACCCTGGAGACATATCTTCTACACATAACTTTACTTTTCTTTCTTTATCTTCCTTTTCATCTTAAAATCTTTATGTGCCATATTCCAAAGTATGATCGCCATGTCATACCCCATCAGAGCGTGATTGCCATGTTACGTTCCTTAGGAATATGGGATCTTCATTTGGTACTTACACTATCTGAGTCATGTCATACCTCATGTAAGTTCTGTCCCCTATATTCATACTAGCTGGGTCGATGCCATACCCCATGTGAGTGGGGTACCTGCATATGCTTTAGGGTTTAGTCTTTAGTCTTTAATCTTTAGCTTTTACTTGGCACACCTGGGCGTTACATATCACTGTCCCTAGGGTGCTGTTACTGCCCTTGGGTAGCTTGGTCTTGGAGTGAGTTCGTCAACTCCACCCATGACCGTCTTCACACCGACTCACCCACATGGGGACCCACATGCCTCTAGTCTTGGAAGGATCTCATTCTGGCCACGTGCCTCTAATTGAAGGGATCTCTTCTGGTCACATGCCTCAAAATTGAGGGATCTCATATGACCACGTGCCTTCAATGTAGAGGGATCTCATCTGACCATGTGCCTCCAAAGTAGAGGGATCTCTTAGTTTTAGCTGCCTTCACAAGGAGGGATTCAATGTGCAACTGCCTCGAAGTGAAGGGACCCACATTTTTATCATTTAACTGCCTTCACAAGGAGGGATCTCAAATAACTGCCTCCAAGTGAAGGGATTCACATTCAATATATTCACATTCTTTCATTCTCATGCATACTCAAGCATAGTTATGCTAAATGTACTCGTACATATGCTTCATTTATTTTTATATATCATTGCACACATGATCTCCACATACATATTCATAACATATAAAGGCCCATAGCCTCTTTACCATTCTACCGGCACTCATACATATGCTACATCATTTACCCTCATATCATACTTATGTCATTCTTGAATATAGAGTTTCTATATACATATTCATACTTTAATTCATCCTTACATATAAACATTCATAATCTCATAGATTTCTGCCGTAAATTCGGCAGCATAACGAATCAGATCCGTCTCCCCATGAATAGTGCCAATTCTCACGGACAAATTAGTCATAACTGTATCATCAATCTAACATATTTATCCATCTAAAACTTGCAACCATCAACTCAAACCTTATATGTTTCACTAACACTTGTGAAATTATCAATTGGGTCACTTCTGTCAATTCTACTTAGTTCTTCCCGAATCTTGTAAAATCCACCTTTACTTCTATTCAACTCATTTAAACTTGAATGTTGGATATGTCATAGCTCTATGTGTGTACTTTCTAACCTCTTTGGTCCCATATCATTTTGATTTATATAACTCAAGATATTTAACTTTTGCCTCAACATATTCGGTCACTGGCCTGAATTACACTCTTGAAAGTATAAATACACTAAAAATTGAAACTAATCTCAAATCATACGAAATTGGTGCCATATTAAATTTAACAGGACAACGTTTCATTTGCAATAAGTTTCACTTGATTTGCTTAAGTATACCTCGAGTAATAAGTCTTAGAAGTTGACCTTCCTGAACTACCCTGTTTTGGCCTGGATTGGACATAGGGCAAATTCCTCGAATCATTGGGAACAATTGGGACCATAACAAACTTGGAATTTCATATTGGGATGTTCCCCTATGTGTAAGCTTTCTAACAAAGTTAGTTTCACTCAGTTTGGAGTTGTATAGGGTGAGATATACCCTCCTTAAGTCACCCTACCCAGATGGAAGTTCTGATTCCTAGGTCAAATTTCAAAAATTCATATCTCTCTCAATACTAATCCAATGGCCTTATATTATATATCTATAGAAAGCCTTGAATGTCTACTTTCATATAAAAATAGTTCCATCGGTTTTAACTGGCTGTAGGCGGAGCCGTATACTCCGCCATATGGACTGCCATGGGGCTTCTCACTTAGACAGCATTCCAAACCTTCACTTCTCCTAGTTTTCTGCTTCTAACCTTAACTCCAACTCAATATTTCATATTAATCCAACCATAATCCATTATAATACATCCAATAATTGATCAAATACATGAAGAAGAGTATAATTTCATGCAATTATAATGCAAGTAATTCAAGAACAGAATGGAATCCTACCTCTTTGGAGTGTGATCTTGCTGAATTTGAGTTTGGATTGATGGAACTTTGCTGAACTTGAAGGAGTGATGGAGTTGGATGAGTGGAGAAGAGAAAAGAGAGTTGAACCAGGGAGAAAACAGCGTAAGGATGAGGCTGAAGGAGAGAAAGAAATGAGTTTATAAGCTTGAGGTGGTAGTTAACTTGTAGGGCTTTGATTGGCCTAAAAACACAAGGCTGAATTTCAGCCAACCTTCCCCTCTTTTGTGACAATTTGCTCTCCATGTCGCCCTCTTTTTGTGACAAAATTGCTCTCCATGTCGCCTAAAAGTGGAACTCGTTTCCACTGTATTCTGAAATTGAAACTCGTCTCTTTTATGTGTAAAGTCGGAACTCGTGCCATTTTACTTGAGCTTGGAGCTGAAGCCAGATGTCGGAACTCGTCCCATCTTGTTGGTGACTTGAGGAAATCTTGTCTGGTTTATTCGAAACTTGGAAGCAAGGTCGGACGTCGGAAGTCATATAGATTACAATCACCTAATCTCGGAACTCCTATTCAAACTCGGGAACAACAACGAATAAGCTAGGAGATCGGAACTCGTGTATGACTTGGAAATCAACTCAAAGATTCGAACTCGTGTCCATTCTAAATGAGTTCAACTCTAAGGAGGGGAACTCGTTATATTCAACTCGGAGTTCGGTACTTGTAACCATTGTGTTAAACTATAACTTTTGAGGTCGGAAACCACGTACACTATTTTGAAACATGAGGTCTGAGATCAAAACTCGGGTACCTCGGTTGAAACTTAAAGCTACATTATGAGACCGGAAATCGGGTACATTTTCTTTGAAACATGAAGTCGGATATTGGTAATCACGTCCGTATTGTTTGTACTTGAAGGTTAAGTCGGAAGTCGGGAAATGAGGAATGTTGGTTAAGGTTGGAAGTCGGAAATTATGCTGAAAGTTGAACACGAACGAGGAAATCGGGAATAATCCTTATTGGAGGCCTGGACATAAGTTTGGAGATCAGAAATCATGTCCCAGTATACTTTAACTCGAAGTCGGCTATTGGAACTCGGAAGCCACCCATTTAACTCGAAACTAGAACATGAAGTCGGAAATTAGGAATAATCAAAATTAGATGAAATCGGAAATCGGACAAGACATGAAGTCGGAAATTGTGCAAGACGAACTCGAAACTCGGAAATAGTCCCATTTATCTGAAATTCGAAGATGGAGTCGGGAAAGGGGATTTGATCAAACTTGAAGGTGAAGTCGGAACTCGAAAATCAGGGGATGTTACAAAAAATGTAGCAGAAAACTTAAAAAAAAACCGCCGCATGAAAATAGTTAATCATCACATTGGGTAGAAATAAACAAGGTTTAGCATTTGCCTAAAATTTTTAGGGTTTTAATTTAGATATATTGTCGATGTAAAATAATTTTATATAGACATTCAATTATATATTACTATATCAACAAAAGTGTTTGACTCATTGTCCATTATTTTAAAAGTTTTACAAACAGAAATATATGATTGAATGATAGTATAAAACTCTTTTACACCATTAATATATTAAAATAAAGACAAAACCCCCAAACTCGTCCCTCTTAAATTTCGCATCGACAAATTGGTCCCTCTATAACAAAAAAGCTTTCCATAGTCCTTGAAAATTAAAAACGTCGAACAAGTTAGTCCCTCTGTCAAATCTCTCCGTTACAAAAGCTGATGTGGCCTTTAAAACGCTAACTTGATTCGTTAGAGCACTGACTTGGTCCATTTTATGCCACATCAGCAAAAAAAGGACAAATTAGTCCCTTGAGAATTTTGAAGAGTTCAATTTAGTCCCTGTCATCATCTTTCTCCTTCTCAAACCCCAAAACCCAAATCTCATCTTCCTCTTCTTGGTTTCACCTTGCTTTTTGTTCTTCACTTCTTACTTTTTCTCCTTTTTCTTCTTCATCATCATTTACTCTACCAACTTACCTATTATCTCATATTCTTCTCTCTTTTACATTCACATTGTTTTTATTCTTCACCCCATTTGCTCAAACACCCTTTCCTCTCTACTAAAACGTAACTCAGCAAATTGCCATCACAGACTACTATCATGAGCATCACAAAAAATTTACAACAAATTCATAAGGCAACACCATAAATTTGATAAAACAACTTGGAACTTGATATTATAGAAAACCTATGTATGATTTATATATGCAAAAAAAGGAAAGGAGATTCCAAAATGGAAGATTTTCCTATTCTTGTGAAAAATAACTGCAAAAGATGAATGGTAGTGCTAAAAAGTGAAACCTTAGGTAGAGATGGGATCCAAATCATAATAAAGTGAAGCATAACTTTATAAAAAGTAAAGAGCTGATGATGGCTTGAAAGCTAGCTTGGCATTTTCTATGTCCAAGAAGCATGAAAGAAAAATCCGAATAACTCAAATATAGCAAAAAAGGGGTAAGAGATCAGATTTAGGATAGGACAATGTTTAACTTAAATGAACTAAATCTCATGACCCCAAGAAGATGTTTTCTTCCTTTTTGTTTTTTCCTTTCTTTTCTCATCAGTCAACCAACTTAACTAAAAATGGACAAGGCTAAAGGGAAAAAAGAATCAGTAAAAGAACATTGAGAAATGGCAACACACTCGTTACAACATAGTTATTAAGTTGATGGTGGGTTAGGAAAGGATATGAAATTGAAGAGTCTAAGTCTCTTAAAGGTGTGAGTGAAAATGGGATGGTTTGGCTTCGAGGGTGCTTCTAAGCATGCTAGGTTTATATTTGAAGTAGAAAAGGAACAATAATTGGTAAAAGTGGGTGAGAATGAAAGCAGATGGGCAAAAGATGTTTGAGCAAATGGGGTGAAAAACAAAAGCAATTTGAAAAGGGAGAAGAATATGAGATAATGAGTGAATTACCAGAGTAAATGATGAAGTGAAGCATAGAAAGCAAGGCGAATCAAAAAGAGAAAGAGGAAGATGAAATTTGAGTTTTAGATTTTGAGAAGGAGGAAAATGATAATAGGGATCAAATTGAACTCTTCATAATTCTTAAGGGACTAACTTGTCATGTTATTTGCTGATAGATTTGAGAATGAATAAGATGATGATAGGGACTAAATTGCACTCTTCAAAATTCTCAAGGGCCTAATTTGTCCTTTTTTTGTCAACGTGGCATAAAATGGACCACGTCAGCGCTCTAATGGACCAAGTCAGCATTTTAACAGCCACATCAGCATTTATACGGAGAGATTTGACGAAGAGACTAACTTGTCCGACGTTTTTAATTGTCAAGAACCATGGAAAGCTTTTTCGTTCTAGAGAGACCAATTTGTCCAACACAAAATTTAAGAGGGACAAGTTTGAGAGTTTTGTCTAAAATAAATCTCAATTTTTTACCGTGCCATGAGTTAGAATAATTAATTAGACTCTAATTATATCAAATTGTGTACGTGCTTTTGAAATTATTAATATGCCATCACTACATTCTGATCCCTTCAACTTTATCATATCCTAAGCTTGGTTTTTGTCTTTTGGGTCTCGCTGTCTTTCCCCTCCCATCATTCTACCCACATTTAGAGTGACTTTAATTTGGAAGAGATGATGAAATTTAGGAAGAATTAGGTCAAGTGATAACCCTCATTTTAATTAGTTAATTACATGTTGCCAAGTCATGCAATATAATTAATGCTATGATTACGTATCGGTAACTAGGAGTGGAATTTTACAATTTTTAAAAACTGCAAGAACTTAACTGTAATATAAAATTATGACGCAAAATGAAAAATATAATTCCACAAATTTTAATGGTGAAATAAAGAACTATATGCTGTCTACAGATTTTTAAAAAGTACGGAGGATCTTAAACCCATTAACCTACCAATCATTGTAAACCTTCTTTAGTTAATTTATAGGCACGAAAAATGTATATATGCTTAAAAATATAATAATTCTATTATCAGAAGTTATACATTTTTTATGATGCTGCTGGAGATTCCTAGATTTCCTACTGTGGCTATTCCTAGATTTGCTACAAATGACATTTTCGTTCCCACAATAAAGGGTTTTGTCAAAAGATGACTTCTAAAACTGTCTAACCACACCTTTTCAATCAATTATCGAAGTTTTTCGTTATTAAATATAGAACTGTATATTACGATGACAATTCCATCAAACACCCAGTAAAAAATCTTATCAGTAGTTACATTGTTACATTCATTCTTACGAATTCAAAAAATAACCTAATTACTCTCGTATTACACGAAAGTCACCGCAAAAAAAAAAAAAAATAGAGCTTAATTTTTATACAATAACAATATAAAATAATTTTATATTATTAATTAATAGAAATTCAAATATTTGCTAAATTATGACAAGTAAACTATCCACTACAATAATTAACTTTCTTTTCTATAATAACCAACTATTACGATTTGAAAAATTCTTGAATATCTATTACTTAATACACTATCAGTGTGTATAAATTAACTCAAAATGTATGATATGAAAATGGTGGTAATTTTCTCTTCTTCTTCAAAGAAGAAAAGCATTTCCTTCGAATCACAGCCAGAACTTTCACCCTTTGTTTAGATAGCATGAAAATAAAAGAAAATAAGTAGAAGAGAAAGAATATGATAGATTTTTCTTGCTTGAATAGGAAAAAAAATAAAGAAGAAAGGAAAAAAAAAATAAAGAGGTTTATGATTTGAATTATCAATTTTACCTTTTTAATCTTTTTTTAGTCGTATAAAATAAATTAATAAAATTATCTTTTACATACAATTATATTTTCTTTCTTCTCATTTTTCTTCTTAACCAATCAACAACAAAAAAATTTTTTTTTTTATTTTCTCTTCTCTTTATTTTCTTTCTTTTTATCTTTTCTTTTCCATCCAAACACAAAGGTCAAAGCTGAAAAAATAAGAGAGGTGAACTGCCAATTCCTTGAAAAAAAGTCGTGTCAGCAGCGACACGGAAATCATCTATCTTTTATGCGTGCATCTTTGGTTGGGACAAAAAATTAAATACGTAAGAAACGCGTTTAATACTTCGGCCGTTTCTTATTCTATATCTTTCGTGAAAAATTGTGCGCATCTATGTAAGAATACACAGTATTTCTTCTCATTTCAAGGCCTATAAAAGCCAGTAAGCCACACATCACATGAACCACTCTGAACAAGAAAGCTCTCGCTCTTCTCATCTAGAAAGAAGGCAAGCAAATTAAGAAAGATTAAGGAAGAAACAAAGCCAGAGCCAGACATGCCTCTCATCAGTTCCACTCATTTCACTTCAACAAGGTCAGTATAATTATTACCACTCCACAAATATGTTCATGTGTTCGGAGCTGCTTCTAGTGACCATTTCATCATGTTCTTCTTTTACATGCTTCACTCACACACCGTGCTCTGTTTCACTCTTTTTGCTGTCATAGACATTGTTGGTGAGTGAGATTTTTGTCAGATTCAGCACTCAGCTGCATGCATAGCTAGGAAAACTACTTAATTACATAATTCTATTTTGACTAGCCGTTTTTCTTTTTCTTTACTTAATGAGTGTGCTTAGGGAACAACTGCAAACTCTATTCAAGGAATTGCCAGAGATTTTTAACAAATCCTCAACACTGTTCATTGCCTTCATTGTAGCAACAAACCCTGATAAAGGGAAGTCATTGTTCATGGAACAGCAGAAGCTGATGGTGTCACTGGTTTTGATCTTTCTCTTTTACTCATTCTTGGTGATCACTGGGACCATAGTTCAGCACTATAGCAGAAGTCTTCTTCCAATCATAACCTGTGCCATGCTTGTGCTGGGATGTGCTGTTTCAGTTATGGCTTTGAGCATCATCTCACCCACCATTGCTTGGATCACTCTGGCCTTGCGGGTTGGGATGTTTTCATTTGCATATGGCCAAGCTGTTGCTCAAAGGATCAAGAATTGGATTGTGAGTCGCATCACAAGGAGCTCAGGGTTGTTGCCTCTGTATACAGAAAGCTGAGACTGCTATGTTCTGTTCACACTGTGTCAAGAGTTTCGTTGTGTCTGTTTTGCTTCTATTTATGTTGATCTGAGAGTTTGGATTGTGGACAAATCAGCGGTTGGGTTCCTTTTTAGCCTACTACAGCGGAAAGAGACTAATAATATTCTTATATCATTTTTGTTATTTCATTGTACTCTCAAGTTGATAGTTTAATGATGAAAGTTAATTTTGATCTACTGTTAAGCTGTAAAATTACTGCTAAAAGATCCATCTAACCATCCTCATAATTAATTAAGAGGAAAGAAATTTTTTATAAAAGAGAAAAAAAAATTGATACATACAAGTTTAAACTTACAATATGTCTTTTTAATCTTTTATTTTCTTTTCTTTTTTTATTTTATCAGGTGGTGAATGGACTAATTTATGCAAATTTCAACTAATCTATATTTTTTGAATTCGGGATATATATATATATATATATATATATATATATATATATATATATATATATATATATTACCTCTTAAAACTTACTATAACTGCAAGCTTATTCATGTATCACCTTGCCATAAAAAACTAAACAGACTCATTGGTAATATTTAGCACCATCCGCTCATATTTTTAGTTTTAATTTTGAATTAACTGCTTTTAGTTTACCATACTCACGGCCAGACGCGAAGCCAAAAATTACTATGAGGGAGGCCAAAATAAAATCATGTAGCCATATATATACAGTGTGATATTTATACTCATAAATTGAAATTTATCGTCCATATGCTCTCACAAAAATTCTGAGTTCTATTTTCGGATAATATATCATATACTTTTATTCTATAACTCTCCTTTCTTGAATTAAAAATAAGTTCAATCATCATTTCTGGGCTTCTTACAGTTGACAAATATGGGCCCACAATTGATCAAATGGAACGCGTTTGAAATTTCTCTTATTGCTTAACTCGGCATCTGTTCCCAGGCGAATAATACGTTTATTATCCTTTTTTTTTTTTGGCAAAAATACAAACTGGGAGTGGTGGCCCCACCCTTAATTGACGAAAGGTGCTTGCTTAGGTGAAGCGCAATTTCTTTGATTCACCATGAAGTGCTGACTCGGACAAATGATAAAATGACATCAGGATAGTGGGCCACTTTCTGGTCAAACTTGATTAAGAGAGCTCAAATAGTATTAAGAGAGTGCATCAATTTGATTAATCTCATAAACATAAAAGAATAAAACTAAAATAAAACCATTCACCGTCTCTCTCTTCTCTCATTCACCCTCTCTCTCTTCTCTCTCTCTCTTTCTCTGTGCTCTCCACTGCTTCCATTCCGCAGTCCAATCAACTTCTGTTGCCACCTCCCCCCATAGTGAGGGTCAACCACGCTAGTCGCCGATCGAACTTCTCCTCCTCCTCCTCCTCCTCCTCCTTCAAGGTCCTGAAACTCAAACCATCGATGTCCCTGAAGAGCTAGACCTGCGGAGCGCATGCTCTATAAGTAGAACCTATCGGCGGAGGTGAGGGAGGCACAACAATAGAAGCTGAAGGGCTGAAGAAGCAGCAGGAGATCCATGCACACCTCACCGCCGATCGCATGATCTTCCTCCGCGACAGCAAGATCAAGTTCTCAGAGCGCAAGATCAGGTGCCTGGAGAAGCTCCTGCGCACCCCTTCTGACCAAGGCGTAGGAGGTATACGAAGTGGGTGGGGTGCGAGGCCAGCTCCGCGACCTTGATGACAACGCCGATGTCAATTCTGGGCGAAGGTGCGAGGCGGCATGACGAGGTTGGCGACGCGATGGCTGGTGGTAGTGGATGGTGTCATGGTGGCTGATTGTGCGGTGTTCTTTTCTTCTTTTTTCTTTTTTTTTTAAGATTTGTTTTATTGGTCTGGTTCTTTGGTTTTTTTCGGCTGATTATGCTGCATTTTTTGTTCTGATTATTTGGTTTGAAAATGCTATTTTGCAATTAAAAATGTGATATATGTTTTCTTTGGGTGATTGTTGATTATTATATTAAAGGAAGTAACTTGATTGAGCATCGAACATGGGTTTCGATGGGTGAACAGCGGCCGGAAGTGCCATTCAGCTTCGTCAACCACAGGGACAAAAGTGGAGTTGCAGATGGGGATTTTTGGTTTTGTATTATTGCTTTCAAATTAAAACGTTGCACTTCACTAATGGTTCAGTGAACATTTAGTCACTCCTAAGCAATTTTGACTTTGTTCTACTAGATTATCCACGTGGCGCCTAACCATTTGTCCGGGTCAGCACTTCATGGTGAATCAAAGAAATTGTGATTCACCTGAGCAAGCACCTTGACGAAAAAGTATTCCTTTGCCTCAAAAGGGTATGCGTCTATACTACTTTGACCAAGAGACATCCTCATATTGCCTAATCAGCTCTGCTTCTTCCTCTCTGTTTTTTATCTACACTGTTTCACTTGTACAATAGCTTCCGCATCTCTACCTTTGTCATGCGCTCTCAATTTTTTTTTTAATCTCTATTTGATTTTTTTTTTTTTTTACATTTGTTTATTATCTTGTGTAGTGTTATTGGTTATGTACTTGAAAAGAATTTATTCATAATTATTTTATTAGTTTCTATTTGAATAATGTTAATGTCAGATGGTACTGCAATTCCCGATTTTAGTCTGCTTTGCCAATAGAATATGAATAGGCCAGAGTGTTAGCTAATAGAGGGAATAGGCCAAAAATGCTTAGTGTGATTGGGTGATGATCTTGATTATTTCTTGGTTTTTTGTTCTTGAAACTGTTAAGAGATGATATTATTTTGAGTAAATCTATACTTTAGTCCCTAAAAGACTTTTATTTTAATATTTTAATTTTTAGAAAATTAAATTATACATTTTAGTCCTTAAAAGATTTTTACTTTAACATTTTAGACCTTAGAAGAATAAATGTATATAAACTTTAATCCTTAAAAATTAAATATATATATTTTAATCCCTAAAAATTTTTTGTTTTAACAGTTTAATTCGTAGAAGATTAAATCTTTTGAGAACTAAAGTATATATATTCTAATTTTCTAAGGACAAAAGTATTAAAACTAAATTCTTTCAAGGACTAAAGTAAATATATTTAATCTTTTAAAGATTAAAATATTAAAATGAAAATCTTTAATGAACTATAGTGTATGCATTTAATTTTTTAAAAGCTAAAATATTAAAACAAAAATCTTTCAAGAATTAAAGTATAATTTTACTCTATTATTTTTTTTTTTTAAGTTTGTTTGTTATCTTGTGTGATGTTTCTCGAAATATAAATTTTAAATTTCTTTTTTTTTCATGTGCATAAACGTTATTGTCAGTATTATGTCCAGGGTTCTTGTGAAACCCTTGACTAGTTTGCAATGCCTTTGCAAAGAGTGGCAACGTATTAATTGGAGCCCCTCCTTCTTCAGAGCTCATATGCAAAACACAGGGCTCAAATTAACGTGTCTCATGTATTAAAGGAGAGTGAAAAACTCATCAAACCTATTAATAACATTCCGCTTTACACAAGTGTGGCCAAAGTACAACACATGCTCTTCAGTTTCCTTTTATGGAGATGTTGTCTTCTTGGCATCATCCGCCATCATGCAGAGGGCTAGTTTGTTTGCCATAGCTATATCTCTTTCGGAGAACCAGCTACAGATGTTTGCAATCCTTCCAACAAGCGGTTTATTAAGTTGCCTTCTACTTCTACCCATTGCACATATTAGAGCATAGGACTGTCTGTTAATTGTGCCCAAAGTTGCATATAAAAGTAAACTATATTTACTTTAAGATTTAATTATTTTTTTTGCCCCTATAAATATAATTTTTTTTATTTTGATGCTTCTAAAATTTTTATGTTCATTTTGATTCTTCCGTTTTCACTTCTTTTGTTTTTAGTCCCCATCATTCTAAATTTTGATCCTTATAAATACTTTAAAATATGCGTTTATCCTTACAAATATTAGAACTTTTATTTTTTGTCATTATATATATTTTTTTAATTTTTTTTAATCCTTATAAATATTATTATAAATCCACAAACGGATTTATTTTTACCTTTTATGGCAATGTTGTCACTTTGGAGTCATCTGAGCAAACTTGTATAGCTAGATTTACTATAGAGCTCAAGCTTGTTGCTGTCAATTTGGTAGGATCTATGGTTGATTGGCTAAGAAACTTCTTAGCATATATTCCTTGGTGGAAAAAACCTATATCTTTCATATCCAAACATTATGATTACCAAGCAACAATAGCAAGAGTAAATAATAAAGTTTACAATGAAAAACATAGACATATACATACATTTCATAATATTGTGAAGTTGTTGATAAAAAGGGGCTTATTTCCTTAAATTATGTGCGGTCAAAGGTGAATTAAGTAGATCCTTTGACAATTTGACTAAGCCAGAAGCTAATGAACGAGACAATGAGGGGATGGGGTTGATGCATAATACAAATATAGAGAATGATGGGAACCCAACCTAATTTTGAGAATTCCTAAAAGTTTAGGTTCATATGGGTAAAAACAAGTCAAATTGCCAATCATTTGAGACATTATTCAATATTTATTAAAGTTCATCCCTATGGTATAGGATAATGTATGACTACAACATTAAAGGGCGAGTTTATACTCTCAATGAATCTATACCTCATAAATGGATGGTGTGCTTGACTATAGTGCACACTTCTTATTAGATATACCTATATAAGGTAGGTTGCCTCTATGAGAGTTTGGTCAACCTCTCTAAAGCAACTCGTGAAAACTATGTAACAAGACAAGACCATGCACCACACTACATTGAATAGCTTTAGATAAGAAAGCAATGTGAGTAATGAGATTACTGAGTCATAAGTGGCATAAGGTTCATAGAGTTTCTATTCTCACCTACATTTAGGGATGGCAATTTTACCTGCACCCATGGGTAATACTCGTGATGGTGTGGGTATGAGGGACACATCCCCCCCCCCCACCGCCGTCGCTGCCACCGCCGCATACCCATGATATAAAATGTAAAAAATACTCATATATATATATATATATAGGGAGCGTATCACATTAGAGGAGTGGTTTATTATAAGAGTAAGAATAGCAAATCTAGGCCTATAACCATACATGGATGGTTAAGATTTAAAGTTGTTTAAAAGTCATCTGATCACTTAAAAAAGTCACATGACTTTATGTTTTAATCTTGACCATTCACATAAGATCCAATGGTCAAGATTTGCTCTATTCACTCTCATAATTAACCACTCTTCTCATGTGATACGTCCCCTATATATATATATATATATATATATATATATATATATATATATATATATATATATACTGCCTTTCTTTAATACTTTAATTAGTCATTCAAAATTAGATAACTATTGGTTTGAAGTTATTATATTTGGATTATGACACTCAACAAATTAATTTAATTCAAAAGATTTTCTATGACATCCCTTGTAAACTTTTGTTATTTGCAGTCTTACCTCAGAACTTTTAGTAATTACATATTGACCTCCAAAGATTTTTTTGTAATAATTACCCTTGAAATTTTTAGAAAATGACATTTTGAAATTTTTAGAAAATGACATTTTGGTCCCTACATCAATAGGATTAGTAGAATAAGGTTTTAAACGAGGCATAATCCTGTACTGAAAACATAGGAACCTAATTCTTGGCCAATTGAGTCATGGAGGTGTCCATATGTGAAATGACGTGAAATCCCCCCAGACTTGCCCAAAATTATGAAAATACCACTAGCTATAGAGAAACAGACAAAAAATACCAAAGGGCTTACGGAAAGCAAAAATGTAACATCATGAGGAAACGATGCACTTGATTAGCACCATTAACTGATTTATTTCATAGCCTTCAAGAAATAAGAGTAATTGGGAAGGAAATATAAATGATAGGGTTAGGAGAAGCCAAATTTGCTATGTAGAAAATTGGAGAAAACCATTGACAACGTTTTAAAAATTTAAAAGAAATCGGTTTAGTTTTGGTATTGCGTAACCCTAGAATCGAATCGATGGAGATGTATACTATTAAGATGTATACCCTAGAATCAAATTGAATTGGTTTAGTTCCTACACCCAAGACTTCCTTCTTTCTAGCACAAGCTTTGATTCTAAGGTAGGATTCAGCTTTTTTGCTTGAGTTTATTAAATTGATGGTTGTTGGGAAGTTTTTCTCTATTCATGTAACTGATGATACATGATGGTTATGTGATGATTTATGGCTGGTCTAGCATGTGTTTACTTGGTTTAAAATTGAACGAGAAATGCAAGAAGCAATGAAACAGAATCTAGATTTCCTTGAAAACTTCATGACATTCATACTGGCGGAGTACATGGCTTCGCCTGCAACCACTAAAACTTGACGAAACTATTTTTGTGTCAAACTAAACATCTAGAGCTTTCCAACCATATAAAATATAAGACATTGAATTAGTATTGAGAGAGATATGACTTTTTGAAATTTGCCCTAGGTTTCTATCTTTGAATCTGACTAGAGTGAAGTGAGTAGGGCATATCCCGCCCTATACTCCTTCAAATTGAGTGCAATCAATTTTTTCATAAATTTAAGACATAGGGTAACATATCATAAAAATTTCATAACCAAATTCAATCCCTGTTATTCCTAGTAATTCAGGAAATTTGCCCCAAGTCCTAACTGGGCTGGAACAGGGCAGTTTAAGTTAGTCAATTTTAAGAACTCATAACTTGAGTTCTACTTATTAAAATGGGATGAAACTTATTGCAAATGAAAATTGGTTCAGTTAGCTTTAAAAACATATAGGTTTTGTATAGTTTCAATTAGTTTTCCATTTTTAGTGAGTTTTTCATTTTCAGAGCTTAAATCTGCTAAGTACAAGACAAGCCTAGGTGAATCTTCAATAACTTGAGTTATATGTATCAAAACTTAATGGGACTAAAGAGGTTAGAAACTAGACATATAACACATCAACATGTCCAAAATTCAGATCTAAATGAGTTAAAATGAATTTATGGCTTAATTTACAATAACTGGGCAGAATTGAAAGAAAGTGGCAGAAACCAAAATGTAGGATCAAGGTTCTAAATCTTGTTTGATTATTGAAGGATTGTTCTAAATCTTGTTTGATTATTGAAAGATAGATACCTTGTATTGATTTTCTATATAAATGACTATCTAGCTTATTGATACTATTCATGGGGAAGCGGACTGATTCGTTATACTACCGAATTTTTAACAGAAGTTTATGAAATTATAATAGTTTATGTTATGAAAATTAATAATATGAATATGAAATTCTATATGCAAGAATGTTTAAAGGTAAGTGCACTAAAATGCATATGACCATTGTATGATGATATGATCATGATTCTCTTTATAAAAGTTTGCATATTTGCATGCAAATGAAGAAAATATATGATTATATAAGATTAGGTCCTTTCACCTAGAGGTAGTTATTTGAGTCCCTCCTTGTGAAGGTAGTTAAAAGAAAAGATGTGGGTCTCTTTATTTGGAGGCAGATGCACATTAGGTCCTTCCCTGTGAAGGCAGCTAAACTATTAGATCCCTCTATATTGGAGGCAGTTGGCCAGCTGAGTCCCTCCAGCTTAGAGGCACGTGGGTCCCCTTGCAGGTTAATACTGTATGACGACAATCACGAGTTGAGTTTACTCCTAGATCAGGCTACCCTAGGGCAGTAAAGATTAAAGAAAGCTAAAAAAAAAGATGAGAAAAGGAAGCACTTGAGGATGGGCGATACATAACGCTCAAGTGCAGACCAGTAAACGCACCCTAGGGACGGTGATACATAACGTCTAGGTGTGCTAAGGAAAGAAAAGAAAATTAAAGAAAGTTAAGGAAAATACAAGTGCATTTGCATAAATTTAAGTATACATAAATGCATATGTATGTTTTATGTTTCCAATATATTGATGCTATTGTATCTTAATATGTTGCAGCTCTTGTTTATATTATAAATTGTGAATTTATTTTGCATAGCCTGTTTTGACTCAAGTGTATGAATAAAATGAACCTTGCTTTGGATAATACGTTTTCAAACTACAAAACTAGACAATTTATCTGGCATTGTTATCTTTTCATAATAAACCAAAGTAGCTGGAGATAATAACGATGATAACATGTGTGATAATTTAGAGAATTCTACTAAGAATTTTAAATTCTCACTCCTATGTATATTTCCATATTATCCCCAGATATCTCAGGAGAGTTAGAACATAATCACACTGGGCAAAGTTAGGAAGATTGAAGACGGCCGCAGAATGCTGTCATCCAAGGTATGTTGAAGTAACAGTAATAACTCCTGAGTGTAGTGCTATGGCTTAAGCATAATATTGTGCTTAGGAGGATGTTACATTTTCCATGCACAATATAGAAAAGTAAAGAGTGTTTTGACTTATATTCACATATTTATAGGATATCAATGTAATTGAGAATACAAAAATAGTTGTAGTTTTCATGAACCATAGCATTTCAATATTTCACAATTTTATGAAATTAGAATTTGTCTTCACTTATTTTATTTTTCATATTTTTTAATAATTTGTAATGATATATTGGGTACTCGTGGACAGATATCCACTTATGTGCGGAGGAATTTAAAGACGAGTAGCCGCACAGGTATAGGGTGGGGATGGGGTTGGGTTTGCTTCCCGATTGACATCCCTACATATACATTACTGTTGTGAGTCATATTTCATCCACTCTATGTACAAGTTCATAGTTCAAAAGATATTAGTACTTATTTATTAAAATTTTAAGCTCTTGGGATACTAGTTCAAAACTTAAAAAGTGTTTTTTTCCCTAAAAACAAAAAACCAAAAAATCAAACATCTTGTTAGTGAATTGGGGTGAAGTATTATTTCTTAATACCTTAAGCGGGTTAAGTGTATTTTATTCTAAATATTTTAGAGGTACAATGATCTTTGCACTATCATTAAATATTTCCGCACAACTGATACCGGCTACATCCTGGATTATTAGTGATCCAGGAATAAGCCTGTACCATTGTAAACAAACCCTCATCAGTGTCTAGGAATATTATTGCAGTTGTACATGATCGTGCTTAAAAGTTTGAATAGATATTTTTTTAATTCTCTTTTTTGGTGTTTCGGTTTGTTTGTCGTACAGAGGCAGCCGAAGCTCATTTTGGCAACACAATGCCATGAGTAAATTAATAGGCAAATATTAAAATAAAAAAAGAAATGAATGTCACATTTCAATTCATGGTTTGTCAGACGTCTGAGCTTAAAGTGATAAAATAATAGTAATAATAATAATAGAAAAAAGAAATGAAATGAATGCCACATTCCAATTCATGGTTTGGCACATGTTTGAGCTTACATTGATAAATTGAATTGAAGACCTTTCTTTTAAGGATACATTTGAGTTCTAGCTATAATGCTAATTCTCACTGACAAGATTCATGCTATTTGATGGAAATTAGGAATTTGTTTTTTGATACATGTTCGAAATTTGGAATTGAAGGTTCATTTTTGCGCCTATTTATATACTTTCTATCAAATGCAATGGTATCTCCTCAACTCTGCAATTAAGCGGATATACCATTTTTCAGTACTAAAATAGACAGTAATATATTTTTTTTCCAAAAAGAAAGGTTTTATCGCCTTTTTTATGTTCCTCATTCCCCAGCTTCTTACATATAGGCCTTGAACTTATTGTATTGCTTTGATCATGTCCTAATTCATAATATTAACCAAAACAAATTTTGATTCATAATTATTCATTAATTTTCCCTCTATATCATAAATTTTCACTGTGTAAGAAGTTACTCCAAAAAATTATGAGTATATCGCACCATTTTTATAATTTAAATTTTTTAATGTAATTGTCAGTATATTATTTGAATTTGAAAAAATTTAAGATTAATCTATTTTTCTCACACGTTTTTAATTGTTTGTATGGCGAAAAATGTAGCAGAAAACTTCAAAAAACCGCAGCATGAAAATAGGTAATCATCACAAATTGGGTAGAAATAAACAAGCTTTAGCATTTGCCTAAAATTTTTGGGGATTTGATTTTGAAATACTGTGCGTAAACAAATTTTATACAGACATCTAATTATACTTGACTCGATCATCTATTACTTAAAAAGTTTTATAAATAAAAATATGTAATTGAATTATAATATAAAATTCTTTTACACCATTAATTTAACATTAATCTCAATTTTCGGCAACTCTGTGAGTTAGAATGATTCATTAGACTATAATTATGTCAAATTGTGTACGTGCTTTTGAACTTATTAACATGCCTTCACTACATTCTGATCCTTTCAACTTTATCATATCCTCAGCTTGGTTTTTATCTTTTAGCTCTCAGTCTTTCCCCTCTCATTATTCTACCCACATTTAGAGTGACTCTAATTTAGGAAGAATTAGGTCAAGTGATACCCCTCATTTTAGTTAATTAATTACTTGTTGCCAAGTCATGTAATATAATTAATGCTATGATTACCTATCGGTAACTAGGAATGGAATTCTACAATTTTAAAAAACTGCAAGAAATTTACTGTAAGATAAAATTATGACACAAAATGAAAAATATAATTCCACAAATTTTAATGGTGAAATAAAGAACTATATGCCCTCTACAGATTTGTAAAAAGTACGGAGGATCTTAAACCCATTAACTTAGTTCACATTGTAAACCTTCTTTTCAATGGCGGGGATATAAATATATGTATATAATTTTGAAGATGAAAATAGAAAGTTACCAAAATATAGAGACTAATGCTTATGGTTAATGTATAGGCACGAAAAATGTATATATGCTTAGAAATGAATAATTCTATTATGAGAAGTAATACATTTTTTATGAAGCTGCTGGAGATTCCTAGATTTCCTACTGTGGCTATTCCTAGATTTCCTACAAATAACATTTTTGTTCCTACAATAAAGAGTTTTGTCGAAAGATTACTTTTAAAACTGTCTAACGACAGCTTTTCAATTAATTACTAAAGTTTTTCGTTATTAAATATAGAACTGTACGATGACAATTCTTATCAGCAGTTATGAGAAATGTTTTTTTTTGTACCCACTGGGGTAGGTAGACACCTTAGACACCCAAAGATAGAAAAGAAAAAAAAAATTGTAAAAGAAAGTAAAAAGAATGAAATGATTGATCACGATAAAGAGACGAGAGATGTACTGCACTATTAAGTTTTTGGATGATAAATAACATAACCCAACAATTATATTGTTACATTCATTCATACGAATTCAAAAAATAACCTAGTTACTCTAATATTATAAGAAAGTCACCACAAAAAAATAAAATAAAATAAAATAAAAGTAGAGTCTAATTTTTATATATCGATGATATAAAATAATTTTATATTGTAAACTAATAAAAATTTAAATATTTATCAAATTATGATAAATAATTACCTATTATAATAATTAATTACTATAATTTGGCAAATCCTATAATATTTATTAACTGGCAATATAAAATTTTTATACTATGCATAGAAATTAATCTAAAAAATATATGATACAAAGTGGTGGTAATTCTCTCTTCTTCAAAGAAGAAAAGCATTTCCTCCGAATCACAGCCAGAATTTTCAAAGTTGAAAATAAGAAAGAAGCTAATTGCCAATTCCTTGAAAAGAAGTCGTGCCAGTGGCGACAAACAGAAATCCTCTAATGCGTGCATCTTTGGTTGGGACGAAAAATTAAATACGTATGAAACGCGTTTAATACGTCGGCCTTTTCTTATTCCAATTCTTTCGTGAAAAATTGCGTGTATCTATGTAAGAATATATTCTCATCTCAAAGCCTATATAAGCCAGTAAAGCACACATCACATGAACCACTCTGAACAAGAAAGCACTCGCTCTTCTCATCTAGTAACAAGGCAAGCAAATTGAGAAAGATTAAGGAAGAAACAAAGCCAGAATCAGACATGCCTCCCCTCAATTCCACTCATTTCACTTCAACGAGGTCCGTATAATTATTACCATTATGTATAATGTATGTATGCTCTTCATCATGAACCTTGTTTGGAGCTGCTTCTAGTGACCATTTCATCATGTTCTTCTTTTACATGCTTCACTCACACACCGTGCTCTGTTTCACTCTTTGTGCTGTCATAGACATTGTTGGTATGTGTGATTTTTGTCAGATTCAGCATTCAGCTGCATGCGCAGCAAGGAAAACTACTTAATTACATAGTTCTATTACGTCTAACCGTTTTTCTTTTCCTTTACTTAATGAGTGTGCTTAGGGAGCAAGTGCAAACTCTTTTCAAGGAATTGCCGGAGATTTTTAACAAATCCTCAACACTGTTCATTGCCTTCATTGCAGCAACGAACTCTGACAAAGGAAAGTCATTGTTCATGGAACACCAGAAGCTGATGGTGTCACTGGTTTTGATCATTCTCTTTTACTCATTCTTGGTGGTTACTGGGACAATAGTTCAGCAGTACAACAGAAGCCTTCTTCCAATCATAACCTGTGCCATGCTTGTGCTGGGATGTGCTGTTTCAGTTATGGCTTTGAGCATCATCTCACCCACCATTGCTTGGATCACTCTGGCCTTGTGGGTTGGGATGTTTTCATTTGCATATGGCCATGCTGTTGCTCAAAGGATCAAGAATTGGATTGTGCTTGTGGGTCGCATCACAAGGAGCTCAGGGTTGTTCCCTCTGTATAGAGAAAGCTGAGACTGCTATGTTCTGTTCACACAGTGGATCATTACTCAATTCTGCTGTTTGTTGTGTCTGTTCTGCTTTTATTTATGTTAATTTGAGAATTTGGATTGTGGACAAATCTGTGGTTGGGTGGAAAAAACCAACCCACTCCTTTTTACTTTTTAGCTTAATAGAGTCAAAAAAGACAAATAATATTCTTGTATCATTTTTTTTTTCCCATTTCATTGTACTCTCAAGTTGATAGTTCAATGATGAAAGTTAATTTTAATCTACTGTTAAGCTGTAAGATTACTGCTAAAAAATTAATCTAAACATCCTCATAATTAATTAAGAAGGATAGAAATTTTTTTTAGTAAAGAGGAAAAAAAAAGAATTTGATGCACACAAGTTTACACTTAAATTTGCCTTTTTAATCTTTTTTTTTTCTCTTTTCTTTTTTTATTTTTACATCAGCGGGTGGATGGTCTAGTTTATGAAATTTGCAACTAATCTATATTTTTCGAATTCGGGATATATATTACCTGTTAAAACTTAATATAACTGTAAGCCTATTCGTGTATCACCTTGCCATCAAAAACTAAACTAACTCATTGGTAATAATTAGCGCCATATGTTATATTTTTTGTTTCAATTTTGAATTAACTGCTTTGTAGTTTACCATACTAACAGGCAGACGCGCAGCCAAAAATTACAATGAGGGAGGCTAAATTAAAGTCATGTAGCTAGATATTATATAGGCTTCCTGCAGTAAATAAATATGGGCCAAATTTCTCTCATTGCTTAACTTGACATCTGTTTGCCTCGCGGTCTCGGTTCCCAGGCGAATAATACGTTTAATATTCTTTTTTTTTTTTAATAATACGTTTGGTTTAAAACCAGAAGTGGTGGGCCCTCTTTTTATTAACGAAAAAAAAATTGTTTTTTTTTTGCTTCAACAGGGCATGCGTCTATACTACTTTGACCAAGAGACATCCTCACATTGTATCGCTTCTCTTCTTCTTACAGGCATGTCATATAGGCGGATCATAGATACTGTTTAAAATGACTAAATTTTATAATTGGTTTGATTTGATTTATAAATTAAATTATGTTTAGAATGATTATATAAAAATAAAATTTAAATTGATTTAAAAATCAATTATTATATTTATAATATATTAGATTATATTTAAAATGAGTAAAAATGAAAGTAATTTGATTTGTATTTAAACTTTAAAATTAAATTAATTTTTATTAAATCCTTTTAATTTTGATAAGATTTTTAATATAAAAAAATATTAGAAATTAATTTATTTCTTATATTTAAAAGATCCAAACACAGTATTTGATTTCCAAATCAAATAGTTTTATTTTTTTTATATTTCAAACACACTATTTTATTCTTTTTTCTACTCTCTAGACTCAACTCTGCCTATTTGGTTCTGCTTCTTCTTCTCCCCACTTCCTTCCCTCCCTCCTCTCTCTCTGGACTTGATCCCTCCTTTTGCACTTCTTTTATTTTTAGCCCCCATCATTATAAATTTGTGTCCTTATAAGTATTTTAGAATATATATTTGTCCTTACCAATACTAGAAATTTTATTTTTTCTCATTATAAATATATTTTGAATTTTGATTCTTATAAATATCATTACTTAGCATAAAGTCTAAACAATAGGGATCAAGAATTTAATAATAAAAAAAAGAAACCAAAACCAAAACAAAAATTTTAGAAGGACTAAAACTAAAATAATCCATATTAGTAAGGACTAAAAATATATTTGGAAAATTAAAATATATTAGTAAGGACTAAAACTAAAATAATCCATATTTAAATTTTATTTTAATTTAGTTTATGTTTGAAAAAATTAACTAAATCCTTTTGGAAAATTAAAAAATTAAACATATATTGATTATTTATTTAATATATAAAAGTTTTGATAAGTAATATTTGATTTACATAATCCGTCCACCGCATCTGCAATGCACAAAAAGAATTCAACGTAACTTTTCCTTCTCTCTTTACTATTGTGACTCCATTCTACCTATTTCATTTTGCATCTTCTTTCTCTTTCCTATCTCAAGAAAGTCTCCTACACAACTTTCTACGAATAAGTATTATAAATTAAAACAAACACTTCTTTTAATACGCATCCAAATATAGGGTCATTTGTTTTAAGGGTAATTAGCAATTGTAACATCCCTACTTTCATGAACAGAACAATGGTGCCCCCGTAAATTTTTGTTAATTTTAGTGATGCCCAGCATTTTTAGAAATTATATTTTGATCCCAAAAACTTATTCTCACAATAATCCTAGAATTTTTTATGAAATAACCTTTATGTCCCCACATCTATAGAATTAGCAGAATGGAATTTTAAACAGAGCAGAATCACATGGTGAAACCGTAGAAGTTTAGATCTCTGCCGATTGGGTCATGGAGGCAGTCTGGTGTGAAATGACGTGGGGTGTCCCTGGACTTGTTCAAAATTACGAAAATACCATTAGCTATGAAAAATAGAAAATAGAAAAGTTCCAAATTTGTAAAAACAATTATTTCACGTTAACAACCAATTTATTTGATGTTATTGACTAAGTAAGGTTAATTAGGAGTTAATTATACGTTAATTAGAGGGATTAGGCTTAGGAGCAATTAGAGTAGAGATATAGAAATTCTCTCCGAGTCATTTAGTAAAATTTTGCCGATTTGAAGAAAATCGGCAAAGATTCGGTATTTTAAACCGCTAGAACCGAACCAATAGAAATTATACTATGAAAACCCTATGATGGAGGGCCAAGATTTAGCCAAAACATCCCTACAAGTGGCACCTCCATCAGCAATAAAAGAGGGAAGTAAAGCCAAGTTTGAATGAGGGTTGAAATCCACCAATCAAGAGCCAACTTCCTTCATAAGTTTTCATTTTTTTTCTTCCTTCTCCCTTTAAATTTTCGGCCCACAACCAGCCTCATTTTCCCACTTTCCTTCATCTTCTTTCACTTCCTCTCATCCCCAAGCTCAAGCTCTAACCATCAACTTCACTCCAAGATCAAGTTCCATCAAGATTTCACACCACCAAAGTAGGAATCCTACTCCTCTTCTTATTTTCCTTGGTTTGGAGTTATGTATGAGTCTTGTATACTTTATGCTATTGATAATATGTGGAGTGATGATGATTTTTTATGGCTGATTTTGTATGTGTGTTATGATTGGAAATAGAATTGGTATGAAATAACTTGAAGAAAGGAGAAAACTCAAGAAGCTAGTAGGGTTTTTCCTCAGCAGTCCATACGGCGGAGTGTACGGCTCCGCCTATAGCCATTTAAACTCCATGAATCTATTTTTATAAGAAACTAGACATTCAGGGCTTTCTATACATATATAATATAAGGCCATTGGATTAGTAAAAAGGAAGTTATGAATTTTTGAAGTTTAACCTAGAACTCAGGACTTCCATCCAAACAATATGAGTTGAGAAGAGTGTAACTCACCTTATACAACTCCAAATTGAGTGAAACCAACTTTGTTAGAAAGCTTACACATAGGAGAATATCCCATAAAAATTTCTGAATTTGATAAGGTCCTGTTTGTTCCCAATGAGTCAAGAAAGTTGCCCTATGTCCAATCCAGATTAGAACAGGGTAGTCTAGTAAGGTCAAGTTTCAGAGCTTATATCTCAAATTATACTCATTCAAATGATATGAAACTTAATTCATTTGAAAACTTGTTCTGTTAGCTTTACATGGATATAAATTTCGCATGATTTCACCCATATTTCTATTGTTAGTAAATTTTCCCTCATAAGAGTGCAATTCTGGCTAGAAGTAGGACAAGTCTGGGATAAGACGCAAACTATTTGAGTTGATGTCAGAAGTCAGGATTTAGCAAATAGAGAGCTAGGTCAGTACACTTAGAGTTGAACTCTAAACTTAGTAAATGAAGGTCTAGGTTGGGAATACTCGAGGTTGAAGTCGGGACTCAGTGAAACCAAAGGCTAGGTCGGGAATATTTAAGGTTGAACTCGGAAGGGTATACTTAAGGATGAACCCGCAAAGGTATACTTAAGGTTGAACTTGGAAGGGTATACTTAATGATTGAACTCGGAACTTACAAGAGAGAGCTAGATCGGGTATATTGGATGTTGAACTCGGGACTGAGCATATAGGAAACTAGTCGGACATAGTTAATATCGTAACTCAGAAATTAGGGAGTACGGGGTATGGTTAATATCGGAAGGCAGGAAGTAGGAAAACATTCATAAGTCTTGGAAGACCATATTAAAGTCGGAAATCGGAATCGAGATATTGACCCTACATGCATGATCCCGGAAGTCGGGAACCAAGACATGAACATTATAAGCGTAATTCTGGAAGTCGAGAATCAAGACCTAGACTTATAACTCCAGAAGTTGAAGCTGATATTACATCGGAACTCGGAATTCGGTTATGAACTCGAACTCGGGAACCTTAATAGAAATTAAAAGCTTGCAAGATAGATTGATACTTAAGATTTTAAATCTTGCACTTATTGATATTGTTAGATTCTTGGTATGAATATGAAGTTTTGTATTGAGTTTGCTGTTTGATTTAAAATTCCCTGGTAGTCTGGCACTATTCATGGGGAAGCGGACTCGATCCGTTATGCTGCCAAATTTCTGGCAGAAATACGTGAATTATATGACTGATATGAACATTTATATGTCATGCTCATAAAATTCATATATGCAAGAATGATATGAAGTATATGAATGAAAGCATGTAGCATATGCATGTATAATCATGTTCAAAGGAGAATAAGATTTATGAGAACTTACAAGAAAGACGTACCAAGCTACCATGTGAGGTATGACATAGACCTAACTAACGTAGGTCAAAGCGGTATTGTCTAAGACTTGGGCCAGCCCTCGACCAGATTTAAGGGGAATAGACCGGTGTGAGGGTCGGGGAAAGTAAACTCGTCACTCATGTATAGGGACAAGCTCGGACCTGAAAAGCAGGCTATTACCCAGGGGTAAGAGAGGCCATTCACCTCCAGGGGACCAAGCACAAAAGAGTAAGATCAAGTTGCAAATTAAAAAAAGAGATAAATTAAGTTAAGTGCACTTTCATACGGTCAAGTATAAACACCTTTATATGCATCTTCAATTATCTCATTAAGGCATAATGTTATTATAATTCTTGTTGAAGCATATTATGCTATTCACAAATTCTATGTCTGTCATATAATATGACAAGTGATTGTTAAAAATATAACTTGCTTCGAAGAGGATGTTTTCAACTTAAAACTGAATCGCTGGTTGTGTATATGTGCTCATGTTTTTATAAGAAACCAAAGTGGCTGGAATGTTTATGACAACACTGTATGGTTCGAGTTTACCTATTGAGAACCTTAGGTTCTCATTGCTTGTCTATATATTCTTCTTTAAACATTCCAGATCATAGGCTAAAACTTAAGAACTAGGCAGAATACTGGGGCGTTCATCATGTAAGGCTTAGGCTTACGTTAGCCCGGAAGACTATGGAAACTGGTTGAAGTTCATAAAGGGGCGATAAACGCAATGTAGAGGCAATTTTCTGCGTATAACATTAGTTAAAAAGGCTTCTTAATTTGTAACTATTTTATTTTCTATGTATCAGAGATGGAATTTATAAATTATTATTTAGTAATAAAGGATGCAGTTAAAGGGGCATGCATTATATTTTCCACATTTTAAAGATCCTTTTAGTACAGTGACAACCTCTTAATATAACTCCATGACTCGAGCATGGCTTATATAATGGAGGGTGTTACACCAACCACACCTTTTAAGGTTTTAACATATAACACTAAACCCCAAACTTGTATAAATATTGTAGTCCACCCTAAGCAAGTGGCTTTTAATATGGTGACACATGTTTGGGTCTATGATAAACCCATTCATCATTAACTTTTAGATTTCATTTAAAAACATCAATAGTTAATATTGGATATCAAGTTTTTGTATTTTAATTATTTTTATTCCACAATTTCATTATCCCTGTTTTTATACCACTACACAGACCATCAATCCAACGCCAATCTCATTCGTAACAACATAACCTTGCCTCTTAACTCAGCTATCATGATGACGTTGCTCCTCACCCTCCTACGTCACTTCCTTCTCCATGCCGCCCCCGTGACGCTGCCAAAGATTCCTTCTCCAATCACCGCAATCCCACCTTCTCAGCCACCTTTCACTAAGAGCTAGGTAAGCATGTCAAAGAACAATAATAATGGTTCAAAATTTCAAATCAATTGAAGAAGCCACCATTGATGAGGATAATTGGATAAAGCCACAATTTAGGTACCCCTTTCCATTAGAATATGAGAATTACTTATTTACTCATTTACTTTTCTCAACTTAAAATTTCTTTCTTATTTTTTATTGAGGAATACAACTTGGTTCTTGAATTTTTTGTGGTGTAACAATTTAGTCCTTGAAAAAAATTTACATACAAGTTAGTCTTTGATTTTGTCAATGTTATAACAAATTAGTACTTCTGTTAATTTTGTCTATTAAAAAATAATAGAGATGATGATATAGACTGTTAATTGGTGATGTTGGTTGTTATATGATGATTTGGATGTGTTTAATTGCTCACAAACACCTAAATACATAGTTATAACAAGCATACATCTCTAGATAATGTTTAGATTGATACATATTTTATGGTTTAGATTGATAGAAAACTATATATTTAGATGTGATGTGGGGAGCTAAACACACTTAGCATATGTTTGGAAGCCCGTTTGGGCTCCCTAGAATTGATTCTAGACCCCCAAATTTAATTCTAGGGGTTTTTGATGATGTTTAGTTATCCACTCCCAGAATTCTGAGAGAAGTAAAAATTTTTTACTTTCTGTCAGAATCATTTTTAGAGAAACTATCAAACATAAATTATTTTATCTCAAAACCAATTCTAACCAAATCAATTCCAATAAAATCAATTTTATCTAGAATCAATTCTATAAAAACAGAACCAAACACACTATTAGATCATCATATAATATGACACATCACTAATTAACAGTCTATGTCATCATCTCTATTATCTTTTAATGAATAAAATTAATAGGGATACTAGCTTGTTATAGTATTGGAAAAATCAAGGACTAAATTGTATACAATTTTTTTTAAGGGACTAATAAATTGTTACACTAAAAAAAATTTAGGGGCTAAGTTATAGTTTTTCTCTTTTTTATTTCTACAGTTAGATTTTCAGAGGAAAAGTGATTTTTGCATGCTCTACAAAAGAGTGTGAAAATTTGTGAGGGTATTTTTCCTATGGGAGTTTTGTTTGAAATAGTAATTAGGTAAAGGTTGCTTAATGCTTAGTGTTATGACACTATCATTCCATGTAAGATCCTGTGTCTTCACTTCGCAACCCCCTAGTAAGCCATATATCCATCTATCAACCATATAATTTGATAATTGAAAAAATGGACTAAAGATGGTTGAGAAGGTGCAAAAGAAGCCAGTGGTAGTACAGAAAAAAGGAAAATGAAATTGGGGAGTGAGAAAAATTAAGTTGTAAAAACTTAGGATAAGTTACAAAAAATTGGAATATAATCTTAGCCCTAATGAAAGGTGGCCGAGAAGGTGGGGTTATGGTGGGAGAAGGAATATTTGATGGTGGCTGTCAGAAGGGCGACATGGCAAAGGAACTAGTGCAGGAGGGTGAAGGGGCAACATCATCACAATGGCTAAGTTGAAAGGCAATAGAGTCGTGTTGTTGCAAACAAGCTTGCTGGTGGACTAGTGGTGTGTGTGGTGATGTAGAAATAAGGAGAATGAAATTGTGAAATGAGAATAATTATGATGCAAAAATTTGAAATACAATCTCAAATGTTGATTTTTTTTAATGAAATCTAAAAGTTAATATTAAATAGGTCCATCATGGACTCAAACATTATATCCCTATGTTAAAAGTCACTTGCTTAGGGTGGAATGCAATATTTATACAAGTTTGGGGTGGAATGCTATATCATGAAACCTCAAATGATGTGATTGTTAATTACCCTTGTTTAAAAGTTACTTTTCATACAAATGCTTTTGTAAAAAGGTCTTTCAACATAAGAGCTTAATTAAGCTATTTATCCAATCAGGGCCTCAGAAGCACACTAGTAGGCAACTCAGAAGAAGAACAGCACAAAGTTGTTTGAGCATATGAGGAAGCGAAGAGATATCTAAAAAGGTTGTAGACATTAGAGGGGAAAAAACTTGAGAAGTAAAGTGAGGTTGAGTAACAAAGAAAACAAAAAGTTCTATCAAATATTATTTAAATAAGCAAGATAAGAGGAATTCAAATACCACAAAAATATTTCTCCAATATGAAGGCAATGCATGGCAACGCATGTAATTGCCTCACAGAACATGCAACATAGATACAAAGAATATCCTTCTAGGCATTTTAAATGGAAAAGATTGGACTTGCTTGTAGTAGAAGTATGCCAATGAGAAGAAGTTCATATACATGGCAGGACAATTAGGCTCACATGTTTATTTGTTGATCTTCTTTTTATGATGTAGATTGAAATTAGGTTTTAAATAATTATTATTATTTCTAAGTCACTAAAGGATTAATTTAATAAAGCTTTAAAGATTATTTTAATGACATTATTCAATTTAAAGAATCATTTTAATGTTTTTATACATATATGAGTAATATGATATTAAATAAATATCAAATAAATATATGTGGTTTCTACTATTTTCACTTATTCTACATGCAAGAAGCACTCCTTCCTCTTGCGGTTCGTAAGGGGTGGACAAGAGTTAGAGTAAATTATCATATCAGAGATGAGCTTTGTGTTGGTGTTCTTAAAAGTAGATGTAATTATGGCACTGATTTGACTCCTAAACAGGGGTGGAGCTAGGCCATTTTTATAGAGGAGCCAATACTTAATAATTATAGTAAAATTTGTATATAGAATAATATATATCTTTCAATTTTTATTTTTTCTTAAACATTATATATATATATATATATATATATATATATATATATATATATATATATATATATATATGCATAATATAAAAGAAGATTCTATGAGCATAAGAGGAGACTAGGTTACAAATTAACTTGCAATGCAATTCAAATGGCAACAAAGAAAGGGAGAAAGCATGTGAAGGAAGAAATATAATCTGCGAGGGCTTTGATTTGGACTTGGTTAAATTTTGGCCCAAACAAAACTTTTGGAGGGGCAACTTCTTTTTTTAAAAAAAAATTATCAAAAAACCTGGTTTTTTTCGAAGGTGGCCCATCACCCCCTTAACCATAAAAAGAACCCACTTCTATTCCTAAAGTACATTGTGAGATTATGAGCCCAACTTTACCCTAAATCAAAGGGGAAGGATTCCCAAGAGCTTATAAAGGCTATCTTGGATATCTCTTTAAGTAATGTGGGACTTAACAATTTGACCTTAATGCTCTAACCTTTATGAATACTTGGAGTTCTATGAAAATGAATATATATAGGGTAGTGAATTGGTGATGGTTGTTCTATTTTGTTTGGGATTGATAACTAGGTTCGTTAAGTAGGTCTTCTTAATGGCAATGTTATTATGCCTTCTCTTGAGGTAGCTTTGAACTCCAAGGTGTGTCAAAAAGTGAATCATGTTCAAAACTAATCCAAATCGAAATAAAGTCGAAAGTTGATTATGAAATCGAGCGGTTTGGTTCAGTTTTCAGTTTTAGTTTTTAAAACCAAGCCAATAATATATTGTACATAGATAGTTATAGCTGTATATTTGTGTGTGTGTGTGTGTGTGTGTATCTATATATATATTAAAAAAATTAATGATTAATTTAATTTAATTAACTCAAAAGTTGTTTTATATTCTATAAAATTTTAATAAAACACTGAATCAGTCAAACTAATCTGAACCAATTTAAATCAATATGGTTAGTTCGATTTTTCAAATATAATCAAACCAAACTAAATTAACATAAAGTTTATTATTTGGACTAGTTAAGGTTTTATCTCAACCAAATTGCAAACACCCCTTCTTTCAAATGTTTAGGATTGGGAACTTTTGTGCCTTATTCCCACGCCCCTCCCCTAACATTTGCCCTTACTTGGGTGAGCTCCCTCCCGCTTTTGCTATAGCAGATTTAGACACGATGGCTTGGTCTTCTAGCCAGGAAGGGAATCTCTTAGTGATGCCTACCTACCTCTCCATCCTTAGTTAATGTGGCCAACTTTTAGATTCCCTCTTTAGACTCATCTATAGGTGACAAGGGTAAAGAGAATTAAGAGCTTCTTTTGGCTAATGGCAAAAAAATCCATACTCACTAGTGAGCATCATTGTTCTCGACTCCTTGCCAATGATGTTTTTTGTACTAGGTGCAACTCAATGGTTCGTGAATGCACGCTACATGTTATTAGGGCTCTCATTGCTATTAGAGACTTCTTTTTCTTTTGTTTTTTTTTTTTTTTGGTCAAAACCACAGGTATTCTCCTATTGGAGGCACTCATGTTCGAGTATTTAAGACCTCATAGAGAGCATGACTCTTCCAATATCAGTTACTTCATACCTAGGACTCGAATCTAAGACCATTGATTAAAAGGAAGGAGCATCTGCCACTTCAACCGACCATATTGGAGGCTTCTAGTATAATTGGTGAAATCATTTAAACTGCCTTTTTTGTTCATGGCAAACCTTTATAACTGCCTTCTTAACAAACTTCATAGAAGTCATGTTAAGAGTAGGTAGGAGTATGTGAATATTTTTGGCTTTGCAGTTCACTTTCTATGCAAAGCACAAAATGAAGAGATTTCCAAATGTGTGACTCTTTCCTTAGCCAAGTTCTTCGATAGGTTCTTGAGAACCTTTTGCAGCACATCAGACTTCCAGGGTAGACAAAGCAAGGCATCTTCATTTCATTTGCTATACACAACTCTAAATGGCTATGTCATAGCTAACAATGATGGATCTATGCTTCTTTTGAAGATTGCAACTCGTGGTGGTTTGTTTCGCAACACTGCTTGCCACTTCCTAGAAGTATTCACCTCCAACTTAGGCTACTGTCCCATTACATTGACTAAAGTTGTGATGTCTCAACTTGAGGGCAATTTTAGCTTTGTAGCATTGGTCCTTGTTTGAGTTAAAGATGATTTATCATGAAATTAGAGTGTTTCTGCACCCAAGAAGTTGCGTTATAGTGCAGCACATGTGCTATAGCATAACAACATGAATTTGACAAGGGAGCATTCTGCCCCCTTACAATGTAGCAAAAGGCCTTGGACCAAGATTACATATCTCGTGTCCCCCTCTCATTTTTGACATCTTTCTCTCTCTTATCTCAACTCCTTCTCTCTTTAAACTCTCCTATAAACTCTCCAATCTTCATTCCTCTCAAACTCCTTCACTTTCTTTCTCAAATTTTCTTCTAATAACATCACAAATCAACTCATCATTATCATCAATTTCTTAATTTTTAACCTCAACCCTATCAATTTGCCGTCATAATTGAATTGGAAAAACATGTAGGTAGAAGACCCATGCCCTCAAATCTGATTGCTTCTCTTTCTTGATACTCGAAGGTAGTTTTTGAGCTCAAAACTTCCTTTATGATGTGGTCTAAGTGGGAAAAAATTCTTCATGGGTATTTTTGGGTAGAAATTTAAGGGTTTTCGTATAAAAATTGAGGTTTAAGGAACTAGGCTAAGTTTATTCTTATGATTTTTGTTTATGAGGCTCTAACGAATGATTTTGTGACATTAGATTACGAAGGATAGCAGTCGATTAACACCATAGCTCCAGACGATCAAGCCCCCTTTTTGTGAATCTAGCTTTGTGAGTGGATAATATGATTATGCTAACATTGTGTGTTAATTGTGTGAGTTACTTGTTATGATTGCTATGGATGATTTAATGTGATGACTTTTTGACTTAATTTTGTAAAATTTGTCGTACTTGAATGTGGCCATGCGAATTGGAAAGTATGAACTTGCGAAAATGGACATTCTGGAGATAGCAATATGTAATGCCCAGAAGTGGAAAGGATTAAAATATGGATTTTGAGTAATTACATGTAATTATATGATATGATGAATTGTTTTATTCTTTTGCTAAGCTCTATGTCTATTTGTTTTATATGTTATCATAGTTATATCGTCCCTCATTGAGTCTATTTGACTCACTCTTCTTCATTACATGTATTTCATATAGCCCTACTAATCTATATTCTACCTTTCCTACCAGTTAGATTGCTACAGCTACCTTTTTGGTGAGCCAACACCTTGGAGTATGGGCAAAATTATTTTGGAATCAAAGTGCATTTTGGGAAATTGTTATATATTTGTATGTATATAGAGTTTGCTCTATAGACTATAGGCAGCGTCCTATTCCTTTTTGTACTTTACACTAGGATTGTACCTAGAACTGCTATTCCTTTTTGTATTTTTGCATAGAGTTAGAGTCCACCGGAGCTTTGGAGCTCATTCGATTTAGACAAAACTCACCCTTATGCCAATATTGTTAGCAAAGTTGGTGATCAAAATGGATTGGACAATGTTATATTTTTATTAGTTATTATTAATTTTATATCTTATTATACATTTCAAAATTAATATTTTTAGTTTGACTAAGTCTTTTCACTTTATTCATGTTTATTGGTTAGTTCCTTGTTTGGTTCATTCCTTATTCATTGCTATTGGTTTGAGTCTTTACCTAATCAATAGCTTCATATTGGGATACTCTTCTTTATTGCATAAGTTATTGAGCTTTATCCCTTAAAATCAGCACATGTTCTCTTTGACCAAGTATTCTACAAGTTGATTAATGATAATATTCTTTTTACATAAACACTAGCTATTGCTGAAGGAAGATACAGAACAACTGCATAGCAAAATCTGTACTTGTTCAAGTGTAGAGTTAGCAAAAATTGGTTGCTCAACTTGCACCCATTTTCATCTAACTCAAGACCAATACTAGTCTCTTATGGCTCTTCTTTAGCAACATCAGATGCAAACCACTCAACATAATCTCCAGCCAATTCATTCCACCAATCAACTCTTCACCACAATTTACTTTAAGTCTTTTTGCCATATACAAAACCATTCCTTCAGTCCAGATACAATTGCCAAATGGTACTCAAGTTCTTGCTAACATTACAGGAATAATTTACTTTTCTGATTCCTTTGTATTAACTAACATTTTTTATTTGCCCATGTGTTTTGAAAATTTGATTTTAGCTCCAAAACGTACCTCTTGTTTAGATTGTTCACTTACATTCACTGCTTCCTATTGTGAAATCCAAGATCTCAACATTTTGAACAAGACTGGATTTACGTAAATGAGGAATGGCCTGTATGTGTTGCAAGATCCTGGTTTACCCCTTAAACTTGCTGCTATTTCTGCCTTTTCTATTGTATTTCAACCAAATGTAGCCAATTGGCATTATAGATTAGGACACTCATCTAAAGAAAATTATGATTGCTATCATGTTTGTCCCTTAGCTAGGCAGAAAAGATTACCTTTTCCTCTTAGCAGCTCTAGGAGCACTTCTCCATTTGCATTATTATGCATGGATATATGTTGGTGGGCTTCCCTCTTCATCGAGGCCCAACAACTTGTAAAGAAAAAAAAAGGAAAAGTAAAAAAAAAAAAAAGGCTACAGTAGCATTAGTGAAAAAGTAGCGAGAATTAGTTCAAGTAAGATCAAGGCATAGCATGCCGCGGTGAGAAAAAGAAAAGGGAGAAAGGCAGTGCACTGAGTTCATTATCAGATGAGTAAACGTGCTCCGTTTATCACATAAATTTAGTATGTTGTTCCTGATATTGAGCTTGATAGTTTGATATAGCTTGTTAATTTTTTTGGCTTCTCTGGCAGCTATTTTGTGGTACCCATATTGTGGAGTTATACGGTTGTGATCCGCCCATTGGGTGAGTATTTTGTTGATTGTTGAGATTCCCTAGTGCTACTAGGAAGATTGATTTTATTCACATTGATCATAGTGGAAGTTTTTTGCTAGACTAGGTCCCGTGGGTTTTTTTTGTCCCTCTAATTGGGGTTTTTTCCATGTTAAAAATTGCGGTGTCTCTTGTTTTATTTTTCTGCCAAGTTATTATATTGCCTAGAGTATTTTTGGTGGTACCTAATTAACTGTACAGGTGTGGGGAAACATTTGCTGCTTCCGCTATTGATAATAGGTTTCATTCCTAAGATTTCCCCAACAAAGTGGTATCCAGAGCTTTGGTTATTTTTTTTATCTGTGCGGTTTAAATGGAGGAACATCAAGGGCCAAATATGATCAAGTTGAATTCCAAAAATTACTCAGTTTGGAAGACCCTCATGGAAGACATGCTATATAGTAAGGATTTGTATGATCCTGTTGAGGGAGATAAATATAAGCCTGCTAATAAGTCTGAAGTCGAATGGAATAGAATGAATAGAAAAGTTGTTGCTTTGATTAGGTAGTGGTTGGATCTTAGTGTATTTCCACATGTTGACAAAGAAACTAATGCTCAGAGTATGTAGCAGAAATTGGCAGATTTATATGAGAGGAAGAATGTGCAAAATAAAGCATATTTAATTCGGAAGCTAGTAAATATGAAATATAAAGAAGGTGATTCAATGCCAGAGCATTTGAGTAGCTTCTAGGAGATTGTCAATCAGTTGACAACCAATGAGATTACATTGTCTGATGAGTTGCAAGCATTGTTATTATTGAGTTCTTTGCCTGACAGTTGGGAAGTCCTGGTTGTGACATTGACTAACTCAGCTCCAAATAGGAAGTTGACGTTATCAATGGTTAAAGAAAGCATGTTAAATGAAGATGCCAGAAGAAGAGAGCGGGGTTTGATTAGTGCCTCCACCCAGTCAGAAGCACTTGTTGTAGAGTCACGGGGGAAAAGCCAGAGTAGAAGACCTCATAATATTGACAGGTTAGAGAGCCACAACAAGCCAAGGGGTAAGTCCAAGACAAGAAAGGAATTTAATTGCTATCATTGTGGCAAGCTGGGACACATCAAAAGGCATTGTAGGTACTTGAAAAGAAAGGAATCAAGAGAAAGAGATGAAAACAAAAATAGTAACAATGATAAAGTTACTGCTGCTGTTGCATATGATGATGTACTTGTTCTACATCATGATAATTTCATAAATCATGCATGTGATTATTCTCATTGGACTATGGATTCTGGTGCCTCATGTCATGTTACTCCTAAGCGTGAGTTTGTCTCTACTTATACTACTAGTGACTTTGGCAGAATAAGACTAGGAGATGAAGGGATATGCAAGATTGTTGGTATGGGAGATGTGTGGCTTGAAAGTAGCATGGGATGCAGATTATAGTTGAAAAATGTTAGGCATGCACCTGATATGCGTCTTAGCTTGATGTCAATCAAAGCATTGGACGAAGAAGGTTACTATACTACCTTTGGTGGTGGAAAATTCAAAATCACCAAAGGGTCGCTAGTTGTTGCAAGAGAAGATAGTAGTTTCACCGCTCTCTACCAGTTTCCAAGAAAGTTGTGCAAAGAGGAGGTGAATGTTGTTGATGATTCCTCTTCAGACTTGTGGCATATGCGTCTTGGCCACTTTAGTGAAAAAGGACTTGGCGTTCTAGCCAAGAATCAGTCTCTTCCGGTAAAAGGTACGCCTCTAAAGACTTGCACTCATTGTTTTGTTGGAAAGCATGCTAGAGTAGCTTTTCATTATTTAGGACATCATAGGAGACCACATGTACTAGATTTAGTTCACACTGATGTTTGCACTATGGATACAAAAACACTAGGAGGTGCATCATATTTTGTGACTTTTATTGATGACCATTCTCGGAAAGTGTAGGCTTTTGTGTTGAAATCTAAAGACCAGGTACTCGGAGTTTTCAAGAGCTTCCATGCAAGTGTTGAAAGAGAAAAGGGAATGAAACTGAATGTGTCCGAGCAGATAATGGTGGTGAGTATAGGGGTCTATTTGAAGACTATTGCAGAGAACATGGGATCAGGCTTGAGAAAACAGTTCCTAAGACTCCTCAGCATAATGGAGTTGCAGAGAGAATGAACCGTACAATCAATGACAAAATCAGGTGTATGCTCTCTCATGCAAAGTTGTCCAAATCCTTTTGGGGTGAAGCAATGAGAACTGCAATGAATTTGATCAACTTTCTCCTTCAGCTCCTCTGGATGGTGATGTTCCACAGAGAGTATGGACAGGGAAAGATGTCTCATATAGTCACTTGAGAATGTTTGGTTGCAAGGCTTTTGTTCATGTTCCAAGAGATGAATGGTCCAATCTTGATAGGAAGTCCAAGCAGTGTATCTTCATTGGTTATGGTCACGAAAACTTTGGTTACAAGTTATAAGATCCAGCGAGTAAGAGAATAATCAGATGCCGAGATGTGATTTTTCTTGAAGACCAAACCACTGAAGATTTTGAAAAGTCAGATAAGCCAATGTTTGTTGCTAAAAGTGGCTGTGATGTAGGCTAGAGTCTCCTTCTAATACTCTTGTTGATGGGGGAGATGTAGAGATTGATGATGAGAATACAGGTGATGAGCCTACACCTACTCTTGAGGTGCCAGTTGAGCAAGCTCCACCAGAACCACCAGTTGAGCCACAATTGAGAAGATCTACAAGACCCCATTAGCCTTCTTAGAAATATCCTTCAGATGAGTATGTGACGATCTCTGATAGTAGGGAACCAGACAGCTACCAAGAGGCTATTTCTGATGAGTACAAAGGCAAATGGTTGAAGGCCATGCAAGAAGAAATGAATTCCTTGCATGAAAATCACACCTTTGAGTTGATGAAGTTGCCAAACGGTAGAAAAGCACTCAAAAATAAATAGGTGTTCAAGCTAAAAATAGAAGAGAATGTCTTATAGCCAAGATACAAAGCAAGGTTGGTTGTGAAAGGTTTTGACCAGAAGAAAGGAATTGATTTTGAAGAGATTTTCTCAACGATGGTGAAGATGTCCTCTATTTGAGTTGTGCTTGGTTTAGCAGCAAGCTTGAATTTAGAGATTGAGCAACTTTATGTGAAGACCGCATTCCTTCGTGGTGACTTGGAGGAAGAAATTTATATGGAACAGCCAGAGGGTTTCAAGGTTAAGGGAAAGGAGCAGCTTGTGTGCAAATTGAATAAGAGTTTGCAGGGCCTCAAGCAAGCACCAAGGCAATGGTACAAGAAATTTGATTCTTTCATGGCAGATCATGGGTATAGTAAGACTACTTCAGACCATTGCGTATTTGTCAAGAAATTCTCTAATGGTGATTTCATAATTCTCTTGCTTTATGTGGATGACATGTTGATTGTTGGTCATGACAAGCAGAAGATTCAGAGTCTTAAGAGTGACTTGAGCAAGTCCTTTGCTATGAAGGACTTAGGTTCTACAAAGCAAATCCTTGGCATGAGGATCACTCGTGATAAGAAGAATGGTAAGTTGTGGTTATCTCAGTAGAAGTACATTGAGAAGGTATTGGAGAGGTTTAACATGAGTAATTCAAAGCCTATTGGTACTCCACTTGCTGGTCATTTCAAGTTGAGCTCACAACAATGTCCTACAAGTGAGAAAAAAAAAGAAGAGATGAAGAAGGTTCCATATGCATTTGCAGTTGGCAGTTTGATGTACGCTATGGTATGTACTAGGCTGGATATTGCTCATGCTATTGGTGTTGTTAGCTGGTTTCTCTCCAATCCTAGTAAGGATCATTGGCAAGCTGTGAAGTGGATTTTCAGGCATCTTCTGGGCACTTCCAGAGTTTGTTTATGCTTTGGTAGTGGTCAGCCTATGTTGAATGGTTACACAGATGCGGATATGGCTAGTGATCTTGATTCTAGGAAGTCTACTTCAGGGTACTTGATGACTTTTGCAGGGGGAGCTGTGTCATGGCAGTCTAGACTTCAGAAATGTGTTGCTTTATCTTCCACTGAGGCTGAATATATTGCTGTTATTGAAGCTTCAAAAGAACTCTTGTGGATGCAGAAATTTCTACAAGAGTTAGGCCTTGATCAAGAGAAGTTTGTGTTATTTTGTGATAGCCAGAGTGCTATCCATCTCAGCAAGAACCCGACATTTCATTCCAGGTTGAAGCACATAGAGGTGCGGTATCATTGGATACATGAAGCACTAGAGACGAAGTTGCTTTCATTGGAAAAGATCCAAACTGATGACAATGGTTCATATATGATGACTAAAGCTTTGCCGACGGTGAAGTTTATTTCTTGCAAAGAGAAGGCAGGCTTAGTGGAGTAGCGCATCCCCACTTGAGTCGTGAAGGAGGAGATTTGTTGGTGGACTTCCCTCCTCATTGGGGCCCAACAACTTGTAAAGAAAAAAAAAGGAAAAGTGAAAAAAAAAAAGGCTATAGTAGCGTTAGTGAAAAAGTAGCGAGAATTGGTTCAAGTGGGAACAAGGGATAGCGCGCCATAGTGAGAAGAAGAAAAGGGAGAAAGGCAGTGCACTAGGTTCATTATCAAACGGGTAAACATGCTCCATTTATCACAGAAATTTAGTATGTTGTTCCTGATATTGAGCTTGATAGTTTGATATAGCCTGTTAATTTTTTTGCCTTCTCTGGCTGCTATTTTGTGGTACCCACATTGTGGAGTTATACGGCTGTGATTCGCCCATTGGGTGAGTATTCTATTGATTGTTGAGATTTCCTAGTGCTACTAGGAAGACTAATTGTATTCCCATTGATCATAGTGGAAGTTTTTTGCTGGACTAGGTCCCGTGGATTTTTTTGTCCCTCTAATTGGGGTTTTTCTCACGTTAAAAATTGCGGTATCTCTTGTTTTATTTTTCTGCCAAGTTATTATACTGCCTAGAGTATTTTTGGTAGTACCTATTTAACTGCACAGGTGTAAGGAAATATTTGTTGCTTCTGCTGTTGATAATAGGTTTCATTCCTGAGATTTCCCTAACAATATATAGGGACCATTTTCCATCACATCTATACATGGTCATTGGTATTTCTTAACTGTTGTGGATGATTTCTCAAGACATACTTGGTTGTTTTTAATGAAATCAAAATCTGAAGTCAAACCTTGCATTCACTTATTCATCTATTTAGTTGAGAATCAATTTTCTTGTAACGTCAAAGCAATTAATCTAATAATGGACTTGAGTTCAAACTCACATCTTTTTATCAATCAAAAGGAATTCTTCATCAAACCTTTTGTGTTGAGACTCCACAACAAAATGGTGTCATGGAGAGGAAACATCAAGACATTTTAAACATCACTAGAGCACTCATTTTCCAATCTAACCTTCCCAAGTCTTTCTAGAATTTTGCCATAGCTGCTTTCCTTTTAAATAGGGTGCTAAGTACTACCTTTGATAATACGACCCCCTTTGGGTTGCTATATAATACAAAACCTAATTTGCCTTCTCTCAAAATTTTTAGGTGTATGTGTTATGCAGCCACTCTAGTTAGCAGTAAAAAATGCTAGATCCTAGAGCTAAATGTTGCATCTTCTTAGGTTTCAAAACTGGAGTTAAAGGATATGTTTTGTATGATCTAACCAATAGGGAAATTTTCATTTCTAGGCATGTAGTCTATCATGAGTCTATCTTCCCATTCAAAATGTAATGCCTAAAAAATTTTAAAATGTCCAATTTGCGTTAGTAATCGATTTATTCGATTCTATTACATAAGCAAGGTTAACTAGAGGTTAATTAGAGATTTATTTGGAGTTAATTAGATGTTAGTTAAAAATTAGAATAGACATATAGAAAATCTTACAAAGATAGTTAGTAACATTTTGCCGACTTGGAAAAAATTAGTAAAGATTCGGTCTTTCATACTGCCAAAACTGAATCAATAAAAATATATATTGAAAACCCTAGAATTGGTAGCCAATAACTCAGCCACCTCCCCACCTAAATGGTGCCACAACAGCCACAACTAAGGAGAAAGTTGGTTGAATCTCAACCATGCAAAACAACAACCAATCAAAAATCAAGATTTCAACTACCATGTATTATAAACTTTCATTATTTCCTTTTAAATCCCTCATCTTGGACGACCACTTCAGCTGCTCCTTCTCCATCTTCTCTTCCTCTATTTCATCTCCTTTCATCCCACCTTCAAGCCTTAATCCTTTCCTTCATCAAAAGAAACCTAAAACTAGCTAGTTTTGCATTAAATTGGAGGTAGGATTCACTATATCTCATGGTTTTCCCTTATGTGTGGTTGATGACGATCTTAATTCCAATCTTTTGTTAGGTGATATATTGTGTTTACGTGATGTTTATGGCTAGATTAGCATAAAATTATTAGGTTTGGATTGAAACTTGAATGGAGAATAATAGAAGTAGCAAAACATAATCTGATTGAATTGAAAACCCTACGGTGTCCATACTTTCGAAGTGTGCCGCTTCGCACACTGCCATCAGAATTTGATGAAACTAATTTTATATGAAACTAGAAATTTAGAGCTTTCCAAGATTATAAGATCATCGGATTAATATTGAGTGAGATATGATTTCTTGAAATTAACCCTAGATTTCTGCCTCTGGATCTTACTAGAGTGGGTTGTGCAGGGCATAACTCACCCTATACAACATCAATTAGGGTGCAACCAATTTTTTTAGAAAGCTTACATGTAAGGAAACATGCCATAAAAATTGTAGAGTCAAATTTGATCTCTGTTGCTCCTAGTAATTCATCAAAGTTGCCCTATGTCCTGATTGGATAGAGACAGGGAAGACTAATTCCACCAATTTTAAGAGCTTATAACTTGAGCTATGCTCACTTAAATGAAATGAGACTTATTGGAAATGAAAGATGGTTCTATTATCTTTACAATGATATAAGATTCATTCAAACCCAATAAGATTTCTATTTTTAGCAAATTTTTACATTTTAGACCCTTGTTCTATCTAATACAGGGCGGACCTAGGTAAACTCCCAACATCTTAAGTTATACTTATCAAAATTGAATGGGACGAAAGAGGTTAAAAACTAGACAAACAACACTTCAACATAGTAAAAATTCATAATTTAATAAATTAAGTAAAAATTATGGCATAAAACACAAATACGGGCATATTTAAGAGACATGAGCAAAATTGCTAATTTAGTAATTGGCTATCTTATTGCAAGAGTAAGTTGCAATTGGTGTTAGATATTGCAAACCTATGATAATATTGAGGCATTAATTTATAATGTTTGCTCTACTATTGTGACCGATTTTCTGGTTAAACTGTTACTATTTATGGGGAAGCGGACCTGATCCGTTATGCTGCCGAAATTTCGGCAGAATTTATGTATTTTGCATATAATTCTCATGTCATTCTAGTTGAATTGGTTATAAAACTATGATCTATAAAGGCTATATGGATTCCATTTACTTGGGCCAGCCCTGTAATTATAGTTAAGGGAAATAGATCGGTGGGAAAGTCGAGGAAAGTAAACCCGAGAATCTTGTATAAGAATGAGTTTGATCTTGAAAAGCAGACTATTACCCAAGAGTTATATGGCCTAAAACTCCTAGGGGATCAAATATGGAAAGCTTATGAAATACAAATCTAAGGGTCTATGATGATGAAATGCATTCCCTTTCTAACGTATTGTGAAGATGTGATGATGGTTTGTGATTTAAATTGTGCTATTTATATGTGTAATTTTGTATGACTATTATCATACGCCCTTCTTCATGACTATCATTGTTCACTTACACTGTGTTTTGTTCCGTATGGTATTTTATGTAATGATTATTCTATTTCTTCTTGTCTTAAGTAAAATTGAATCTTGCTTCAGGCTCTATTTTTCAACCAATGAGAAATGGAACAATTTAGATATTATTCATATTTTCATGAAATTAAACAAAAATCAAAGTAATTGGAAATAAATGCGATGTCAGCGTAGCATAGTTGTAAGAATCCTATTGAGAATTTTACAAATTCTCACCCTACTATATGTATCTGTGTCATTCTCAAACCATGAACCAAACGGCGATGACCATCCTCTTCATCAAGTTTCCTGATCTACAATTCCACATCGACCCAGTGATAGACTCCATGTATATCACTGGTACATTCTATTTCCGTTTATATTTCTTTTTCCATAGAGACTTTGTTGTTCCTCTCTCGCACCCTCTATTTGACCTGGTTGCACCCTTTATAGCTATACCACTGCATATGGCGCACCCTACACCACCTCTTGCACCACTAGTGGCTACACCACCTCAAGTAGTTCCTTCTCTTCCCCTTGATAATGACGATCTTTTTGAGGCAGCAGAGTCATCTTCTGGCTCGTCCTCCGGACCCAATGACGGCTATACCCCAACGGGGCTCGGTATGGCTAACGGGTTCCTATCTTTAGCATCTGACTAGAGATATCATGCACCTAACTAACTGTAGTGTACAGCGTGGGCCTCTTTTGGCACATTTATGACCATTGGCCATAGGTTTAGTCTCTTTTTGTGTTTTTCAGAGAGATAGTAGATGAAATATTCTTTGAGAACCATAGAGGATAGTACTTCACGATCGCAAGCCAGGTTATTTTTTTGTTTGATGGTCCTGCCATTTTGTACCCACTGTTTTATATGTATATGTACTTTTGAAAACTTTATATATGTGTGTGTGTGCATGTATAAAGATAGTTCAACGATGTTATGAGGTTATTTCTGCCTGATTTATTGATCTTTCTTTTATTATGCCACGAAACATATATATATATATATATATATATATATATATATATATATATATATATATATATAATGCCAAATCAGTTGCCACATTTCATGATAAAAACTTACTCGACCTAGTTAGTAAATTAAGAATAGACGAATTAGGAGATATCCGAACATAACAAACTACAAGATAAAATATTATGACTTAAGCATAATATTATATCTGACAGGTTTTACACAAAAGCTCCTCCATTGCTAATAGTGATCACTTTATCACACCATTGCCTTTCTCTAACTACTTAGTTGAGCTTAACACTTTCACATCTACTTCCAACCCACCTCAAACTAATCCTACACCTTCCACTGAGCTTGAGCCTACACCAATACATAACATTAAGACCCCTTCCCCACCACCACTGTCTATCTATAGTGATTTATCACCTACCAACAACATCTAACCAATACCTAATCTCAGAAGATCTACCTGAAACAGAAAACCTCCCTCCCATCTTTAAGATTTTCATTGCAACTTGGCCACATCCATTGCTGATCAGATTCATTCTTCCTCATTAATATTGTATCCAATATCTAACTTTCTTTCCTATTTTGTTTTTACTCCTACTCATCAAAATTTTATTTTGAGTCTTTCCACTGTAGTTAAGCCCAAGAACTGTCTAAGGTAGTAAAGTCTAAATGTTGGCAGAAGGCTATGGATGCTAAGATACAAGCTTTGATTAAAACTAGCACTTAGGAGTATGTTAACCTTCTTGCTGGGAAACAACTAGTAGGTTGCAAATGGGTGTAAAGCTGATGGATCCATTGAACGATACAAAGCAAGGTTCATGTCAAAGGGATTCACACAAATAGAAGGGATTGATTTCCTCAAAACCTCTCCCCAATGGCAAAGTTAAGCATAGTTCAATTATTACTTGCTTTGGCAGCCACTCAGAATTGGACAGTTGAATAGCTAGATGTCAATAATGCATTCCTCCATGGTGATCTCCATGAGGAGATTTACATGAAGCTGCCACTTGGGGTTGTCCCATTTAAGCTTGGTCAAATTTGCAGACTTAGGAAGTTTCTTGTGGCCTTCGAATAGCCAACCGCCAATGGTATAAGAAGCTCTCCATAATCCTCAATTCCTCTGGTTACACTCAATCTCAATCAGACTTTTCTCTCTTCACTAAGTCCAAACTGGGTGGCTCTTTCACTTCTTTACTAATTTATGTTGATGATATGTTGCTGGATGGCAATGATGTTAAGGAAATTGCCCTGGTCAAGCAGCAACTTGATGACTTATTCCGCATTAAAGATCTTGGACAACTCAAGTATTTACTTGGACTCAAGGTTGCAATGTCCTCCAAGGGTATTTCTTTGTGTCAAAGAGGGTACACCTTGGATTTACTAGAGCTAATAGGTCTTCTAGCATGCAAACTAGCTTCATCTCCCATGGATTTCTCTTATAAGCTATGCAAGGATGATGGCATGCCTTTCTCTAATGCAGCGGCTTATAAAAGGTTGGTAGGTCAGCTTCTTTATTTGATGACTACCAGACCTGACATAAGTTAATTTTGTTGTGAATCATCTTGGCCAATTTTTTAGTAATCCGGGGTCACACTATAAGGCAGCTGCTTTAATCCGAGGCATTTGAAAGGTTGTCCAGGGAAAGGCCTTTTATTTTCCTTTACTTCCCTATTGCAACTAAAAGGCTTCGATGACTCAAATTGGGCTTCCTGCCCCTACACTCGTCGCTCCACCACAAGACATTGCTTATACCTTGGCAACTCTCTCATTTATTGGAAATCCAAGAAGCAGCAGACAGACTCTTGGTGCTTAACATAAGCCAAATATAGAGCTCTTATTGTTGCTACTTGTGAGCTTCAATTGCTTGGTTATCTCTTGCAAGACCTCAAGGTTCCTTTTGTTGCACTTGGCAGCCAACCCTATTTTCCATGAAAGAAGTAAGCACATTGAAATAGATTGTCATGTAGTTAGGGATAAGCTGAAGTGTAGACTCCTTCATCTCCTGCCTATTTGATTTAAGTCTCAAGAAGCAGAGTTATACACTAGGTCGTTATCTCCAAAGGTGTTTCAACATTTGATGCCCATGCTAGGAATATTGGACTTCCATTCCTCAGCTTGAGTGGGGCTCTTGGAGTATAACTTATCATGTAATATAGAATAAGCCGTGTGCCATATTTATTAGTTAGTTTTTGTTAGTTACAAGCAGTTGAAGCTAGTTATCAGTTAGCTTTCACTAGGAGCTTCACTTAAACAGTCACACAGGCAATTAGTCAGATGTAGACATACTAGTTGCCAGCATGTACATAGCAGAAATTACACACTTTTGTAATTGATTCAGTTTAGTTTCAATCATTCCAAGCTTTGAGTGCTTCTTCTTCCTTATCCATGGATTCTAGTAAGAGTATAAGTTTTGAAAACCATCTAACTTATGGTGACGAAATACTCTTAAAGTCAGTCCTTTGGTTGTCTCTGTGACAACACCGATAAACAATTCTTTTATTGCTTTTTTCAGTTTTGCCTTTAATTTTGTTCTTATCTTCTATTAATTTTTATTTTCATCTATATATTATTTTTGTTGGTCCTTTTTAATTTTTTTCAACAATCTTAGGAGTATTTTTCATAAATATTGTAGTTATTATTAGTTTGATTCTCTATATAGATTTAAATTTTTTGAAGCTATAGAGCTAAAATCACCAGGAATTGTTTGTAATGTAGGAAGTAGATTTTAATGGAATTGGAGTCAAACCTGTCAATCACAAAAAGAACCGAAGGTATTAATTTATGTTATTGTGTTATTTTAAAAACCATTTAAAAATAACTACAGGAAACAACAACGAGGATCTTGAGTCGTGAAACGTGTGTCGGTGCCTGACCAAGCATGGCTAACACAGGATATTGGCAACAACAACATAATGACAAGACATTACAATTAGATTAAAGACAAATAAATAAAATAACAAGTAAGTTATATGCTTGTGAAAAACTTAAACAACATGCTACTGTATATAGATATAGTAAAAGAAACAACAACCTATTACATTTAAAATTAGTTGGTTAAGATAGATGATATAATAGTACGGGTTGTTTTTAAATTAATTTTGTGGAAAAGTAAGCATCTAAGCTAATAAACTCTAGAGCTACCAAATATATCAGTATAAATAAGAAATATTTACCTCCTATAATGATATGGGGGAAGGAGAGGAAATTGTATGTGTATGTAGGTGACACAAAAAAGAGGTGCAATTCTTGGTAAATAAATAGCAAAATTAAAATTTACTTATGGGAAAATTCTAAAATTCTCTTATTAAACGATGTCCTCTATGTGCTTAAACTTTGTTATAATTTGATTTCTATAGTTATATTGAGTAAAGTAAAGGTTAAAGTTATTTTTTAGAATGATTAAGTTGTACTCACTAAATGATTTTTTTGGAAAAAGAGTAATATAATAGTGGTTTATTCCTGTTGAATGTTTCTTATGATATGAATGAAAATGTATCCTCTAATGCTTATTTAATGGAGCGGCTAAAAGGTAAAAAAAAAGAGCAAGACACTTTATAAAGAAATGATGAACACCATACTAATAAGTGTAGGGGCTCCACTAAACTTGTCGGGAAATTAAAGTTTCTTTTTCTACATATCATATTCAAAATAGAATAACATTCTCATAAAAAAATAGAATAACATTTAAGAAAATTGGATAAATATTTCTAGAATTTTGGGAGAAATGACTTAAAATACTTTGAAGTGTAGAGTGTTTAGAGAAAGTATTATTATTTGAATCAAAAGGAAAATTTATCTAGAACTTGTGAAGGTAAATTTATTGGGTATTTGAAAGATGTGCAATTTATCTAAAACTTGTGAAAAGTGATGCATTAGATGTAACCACAATTACTGAATTAAAAAAATGTTGAGTTCTTTCAAAATGTGCTTCCCCTAAAATCTTCTATAAGAATTTCTTTTTTCCTAAACCCGATGGTTAACCTACTAATTCTAAGATTATTGAAGTGGAAATTAGATGTAAAAGAGATAGAAAAGAAACTAATTATATTTTGATGATTTTTTTTTTTTTTACATATTCTTAATGGATGGAGATCCTGAAACATATATATGAGGCAATATATTCTCCAAATGGTCTTCTTTGAAAATAAGCTATTAATAATGAAATAAAATCAATTATGGATAATCATAAATGGGAGATAATTAACCTCATGGAGCAAAATCAATAAGATGTAAAGAATTAAGAACAAATGGTCACTTGAAAATATAAAGCTAAGTTCATAGTTAAGAAATAAACACAGAAGAAAAATTTAGATTATTTTGATACATATTCACCTATGATTAGAACTTCAACTATTAGAGTTTTGATAACTTCTATAATTTATTAATACAACAAATAGATATTAAAATCATTTTCCTTAATGGAGACTTAGAGGAAGAAATTATATATATATATATATATATATATATATATATATATATATATATATATATATATATATATGTGTGTGTGTGTGTGTGTGTGTGTGTGTGTGAACGTATATACACTAAAAGTTTTGTGGTGGTTGGTAGTGAGAATAAGGTATGTAGATTAATTAAATCTTTATATGGCCTTAAATAAGCGCCAAAGCAATGACATGAAAAAGTTGGTAAACACTACTAGAAATTATCAGAATAGCGACCGATTTTATCGGTTGTGAAAAACTTGCATTTGCGACCGATTTTGCAACCGAATTTGAAAATATGACATTAAAGAAGTTAGGAAAAAATCGGTCACAAAATTTAATTTTGCGACTGATTTTGCGACCAACTCAACTTGATGAACAATTGGAATAAATCGGTCGCAAAATCGGTTGCAAATTCTAATTTTTGCGACCGATTGTTATTTATAATCCCATTTATGCTTTTATAAAAATCGATTACAAAATCGGTTGCAAAAATTAGAATTTGAGACCGATTTTGCGATCGATTGTTATTTATAATCCCATTTACGCTTTTATAAAAATTGGTCGCAAAATCGGTTGCAAAAATTAGAATTTGCGACCGATTTTGCAACCGATTTCGGATTTTCAATATAATAATTGTGTTTAGCTAATCAGTCGCAAATTCTAATTTTTGCGACCGATTCGACAATATATATCGTTTATGTTTAAATAAAAATCAGTCGCAAAATCAAATTTTGTGACTGATTTTGCGACCGATTTAGAGTCCAATTTTGCGGTCAATAAATCGGTCACAAATTTCCACGCTTTGCCAAATTAAACATCTGCAACTCCATTTCTTTCTCCTTTCCATTTCTTTCTTTTCCACTTTCCCAACTTTGTGCCGTGTCCTTCTGCTACCTCCCCTTACCCCCACCACAAGCCACCCTCACCCCCACCATAAGCCACCCCCACCCCTACTACTAGCACCATCGCCGACAGAAGGAGGTCACCGCCAGATGGAGCTCGCGTCCAGCAGTCCATCGCCGCCAAATCTGCGGTCCGGCGTGCGTCGCCAGCAGCTCCGCCCAGATCTACACCGCCGCCACTCTGGTTCTCCTTCTACACAGTGGTTTTTTCCTTTTGCTGTTTTGCTTCTTTTTTTTTTTGTTCCATTTTTTTCTGCTTTGTTCATTTTTTTCTATTATATTTCTTTTATTTTTTGGCTGGTCTGTTTATATTTTATTTTTCTGGTCTTTTTTTTTTTTTTAAGATTATGGGATTTGGTTGTTAGTTTGTTAGTTTAATTTGTCAAATTACATTATGTAGATAATTATGTTGTTAAATTAGTTGACATGTTGTTAAATTAGTTTGTTAGTTTAGTTTGATTTTGTTAGTTGATAGAGAATTTATTGGTGTTAAAGGTTGTTGTTTTGTATTTTTGATATATGTTATTTTTTCTAGTATAATAAGAGTTTTGGTATATTTAATTATTGTGTTGGTTTGTTTGTGTAGGTAAATTGGTTGATGATGTTGATAGAAAGAGTTTGGTTAGATTGATTTTTGGGTTTTTACTTTTGTTGAAGGAATGTTTGGGTTAAAAGCACTAATTTGTGAGTTAAAAGTTTTAATGTTTTGAATGATAATTATTTATTTCAATTAACATAATTAATGTTTGCTTTACAAGTATTAACTTATGCGTTAATAGTGTTAATTATTTAGTTAGAATTATTAATTTGGATTAGGAATATTAATTTTTGAGTTAAAATTAATAATATTGGCGTTAATAATATTTGGATTAGTAATAATTATTGGGTTGTCATTTCTATCGATAAACAAATTAAACTAGTTCATTATTTACGAAAATATGCTAAATTTGTTAAATTGTTATATTTGATTGATAGCTTTTGGTTGTGGATTTATTTTATTTGTTTTAATTTTGTTTTAAGTTGTGTGTCACTTGATTTATTCAATTTTGTGCAAACTAAATAAACTATATATTGTCTAATGATGATGTTACAGAATATGGACATGCATCAATTTCGTAGTTGGATGTATAATAGGCTTATGCCGGGTTGGAAGGGTTATACTAATGAATTTTTGAATGGAGTAGAAGAATTTGTTGCTTTTGCATGCCAACAAGCGCATTTGGCAAAGGGGAAAATTAGATGCCCTTGTTCTAAGTGTAGGAACATGAACTATATTATGCCTGATGAAGTTAGAGTTCATCTTTATAAAAAAGGGTTTGTTCCTGATTATCGGTATTGGATATGTCACGGAGAAACCGATCCCACTTTGCATAAAATATTTACCCAGGAAGGTAGTAGCTCGAATATGGCAGAAAGTAGAAATAATGAGCACTTAAATAGGGTGCATGCAATGGTGTATGATGGTGTTGGTCCTGATTTTGGAATATATAATAATGAAGAGGTAGATGAGGCTCCAAATGCAGATGCAAAAAAATTTTATGATTTGTTGAATGCAGCACAGAAGTCGTTGTGGTCAGGTTGTGTTAGTCACACTGAATTGTCAATTGCTGTTAGATTACTGGCGATCAAGTCAGAAGGAAATATTTCTCAATGTTCTTTCAATCAAACAGTTGAACTAATGTGGGAAACACTCCCGGCAGATAATCTTGTCCCTAAAGATTATTACAGGGCAAAGAAATTGGTTTCTAAACTTGGTCTTACTGCCAAAAAGATTGATTATTATATGAATGGTTGTATGTTGTTTTACACTGAAAAGATAAAAGTTTTAAAAGAGTGCATATTTTGTGGTTTAGCAAGATATAAATTAAAGAAGGTTGGTAATGAGAGATACAAAGAGGTATCCGTGAAGAGAATGCATTATTTACCTTTCATTCCTAGACTCAAGAGATTGTATGCGTCGATGAGTTCTGCTCCACATATGAGATGGCACTATGAAAATAGGTGAGAACATGGTGTTTTGTGCCACCCATCGGATGGAGAAGCTTGGAAACACTTTGATAATACTTATCTAGATTTTGCTGCTGAGCCACGAAATATTAGATTAGGCTTATGTGCTGATGGTTTTACACCATATAGCCAATCTACAACGCCTTATTCTTGCTAGCCAATTATCGTTACTCCTTACAACTTTCCACCTGAATTATGCATGACCACTCCCTATATGTTTTTATCCATGATAATTCCTAGTCCATGTAATCCAAAAGGCAAAATAGATGTGTATTTGCAGCCTTTGATGGATGAGTTGAAGTTGTTGTGGAATGAAGGTGTCCTTACATTTGATATTTCGAAAAAAATAGAATTTTATAATAAGAGCTGCATTAATGTGGACTATCAATGACTTTCCTGCATATGCAATGTTGTCCGGTTGGAGCACAGCAGGGAGGTTGGTGTGTCCATATTGCATGAGTCAATCGAAGGCTTTCAATTTGAAATATGGTAGCAAATGTTCATGGTTTGACTCACATCGTCAATTCTTACCTTTAGATCATCCATATCGAAGGAATAAAGATGCATTTTTAAAAAATCAAGTTGAGAAATCTCAACCTCCAGTTAGATTGTCTAGGGATGATATATGGGAAGAAGTTTCTAATCTTCCAAAAATCACAGAGGTTGGATTCTATTTATGTCCTGGGTTTGGTGATTACCATAATTGGATAAAACAAAGCATATTTTGGGAATTACCATATTGGAAAACCAATTTGATAAGACATAATCTTGATGTAATGCACATTGAGAAAAATGTTTTTGATAATGTCTTCAATACGGTAGTGGACATCAAGGATAAAACAAAGGACAATGTTAAAGCAAGAATGGACTTGAAAGAGTATTGTCGGCGAAAGGATTTAAAATTGCATCAATTGGCTAGTGGAAGATATCTCAAGCCAAAGGCAAAGTTCACTTTTTCTATGGACCAGAGAAAGGCAGTTTGTAAATGGGTTATTGAACTAAAAATGCCAGATGGATATGCTTCTAAATTGCATAGATGTGTGAACATAAGGGATGGGAAGCTGTTTGGGATGAAATCTCATGATTGTCATGTGTTTATGGAGCATTTGCTACTAATTGCATTTGCAATATTTGCAGATCAAGTGTGGAAGCCAATATCTGAGTTAAGCAAATTCTTCAAAGATTTATGTTCAACAATATTGTGAGTGGATGATTTGCTAATGATGGAGCAGAATATTGTCATCACAACCTGCAAATTGGAGCGGATTTTTCCATCGAGATTTTTTAACTCAATGGAGCATTTACCTGTTCATTTGCTGTATGAGGCAAGAGTTAGAGGTCCTGTTCAGTATCAATGGATGTATCCATTTGAAAGGTACCAAAAAATTTTTATGGCCATAATTTGAATGATTTTGATATACGGGTATTTATAGCAAATTTGAGGATAATTTAAATGTTATTATTCCTTGTTTATAGATGGGTGATAAGCTTATACTAGAAACCAACATTGATGACTAAAGACTAAACAATTTTTATCATCAATGTTTGACGTGAAAGATTTGGGAGAAGCTAATTTAACTTTGAGAATTAAGTTAACAAAATCAACTGTTAGTTTTAGAAAATCTGAAAAACATTTTATTGAGAAAATATAATTTCTATGATTCTAAACTTGTGAGTATACCCTTTATGATGGTAGTCTACACTAGAAAAAATGTGGTAATGTTGTAGCCCAAACTCAATACCAAAATAATTGGTAGAGCTTATGTACTTAGTGAATTAATCAAGACTTGATATAGTTTGTGTTGTAAATAGATTGAGTAGATATACACATAATCCTAATAAGATTGGATTGCTATGTGTAGAGTGAAGGTACTATAGATCTCAATCTATGTTATGGAGGATATTCAAATTTACTTAAAAGATACTATGATTCTAACTGAGTCTCTAATTCAAATGAGACTAAATCCACAAATGGATTTATTTTTATCCTCGGTGGCAATGTTGTTGCTTTGAAGTCATCTAAGGTATAGCCAAACCTACTATAGAAGTCAAGCTTGTGGCTTTCGATTTGGTAAAATCTATGGTTGATGGCTAAGAAATTTCTTAACATATAGTCCTTTGTGGTGAAAAAAAAACCTATGTCTTTCATGTCTAAACATTATGATTGTCAAGCAACAATAGTGAGAGTAAATAATAAAGTTTACAATGAAAAACATGGACATATAGATATATGTCATAATATTATGAAGTTGTTGTGAAATGAAGGGATTATTCCCTAAAATTATGTGAAGTCAATGGTAAATTTAGCGGATCCTTTGATAATCCAACTAAGCAAGAAGCTAGTGAACAACACAGTGAGGGAGATGAGGTTGATGCCTAATACAAATATTGAGAATAATAGTAACCCAACCTAAATTTGAGAATTTTTCAAAGATTAAGTTCATATGCATGTTAATTATTTAAGGCATTATTCAATATTTTATTGAAGTCCATCCCTATAATATAGGATAGTGTATGATTACAATGTTAAACGGTGAGTTTATACTCTATGTAAAATCACTTATTTCTTTTTTCTGAGTAATCAAATTGAAGTATCTAATGGTTTCATATATTTGTTTTAATTAGTACACAGATTTTTTACAATTTCAAATACTAATAACGCTATCGTAAATTGATCACTCAATTTTCCTTTTAGTTTTACTGGAACATATATCAATTGTTTGCGAAGTTAAATAGAGATACAGTTGTGTGTGAGAGAGAGAGAGAGAGAGAGAGAGGTTCTGACAGAAGAATATGGGAGAGAAAGTGCCACTGTGAAAAGTGTGGATGAGAAGAGAGAAATTAACTACGTAGTCAGAAAGTCTTATGTATTTTGTATTTCGGGTTAATTATATAAGTATAATTTATATGAGATTGTGTGTTAGTAGATTCTATATAAAATACATTTATATGATTAGTGCCCTAATACGATACTGAAGGCTTCTCAGATCATGTAAGTATCTCTTGTGAGAAAAAGACAAAGAAGAAAGAAGAAAGAATACAGAGAGAGTGATGTCAGAAGAAATATTAAATAATAAAATGACCGGTATTACTTCTAATATCCAGTAGTCTTAAACGGTGTGTGGTACGCCAAAGTGCACCATAGACACCGCCCAATGAAATGCGTGTGACATTCCAAGGCATTATTTGTCACATGTATCAGCTTATAGTGATGAAATTGAATTGAAAACAATTTTTCGTCTTTTGAGATGCATTTCAGTTCTAGCAATTGTGCTAATTGTGATAATTGACAAGATTAGATTACATATGCTTTGTATTGGAAATTAGGAATTTGTTTTTTGATAGACGTTGAAAGTAGTTAATTGAAACTTCATTTTTGTGCTCATTTATATACTCTCTAATATCTATCAGATGCAACGGTATCTCTTTTACTATGCATTTTTACAGGGATATTCTTTCAGTTCAAAAATGGACAGTATTACATATACAGGCCTTGAACTTATATGGCTTTTATCATATTCTAATTCACAATATTAACCAAAAAAAAATTTTGATTCATAATTATCTATTTATTTTCTTTCTCTGTATCATATATTTTCAGTATGTTAGATACTACACCAAAAAATTATGTATATATAGTACCATTTTTGCAGTTTAATTTGTTTCTAAAGTAATTGTCAATATATTAATATTTGAATTCAAAAAATATTAAGATTAATCCATCTTTTTTTTTCCTCATGCATTTTAATTGTTTGTATGGTGAAAAATATAGCAATAAACTTCCAAAAAAATCGCAGCATGAAAATAAGTAATCATCACAAAATATATAGAAGTAAACAAGGTTTAGCACTTGCCTAAAATTTTTGATGTCATGAGTTAGAATAATTTGTTGGACTATAACCACTGCTAAAATGGAAACCTATGGACTGGATGAAATTGTTTTGGACTCGTATTTACCGAAAGATAGATGATGGTTTTTAAATTTTGTAAATCGATGAAATTGATTACTGGCATTTTCTCTGAAAAAGGAAGAAATTGGTCATTTACTTAGTCATTGTACTCCTACTAGCGGTTGTTCATTTTATTCCATAACCTCCTTATAGATTTGCGATTATTCTTTTCTTTTTTCGTATATTAGCAGTAATGAGATTTAAATTTAAGATCTCATACAAATTATTCAAAACTCTCATTACTAAGCCAATTCTAATGGCTTACAGATTTGGGATTATATGTCTATGGTTACACTATTTTAAATTAATTTTTATTTATTTTTTAAAAATATTCTTCATTTTTTTGGTAACTAGAGGTTTTAAATTTTTTTACTACAATAATTATTTAAATAATATAGCATTGATTATTTTAAAAAGAAAAGGTAAAAAAATAAAAGAACTTGATGCTTTAAATTGGTTAGATTAAACTACTAATTTGATTCTTCAAAATACATGTAATATTAATTTAGTCTTCTAAATATTTAAGTTATCAAATAAGTCCTTAAAAAATAAGTGATATCAAGTTAGATGGAGATTTGCTAGTGGCAGCAATGGCTTCTAGACTCAAAGCCAATCCTTGGAAGAAGGTTTCATTTCCAAAGAAGAAGGATAGGAAGTCTGTCAAGAGAAGGGCACCCAAGACCAAGGTTAGCAATGGTGGAGATGGCCATCGGTTGATGGATTCTCCGGCTGATGACAAATTAATGGACAACAGTAGTGAGTTTAATGAGAAGGATCTTCTTAATGAAGCCAAGAAGACTTGGCCTCTAGGTAAACAACTTGGGTTATTTGCTGAGGATGAGGATGCAGTAATTGCTGCTCTTGCGGGTGGCTTTGATGTTGATAAAAGCAAGCCCATGCAGCATTAAAGGAAGAAGCACAAAGGGAAAAAGAGGAAAGAGTAGAAGAATCCCTTCTATGGTCTTCCCTTGATTTTTTGTGTGTGTAGTTGTTTAAGATCGATTCTATATCAAGCTTGTGAGGCTTTTTCTGAATGAGTGTGGGTGGGCATGTGTTCAGTTGGTTTTCTTTGAGATCTTGGGGTTTGTTTTTTCGCTAGCTTGGTTAGAGTTGTTTGAGTCTTGGTGTTTGTGTCTATAAGCCTGTTTTAGGCACTTGAGCAAATTAATAGGCAGATATTAAAACAAAAGAAATGAATGTCATATTCCAGTGCATGGTTTGTCCCTTGTCTCAGCTTACAGTGATAAAATTGAATTGAAGACCTTTCTTTTAAAGATACATTTGAGGTCTAGCAATAGTGGTAATTCTCACTAACAAGATTCATGTATTTTAATGGAAATTTGGAATTTGTTTTTTGATACACGTTGGAATTCTGAATTGAAGGTTCATATTTGTCCACATTCACTACTAAAATAGAAAGTAATTTTTTTTTTCGTTACTGAAGAGAAAGGTTTTATCGCCATTGTTTATGTTCCTCACTTCTCACCTTCTTACATATAGGCTTTGAACTTATTGTACGGCCTTTATCATATTATTAACCAAAACAAATTTTCATTCATAATTATTCATTTATTTTCTCTCTATCATATATTTTCATTGTGTAAGAAGTTACTCCAAAAATTATGAGTATTCCGTATCAATTTTTCAATTTAGTTTTTTTTTTTTATGTAATTGTCAAGTTATTATTATCTAAATTTGAAAAAATTTAAGATTAGTCTATCTTTTTTCCTCACACTTTTTTAATTGTTTGTATGGTGGAAAAAGAAAAAAAACAAACAAACCACAACATGAAAATAGAGGTGGAAGTAGGTTAGGCTTGACTTCAATTTTAATAGGTTTGACCTGCATTTCAAATATGCGACTTGAGTCTGAGCCTATTACCTGATATAGACCTTTTTAAGTCCTAGTCTGACTCTTTTAAAAATTTGGTCTAGTCTAAAAGCCTATTTAGAGGTTTACTTGATAATAAAACTTTAAAATAGACAAAAAGTATTCTCTTAAATAGGTCAAAAATATGTTGTTAATCAGACCAAAAAGTTTCCTAAATATATCAAAAAGTCTATTTCTAAATAGACTAACAAGCTTCTAATATTATTAGGTTTTTAGAATAATAATATAATTTAATTTACATGATTTACATAACAATAATAATAATATAATATAAATAGAGTAACCTGAAAGGCTCAATAGGTTTTTTGCGTAGTTTGTAACTTAGTCTTTTTTGTTAAAAAAACTTTTTAAAAAGTCTTGACCTAACTTATTTACTAAATAGACTAGGTCAACATAGATTTAATATAGGTTATGCCGAAAGCCCTCGAAAAACTGCTTGATCTATTTTCACCCTTACATAAAAGACGAGTTTTGCTATACTCTGGCTTTAAAATGGTGCATAATACACCTGGTGATCTAATGGTGAAGATTGTTGATCTATCAATATTCCAATTAGTTATGATACACTACAGAATACCGCCATCCATCTCTCTTTGAGTTTAGGAACTTTAGGGGGCTACTACAGTGTATTACTATAATTTAGATACATGATACTCCATCAACTTAGATTTAAGACACCTACAAGGTGCATCATGCACCATCTTTAATAGGGTGCATAAGAGATGGAACCGACATAAAAATAGTTTTTTTTATCTCAATAGAACTATCGATATCTATGTCCTCTTACCAAAAACTTAATTAATCCAACCTGACCTGACTAAAATTTTCGAAGAGAATAGAGGTCTCCCAACAAAGATTTTCTTCACTCCGAGACTTACATAAAAAAAAAAAAAGTTAATCATCGCAAATTGGGTACAAATAAACAAGGTTTAGCATTTGCCCACAATTTTTGGGGGTGCCGCGCGCGAGTTAGAATAATTTATTAGACTATAGTTGTATCAAATTGTGATCGTGCTTATGAAATTACTTACTAATATGCCTTCTCACATTCTGACCCAGACAACTAAGGTATGATATCCTCAGTTTGGTTTTTATCTTTCGGCTCTCTATGTCTTTCCCCTCCCATCATTCTACGCCCCATTTAGAGTGACTCTAATTTTGGAAGGGATGATGAAATTTAGGAAGAATTAGGCCAAGTGATGCCCCTCATTTTTCAATCAATTAATTAATGGTGATTACTTCAGTGCATCTAACTACTGGATAGTACCAAAGCATACCGCAACATGACACTTTCTTACTGGGTACTGTTATTACATCAGCATCCAGTTAATATCCAATCAGAATATAGTCAATATATTTACAATATTGGATCCACTAATTTTTTATTTATAATATTACTCAAAAATTATTTGACAAATAAAAAGCATTAATCAAATTATCAATTTATCGCAAATTTTCAAATTACATAACTTACGATTCGTTTAAAAATTTACTACCTTAATAAAATTCCCAATTTAACCCTTGGATTTGTGATAAACAATTATGAATATAATCAGGATAAATTGAAATTGCTAAAGCAAAATTCTTGTGACTTGGTGATTGACCTGAGCCTGCCTCCTATTCCGTTGAAGAACTCTTCATGTGTGCATCCCTTGTTCCTTCATGCTCATGTGTGCAAAATTCATGCTTATGCATTTCCAGATTATATTTGTAATTGTTTATCACAAATCCAAGGGATTGAATTACAAATTTTATCAAGTTTGTATATTTTTAAAACAATCTTAGGTTATGTAATTTGAAAATTTGGGATAAATTGATAATTTGATTAACTATTTGTATTTACTAAATAATCTTTGAGCGATATTATAAATAAAAAAAGTTAGTAGATCCAATAGTAAAAATTTTGACTAGATGCTAACTAGATATTGACTAGATGCTAATGTAATAATAATATCCAATAAAGTGTCACGTCATGGTGTATTTTGGAACTATCCAGTTATTGGATGCACCGAAATAATGACCTTAATTAATGACATATTGCCAAGTCATTGTGGTTTATTTAATGTTATGATTAATTAACTATCAGTAACTAGGAGTGGATCTTCTACAGCCTTAACTGTAAGAGAAAATTATGATACAAAAGGAAAAACATAACTCAACAAATTTTAATGGTGAAATTAAGAACTATACTCTCGACAGATTTTTTAAAAGTACAGAACATCTTGACCCATTAACTTAGCTCTCATTGTAAACCCTTTTTTGACGGGGATATAAATATGTATATAATTTTGAGAAAGCAAATAGAAAGTTACAAACTAAACCACACATAAAAACAGAAGAAAGTTACAAAATATAGAGACTAATGCTTATAGTTAATTTATAGGCACGAAAGATGTATAAAAAATTATAACTAGAAGTTATTCATTTTTTCTTCATCTTTTATGTTGCTGCTGCAGATTCCTAGATTTCCTACTGTGGCTATTCCTAGATTTCGTACAATAAAGTGTTTTGTCGAAAGATAATTTTTTAAAACTGTATAACCACACCTTTTGGATTAATTATCTTATCAAAATTTTTCGTTATTAAATGTAGAACTGTACGGTGACAATTCCGTCAAACACCCAGTTAAAAATCTTATCAGCAATGTTACATTCATTCTTAAGAATTCAAAATTAACCTCGTTACTCTAGTATTATACCATAGTGGTGGTAATTCTTACTTCTTCAAAGAAGAAAAGCATTTCCTCCGAAACACAGCTAGAGTTTTCGAAGTTAGGAGAAGTTTAAAATGTTCATTCAATAAAAATAAATATTTAATATTTATCTAATTTTTAATTATTAATTAAATTAAAAAATAAATTTAATGATTGATATTATATAGAAATTAATTATAATGCTTTACATAATATTTAGAGTATCATTGCTCTTTTAATATCAATTACTAGATTTAATTTTTAATTTGATCATTAATTAAAAATAAAATAAATATTGAATATTCATTTTTTATCGTGTGAATATTTAAAACTTCTCAAAAAATAAGAGGTTAATCGTCAAATTATAAAGCAGACCAATTTCTTCGAAAGAAGTCGTGTGTAGCGAGAAACAGAAGTCAATAAACGACGGGGCTGTGTGTCTCTCTCTCTTTTTCATCTGTGCAACTTTTAGGAGATAAAATTAAAATACGTTTAAAACGCGCGTTTAATACTTCTGTCTTTTCTTATTGCATATCTTTCTTGAAAAATTCTAGTACAGACACAAATCTAACGCATAGCTTATATGAATATAAGAAAGCACTCGTTCTCATCTAATAAGAAGGCGAGCAAATTGAGAGAGATTAAGGAAGAAGCAAAGCCAGAACCAGACATGCCTCTCATCAATTCCACTCATTTCACTTCAATGAGGTCAGTATAATTATTGCCACTTACATTTACGTATGTATATATATCCATAGATATGTTCATGCTCTTCACTATGAACCTTGTTTGAAGCTGCTTCTTGTGACCAGTTCATCATGTTCTTCTTTTACATGCTTCACTCACACACTGCTCTGTTTCACTCTTTTTGCTGTCATAGACATTGTTGGTATCTGAGATTTTGGTCAGATTCAGAATTCGGCTGCATGCATAGCTAGGAAAACTACTTAACTACATAATTCTATTAAGTCTAACCGTTTTTCTTTTTCTTAATGAGTGTGCTTAGGGACCAAGTGCAAGCTCTATTCAAGGAATTGGCAGAGATTCTTGACAAATCCCCATCACTGTTCATTGCCGTGATCGCAGCAACGAACTCTGACAAAGGAAAGTCATTGTTCATGGAACACCAGAAGCTGATGGTGTCACTGTTATTGATCATTCTCTTTTATTCATTCTTGGTGGTCACTGGGACAATAGTTCAGCACTATAACAGAAGCCTTCTTCCAATCATAACCTGTGTCATGCTTGTGCTGGGATGTGCTGTTTCAGTTATGGCTTTGAGCATCATCTCAACCACCATTGCTTGGATCACTTTGGCCTTGTGGGTTGGGATGCTTGCATTTGCATATGCATATGGCTATGCTGTTCCTCGAAGGATCAAGAATTGGATTGTGGGTCACATCACAGGGTGCTCAGAGTTGTTCCCTCACTAGAGAAAGCTGAGACTGCTATGAATTATGTTCTGTTCACACTGTGTCAGAGTTTCTAAATTCTGCTGTTCGTTGTGGCTGTTTTGCTTGTATTTATGTTGATTTGAGAGTTTGGATTGTGGACAAATCTGTGGTTGGCTTGATGAAAACATCCCATTCCTTTTTAGCTTAATAGAGTGAAAAATAACAAATAATATTCTTCCATCATTTTTTTTCCCATTTCCTTGTATTCTGAAGTTGATAGTTTAATGATGAAAGTTAATTTGATCTACTATTAAGCCATAAAATTACTGTTAAAAAATCAATCTAACCATCCTCATAATTAATTAATAAGGATAGAAATTTTTTTAGAAAAGAGAAAAAAAATAGAATTTGATGCACACAAGTTTAAACTTATATTTTGTCTTTTTAATCTTTTATTTTCTCTTTTTTTATTATATCAGGTGGTGGATGGGCTAATTTTTGCAAATTTCAACTAATCTATATTTTTTGAATTCGGAATATATATTACCTATTAAAACTTGTTGTTACTGTAAGCTTATTCATGTATCACCTTGATATCAAAAACTAAACTAACTCATTGGTAATAATTAGCACTATATGTCATATTTTCAGCTTTAATTTTGAATTAACTGCGTTTAGTTTGCCATACTAACGGGCAGATACCCGGCCAAAAATTTACTACGAGGGAGGCCAAATTAAAGTCCTGCAGCCAGATATATGATACATGCTTCTTGCAACAAATAAATCTGGGCCCACAATTGATCTAATGAGACACCTTTGGAATTTCTCTTATTGCTTAACTTGACATCTGTCTGCCTCACAGTCTCGGTTCTCAGGCGAATAATACGTTTATTATCATTTTTTTTATTAATACGTTTGGTTTAAAACTGGAAGTGGGGCCCCCTCTTTTTATTAACGAAAATGTATTCTTTTGCTTCGAAAGGATATGCGTCAATGCTACTTTGACCAAGAAGGATCCTCACATTGTGTCGCTTCTCCTGAAGTTCTTATAGGCGTATTTTAGGGTCGTTTTATGTTGGACCCTGTGGTCAAAGGTTTTCTGGTGAACCCTGTGACTTTGCCCAAGATAACAAGCTTCTGACCTGTGACTCTCATCATACTCTTCTCACTGAAGCCGTCTTCTATCCATTCTGTTATATCATTGCAAATAAAAATAGAAAGAAATTTTGAAAAGAATGTGATTCTATTTCTACGAAGCATGAACACAAGGCCTCAGTTGGTAGACTCATCTGACCTTTTTCAATAGGCACTGCACAAAAGCTTCAAATTAGTGGTTGAATTGGTTTCAGTACTATCCATACATCATGAAAAATTTTTAGCCATTTATCATGTTTGTTTCGATGAATCCGTGTGTAGTATTTTCTGTCTATTCATATTTTCTCCACTTGATAAAAGTAAAATTATGTAAAAATGAAACTATTATCATATCATAAATGACCTTTGTATTTGTGTTCTTAAAAGTAGATATAATTGTGGCTGATATAACTCTCAAAATAATTTTCTCACACTCACACACACAGACATGTAGAGGAAGAGGAGATTTTATTCACAAAAACACATTTCATTGTTCATAATACACACACATACATTCACATTACATGGTCTTGCCTATTTATAGGAAATCATAACTAATAAAATAATATTAAACATTGCTTAATGTTTAAGAAGGCAATTTTGACTAATCTTAACTATTTAACTATTCAAAATGGCAAAACATCTTGAACTTCTCCTGCAGCTTATTCTTGCACATAAGACTCTTCCTTTTACTATTCAAAGTGTGCAATTCTCTTGATCCTTCCAACACTTATCTTCAGCGGCAACATGTGGAGGTGGAGGCCTCATGAATCTTCTAATGATAATAGATAGATAACTATGCTTATGTGTATTAGGATAAGCTTTGGTTTACTTAGACTAACATTGCCTCCCTTAAACCAAGCTTGTAGAATTAATCATTCCAAGCATCTTCTTTAACTTGTAAAATATCTCAACCTTCAATGGCTTTGTAAAAATATCTGCTATTTATTCTTCAGTAGGACAGTAATCAATCAACACTTCCTTTTCGTTCACCAATTCCCGAATTTTGTGGAATCGGATGTCTATGTGCTTGGACCTCCCACGAAACACTGGATTTTTGCAAAGTGCAATAGCTGACTTATTATCACAATATATTGTTGTTGGAGTATTCTGCTTCTGGGTCAATGCTTCGAGAATTCTCCTTAACCACACTGCCTATGTAGCACAACTTGCAGCTGCTATATATTCTGCTTCTGCTGTAGAAAGTGCAACAATTGGCTGTTTCTTTGACAACCATAATATTGCGCTTGATCTAATATGAAAACATACCCTGAAGTACTCTTTCTTGTTTCTACATCACCAGCCCAATCACTATGGGGATATCCAATAAGCTTCACATCGTCAGTATTTTCATAGAAAATTCTATCATTTAGAGTACCTTTAATATATCGAAGAATTCTTTTTGCTGCTTGTAAATGACAGGCACGTAGCTCTTCCATGAATCGACTAAGTAAACTGACTCCAAATACAATATCTGGCCTGGTTGCAGTCAAACATCTCAGACTTCCTATCAAACTCTTATAATAAGTGGGATCTATAGCTCTTCCTTTATTTTCTCTTATCAGCTTCAACTTTTCTTCAACCAAAGTAGACATTGGCTTTGAATTCTCCATCTAAAATCTCTTCAAAATATCACTAGCATATTTCTTTTGAGAAATAAAAATTCTATCATTTTTCTGAGCAACTTCGATGCCAAGAAAATAAGACATCAAGCCCATGTCAGTCATTTCAAAATATTTCACCATAGCTTCCCTGAATTCTGCAATCATCTTCAAATTATTGCTAGTGAAAATCAAATCATCAGCATAAAGGCACACGATCAAAATATCACTAGGCTCAACGAACTTAATATATAGAGCATGCTCATATGGACATCTCTGGAAACCTTTCTCAATAAAATAGGAGTCAATTTTTCTGTACCATGCTCTTGGTGCTTGTTTTAAGCCATATAGTGCTTTCTTCAATCTATAAACTTTATCCTCTACTCCAGGGATCACATAACCTGCAGGCTGCTCAACATATACTTCTTCCTCTAGATTACCATTCAAAAATGCTGACTTAACATCCATTTGATATATCTCCCACTTATTTTGAGCAGAAAGAGAAATAATCATACAGATTGTGTCTAATCTAGCGACGGGTGCAAATACTTCAAAATAATCAATACCTGGCTTTTGCTTGTACCCCTTTGCAACTAATCTGGCTTTAAAATTATCAATCTCACCAATAGGCTTATATTTGGTCTTATAAATCCATTTAACTCCAATCAGCTTCTTATCGGCAGGCAAATCAATTAGCTCCCATGTATCGTTCTTCTCAATTGCGTGAATTTCTTCATCCATGGCTTTCCTCCAATTTTCATCACTAGATGCTTCTTTAAAATTCACTGGTTCACAATCTGCAAATAAAGCAAAGTTGATAATCTCTTCATCAGAGAGATCATTATCATTGCTTACAACATAATCTTCCAATCTAGCTGGTCGTCTACAATTTCTCTGAGGTCTTCTGGATGTTTCTGGTTGAATTGATGTGCCTGCTTGTCCATCTTTCTCTTTATAATTATCTGGTATCACTATTGACTGCTTGTCAGCTTTGGAGGACCAATCCCATATTCCTTCTTCATCAAACGTCATGTCTCTGCTAATGATCACTTTCTTTGTTTATGGATTATATAACTTGTATGCCTTTGAATTTGTGCTGTAACCCATAAAAATACATTTTTCGGCTTTATTATCTAATTTCTTCCTTAGTTGATCTGGAACATGGGCATAAGCAATACACCTAAAAACTCTGAAATGGCGAATTGATGGTTTCCTTCCACTCCAAGTTTCTTCGAGAGTCTTATCACGAACACTTCTTGTTGGACACCTGTTCAAAATATAAACTGCAGTAGCAACTGCTTCTGCCCAAAATTCTTTTGGCAGTTGTTTAAACTTTAGCATGCATCTGACCATATCCATGATAGTTTTGTTCTTTCTTTCAGCTACTCCATTCTGCTGAGGAGTATATCTAGTTGTCAGTTGATGTTGAATTCCATGCTGCTTGAAGAAATCTGCACAAGCAAGATATTCTTGCCCTCTGTCTATTCTCAGAATCTTTATTCTACAACCACTTTGTTTCTCCACAAACGTCTTGAATGCTTTGAAGACATCACCGACTTCTGATTTCTGCTTTAGAAAATACACCCAAGTTCTTATGCTAAAGTCATCAATAAATGTAATAAAATACTTGCTACCACCATTAGATGGCACTTCAACAGTGCACAAATCTGAGTGCACGATCTCTAACAACTTTCTTGCTCTCCATGATTTTCCAACAGGAAATGTTTCTCTGTGCTTCTTTCCTAATTGACAAGTCTCACATACACAATTAGGAATATGAACAATCGGCAAACCAGAGACAAGTTATTTGCTTGATAAATAATTCAACCCAGAAAAGTGAAAATGCCCAAAACGCATATGCCACAGCCAATTATCATCAGGTATCACAGAACTCAAGAAAGAAAACTTATCATGTTGAATTTTTAGTGGGAAAAGACGGCTTGGAGTCATTTTCACCTTAGCAATGAATCTGCCATTCTTGTCATACATGGTGTAGTATCCTTGATGAATCTGCATGTCATATCCTTTATCTGACAACTGTCCCATACTTAACAAATTGTGATGAAGGCCAGGAGCATAAAATACATCAGAAATAGAGTTGTGAGAGCCATTTTTCAATCTAATTGATATCTGACATTTTCCGAAAATAGGAATATCTGTATTGTTGCCAAATCTTATTGATGATGATTTTATTGATTCATCTAGTGAGGAAAATAATTCTTTTCTACCACACATATGATTGCTACAACCAGTGTCCAAATACCATGTATTTTCATATCCAAAACATGAATTACTTGTCAAAAACAAACTTTGATTAGAATTCTCACCAATATTTTGATATTGGTTGTTGGCAACATCTACTTGAGAGTTGAAGTTATTCTAGTTCATGGATTTAAATGTACAATATGCAGCTTTGTGTCCATACTTGCCACAGTGAAAGCAATTGAAGTTGGTTCTTTCTTGGTTGTAGTTGCCTCTTCCTCTTCCTCGACTTTGTGGTATGAATTTATTGTCTCTTCTTTGATTAAAATTATCACCGCGACCTCTTCCTCTGAAACTTCCTCTACCTCTTCCTCGATTGTTGTTGCCACGACCTCTTCTTTGTCGATCATTGCTTGATTCAGCATCATTAGTTAAATTCACCCGGCTCTTCAAGGCTTCTTCTGTTGGTTTTTCTATTTTCTCTAAAATTCTGCTAATGTGACTTTCTATGTTTTCCTGCAACTCTGCAATTGTCATCGTATCTATATCGTGGGACTCTAAGATTGTAGTCACCACATGATTATACTTTATTGGCATGGTACGGAGAATTTTCTCCACTACCTTGCTATTTGAAATCTCTTCTCTATAGACTCTCATCTTATTAACAAGAGTAGTAACATGAGAAAAATATTGCTCAACAGTTTTTGAGCTAAACATCTCATACCTTTCATATTCTTTACGTAAAGATTGCAGTTTTGATTTCTGAGCCTTTCAACACCTTTGTAAGATAGCTTCAAAATGCTCCATGCTTCTTTAGCAGTTTTGACATTAGCAATTTTGCCAAACACTGAATAATCTACACCTTGGTGAATTTAAGATAGCGCCAATTGATCTCGTCTTTGAGCGGCAGCATCAGCTCTTTCTTGTACACCTGGATCAACAAGACTCCAAATATTGTGAGCCTTCAAGTGGGTAGACATCAAAATCTCCTAATAGTTGTAATCTAATTTTTCGTCTAACTTGGGACCTGACCAGACAATATTGAAATTGTTTGCCATGATAACTCTCTAAAAATATGAGAACTCTCTCATTTCTCACAGACTTTCTAAAATAAATTGGCACTAAATAAACCGGGCTCTGATACCAATTGTTGATATCACTGATATCACAAACCCACAATATAACTCTCAAAATAATTTTCTCACACTCATACACACAGATAGGTAGAGGAAGAGGAGATTTTATTCACAAAAACACACTTCATTGTTCATAATCACACACACATACATTCACATTACATGGTCTTGCCTATTTACAGGAAATCATAACTAATAAAATAATATTAAACGTTGCTTAATGTTTAAGAAGGTGTAGTGGCAGTGCATTTTAACTTGAGCCATCAATTTTGACTAATCTTAACTATTTGACTATTCAAAATGGCAAAACATCTTGAACTTCTCCTGCAGCTTATCCTTGCACGTAAGACTCTTCCTTTTACTATTCAAAGTGTGCAATTCTCTTGATCCTTCCGACACTTATCTTCAGCGGCAACATGTGGAGGTGGTGGCCTCATGAATCTTCTAATGATAATAGATAGATAACTATGCTTATGTGTATTAGGATAAGCTTTGGTTTACTTAGACTAACAGTGGCATTGAATTAATTCCTAAAGTACATTTTAAGATTGTGAACCTAATTTTTCCCTAACTTAAGGGGGGAGGGATTCCCAAGAACTTATAAAGGTTATATTAGGTATCTCTTTAAGCAATATAGAACTTAAACAATTTGACCTTAATGCTCTAATCATTATTAAAACTTAGAGTTCTATTAGAGATGGTAAAATGGGTCGAACTCGCCAAATCAACTTGCATAACTCGCGTTTTTTTGGCGAGGTAGGTTGATATTTCCAACCCGCATAACCCATGGATTGAAGCAAGACAGGCTGGGGCAGGTTTGACCCGTGGGTCATCATCTTTTTTTTTTTCTTCTTTCACTTTTTTAGGCCACAAAATAAACTTAATATTTGGGCCCTCACATGCCATTGCCCCCAGCCCTCTAGTACTGTGTCACATACCCCCTTAAAGATGGTAAAGCGGGCTGGCCCGCCCCAACTAGCTAAAAGCCCACCAAAAGAGGGGCAAGGCGGGCCGAATTAGGAAGGCGGGCTCAATATTATAACCCATCCTGTTTAAAGGCAAGTTGGCCTGCCAAAAAAATAAAAAATATAAATAATTTATTTTAATATTTTTTGAGTTAAATTATTTTAAAAATTAGAAAAATATATTGAATGAAAAATCTACTTAAACAAAATAGAACAAAATAATTAAACTACATAATTTGTATCCAAATTTAACTCAAATACAAATATAATAAACTAATTAAGATATATAAATAAGTTTATAAATAATAATTAACTATAAATTTATAATATAAAGTCTATAATATAAAGTTCACAAATTAATAAAAGTATAATAACAACATAATTTATAATAAAAATCTAAAATTTATTTTTAAAAATACTATTGAATCTAAAAAAAAAAGTGACAAGCTTGGCAGGTGCCAACTCACCCAAACATAAAGCCAGTGGGTTAGGCAGTGAAATTTTTATTGGTCAAATATATTAACCCAACCCATTTTTTTTGGCAGGTTTGGTAGGCCAACCTAGCGGGTTGAGTCCGTTTTGTCATCTCTACCCAAAAAAAAAAAAACAATTATGTGAGTGAGATAAACAACATGAGTTACATGAGACAAGCAGTTATAGTGAGACAAACAAAGAACTATTTTACTTATCATGATGTATTCTGTAAGTTTAGTATGATAAAATTTATGGTTAGAGCATGAATGATCGTGATTGGTAAGAAAATGTTAACTTTTGTTTATGCTTATTACTTACTGCAAGTGCATTGTTGTTGACTTTTAAGAACAAATTAAATCAGATTATGAATCATATTATTTGTGTTTGATCAACTATTCATCCTTATAATCCTATAGTTGCCATTGGTTTTGGAACTACAAGGAAAGAAGCTCAAGGTTCATATAATTAATATTGTCAAAAAAGAGGTGTGGATTCCTCTTTCGCGACTCAAAGATTGGTTGATGACTATTTTTGTGTTGGTAAATAACCTTACAGATAAAATGATTTTGAAACGGCAGGAGTCTATTAGTTTTAATTATCCTAAAAAAAAAAGATGGTTGCAGTAGCATTAAAAATTTGTTTATCTTTTTTTGAAAAAAAAATTGAAATGAATTAATTTACATAAAAAAGATGTTTTTCTTTATTTTTTATTTTTTAGTGGGTTGACTTGCACAAAAGCAGGGCGAGTTGGCATATTCAACCCATATTATTATGGTGGGTTGGCCCGTCCCACGCCGCTTAAGGCTTGACATGTGGTGGTGCAAGGTGAGGTGGGATGGCCCATTTGCCATCTCTAAGTTCTAAATGTAGGGCAATGAATTGATGATAGTCGTTCTATTTTGTTTTGGATTGATAACTAGGTTCCTTAAGTAGGTCATCTTAATGGCTATATTATTGTGCCTTCTTTTGAGGAACCTTTGAACTCCAAGGTGTGTCAGTATGTTACTCATATTCAAAACTAATTCAAACCGAATTAAAGTCGAATGTTGATTCAAAAAAATAAAAAATCGATCAAAATCGAAATAAATTGGTTTGAATTGGTTCTTATTATATGAAAACTGAGCAGTTCGATTTGGTTTTCAGTTTCAGTTTTTAAAATCAATTTAAACTAAACTAAATCAATGATATATTGCACATATATAGTTATGTATGTATGTATTTGTGTGTGTGTGTGTGTGTGTGTATCACATATTATTTTAATATTAAAACTAGTCTAATATTTTTGTCACATCATAACTCAATGCTTTAGATTTGTACTTATTTATTAATTATTTTAATTTGCTGTTGTTTTGAGTTTGTATATGACTTTTGTTCAAATCTTTTATTATTTACATAAATGGTTAATATTAGACATTAGTATAACTTTTGACAATTAATTTAGGCGTATGTTTTTATAAAAATATTAATCATTAATTTAATTTAATTAACTCAAAAGCTGTTTTGTATTTTATAGAAATTTTAATAAAAAATCGAGTCAATCGAATTAATTCAAACTAATTTAAATCAATTTGGTTGGCTCAGTTTTTTAAATATACTCAAACTGAATCAAATCAAACCAATATAAACTTTATTATTTGGATTGGTTAAGGTTTTATCTCAAAATCGAATCAAACCAAAGCTTCAGCATTTAGGATTGGGAGCTTTTGCACCTTATTCCCACCCTCTTCCCCAACATTTGCACTTACTTGGGTATGCTCCATCTCATTTCTACTATAGCAGATTTAGACACGATGGCTTGGTTTTCCAGCCAAGAAGGGACATTTAATGATGCTTATCTACCTCTCTATCCTTAGTTAGCATAGCCAACTTTCATATTCCCTCTTTGGACTCATTTGTTGGTGACAAGAGTGGAAAGAATTAAGACCTTCCTTTAGCTAACGGCAAAAAACTCCGTACTCACTAATCAACATAGTTGTTCTCAACTCCTTGCCAATGATGCCTTTTGTACTAGGTGCAACTCAATGGTTCATGAATGCTGTTGCATGCTATTAGGGATCGGCTTGCAATTACTTTTTTGTTTTTGGGTCAAAACCACAGATATCCTCTTACTGGAGGCAATCATGTTCGACCATTTGAGATCCGTAGAGGGCATGACTTTCCCAACACCAGTTACTTCATACCTACAACTTGAACCCGTGATCACTAGTTAAAGGGAAGGAGAATTTGCCACTTCAACCGACCATATTGGAGACTTCTAGTACAATTAGTGAAATCATTTAAATTGCATTTTTTGGTTCACAACAAACCTTTATAAATGCCTTCTTCACAAACTTCATGGAGGTCATGCTCAGAGTAGGAAGGGGAATGTGAATATTTTTTGTTTTGCAATTCACTTTCTATGCAAAGCACTAAATGAAGAGGTTTCCAAATATGTGATTTTTTACTTAGCCAAGCTCTTCAATAGGTTCTTGGGAACCTTCCACAGTTACATCATACCAGTCAGTAAAACACCTCATTGAATCCGTAGTAGACAAAGCAAGGCATCTTCATTTCATTTCCTATACCACAACTCTAAATAGCTATGTCACAACTAATAATGATGGATTTATGCTTCTTTTGAAGATTGCAACTTGTGGTGGTTTGTTTTGCAACACTACGAGTCACTTCCTAGAAGTATTCACCTCCAACTTAGGCTATTGTCCCATTACAATGGCTAAAGTGTAAGGGTGTTTTATTCCTTGAAGCCACCTTGGAACCTTGAGTTTCGTAGAGTTTACATAGAGTTGGAGTCCACCAAAGCTTTGGAGCTCATTTGACCTAAACAAAACTCGCCCTTATACCAATATTATTAGCAAAGTTGGTGATCAACATGGACTAGACAATGTTATATTTTTATTAATTTTATATCTTATTATATATTTCAAAATTAATATTTTTAGTTTGACTCAATCTTTTCATTTTATTGGTGTTTATTGGTTAGTTCCTTATTTAGTTCATTCCTTATTTATTGCTACTGAAGTCTTTACCCAATCAATAGCTTCCTGTGGGGATACTCCTCTTTGTTGCTTAAGTTGTTGAGCTTTATCCCTTAAAATCATCACATGTTCTCTTTGACCAAGTATTCTATAAGTTTATTAACGATAATATTCTTTTCACATAAATGCTAGCTATTGCTAAAGGAAGATAGGAAACAATTTTTTAACAAAATTCATGCGAGTTCAAGTATAGAGTTAGCAAAAGTTGGTTGTTTTATCCAGGAGAGTATTGGTTTTGAAGACCATTTGCACTGAGTAATTAACTTATGGCAACAAAATGCTCTTAAACTCAATGCTTTGGATGTCTATGTGATAATATTGATAAGCAATTTTTTTATTACTTTATTTATTTTTGCCTTTAATTTTGTTCTTATCTTTTATTAATTTTTATTTTCATCTACGTATTATTTGTATTGATCCTCATTAATTTTTTTTCAACAATCTTAATAGTATTTTTCATAAATATTGTAGTTATTGTTAGTTTGATTTTATATATAAATTTAAAATTTTTTGAAGCTATAGAGCTAAAATCACCAAGATTTGTTTGTAATGGAGAAAGAAGATTTTTATGGAATTAGAGTCAAGCCTATCAATTACAAAAAGAACCAAAGGCATTAATTTATGTTATTACGTTATTTCTAAAATCATTAGAAACAATTTCAGTAAACGATAACAAAGATCTTGAGTCATGAAATGTGTGTAGGTGCCTGACTAGGCATGGCTAACACGGGATATTGGTAACAATAATATTATGACAAGACATTATAATTCGATTAAAGACAAATAAATGAAATAATAAGTTATATACTAGTTAAAAACTTGAACAACATGCTTTGCCTTCCTCATATCCCAATCATGCCAACGGCATGTTGCCTCACCTAGCGGCTATCGAGCATGCTATTGATCCCCATCTCTGCTCAGTTTTGCCTTGGTGCCATGGTTGTGCCACCCCGCATTGACCAAAACGAACTTCGAAATGATAGAGCACAACACCCTGTGCTAAGAACTTCAAAGTGGCACCGTCAAAGAAGAGGCTATGTTGGTGTAGAAGGCTCCACAGTGCACCTCAACATTGAGGCAAAGCTTCATTTGTGTGGAGAATGGCGCTAAGAGAGCAAGTAGTGCAACATGCTTTGGAAGAGGGGTGAAATACAAATCTAAATGCAAACCAATGAGAATGAAAGGCATTGAAGCAAAACAAATTAAAGTGGCTAGGGTTCTTTGGGACTTTTGTTTTGCAATACCAATTTTATTTTTGTTTTGATAATTTTTGCATGGAAGAAAGAAGAGGGGATTGAGAACCCACAACAGTGAAATAATTTATTAGCAATTGTGGGAAGGATGATAGTTTAAAAGCCACAATATTAAAAAAGAATTACAATGATTATCACGGTATTATGTCCCTTATCAAATTGACACATTAATTATCATAAAACGATGGTTCTTTTGAGCTACCATATTAAAACTGCAACAGTTTTCTCCGTTTTTTGCAGTGACTTGATTAATAGGTATAGTTTTCAATATCATAATTGATAATGCTATTTCAAATGACCTTGTCATCTCTTACTTAAAAAGTAGAATGGAGAATTAGAATTCACATCCTCTAAAAGACAAACATATACATGTTAAATGTTATATGCATATTTTGAATCTTGTGGTCAAGGATGGATTGAAGGATAGTCATACTTAAATTTGGAAAATTAGGAATGTTGTTGGATATATTCATGCTTTTCTTACTTGCATGGTTAGGTTCAAAACTTGTATCAAGCAAGCTAGAATACAAGATTGTAGTGTACAATTGGATGTTCCTACTACTGGAATTTCATCTATACTATGCTTGATAGTGCATTGAAGTTTCAAGAAAGAGGTTGGATGAGAGAGATGCTAAATTTGTGTGGATTTGCAAGATAGTATCCCAAGGAATGGAGATTGGGATAATACAAAAGTGCTTTTGTCCAATTTCTAAAAACATTTTTGATGTCACTAAAAATGTTTCTAGTTCAACATTTGTGGTTTTCTTTCAATATTTTTATGAGTATTGTTTGATAACCAATACCTTTAAGACTTGAAGGTTGTTAGTCTAGATCTATTGCTTGGGAGCATGGTTAAAAAAAATGAAAGCTAAGCATGATAAGTATGAGGGGAATGTTAGAAACATGAACATGATGATTTTTGTTGTTGTAGTACTTAATCTTTATACAAATTTTGATTTACTAAGTGGAACTTTGAAAAACTTTATGAAAGGGATAATGCTGAATTATTGAGTGGAAAAGTAAAGAAGACTTTGAATGTTATGTTTGACAACTTTAGACTTTTCCTTGATGATGATCAAGTACAAAATTCTGCACAATCCTCCTCCAAAGTGGAAATGTTAGATTTTGGAGCATCTAATAACACTTCATTTGCTATGGGATTAAAAAAGGACATGAATATTAGTAAGAGTATGAATAAATATGAAGTGAATTTGTCTCTCATGGAAGGTTTGGAGAAGACATGTAGTATTTTTCTTTTTTGGAACTGAATAACTAGTAATCTTAACATCTTGAATTGAAGGTAAACTCCATCACATATCCAATTCTTGGCCAAAATTGCTTGGTACATATTCACTATATATGGGCCTAAAGTTGCACCTGATTACAATGGATTTTGAAAAGTGTGTGGAAAAATTTGAAAAGCTTGAGATAGTAATGTTATTTATTATATTTTATTCTCATATATGGTAATATTGTTTATTATATTTTATTCTCGTATGTCTACTTTTATATAATTTTGTCATTTGGATTAAGTATTACATTATCAACCTTTGTAGAACTTGGCCCAATCCCCTAATCAAATGAAGAAGATTATCATTATGAGTCTCATTACCTTTGGAGTGCTTGTTTCTCTAGTTTTAGTTCTTTGTTGGTATCTACTATCTATTATGTTTGTGCTTTGATTTCTTCTCTTTCTTTTGAAATTATGTATATTATATTACTATTAATGTCATTTTGTAAAATGTTATGCAGCTTTGTTGCAAGATGTAATTGCTGACTTGTTAGTAACATGTTTGCTTTATTGGTGTTATGGTAATGGTTATTGGAAATTTGGAATTGTACAAGTATGGCTGCCAAAATGTTGTTTGTTGTTAAATGTTTACTAAAATGGAATTATCTATTATTTATTCAAAATGTTGTTGTTATTGTGTCAAAGAATGTTGTTGTTTTGTTCCCTCAACCTAAACTTTTATCGAAAAAAAAGTTTTGCTTTTAGACTAATAGTGTGATTCTACTTATTTTTTTATGACTTGATATGATTTTATGGAATAGTAAACGTTATAAAATGAGATTTGATTGCCAGCAAATATTTGCTTGAAATCTTTTTAATATTATTTTCTTATTTTTATTCAAAAATTTATTCCAATCCAAGCTTACTTGCAAAACAAAAACAATCTAATTCAAACCGAATTGCAATAAAATATAGTTTATAGATTAGATAACTTTATAACTTAAAATTAAAGTTAATAGAAATTGGATTGCAAATACTCCTATGCTATGCCTCTCTTGAATGCATTTTCTCAAGAAGGTAAGTTGCGGTTGAATTTAAATTTTGGCATATTTGAAAATTGACTAGTTTTGTGGTGTACCACTTTAAATGTAGTGTGTGGTGTATTATTTTTTCAAAAAAAAAGAGTGCACCATGGAAGACAACTTTCAAGTATGGATGAAAATGGTAATAGCCAATAACTTTAAAAGTGCATCTTTCTCTTTGTTTAGCTCCACCGACAGTACCTACTTACTCCTCTGCCATGTTAAAGTCGCTGCTGGTCACATTCTATTTGTGTTGTGCTTTCAGCCAAGTATGGTGCAGATGACTCTAAATTCTTTATTTTCTATTGGATTTGGCTCACCCCTTCATTTATAACATCCCATTTTAAGCCAAAAAAAAAAAGTCCCAAATTACCAATCACCAAGAATGAATGAATTCTATACTTGTCATCAAATCAAGGTCTTTTCAATCTCATTGTTAATCTAACAACATCTTCCTCATGCTCACAGTGACAACAAACAACAACAAGAACACACCACACATCATATATCATCAATTCATCATCATGTCTCTACTACTAACTAAATCCAAAATCAATAACAAGAAAAGATGTATCAAAACATTTTAATATATCATCAATTCATCATCATGTCCTATTCTTTACCCAATTCACGTAACTCCAAAACCCAAAAAAATTAAATCATGAGATTCAAACTACAAAAGGGGAAAAGTTTTGATTTTGAATTATGGGTATTCAATCTTCAACCATGTTAGGGCTATTTGCTGCAAAAACCCAATTGAAAACGCAGTTGTGAGGAAAAGGAAGAAGAATAGGAAAATGTTTGTGCTAAATATAAAGAGGAAGAAAAAAAGGATTTTGATGAGCACTGACAACCCCATTTTAATCCACACCATCTAATATTATTAAAGGCCAATAAATGGTGTTGATAAGTCAACTTCCATGGTACGCTCTCTTTTTTTAAATGGTGCATCACACACCACACATAAAATTGTACATCACATATCGAGCCTAAAAAATTAATTATTTTAATGCATGTGAGAATGGAACCTTTCTTTCTTTTTTTATTTTTTTTAAGTTATTAAAGAATGGAACCTTTAAGACTAGACAAAGATTAGTTCCAGGCTTTCAATACCAATGTAGGATTAGTTAAGGTGGTAAGGTGTATTGGCTCATTAACTAGAGATATCGAATTTGATTCGTAGGAATGGAAAAAATTCTTATTGGGATATCCCTACCCTTTTTGGAGACTGCTGCATCGGGATAGGCAGAACTAGCTGAGTTCCTGATAATAGGATTCAAATATCGGTAGTTACATCAAGATATATATAAAAAAAAGGGATTAGTTTTAGTAAACACGAATACTATTAAGAGTGTGTTAGTGATAAATATTTTAGATAAGAATAATATTAATCAAATATACCCTTACATTAATTCGGATAGGTGAATAGTTAACTATGTATAAGTTATCAGTCAAATGTGTTTACTAATAAATTAAATAAAGTAATATGTATAAAATGTGAGAATTATTATACAGATATCTCGCAAGAAAGTCATGTTACAATTAAAAAAATCAGCTTATAATCTTATATTATTGATAACTTTAGTTAGATACCTAATCACATATATCTTTGTATTTTCTAATATAAAAATTAATTTTATTCAAAGGCTTAAATACATTTTTATTTTCTATAAATATAGATCAATTTGATTTTGGTTTTGGTTTTGGTCCTTTTTTTATCTTTTTTAATTTTTTATTTTTGGTCCTTGTCGTTCTAAATTTTGGTTATTATAAATATTTTAGAATATATGTTTAGTCCTTACAAATATTAGAATTTTATTTTTGATCCTTATAAATATTTTTTGAATCTTCTTTTGATTTTTATAAATATCATGACTTAACATTGGATTTAAATAATAAGAACTAAAAAACTAATAATAGAAAAAAGAGAGAACAAAACTAATTAAAAATTTTAAAGGGATCAAAATCAAAATGATCCATATTTATAAGAACTGAAATCATATTTAAAGCTTATTTAATTATGATTATGTCTATGTGTTAATAACCAAAGAAATAATATTTGTACCACTTTTTGAGATATTTATAAATAGATATCATGAGGTGTCTTTTAAATATTTGTTAAGAGTGGATCCCAACTTTTTTCTTAAATAATATATAAGAGACATTTCTAGGTGTTCTAAGATATCTCAAAAAGTGGTATAAATAATACTATTTTAATAATAACTATTTTAATAAAAATATAATTTGTATATATTATCAGTATAAAAAAATTGTATACAAATATTCAATTATATGTTACCAGATCAGTAAGAGCAGCTAGCTTTCATATTTACTATTTAAATAGTCATACAAATAAAAAAAATTGATTGAATAATAATGGAAAGTTTTTCTACAATGTTTGAACATCAAAATTAAACTCTTTTAATAATATATGATTTTAATTTATATGCATTGAGTAAAATAACTTTATATAATCAATCAATAGAAATATAAGAAAGTACGAAATAATATTAGATAATTACGTACTATAATTAAGAACCTATCATGATTAGTATTTTTTTTATATTTTTATTGGTTGACAGTCTATTAATACATATAAATTCCATAATAAATTATATTTAATTTATATATATTATCAATATAAAAAATTATATATAAATATCTAATCATATATTACTATATTAATAAAAATATTTAACTTAATTATATATTATTTTAAAAGTTTTACAAATATAAATATTTGATTAGATGGCTCTATTACACTGCCAAGATAAAACAATTAAACTATAATATACTTCATTTGGGTACATATTACTTGCACATTTTAAGACACTTTAAGAAGTCCGAATTATTTTCGCTCGGACCAGCACATGCTCGTCATGTATTATGGCATAATAATAATAATGCCGAAAGAGAAATGTACCGCAAAATAAACGAATTAAATAAATAAAATTAATGGAGAAAGTAATAGACACTTGGAGAGATAAACCCTTCAACAAAGTTTATACTACTATTTTTTATGTAATGGAAATGAAAAATCCTATATAAGCCAAAGCCTGCCTCTGTGGCTGCAACCCTAGTTGCACTGAGCCACCCTTCTTTGCTCTCTTTCATTTATAAAACCCTACGTTTCTTCTGCACTGCCATCAAGCACCTTCACTGTAAGTGATCCTGCTAAACCCTTCAATTTCAGAACTTTTCATCTGGGTCTTCCTTATTTCTTTGCTCCTTTTTGTTTCTCGTCACTACCCACTTGGATAAAGAATTGATTTTCTTGTTTTCCCATTTCGTTTTTAAAATATTTTTTTTTCAGTAGTCACAGGAATTCAACAAGTGTGAGCCACCATGTCGGATGATGAAAGGGAGGAGAAGGAGTTGGATCTCTCTTCTCCTGAAGTTGTCACCAAATACAAGACCGCAGCTGAGATCGTTAACAGTGTGTTCCTCACTCTCTTGAGTGTCTCTTTATTCAAAAATTCCATATTGGATACTTAAATTTTGTTGAATGTAGATAAAGTTCACTTTTTTCATTATTGTGCTTGTTTTTTTTCTTTGGTTAGATTTATGGGAGTTTTCATTTTCTTGTCTGTGTGTTTTTCTGTGATTTCCGTGTTGATAAATAATGGGTTTGTTTTTTCTTTTTTTCTTTTTCTTTTTTTGGGACAGAGGCTATGAAGTTAGTTATCTCAGAATGTAAACCGAAGGTTAAGATTGTGGACATTTGCGAGAAAGGAGATTCATATGTTAGAGAGTAAGATCATAATATTTTGTTTTAAAATGAATGGAAAGAGCATTTTCTGTGGCATTTCTTTTATGTATGCACAATTTCATTGTCAGTTTTTTTTTTGTTTCTTTCAGTTCTTAGCCTATATGGTTCTTAGTGGATTTTTTCTTTTTTTTTTTTTTTTTTTTGGGTGTGAAGGCAAACTGGTTATGTGTACAAGAATGTGAAGAGGAAGATTGAGAGAGGTGTTGCTTTTCCAACCTGCATATCTGTAAACAACACAGTCTGTCATTTCTCTCCTCTAGCCAGTGATGAGACAGTGTTGGAAGAAGGTGATATATTGAAAATGTAAGATTTTCGGAGCATAATTTTGTGATGAATGATGGGAGAATGGACACGGTGGTTTTGGCTATTATTGGAAAGTTGATGTTAATGGTTTCTTTTTTGTTTGGTTGCAGTGATATGGCCTGTCATATAGATGGTTTCATAGCTGCTGTGGCACACACACATGTTCTTCAGGAAGGTCCAGTTACAGGACGGGCAGCTGATGTAATTGCAGCTGCAAACACTGCTGCTGAAGTTGCCTTGAGGCTTATAAGGCCAGGAAAGAAGGTAACCATATGAACTCTGCTTATGTGTAATGAGTAGATTTTGATTTTATTACACTATATCTTTCTTACTTGTACCTTGGGCTTAAGGTCAAAGCCATTCTTTTGCTATTATATAGAACCTTATATTGGCAATTCAGCTTACTAAAATTAGAGAGAAATTAGATTATTTCTGACGTACTGTCTGAAGGTGTTTATTGATCTCTAAATGATGAAAAATGTCATGAGCTATGGATGAACTCCGATGAAGCTTTGTTGTCATAGTTACACTGATAGAGGTCATGTATACTTTTCCTTGTTTTATCCCGGCCGAAATTTGTAGTTTTTCACCTTATTCATATACTTTTGAGTTTAATTGCTTGCTAGTTACAAGCCTTTTTGGACATATTACTTTCCCTGCACAATAAATGTTGTCATGCACTGTCATTGAACTCGAGTTGTTCTCTATTCTAATTGAATTTGTGAAATACAGTTTCGCGTTTCTGTTTAAAAATAATGTTTTGGTTTTATAATATATTCTAAGTATAATGAAATGGTCTCCATATGATGAAGACATCGTAGGCTATGGATAAACTCCAATGAAGCCTGTTTCTGTCATAGTTACACTGATGGAGAATCATTCATCCTCTGTTCCATAGTCGGCTACCTTTCCATAATACATATGAGTAGCCCATTTGGACATAGACATAATCAAGGTGGTCCCCACTTAACGTGCAACATCTGGCACCAAGTGGTTGCATATTTAGCTCTTCTGCAGGACCCTGCTATACTGCAAGGGATCCCTTCTTTTTGTAGCGCTGGCAACTTTGCCGAGGTGATCAGTACCATATTGGTTTCCTCCTTTCCCTGTTGCCTAAACTATAATTGGCTGAAAATAGTTTAATGGTTGTGCTGATTTTTATAGTCAGTATGCTTGTCTACTGTAGCCAACACAGTACAATATTTAAGCCATTGCTTATTTATTTATATGTAGAAATGAGGAATTGATTATCTTTTTTGTTGAATCAGATACAGCAGCATTTATTAAACCCTTTATTAGGGGTGGACACGGGGTTGGTTCAACCCACCAACCCACAAAATACAGGTCGGGTCGGGTTAAAAAATATATAACCCATGAGATATGGGTTGGGCTGTGGGTTTGAAAGTTTTTGACCCGCACAACCCAACCCAACCCATCTATTAGAAGTTGATGGAGCATATGATAGATTATTGCATCGAGTATCTAGGGGATCCTTTGGATGATGTTGAATATCTTGAAAAAATTGAAAATGAAGTTAATAATTATGTTATTCCATATGCTATATGTGATGACTAATTTCAATAAGCTCATGTTTAGGGTTTATATATATTTTGTTGAAAATTACTAAGACTTCAATATGCCTTTTTAAAAACTTCTAGGACTTATGAATATTTTCTTAAATTTATTTGTATTGAGATTGCTATGCATGTTAAAAGATTCAATATTTATGTTACATTTTATGTTATATATGTTTAGATTTATTATATATTACGACATATTTTAATATATATATATATATATATATATATTAGACCCATGACTTTGACCCGACCTCGTGAGTGGGTTGGGTCGACTTGGGTTGAATGGAAAAATTTGCTCAATCCAACCCAACCTGACCCGCTGTTTGAATGAGTGGATTGGGTTGAAAAAGCCCTCCAAATCCACACAACCCAACCCACGTTCACCCCTACCCTTTCTAATGGCAACTTTGCCAAGTTTATTAATGTATGTTATCGCTATTTGGTTTCCTCCTTTCCATGTTACCTAAATTGAAATAGGCTGGAAATTGTTTCATGATTGTGTTGATTTATATGTCATTGCTGTTGGTAATAATTTTTTTGTTCAATTTTCCTTTTCCTGACAGAACAAGGATGTAACTGATGCAATTCAAAAGGTTGCTGCCGCCTATGATTGTAAAATTGTTGAGGGTGTACTTAGTCACCAAATGAAGCAATTTGTAATTGATGGGAACAAGGTTGTGCTTAGTGTAACAAATCCAGATACGAGGGTTGATGATGCAGAGTTTGAGGAAAATGAAGTTTATGCAATTGATATAGTAACAAGCACAGGAGAAGGCAAGGTAGATTAATTGTGTTGATTTATTTACTATTTACCTGTATGATGCATCAGCTTATGAATTTATTAAAGCAACTTTTTGATAACTTGCAGCCCAAGCTGTTGGATGAGAAGCAGACAACTATTTATAAGAGGGCTGTTGACAAGAGTTATCACTTGAAGATGAAAGCATCTAGGTTCATTTTCAGTGAAATAAGCCAAAATTTTCCAATCATGCCATTCTCTGCTAGGTAACTTTCCTTCCGTGCATGTTTTTAATATTGTGTTCGAATGGGTAGTTCTAATTTGGATTGTTTTCACTCCACTTAAATGTTAATTCTTTTATCTTAGGGCTTTGGAAGAGAAAAGAGCTCGCCTGGGTTTAGTGGAATGCGTGAATCATGAGCTCTTGCAGCCATATCCTGTTCTGCACGAAAAGCCGGGTGAAAATTTTCTTGGCCAGTAGCATGATTAGATCTCCATTGGTGTTGGATTTATGTGAGCCATGCTCATATCATGCACAATTAGTTGTTTTCAGGTGATTTTGTTGCACACATCAAATTCACAGTCTTGCTAATGCCAAATGGATCGGATCGAGTCACATCTTATCCGCTCCAGGAATTGCAGCCGACAAAAACAATAGATGATCCAGAGATTAAGGCATGGCTAGCCTTGGGTACAAAGACAAAGAAGAAAGGTGGTGGAAAGAAAAAGAAAGGTAGGTTGGAAGATCATGTTGTTATTATATCATGTTTGTATAGAATTGCATAATTTGCATCAATTTCCAATGTTCCTGAGTGGTACTTGTTGCAAATGAGCTCAACAACTGCTTGGTTGTTTGCACAGGTAAGAAGGGGGACAAGGCAGATGAGTCAGCTGAAGCTGAGCCTATGGACTCAGCAAATGGGGCCACTTCTCAAGATTGAGTTACCTCCTCCCCAACCCCAAAAAAAAAAAAAAAAAATGGAGTTCCATGTTATTGTCGACACCCCTTTCAATTTTGGTACATTGTTCACTATTCAGACGTCGATTCTAATAGGAATTTTCATGTGCACGTTATTGTTTCTCTCAATGCCTATATTATTGCTACTTTTTTCAAAGCAAATATAAATCTCTGAAAACATAAAAGAATTTTGTTAACTTATAAAATGGGGTAAATATAGTGGAGTCTTATTTGAGATTTGTGCCAAATAATATTCGATTTATATACATATATAACGTAGAAATTAGTGTAGAAATAGGTGCAAGAATGATGTGATAATGAATTGAATTGAATATGGGGCTGGTTTCGTTCTCTTACAGCTGATGAAATAAACAACACGGCTGAATAAAGTAGAAAGTAACCTGTGATATGCGGTCAAAAGTTGGGTAGCAGCTGATATATATATATATATATATATATATATATATTTAAAAAATTCAACTGAATGGCCTTAAGTGTGAGTATCTTTTTATTCAAAAAAGGTTATTCTTAGTTAAGCTTGGTGCTGATCATGAAGATTCTTTTGGTTGGTTCTTCCACCTAGTCTCAAGCTATGTTTGCTTGCTGAAACCGTAGGTGGTCTTTATGTTAGGAGTTAGTTTCCCTCTTTCATCGCTTATTTGATGTAAAAAAACTAGGCCGTGTTTGCTTTGCACCATTTCCGTTTTCATTCTCATGAAAAACAGAGAACACTAAAGAAAACATGTTTGATTAATTATTTTCGTTTTCACTTTTAGGAAATGAACTCTAAATTTTAAAAAATTTCGAAAACAAAAAGTTGTTTTCATCATTTTTAGCTTGGTGTGGTGGTATTTTTGTAGTTTTAATATTACTATGTTCTTATTTAACATGACACGTCTTCCCCGTCGTTGCAACAAAGATCAAACCCAGTGTCACAACATCCCACTCTTCACTCTCAATGACTCTTTTCCAGCTGAGGACAGCGGGTGGTGCGGACGCAGTGGTGGCGGTCCTCAAATCCAGCGAGCATGGAGGAATGCTGACATATGGAGGCAACTTGGTCTTGCACATGAGCACTATAGATAAGCTGTTGAAAACAATGACGTATTCATGGAGGATGCAAGCTTATTCAATGAAATTGGAGGTGTACCAGTGGTATTGGGTAGGGAAAATAGAAGGCTTGGATTAGGAATCAACCCAAAAATGAAGGTGGCATAGCTTTGTGAGAGAGCATATTGAAGAAGACAGAAGATGAAAACAACAAAACAAACATATTTTCAAAAATTGTGAAAAAAAAAACTAGAAATGGAAATAGAAAATTAAAATAGGAAGTGTTTTCTTTAACCAAACGCACAATAATTTTTCGTCTTCCCTTTCTTAACATAAAAACTGAATGAAGTGCCACTCTATTTCTAATAAAGGTAAATATTAAAATAAGATTAGTCAATCTATAAAATCGAATAAAAGACACGTGAAAATTGACAGTTCAACGTATCATAAGCTCAGCGTTCATACGCTTAAGCTGATATTAGCACCACAAATACCAGACATGCTCCAAAGTTCAGACAACTTCGCATCTGAATAATTATAATGCAAAAATTACGAAATTAGATTCCTCTATCCGAATTCTATTGCTCCTTTTCCAAATAATAACGCCTAATTATAATTATGATTAGAGAAGAGTGATACTATCATAACAGCTCGTCTATCCGCTATCTGGGTGTTTTTCTACCTCTATATCAGGTTTGCGCTTGAATGTGTAATAGAACAATCACGTGTTGTTCAGAAGTAGCTAGTACTATAGTTCTACAATAATATTGAACTTAAGGTTGATACATCAGGACTCCTAAATAGTTTCCGCACCAATATCTATTTTTATTTGTCAAATTTTCACTAAATACTTTCAGATATTAATTTTAATAGATTGTTAATATAAAATGTTTTATACTATTAATCAATTATAGCTCTTTATATGTTTGACTTTCGAAGTTGTAAAAGTCAATTTTTCGACTATGAGATGGTATATAATTGGATAACCGTATAAAAATTTTTACGTTGATTATGTATTAAAGTTAAATCCATATTTTTAATACACATAATCAAGCATTGTAATAAATTGTTACTTAAATACAAATTAACCTTGTTGACCCAATATATATATATATATATATATATATATATATTAACCATTACAAATTTATAATGATAACAATAATTTAGTTTTGTCCTACCAAGTCGTGTTCATATTTTTTTTTTTATTCTCAAATAACATCCAGAGTATTCTTCCACTTTAGCCATACAACTTGAATGATATAATTTACACCTCTCTCTATTTCCCTAATATTTTGGATAATAAATACAAGATACTTAAATATTGTGATTTCTGGTATGGTATCGTTTCTAAATTTCAGCTTTTAAGTTAAAATTAGTGTGTCTTTTGCTAAATTTGCATTTTATATATTATCTTCTACTTGTACAAAAATCCTGTGCTTCCAAAACTTGTTTTGGCAACACTAGCTTCCCATTTGGTTCTTCTCCCGACTCCTACTAGAACTATATCATTTGCCAAAAAATATACACTGTGACAACGAATATTGAATATGCTCAATAAGTACATCCACAACTAAGGTAAAAAAAATAGTCAAAGTTAACCCTCGGTATAATCCTAAAATTATATGAAAATCTTATATTACTCCACCTTTTGTTCTTATGCTAATTGTGACCTCATCACACATATCTTTGACTGCTCAAATATAAGCAATCCAAACTCCTTTTTTCTTTAAGACTTTCCATAAAATCTCCTTTGGCACCCTATTGCACAGGACCATATGTAAATTTCTTTGACCTCTCTAATATTCAACCCCCATCAATCTTTTACAAATTTATAATTAAAATACTTAATTTTGATTAAAACAAACTACTTGAATCCTTTCAAATCTTGTGCCTCTTACTTCATATATTTTAGAATAAAAAACAGTGACATCCCTTGAGGTTTTGGTATATGACACTTAACTTCAAACTTGTTGAAAGTGAGCGCTCTGCCCCATTCACCAACGGCTGTAACTAACGGCTGTTAACCCTGGTTATCGCTTTTCTTCTTTTTCTTTTTTCTTTTTTTTAATTTTTTTCTGATAGATATCTAAAGCCCAAAACTCTTGGTTAGGAGAGGAACATGAGTACAAAACAGAAGCAGTAGCAGAACAAGGCATTACAGAACAAAACAAAGCTAAGTAAGCTGAGTAGTTAATCATATTGAAGCTACATGCATAAGGATAAAAAACACGCTACTTTCAACACGTAGTACTTTACAGCATATGCTTGCAGCTACTCCATGTTCAATCCACATTATTATTTATGTAAACACATAATGCATAAATCAGAATGGTTATAACTGATAAAACACCACCTCAATTCTCCCAGTTGCAGATATCAGCATCAAAACTTAGTAGAATCATAGAACTACTCCTTTGCGAGCCTCTTAATGGACCATCATACTTCATCTAGAGAGACTTTCACCTTGTCAAAAATAATCCCTTTTTTTTAAATATATAATTGGAAGGAAGGCTCAAAAATGTAAAGAATTTAATTTAAATGCACTGACAGTATAAAACAGTTTTATACTATCAATCAATAGAAATAATAAAAAGTGCCAACTCATACAAATAATCATCCATTATGATAAAGGACCCACCATGATTTCTCACTTTTTCCTATTTTTATTGGTTGACAATGTAAAATTATTTTACACTGTCAGTGCATACCAATTAAACTCAAATGTAAATTACCATTTAAAAAAAAAACCTTTCTCAAAGCTTCTCCTTTCCAAAACCCCAAACCCTATAAAACCTACACAAAGCAGGAGCCACAACATCGCCAAATGCGCCACATAGCACAGGAATCTCCATAGTGCTAGCCCTCTTCACAGGAAGATCTCCCATGAGCAAACACCATATGGCTTCACCTTTGCTCGACTGAGGCCTCACTTGTTGCAACGAAAACACCATACCCACCAAAGAGTACTCCTCCAACTGCCTCAAATCAGAGAACGCAGGCTCAGACTCATCCAAATTCCCACGACCGTTACCACCACCAACACCACCACCATGACAATTAAAAAATGCCAAGGAATTATACAAGATGTTTGTTAGCGCATCCGTGCCACCATAGCAATGCCCATTCCACAAAATAGCCTTCACGGCAACCTCCTCATCGTAGACCAAATGGATGACCGGACGAGCATTGAAACCGCTTCCTTGTATATGAATTCCAAGTTTTTCAACAGGACATGGGGCCTCCAGTTCGCTCTGATGTAATTTTACCTCACAGTGCAACCCATTTGTTTTTCTATGGTGTTTGTTTTTATTTTTCTTTAATTTTGGTTTTTAGCTTGGGCGGATGAGTGAATTTTGGGTGGGGGAAGATGAAGTGGGGCGCGCGCGTGTATGTGTAACTGCAAAATTCGAACCAGGTCTGCAACGGCGGCTTGAGGGAACAGGACGGACTGTTAATTTTCAACAAGACTGGGGTTAAATATCATATACTAAGACCTCAAGTGATGACACTGTTATTTACCCTATATTTTATAATGTTATGATAAAGAGTTTAATTTACGTGGCCCGATAATATAAAATTTTTTTACATTATCATTTGATAAAAACCTTCCATTTACATGACCATTTAAACAGTAAATAATTATATCAAAAAATATTACTGATATAATAATTTATAATTAAATATTTATATATAAAATTTTTACACTATCAATATATTCAAATTAAATCCTTTAATAAAAATATAATATATTTAATTTATATACATTATAAATATAAAAATTTTATATAAATATCTAATTATATATTATCATATCAATAAAAATATAACTCAATCATTCACTATTTTAGAAGTCTAACAAAAATAATATTTGATTAAATAATAATATAAAAACACTCTTACACTATTACATAACAATTAAATATAATTACATTTCTATTTCTCTTGTGATTTAGTTATTTTATTGATTATGATTACTTAATATCCTTTCCATATACATACCTAATTTTTAAAAATGTGTAATAATACCTCTGAGTACCGGCACTCGTATCCATGTAACAGATGACTTCTGAAATAACAAAAAACCTTTCGGCTTTGTACTTTGCAGTGGTCTACATGACCTCGAAGTTCTTTTCAGTGGATAGTGCAAACAAAGCTTGAGAAATTGAGCGCATTATGAGACAATGGCAATAATATTACCCCGGCGTATAATATGCAATCCAAAAGAACTACTCCAAATTAATTTCACTGATGATATTTCCACTACACAGCCGAATGTCCAAAAACAGCATCTACACAAGAAGACTCCGTATTTCCTGTAATTCTCAGCAAAGTAAAAGAACACTGTAGACTCAATGCTGCCCCTTTCTATATATAATGAAGGAGCAGCATCCTATTTACAGAGTTTCACGCTGCCAAAGGGCATACACAATGAATATGATTATAGTGGGGGAAAGATACCAATGACCTGGAAACAATTTTAAATATGTAAAAAACCAATAGTCCAAGTAATAAGCTTCAATATTACCCTGAAAAAATGAGATCAGTAAAATGTTAGTTGCCAACTAATTTATGACTTAATAACTACAATCATCCATAAAAACAATTTCACAAACAAGATAGTCACAGTCATTTCAATCAGCATACTTTTCATTTTCATCAAAGTCATTGAAATGTCTTGGCCTGATAAAATTACAGTGGGAAAAAGGAAGAGATAGAGAGAAGTGCAAACCAGAAACAAAAAACATGTTAATTAAGACACTCCTGTCAAAACAGTTTCATTAGTATCATGAGAACATACCCAAATGATTCTTGTTGTCTTATGATTTATTATCCATGTCCATTGTTCTAAGTTACAGGATATAGTCTCTACAATTTGAAAGTTATTCAGTATATGACAGTCATCAACCGAGTATTATAATTGGATCAATGAAAATAGAGAACAGCTTCTATTATTGATTCCAGAAAACTCAACATATCAGGAAATCTTGAGAGGGGGGGGGGGGGAGTGGAGGTATATGCAAAAAATAAAAAATAAAAAAAATTAAAAAATTAAAAATTAGGAAAAGAGGGAAGGGGGATAAAAAGCAAATAGAAAAGCAAAGTAGATCAACAAAGCAAAAAAAGGAAACATACCCTATAGGAAGTCTCAATCTATGAACAGAAGAACTGAACATGCGCATACCACCACCTGATCAACAACAACCAAGCCATGTACCAACCACAAAACTAACATGTCACCCAACTATGGCATTTTCAATGCCTGCTTCAATTGTGCAAACGCAGATGGATGCATACTGCTCATTGCAGCATTAAACGATTCGCCATGAATAGCAGCACATGTTTGTAGATTTTCTCTCACAGAGTCCTCAAGTGATAGGTGATTGATACGATCTGAAAATTTGATCTGGGGAGAAAATATACAAATGCATAAGATCATTAGTTACTCATACAATCGCATATCATTCCAAAATGGAAATTCATATAGTATTCATAAATCTCTTGCCTGTCTCTTCCTAAATTCTTTACTTGGAATAGTGCCCTCCTCAGGAGACGTATTGGCGCTCAGGTCACCACTGTTATTGACAACAGACATAAAGAATCATGATTGTAAAACATGACCAAATGCCATATAAAACAAGGGACAACACCTTATAGTTTCTAAATTCTTGAGCTGCCTTCAGAACTGAGCGGGCTGGTAATAGGAAGAGTAATATATCCTCATACAAAAGACTAAAAGGAACACATAAAAAGAGGAGCTCAAGACCCATCAAAAAAGAAAAAAACGGGAACTCAAGATTCAGCCTAAGTCCCAACTATTCTGGATGAAATGCAAAAAGTAGATTATATTATAAGTATAAAAAGCTTCTTAGCAAAAGAAACAGAAAAAACAAAAGGCAAAAAACTAACCTGGACTCTTCCTCAGTCAAGTCACCATTTCCTCCCAGAATTACGCTTGTGCAAACACTGCACAAAACAACAAATAAAGGGGTCATTTGCTCCTCATTTGCAAATAATTTATGATTTTCACAGGTATTAGTACCTCAAAATTTGATCAAGTTTGTCAATGACTTGAGGCAGCCTTAATGTCAGAATTATTGAGAGGGCCAAGCCAATCATCTTCTTCTGGATGGAAGAAACATTATCCACCTGGAAAGAGTGTATAAATATAAATTCACAATAAAGAAAGGATACAACATATTAAATAGGCCCAAATGAAACTCACGCATTTACGACCAAATACTGGCTGAAAAATAATCACTATTCAGATATTGATTTGAACAAATGATACAAAATCCTACAACATATTTCAACAAGAACACCATACAAATACTTCCAGTCATGGGCAAATATTTTGCTAGTTCTTCCCACCCCCTTCTCATGGTAGTGAATAAGAAGAAAATTAGGAAATGTACAAACTGCAGCAGAGCAGTGAACCCAAAATAGGCCATGATACAATCAATAGAATTCAAATGTGACACTTGCTTTCCAGAATTATATATACATTAAAGACCAATACATCAAAAGCCAAACAAATATAAATCTTATTACAGTTTCAAACTTGCAGCATATTAAATAATCCAATAATTTAAAACCAAACAGCTATAGCACAACCACACCAAAAATCGCTAGCATAACCACACAAACCTTGTCAACCCAAATGTCAACCAAACAAAGAAGTATATTTTCTTGAACAGGGATAGATGCTGTCTGAAGGAGTAGAGAAATTGATGGATCTGATGCCAATTGGGCAAGCGAATTTGTATTCATCACCAAAAGTCTTGCCAGGATGGCAGCAGAATATGCTTTGACAGATGTTTTAGAAGGATCACGGTCGTCTCCTCCACTCAAACATATTACAATTAATTTCTGGAGGAAAAGAAACAATACAAGAGCTTAAAAAAATGTCTCTAAATTATTAACTATGAAAAATTAGTTGAAAACAAAGTTTGTTTTACAATATATCTCACAGGCATAAAGCTAGACTTACTTGTAAAGTACTGCTAATAAGTGGTGGCACTTCCATGGGAAAACACTGTAAAGAGGCAAAATCAAAATAAATTGTTTTGAAGGATTTTTAAATCATCTACAACAAGAAACTAAATTCTCATCCAATTTATATCAAAACCAAAAATTACAGAATAACACAGGAGCTGTTTATGAATATCTAAATATGGATGTACGAATCAGTCAAAACAAAGCACCTATCTAAAGAGTTCACTAATTCAAAAACTTTAGTAGCTATACTTATAAGTTAAAAGCATCTATAACATAGTAGTTCAATTAGTGTCATTGCATACTGAAGATGGATGACTAAAACCCCTTCCAAAACAATCTTCAACCCTTTAATCAGTCCATTATCAACAGCTCTAGACACAAACCTGCTAAGAACGTCAACCACAATGGTCATAATGGTCCTAAATGATTAAAATGGTCTAAAAACAAAAAGTGCTTAGTAAGTTTACCATAAGATGCTAACTAAGCTAGGACCAATGGAAGGACCTAATCCAAATAAAAGCTTGTGGGCGAAAAAAAGCACAAACTGAGGAATTATCTACCAAAAATTCCAATGGTTCATACCATTCGCCATTAAGTTTGAAATGATAGTTGTCAAGATTGGAATAACGTACCTGTATTAAGATATCAATGACAGGAAGAACTGAAAGTAGACCTTTGTCATTGACATTTCCAACAACTAAATCAAGAATTTTAGCAATATTTGCAGCATGCATGCTCAGAAAGTCATTTCCACCCAAAATTATGTAATCTTCAATTATGTTCACTGCAACCTGTAATTCAGATAGAGAATGAATATAAAACTATAGTAAAGATATTTAAATCAGGTCAACATCAACTGGCTATTACGGTAGGGACTAACTAAACCATCAAGAATATGTAACAATGATCATGAGCCCAACAATAGTTATCAAGCCAATAAATACAGCACAAAAAATCAGAGAGATGCCATTGGCTGAAATTTTGAAAGGTTTCCATCAAATCAAGAACTGAACGACTCATTTTGCATTGTGTAGCACTAACTTTATAACAGCCAAGTTTTCTGTAAACTAGATGAACGAAAACTACATTGATTTAAATTCTCATATATATTATATTACACTAATTCCCTTTTATACAGTACAAAACCAAGAATAGTTCACCTGTCCGGGTCTTTAACCTTAGAAACTCAGTTTCCACAGCCAGAGACTCAACTATACAATCCAATCAATTTTATATATATAAGCACTAGTGATCTTAAAAGGTACAGAAGAAGAGGTGGCAGGCAGGGAACCAGAAATATAGGGAATATATTGTCATTAATTCAAATATTGTGTATGCCATGTAAACACATGCAATATACCTCAGTATAGTTGTTGCAATCCAACAATCTTGCAAACTTTTACTTCTAAATGATCATTTCACCCTATTGCTAACTTCTAAATGACCACTGCAACCTATTGTTAACTTCTAAATGACCACTTCATCTTATTGTCACTATCAGTAATGCGGATTCTATCATTCTATTAAATACAAGCATTATGAGTTATTCAAAATATTATTAGAGTATGGAGCCAGGTCTAACCTGCAAATGTTCAAAACTTATTTCCATAATCTCCACAAGGCGTGAAAAGTATGGTAACAATTGAGGCACCATTGACGGGGCATGGGAAAGTGTGGCCTCCCACAACTGAAAGGTTATGCAGTTGTATTTTTCATGACATATTCCCTCACAAAAATTGTACCCATCTAATTAATAAAAACAGGACAGCAGGATTACCAGCATGCTATCTTCTAGAAGATTGAGTTCATCTGGACTATTAATATCGATTCCATTCTCCAGGATTGGCAGTAGTATGTTGTAGCAAATGGGCGACTGGTAACCAAGTGCAACCACAAAGTTCCTCAAAGCAACAAGAAGCTGAATCTGCAGCAGACTTTCACAAGAGGATTCCTCCCAGACCTTGCCATAACAGAAGCAATAGAGAAGTAAGATAAATTCACATTTGGTAAGCTATAAGTTTAACTATAGCTACTCAGCTATCATTAGCACTTACTGGGTAAAAACCAAACAAGAATGTGATGAACATTGAACATGCTATTAGATTTATGCTTACTCTATCATTCAAAATCAATTATTCTACCTCCATGGCAAGTGATTCAGATTAGCCAGAATCAGTTGAATCATAAAGTCACATAAAATCAATAAAACTTCATACTGCTTGGAAAGCTTTGCCGGTTATAAGTTAATGTAGCTCTGTACATATCACATCAACCCTAAATTCCTTCTGATAACTTATCCATATTATATGCAGTAAGGCATTGAAGAATTATCTTTAGCATAAAAATAAAAAGAAACTTAGAGATAGTTATTACACAAATCAGATCACCTAACTCGAGTTTTATATTTTAAGTCCTCATGGCATTCCTATTTTCTAATTAAAAAACTGATTCACAATTTACTGAAATACAAATAACCAAGTATTAAATGCACAACACTTAAGTTGTGATTGATTAGAGGGTGAAAATGCAGGTGAAATTTTCATGAATGAGCTCCATGTGTAAAATTAAACATGGAGCTCATCCATGAAATTTTCATCCCCATTTTTATCCCCTAACCAAACACACCCTTAGAAGTAGAAAAAACAAATGAATACAAGATACTCTCACATTACCTTCTGAAAAAATTGCACCAACTTTTCCGCAAATGGAATGACTTCACTAACATGACCGATAAGGATAGAGATCAAATTCAAAACCTGAACCTGAAGAAACATTTAAAGAACAATATGAATTCACTAATAAGACCCAATGTTTAAAGAAAATTCAGATTCAATTATAATTTACACAAGTAATATATTTTTGCTCTTGCCAGCGTTCGAATTCAAAACCCAGTTGGATGCAGATGCTTCTTTGTAACTATACCACAATCAAATGTAATGCATGCCCAGTTCTTTCACCAGCTGTAGTTATTAATAGCATTGAAGTCAAAGGCACACTTAAGGCAATTGAACATCAGCTGCCTTAGCCCCTAGAGAAGGCACATGCCATTAGTGACGCAGGTTTGATAAACTCCTCCGGTAACAACTTCACACATTATGCATTAGTTTTGCTCTTCCTCAATGGTCAGTACTCGGCACCTATTTCGTAATTAAAGCATGCACCTCTCTTCCATGACAATGGCCTCCAACTTATGCCCCAAATGGGTAATGGTGAAGAGAGAGAACCCTTCCACTTTAGAAGCTTTGGATTAGGACTTCCTATAAGAGGCAATAGACGGAAACACATACCACCTCATCATCAACAATGAATCAACTCAACACTCCCCAATTTGGAGGGGAACAAAAGTTGAAGATTGAAGGGGAATGGTTTCCCTCCACAATAACCAAGGAGAATTATTCCATTTCATTCCCCATGTTACAACTTTGTCTAAGAGTCTAAAAGAATTTATTTTTCTATTGAACTTCCTAGCAGTAGATTTTACCTTTGAGTCAAATTCCTGAACTTCTTCAAACAACCTAAAACATGAGTCCCAACAGATGGGAAGAAGATCAACAAACTCCCTCTCTGAGAAGTTTGCATCTTCAATATGAAAGCACAAGGATCGACAAGCTGCAAGCTAAAAAGACATTTATGCACATGGTTAGATACAAACAATGATAGCGAGGAACTGATACGGTGAGCTAGCAGAAAAATCATAAGTAATGCCAATAGGAATAGAGGGCTGTAACATACCCTGACAGATAAATCTTTTCCCTGTAACAATTTGATTAAAGCACAGTATACAGGTCTTTTTGTATCATCTTTAACCTATGAAGGATAGAAATGCAACAATATAGTAAGTATAAAATGACTTGCTCTTTATTTTGAGGTTTTAGACAGATTAAGAGAATAATAAACTAAAGTTACTGCCATAAATCTTTACTGCATCTACATCGATACTATTAAACCTATAAATGTTTAGAATTTCATATCATAATAATCAAGATGTGGAAGGAAGCGTTGCATCAAATCTTCAGTAAAATTGAACAACAGAAATTTGGAAGCTCATTCACAAAGCAGCTCAATAAATTATATACCTCAGAAACCCACTGCCCCAGAATTACAGCAACTTTGCGATGAATGATACGCAAATTTGGATGTTCATTTGAGAGCTCGAGAGATAAAGCACCATTAAACCTGCAAATAAATATTTAAGAAATGATAGTTAGAGCACTCTAAACTTCAATGAAAGCCTAACTAAAAGAAGGGTCTAATATCAAAAATAAACTATGAAATTGAACTGTGTCATTAGGGAGACATAAATTTAAACCATCATATAAATTAACAAAATCCACCTAGTTAAGCTCCTAAGTTAAGGATCACTTTTTTTTTTCCCGGGATAGTAAAACAAATTTCATTAGAAGAGGAGAGAAGGATCACTTTGTTATCCACAATTTTCAAATTACCAGAAGCAGCTATTATACCCATCCAGAAATTCCATATATTTTTTGATAAAAGAAAAGATTCAATAACATGATGAGGAACAGAAATACAAAGATCCTCCTAAACAAAAGAACAGAACAGAGAACAGCCAAGAAAAAGAAGTGGGGGAAGAGAGGGAGAGAGAGAGAGAGAAAGAGAAGAAAATCAAGTGGATAATAATAAATACAAATGAAGTGCAAGATCATAAGAAACTTTCTAGTGTGAATGAATGGCAGGTTGATAGCAACAGTGATGTGCCCCCAATAGTCAGACTACCATAGATATACCATGGTTAGTAACTCCGGACTCACCACTCTTTAAAGCTCAGATAATTTGAGAGTTCATAATAAACATATGCAGCAGCACCATAAGCAGCATCTTTAAGAAGCAATGCAGCAGTAATTTCTGTCACTGAAGTTGGGCAACTATTCATAGTCTCTTGAAGAAGAGAGACCACAACAGGGCCTAGCAGCTAATTTTAAGTCACAACCACACCCATATTAATCTGTAGTCAATGATTGCAATATCTCAACAAGAGAAAATACAAGAAACCCATGATGTTGAATGTCACCTACTTGGCTATGATTTTCAAACAATACGATGTACAAAGCTTCAGCACATGGCCTTAGTTTTTCTGTCCACTGAACCATATCCTGCTCATGATGAAAAGACTCAGGGTTACGGTACCACTCCTCCAAATCACTTGCTGTCAGAACAAAATACCTGTTGTATGATAAAGGCACTATTTAAGCAGGCACTAAAGAGCACAATCATAAGGAGAAATATCTCTGAAGCAAAGTAAAGTTATATAAATGAATCTCACTAGCTCATCAGTGTCCAGAATTAAAAAATAAAAGGAAAGTTTAATTTGATCACTCATAATTAACAATTCAAGATATCCACACATTCAATTATTTGCAAACAAACAGCCATGAATATATACTTAACATCCCTGAACTAGCTTGCTATTATAGATTTTCCACAAATTGAAAGCAAGGACTTTGGTCTGGCAATGCAGATTGGTAGTTTGGTACATTTATTTTTTCATCATCACAATTACCATTGATGAAGCAGGGCAGATAAACACTTTCACGAGACTTACATTTTCAGAGTGCACTTAATATACTGATTCTTATCCTATACAATTTAGGCCCTTATATACCTCAGAAACAGATGATTTCCCAAATACATTCAGCTCCATCCAAAGGAAGCCATACAGATATTTTATTGTTTTTTTTGGGGGGCTCCCAGGGGGGGGGGGTAAAAGAGTAATCACTCAATCTAGTAGAAACAGGAACCTCTAAAAAGTGACTATTAAACAAGGGATCTCTTTTATTGATTTGTTAAAACAAGAAAGGCAGAGAACGCCTCTTTTCTTTGTCGACTCTATTTGCATAAACTTATATGTGTATCTGGTGAACCTATGGGACACCTATATACCACATTCAGCTGGAAACCAGACAAAACACAGGTAAAATAATCAAGCCTATAAGGATCTAAGAAGTCGATACCTTCTTATCAATACATTACACAAGAGGACTATCCGTTCATTGGGCAAAAGGGATGTTAAAACACCGCCAACTGCACTGGAAATATTTTTCTTCATCTGCTCCAGTGTAACTCCATTTTCATCCATCACCCGACCAGTAAGACTTGGCTTGTATTCCTTACATTCCAGAATATTCTTAATCATCACCATACATTGAATGAGAAACTGTTCAAATGACAATACGTATTGCTCAGGATCTGTTATCTTATTCAAACAGAAGTCCACGACTGATGAAAGCACAAATTTATCGCCAAACGAATAAGGATGTCTGCCCTGAAAGGCAACTAAAATTTTCATCAATTTGGTACAAGCCCTCTTTACAAAGTCCCAAAATTTAGGATATTGCTTTTCAAAAGATGAATCTGCAAACAAAAGATATGTCTGGTAAGACTCAAGGGAAGACATAAATAACATTTTATACACAATAAAAAGTACAGAAACTCGATAAATGGTCTTCTACTCTTTTTCCACTAAATATGAGAACTAGACATTGTATAGGGGTGGAGGGTAGGAAATATTAACATTTAGCTTGACATATCCCCACGTAGCATAGACCTGCTGTCCTAGGCACTGAAAGCAAAAGATCAATTAAGAAGCTCATAAACAACATGATATATGTTGGATATACTTAGTTTACAAAGCCATTGCCCTAGGCTAAAGAGAATGCAGTCATTTAATATCGCTGATTATGCATTACAAATATTAGCATTTTAAGTATACCTTCACTCCTAATCTTCTCTTTTCCAGTAAATCCACTCATCCAGCTCGGTATTCTTATTTTGCAACGTATTTATCTATTTTTTTATTGCTACTATAGACCCATCATCCAATCCTTAGTTACATATTGACTGAAAGTTGACCTAAGGTACAAATATTCCATTACACCATGACTTTGCACACCGGATTATCCGTACATTCCACACCAAGTTTGGATCATCAAAATCCCAGTTAAATAACTACAAAGCAAAGACTAAATTAGGCATCATCACTCTGCAAAACTGTAACTTAATATGCTAACAACTGTATTGCATGCAGCACACAATGATGGAATGATTCATTTAAGAAGTGAATGATTCTAAATGTTTTCATTTTTAATAAATTTTGATCATATGGTTATTCATCGTAACTTAAACACAAGGATATACACATATGCACAAAATAGAAGTCTCACAGTATGGAAGGAATGATTGAAGGGCACTTAAGAGTACAGGTGAGACTTCCTTGACTGGCCGGACCTCCTACAAAATAGTAATATCAGGCCTAGTACCTTTACTTCTGAATTGATTAATTTGAAAAATAGAAAAGAAAAAAGAGTACTAAACTCTTCAAGACATAGATATTACCATAGAGGATAATTACCTGAAAACACCTTGAATCGCTTTGAAATCCTGAAATAATTAATTGCCGTATTATCTTTGAACATAACAACCATCTCTCACATGTAAGATAAAGTTCATGATGCTGATCTTCAGCATTTGAATTATAACATTGAGAAAGAGCTGAGAAACCATGCAATATTGATTGCACATCACTTTGCCAAAGGTGCCAGCTATAATCAAAGAAATGGGATGATATCTGCCAAAGAAATCAGTTGAATGTTCTACTATTTAGAGTAAGCACAGGTTACTAAAGATTCATCTTATTCTAAAAATACCATGTCAATCAAATGCAGAATTTTGAGGCAGAAAAGTTAAGATGCAAACAATCGGGGAAAAGAAACAGACAGGACTACAATATAAACACCATAGAGCCTAGTTGTTAGACCATATGTAATTTATAAGGCTGGAACATTAGAGTTAAAAAAGATTAGAAATGTAGTTCCAAATCATGTGAGGGGGTGAACCTTGGTGCAACAGTAAAGTTGCTGCCTTGTGACCTTCGAGGTCATGAGCTAAAATTCTAGAAACAGCCTCTCCTAAGGCTGCTTATATATACCCTCCCCAAACCCCACCAGGTGAGAGCCTCGTGCATTGGGTTGCCCTTTTAGTAAATATAAAAAGATAAATACAGAGGAATAAAAGGAAGCTACAACTTAAACCACATACAACTCACCAGTCTTCCAAGCTAGATATGTGATGTATTTCTGATTTAGAAGCTTTTATTCTTTGCTGAGTACCTCTAAATTTCATCCACAGCCGCAAACCCACTCATTTATATATCAGGAAGTGCACAGATTAGACATAATGCAATATGGTCCAAGCCACATTTTGTGCCCTTTTTACTGCTTCAGCATTTTCTTTTTTCATTTTTTCAATGAAGAGTCCTAACTAATCCTCTAAATTACTTAAGATAGAAATTGTTAAATAAAAAAGATAAAAGACTTCAATATCTTGGGAACTCAAAAAATCATTTGCTTTCTTCTTTGTATAATTAGGTGGATATAGAATAATTGTAAAAATGCTCATTCAAACACACTAAAATAAAATAAAATAAGAAAAGCACATCCAAACAAGCACATAATCCAGTGGTTGAATCATTTCCAAGACATTAAGCTTCATACATCATGATCTGTTTCACAGATTTCTAGGAACAATAGGAAACATACCTCTGCAAAGTTGCGTTGGTCTGCAGTAAGGCGTTTTGTGGACAACTCCTTTAGGGTCCTAAACAGAATCATGAAAATTCGGTGGGACGCAAGAACATCTGATGATTGAAGCTGTTGTGATAATACCACAAAGATGTCTGGCCTGCGAAGTCAATAAAATTAGCATATCAATACATAGGGTTTTCTTTGCAAAAAATTGCTAAAATCAGAATGAATTGAACACATAGCAGTAAAAAAACAATAGAGCTCATAACATCTTGCATTGCATGTTGCTAATGCTGCTCTCAGAAAAACTAAAAAACTGAAGCATGTTTCTGTACAAATATTAAGAATGCATAAAACAGACAATTAGAAAACCAATGAGACAAAACATATGGCCATAAACAAAGAAAAAAGAAGGACAAAGAGAGACGCAAAGAGAGGGGGAGGGAATGATATTGCAATTGCAGTATTGTTGAATACCAAAGAAATAAATTCCCAAATGTACCATTCTTTGGGATAATCAATGCGAGCAATTTTGGAGATGAGCACCGCCAACATTAGAGCTATCTGCATTTTAAAGAAAAGAAGACAGAAGTAAACCTCTACAGCTTAGCACAATTCACAATCATAGCCAGCAAAATGAAAAATAAAAGTAAAAATAAAAATAAATAAATAAATACATAACAATCACCTGATCATTCTCTTCTCTCAAGGACAACAACAACTTCTGCCTCAGATGCATTTTCTCCTCATTGCTAATCCCACTGAACAACAACAACAACAACAACAACAACAATAATAATAGAAGTAAAAGAAATAGAAAATAAAGTCACATTCCAATCCACGCACTATCAAAAATAGAGTTTGCAGCCTCAGCATTTTGAATAGCATGCAATTAAAACATACATTTTCCTAAACACAAAGTAACCTAATCCAAACACTAGCTAAAAATCAACAATAACTGAAAAGGAAATAAAAAAATGACTTACGAGGAATCGCGGCGGTGGCGCCAGTAGCGGTTTACGCTGTTTTTGAAGTATACGGTGGCCATCAAACGCACGTCCACCTGCGACGCCAAATCCTTTGCCGTAATCACTTCCTGCAGCTCCATAATTCCATTCACAAGAAGAGACAAATGCTCAGAATCCAAACAAAGTGCACAAAACAATGCGAAGTTCATTGGAACCCTAAGAAAGAGATATGTATTACGAGGAGGCAGGAGCAGAAGCCTGGCCTAGACTCCGATCGTGCGAGGGCTTCCTCTGCGGGGCCGCGAAGGCGTTGATCGGCGCTCATGGAATTTGCAAGCAGCGAGTACATCGCCGCCACGTCGGAGCCTGAAACCGCCATCGCCAAAAGAAAACTCTCTCTCTATTCTTTCCGTCTCTCTCTCTCTCTCTCTCACCTTGTTTTGAGATTTGTGAGAGAATGGAATGGTGCTTCGATGAGTGAGCGTGGGATTTTATAGATAGTGTGGGATTGGAAGCTTCGAGTTTGTTTCTCGAGTGAGAGTGTGTCTGTGTCTCTGTTGAAGGGAGCTAGGGAAGCATTTTAGCAGCGAACAAAAATGGGAGCTGAGGGCTGCAAACAATAGCGTCGTCGTTTTGGGCATGTAAGATTCGGCCATTATATACTGCGCTTCACGGCACCACCACTCATTGCTGCAACAGCAACCCTTCGGTACCAACTCATGTTTGTTTCACTGGCTGCAGGTGTGTAATAACGCTAAGATTTTGCATTTTACTCCTTGGAAAAAATAAAGGGTATAATTTATATTTACTATCAGATATTTAATTATATATTATTATATTTATAAAAATATTTGATTTAATTATGTATTATTATTAAAATTTTATAAATAAAAATATTTAATTAAATAATATTATAGAACTTTTTATACTATCAAAATATTCAATTAATCTCAAAAATAAAATTTAAAAGTGAATAAATTCTTTCAGTTATATTTTTTCCATGATCAAGTCATATGTCATTTTTTACCATTTTTTCTCTTCTATCAAGTGTTATATATGGGTCCCTTTTTTTTTAATTAATGGTAAAAGATAATATATGACTTAATCATGTGAAAAATATAATTGAGAGGATCCATTCCCAATTTAAAATGATTTTTGTTTATTAAATTTATATGGGGTTAAAGTTTCTATAGATAATTAATCACAAAAATATTACTATAGATAAAAAAAGTATTTGACAACTTTAAAAATTAAGTTAACATAATAGTATAAAATAGAATTAACTATGTTAACTTGTAAAAAAATTGAATTAGTTTTATATCAAACCTTGTTTGATTCCACAACTTAAAAAAATTAGTTTTAACATATGTGTGGCGACAGTGGCAATGGATGGTGGCAGTGGACAATAGCATACGGTGATAGGGGATAGTGGCAAGCAATAGTGCCCAATTCCAGTCACAAATAGTAGTGGTTGGCAGCAAGGGACAGTGGCAAACGGTAGTGGGCGACGGCAATAGTGGATGGTGACAAAAGGTGGTGGCTGGATGGTGTCGAATGGTGGCAATTGGCAGCGGATATTGGTTTATGGTAGTAGCAAACAGTTGACAAGGTCAATATAGAAAGAAATAAAATAAAAGAAGGAAATTTTGGAATAAAATAAACCAATTTAAAATTAATTTTTTTAAGAATTGATTTTAAGTTCAAATTAGTTCAGATAAAAACTAATTTTCAAATATTTAGGTAGTTACCAAATAACATTTATTAAAAATCAGACCCCATTGTACCTAGTTATTCTAAATTCATAGTTTGTCAAACACCTCCTAATATTTGTTTAGTTTAAAGTAAAAGAAAGGTAAACTTGAGAGTAAATATATAGGGTGTGCTTGGTTTATGAAAATATTTCCTGTTTTCATTTTCTGAAAAGAATTTTTATTTTCAGATTTCCTGAATTTAGAAAATGTATTTGGTTTATCTGTTTTTAAAAAGGTAAAATAATAAAAATATGTTTGGTTTATCTATTTTCAAAATATATTTTAAAAATAAAATTTAAGATAATAAAATTATGTTTATTATTAAATAATAATTGATGTTTTTTTTTTTGCATATTTAGATGAACTTTATTATTTATAAATTTGAGATGAATTTAAAAGTATTAATGAAAATAAAATAGCTCTATAAAATTTTAAGATTAGGAATAAAATACATTACTCACTTTTAAGTAATTTTATTATCAATATCAATTATTATATAATTAAGTACTACAAAGGAAACTTTAATTGCAAAACTTGTAATAACAAAATATGTTTAGAATATATTTGATTTGTGAGTAAATTATAGTCATATTAAAAAGAGACATAATTAAACAAAATACTTAATACTATCTATAATTACAGCCTTTGTTATATTTTAGGTTATCAACTAGCTAAGACATACCAAAAATAAAAAATAAAAAAGAGAAAGAGAACTACATTATCCTAGAACAAAATACAAAAAATGATAGTCATTAATCATCGATAATAATTATCCCACACTTGATTAGCAATTGTTTCTCTAACTTGTACTATTTGAGTTACTTTAGTAGCATTAATATCAATACCCTATTGATCTACACTTAAACTTTGTCCATCCACAATCATGTCTTCTCCTGAATAATCACCAAATAGTCTATCTGTGCCATATTGCATTTTAATAAAATTATGTATAATACAACAAGTAGTAGGAATTTGCCTTTGTCTTCTAACAAGGCAATTTGGCATCATTTTTAAAATTGGGAACCTTGCCTTTAGAATACCAAAACACCTCTCAATAACATTCCTCAATGAAGAACAATTTATGTTTACCCGTGCTCCTCCTCTATAACGAAAGTCACGCAAATGATATCTTGTACTACAAAATGGAGCAAGATAGCCAAACATGCTAGGAAATCTAGAATCAACAAGATAGAATTGATCTACCATATAAACCAAGAACATGTTAGATAACATATAATTAATAATGAGAAAGAGGGAAAAACATACTAATGTAATATTACCTCCAGTAAGCTTTGGAAAATTATTTTCAGGTTTTAATGCATCTAAAAACACTTTAGAATCATTTGATGTCCCTTCCCATCCAGAATAAACAAAGGTGAATAACATGTCAAATTTACAAACTACCAACATATTTTGTGTTATCAAGACCTTTCTTCCACGAAAAGCAGTTTGTTTGGAAGCAAGAGCCCAAGCAGATACATACGTGCCATCAATAGCACCAATGCAATTCTTCATGACAAAATGAAAAATATATCAATCCATATAATTAACTCTATATGAACTACTATGTTTGTTATCTTTCTGTTTACAGGATTGTAATCTATCAAGCACAAAGCTATATTTGGTGCACAACATAACAAATATCTATATTATGCAAACTATAAAGGAAAAATGATGTTCCAATTTGACTGTGTATAGTACAAAAAGGATGAATTATTCTGCACCATTAAAAGAAGAAAGTATATGAACACCTACCATATGATTTTAGCAAGTCAATTTTTTGGAAAAATGGTACATCAGACGTGTATTATTTGAAGATTTTGCCATGGCATTACAAGGACATATCTCCAAAGATGGCAAGTGTCATGAAGAACACATTCTCATACCATTTCCAAAGTAGCAATGATATTTACAAACACTTGTATTGAAGTTTTTATTAACAATTTCAAGTTTCCAACCAAAAAAAAAAATATTAAAGCTTACAAGGTAACAATATAAAATGATCCCCAAATGAGATGGCATCCTAGCGCTTTGACTCTTTACTCTAACATTTCGGTGTCAATTATATATTCAATATGCAAATAGCTATCACCTGCATAATTACCTTAAAATTGTAACAAATATGGATGGATGCTATATATATTTAATAAATATTAGAATATAATTGCATAATTACCTTGAAATATGGGAAGTATTTGTAGTTATTCAAAATATGTGGATGAGTGGTCTCTTGATTCTGGGTTTGGATAATATATGTGCCCAACTTGCATATTGCTCTTAAAACTATTCTAAACTATTTGCTTACAATATACAGAATGTTGAAAGCGTTCAGTAACAACCTAGTGGCGCATATTATGATAGATAATGATCATAAACATAGCAACTCCTTCCTCTACATTGACCCTTTTGCCGTCACTTAATTTTGCAACTTCCCTCAAAGTATTGCAGAAATTTATAAACACTTGTTTCTCCATTTGAAAATTTTCATAACATCTAGCTTCATAGCCTGCCAAAAATTCAAGGATATACATACTTCCGATCAAGGCAGAAGTTCTACAAAGTCTCCTGTCAACATAGCTCCTTTCATATTCAATCATTAATCGAACCATAATAATATATCCCATCTCATCATCTAATTCATTTGGATCATCACTACTCGTGCTATGTGAATTATCAATTGATCCAGAAATAAACATATTTTCCCGCTCAAATGAACAAATAATTCAATCAACTAATACTAACAACAATAGTAGTGAAATAGACATCCAAATAACAATAATAATTAAAATTAACATAGCACAAGTTCTTCAAATACTCAAGTCATAAACTAATACAAATACTAGAATGTAACATAACATAACATAAAGTCTTTAAACATAACATAGTTTGGAAAATACTAGAACATGACATAAAGTCTAGCAATCATTTAAAAAAAAAAAGCCTTTAAAACATAATATCCATAAACTAATACAAATTATCTAAAACAAACTACTCAAGATCAACAAGTCATTCCATCCTTCTATCGGCTTCCATCATCATAAATATGCATCTCCATTCTGCTTGTACAAACTTCGCCACAGCTCTGTTGTACATTGTTCTTGAAACATCTTGCATAGAATGTAACACCCCCATGCATGCCTCTATAGAATAAGGATCCGACAATGGACTAGTAGCCTGACTGCCATGTGATTTATATTTCTCAATCCTCGCCTTTGATACTTCTGACACCCACTGACTCGGCCCATTTCTCCAATGCAGATTCAAATTTATCTAATCTTACATTATCGACCTCCTTACATCGGCGCTTACTTGAAGACCCAACGATTTTCTTTCTTTTGCTTGTTTCTTCTGAGTCATCACCATCAACATCAACAATATGTGCATCTACATGCACACCTTTTGAAAGAAAATCTTCCTCTAACTCTCTCTCTTCATCTGATGTCGGTGGCTCTTTAGTAGAGGCATGGCTCAATTTTCGTGTTGCTGTACTATTATTAAAAATTTCACCAAGGATTTCATAATTGTACTCAAATCCATGCTTCTTAAAATGCTTGTAGAACCTTCCTTTCTGCAAAATACAAATAAATATTTTCAATCCTATGTCAATACATAAACCAATATAATATAACAATAACACAAAACTAAAGCAAACATACCATATATATGTCTTCCCATACTTCTTTTGGAGCATTCACTTTATTAGATTCCGAGTCTCATGTAACTCCAGTTCTAGCTAACAAAGCTAAAAATTCGCGATAGTGCATGCGTAGACGATTAAACTTACTCATCAACCTTTCCACTCCATAATTTTATCTAGTGGTTGAAGTCAATTCATTGTTGATATCTTCCCATATTGGCTTCTTAAATGTTGATACTTGTAACAGCTTCTTCTTGACATGACCATAAACAATCTCAATGAACGTTTTTGTGTTTTGTGCTGATCATTCCTTATTATCCCCCTTGACACTTTTTCTACTCATTTTGTGCTAATATCTTTGTATTTTATTAAGTATAAAAATACACAAGAAGGCATTACTATCAAAATAACTCATAGAAACCTATCAACATAACTCATAGAAGGCCATAAATATATGGCAAAATAATAATAAAAAAAGCAGTAGATGTATGTAATTCCAACAGAACAAAGAGAAAACAAGAACCTATCACCAAATGCACTTTAGAGCCTAAAACGAAAACAAGAGAAACCATATCAACATATGGTAAACAGACTAGTAATCAACATATAGTTTTCACAATTTAAATGAGATTTTTCAGCATCATAATAGTAATATCCCAGCATCTAAATGACTAAAATTAAGTGATGAAAGCAGCCATTATGCACCTAAACTAAGATTACATTCCAACCATATAAACCAAGCAAGTTCATGTAACTCTCAAACTAACACTCAAGCAATCATCATCCAAACTTTACTAACTCTGCACCCAAATCTCCAGCATCATACAAGATTTATTCATGAGTCTAAATGACTAATTTAAAACATCTAGAGCTGCCACCCCTCATAGGGGATTATGCTTCTAATGGACTTCATATTAATCTTTAGAGTCAATCAAAACACAACATCCTAGGTGTCTTAGAGGCATGATAGACCTTCTTAATTATGTAGAAACCCAAAGCATGTATTGAATTGGAAGTAGTTACTGTCCTATAAGTGCAAATTTTGATTTAATCTATATAAATTATAGATTCTAACTCATGACAATCCTTAAAGAAGGAACCAAACCAATACCCAGTAACTTGTGACTGCCAACATATACACTAAACAACCTCAAAAACATTAATTCCCAGTTGCCAAAACATTAAAAGAAAGCATGCTCTAATCTACTTCAAATGCAGATTTTTTTTTTCTTTTATTACCCTTGCAAGAAATTAATCAAACTAACACATTTACCTCTTCACTATATTAAGGTTGAGCACCCGCTTATAGCAACAAGTAAATACTAATAACACTAGATACATATAGCTCCTAATAATACAAATAACTTTTTGTGTAACTCAGCCTTCAAAATAGTCATGAAAGGTGGAAGATTTGCATCTAAGGTTAACTACACTACAACGAAGCAGAAGCAGAAGATACAAACAGAAGCAGACATAGAAGATCATACAATGAAGCAGAAGCAAAAGATACAAACAAAAGCAATAGATCCAATGAAGGGAGCTGGAAATGCATACCAAACAGAACTCCAAACAGGGGTGACTCAAGGGAGGGGTTGTGGTGGTGCTCGTAGTCTCAACGGCAGTTGTGAGCAAGGAAGCAGAACATGAGATAAGAGGAGGAAAGGAAGGGGCTGCCGTGGTGCTGTTGGTCTGAACGTTGGCGAATAACCCCTATGAGCGGCAGTGAGCACTTCCAAGCTGAACGGCGGGGAGTAGTCCTTGGGTGGTGAAGTGACCGTGGCTTTTGTTTGAGGGAAGAGGAGTTAGGGGTTTTTTAATTTGGGGGGAAGGCACAAAAAAGAAATCAACTCTCTTCTCCCTAGCAGATTCGAGCTCGATGCAAAAGAAAAGGATGTGGAAGCATTAGGGAGGAAAAAAAATGATCATGTCTTCCGTAGGATTTGAACAGAGGCAAGTGAGAAGTAAAAGGAAAAATGTTGATAATATTACTAGCATGCCACCACGTGTCTTTTGAAAATATTTCCAGCAATCAAACACAAAAAGCTAAAAATGTGAATCTGGCATTTCCAAATTTCCAATGATTTTAGGAAATATTTTCTAAAAATATTTTGAAAACAACCCAAACAAACATATTTCTACTCTTATTTTCCATTTTTACTAAAAATGGAAATAGAAAATGCCAAACCAAACACCCCCTTATTTTGTTCCTTGAAATATGGATGTTAATTTGGTTTATGGAAGTTATGTGATATTAATAAGTTCCTAAGGGATGATTGACAAATTGGAAAAATCAAATATCTAAATACAATGAAGTCTAGTTTTTATTAAATGTTATTTAGTAACTACTCAAATATTTTAGAACTAGTTTTTTTTATCTAAATCATTTTGAACCTAAAAGCAATTTAAAAAAGATCAATTTTAAATTGATTTTATTTTATTCTAAATTTTGTTTCTTCTATCTTATCTATTTCCACTACTTTCTTCTCACTTTGTATCAATCTTTTTTTTCTCAATTGACCTTGTCAACCAATCCTTTTAGTGTTTATTTCCATAAATCCTAATTTTATTTCACCTTATCATGGGGTACATTGCCATTTGAGCAAATTTCAAGATGATAATCTACCAACTAATCACTCCTCCCTGCGTAATATGATATAGTGCACATTTGGAGTACTCAATGTTAGATTTCCTATATTAACAACTGTAACATCTCGATTTCCGATTTCCGAGTTTGTCTTTAACTTTCAGATAAATTCTGACTTCCGACCTTAGTAATACAATGTCAGAGTTTCGATTTCCGACTTCATCTCTAAGGCTCAAAAGGATTGGCTGTATTTTCTGATTTCCGACCTTATGGTGAATTAGAATGTATACGATATCCGACTTCCGAGTTTATCTGAATTGGTCTCCAAGTTCGGCCAAAATTTTCACGACTTTCGAATTCGAGGCTATTACCAAGAGCTTTTCATTTCTATGATTTTTCCAATTTCCGAGATTAAGTGTTGAGTTTCGACCTCGAGTTTATTAGCAGGAGCTTTTCATTTCTCTAACTCCCGAGTTCCGAGATCGAGTTGGAGTGCCGAGATCCTATGAGTTCTGATTTCTTAGTACACTTGATTAATGTTTTGAATCCCGATATCCGGTGTTATCCTTAGAATCGATTCGAGTTTACTTATGTCTCCCGACTTTCAGGTTCGAGTATTTTGGTTTCACATTTTGGCTCTTGACCTTCAATTTGAAGGTGATTGTACCTTACGAATCTGACGTCCGACTTTACTCTCGAGTTTTGAATAAATCAAGACGATTATTCCGAGTTCCGACTTCATCATGCACAAATTCCGACTTTAGGAAATACAAGAGTTTCGATGTCATGTTCAGATACGTTGGAAGCGAGTTGCACTTCTCAGGCGACGTGGAGAGCAATTTTGTCACAAAAGAGGAAGACATGTACGAACTTTGCCCACAGAAATTTCACCCAATCAAAGCCACTCATTCTAACTACCACCTCAAAGCCTTGCCTATATATATTCCCCTCCTGCCTCTTCAGCTCATTCCTTACGTTGCCCTCTCTTCCTCACTTCAGCTCTCTTTTCTTTTCTCCACTCACCCACTCCATTCAGCCTTCAAGATCAACCAAGCCCTATTTCCAAACTCAAGCAAGAGGTAGAGGTTTTAATTCTTGTCTTGATTTTTCTGATTCTTGGATGATTATTGGTGCTTTAATTCTTCAATTTTGATATATTGACTGAGTGACCATGATGAATTGTGGCTGGTTTATTGGCTGTTTGTGAGATTAAAACTGAATTGGAAACAAGAAAGGATGAAGATATGAAGAAGTTGAGAGGCTGGAAAACTCAAAACCCTCGGCAGTCCGTACGGCGGAGTGTACGGCTCCACCTCCCGCCGTTTAAAATTAATGAAACCATTTTTATGTAAAACTAGACATCTAGGGCTTTTTATACATATATCATATAAGACCATTGGAGTAATATTGAGAGAGATATGAATTTTTGAAGTTCAACCTAGGAATCAGGACATCCACCCGGGCAATATGGGTTAAAAAGGGTGTAACTCACCTTATACAACTCCAAATTGAGTGAAACTAATTTTGTTGGAAAGCTTACACATAGAAGAACATCCTACCTAGAAATTCTGAGTTTGTTACCATCCTATTTGTTCCCAGTGATTTGAAGAAGTTAACCTATGTCCAAACTGAGCCAAAATAGAGCAGTTCAGGAAGGTTAAGTTTCGGGGCTTATAACTCGAGCCCTACTAAGTCAAATGGGATGGGACTTTTTGCAAAAGAAAGATGGTTCTATCAGCTTTAATTTGAGGCCGATTTCGTATCATTTGAGCCAGTTTTCGATTTTTAGTAGATTTTTACTTTTGAGTGAGCAATTCTGGCCAGCCACAGGGCAGGCCGGGATAAAACCTAAATAACGTGAGTTATGATTATCAGAATCAGATGGGACTAAAGAGGTTAGAAAATAGACATATAACACTTTAACATATCCAAAATTGAGGTCCAAAGGACTTAAATAGAAATTATGGCATGATTTACAAAAACTGGGTTGAATGATTTATGTGAGGCTGTAAATCTGCCTTGAGAAGACTAATGTTCCTATGAGCTCCATGATGAATTGTGCATGCAATATTGTAATTGCTATGAGAAATTGGCATTCTGATATACTAGTACTATTCATGGGGAAGCGGACACGTTCCGTTATGCCGCCAAAATTGTGGTAAAGTATATGCATGAGTCATGAGATACATGTAGATGCATGTGCATTCTCAAGAAAGCTATGAAATTCATGTTATGATGAACCCAAGAATATGTTATGATGAAAGTTTCATGATACTTGGGCCAGCCCCGGATAAAAAGTTAAGGAGAATAGATTGGTGAGGATGTCAGGGAAAGTAAACCCAGCAATCCCTGTATAGGAACGAGCTCGATCCTGAAAAGCAAACTATTACCCAAGAGTCTAAAATGGCCAAGAACTCCTAGGGGACCAAGTAATGGAAAAGTTTATGAGTAATGAAGAAAGTATATGAGCAAAGGAAAAGTTTATGAAGGAAAGTTCAAGAGCAAGTTTTGCATGATTGCATTAAGTGCATGATTACAAGTTATTTACAGTTTAACTATTTTGTTTACTTATAGCATATATTCACTTATTCTGCTCATTATTCTGTGTATTACTGTTAGTAGTTTAGACGATTTCTTATGTTGTTTAAAGTAAAACTGGACCTTGCCTCGGACCAGACATTTTCTTAACCTTATTAAATATGAATGGTTAAATTTGATCTCATGTTTTCATAATTAAATGAAACCCGAGGCAACTGAGAATGAAAGCGACGTCAGTTAAACGTCATGCATGACCCTACTGAGAATTTCCTTAAATTCTCACCTTGTTTTGCATTTCTGCCTCATTCTCAGACGTGGACGACGGACACGACAGCTACCCTCTTCATTGAGGTGCCAGACTTGCAGCTCCATCATGACCCTGCAGTAGGCTCGCTGTACATAACCGACTCTTGCCAGTTCCGTCTTTACCTTTTTAGTGATAGGAACTTTGCCGTCCCTTTGCACCATCCTGTTTTTGATCCTGCCACCCCTTACTTTGAGGTCCCATTACATGTGACACACCCTCCGCCAACACCCCCTGCACCTGCAGCACCTGCAGCTCCTGCCGATCCTGCGCCAAAGTCACCTCCGCAGATCATACCTGACATCCCGCTCAGCTCTGATAGCGACCTTTCAGAGGCCACCAGCTCAGCATCCTCCTCCTCAGGACCCAGTATTTACTACTCACCAGCCGGGCCGGGTATGGCCAACGGCTACCTGACTGAGTAGGTCGACCCAGCGATATTATACAGTATGACCCTCTTTTGGCAGCATGCAGCTTTGGGTCATAGACCTAGTGGTAGGCTTTTGAAATGTCTTCTGAGGACCACATAGGATCAGGTTGACTGACATGGGCCTTATGTCTTTTTGATACACGGCCCCACTCATGTATCCTATTTTGAAACTTGTACATTAGCTGAAACAGTGGCTTTATATATATATATATATATATATATATATATATATATATATATATATATATATAGTTGACAGCATAGGTGTAAATGGTTCTTATCTTTCTATTATGATGAATTAAACCCTGTTACATTCTTCATACGGCGTTCCATTTCTTCAAATAAATAAATAAATAAAGATATGGATAAATGAAACGTAGGCAGTGTATTAACACAGTAACACAATCTACTTAATTTCATGTTATGACTTAAGCATAACATTAAATTAGTAGAGTGTTACAACAACTGCATCTTCTTATCCTATTGAAACACAAATCAAGATTGTGGTAGCATGTTGTATCTTGTTAGATGAGAAAATGGGTCAGATTGGCATTTTAACGACATACATAAGGGAAAAGAGGTGTAGAAGAAGAAGTAGAAAAAGAAGAAAAAAAAGAAGAACATATTTAAGTTGTTGAACCAAACACTGTTCAATAAAAAATTATTTCATTTTTATATAAATTAACATAACTGGTTCTATTTTATACTATGTTAATTTTATTTTCAAGTTGCCAAACACCCCCAAGTTGTGCGACATTAGATAAGTCCTAAAGATAAAATGTAACTTTACTTTAGTTCTTTCGTTAGTTCGAGAAGGTCAAGCAATCGACAATTTTTCTTATTTCCTTATTTATGATAACATCAAATAATGGAATGATTAATCTCCCTAAAGTGATGCCATATTTTAATTTTAATGGAAGGAAATGGAATAAATGAAGGTTCTATTTTGTGGATACAAAAAAGGTGGATGAAATGCAATGGAATGGATTTCATCTAATCCCCTCGCATCTTACTTTTCTTCCCCCAAACTTGGGGGGGAATGTGATGGAATCCTCATTTATTAGTTATAATCCTTTTCATTCCATCCTTTTGCACTATAATTTACAAACAATGGGGTGGCAACTTTACTCCACTCCATCCTTAAATATCCAAATAATAGAGTGAAATCTTCATTTCATTCCACTCCATTATACTCGATTCCATTACATTTCATCGATCTTAGTTACCAATCGTAGACTTACGGACCTATTGCACAATTTTAAAAAATCAAGTTGATAGCATATACATTTTTCAAGAATCAAAGGCAAGTTCTTGTATGGGAAGTGTGAGCTTGTCACCACTATGGTGACAAAATTTGCATTGTAGGTATTCCATCCAATGGTTGAAATTACTTTTATTTATTACACCAACTAAGTTAAAAATTTAAAAACATGGAATTGCATTTTGACCCCTAATTTAATTATAACATGGATTAATATGTTATTAAAGTCAACTAATTAACTATAATTAAATTATTAAAGTTGGTTTTGAATTGAGGCAACTATTTTCATCTCCCCCTTATTCATCGAAGTGAAGTAGTAAGTTGTTTACTTGCCATTATCAACACTATTATTGTAGTATACCCCGAGCTCCGAGGTTAGACCATCTAGAAGGTGAGACCTTCTAGACCGCAATGATCAAAATTGGCAAAAATGACAACATCTATTGGTAGTGGTGGAAACTAGGATCATATATGTGGTTGCTATTTGATCTAGAAATCATTGTTTATGTGTAGTTTGTTGTTGACTGTTTAGGCCAAGGGTGGTGGGTAGTGTGTTAATGGTCCTTTTTTTTCTTTGTTTGGGAGGTTGAGGGGTCTAGAAAGGTTGTGGGTGACATTGAATATCGAGTGTCTTCATTGTATTAGAGAGTTCGTTGAAATGAGCATTTGCTTGAGTAAATAATATGTCACTACTGAGGATATGTAAGCAGTCGTCTTTTGGATGATGTCGGCGAGATAACATATGGTGAAAGGAAACGAATTCTCCTTTTTTTTGTGAAGAGGTAAATGAAATTGTTTGGGGTTTTTAATGAGGCTTTTTTTTTTTTTCAGTTAATGGGATGTCTTCTGGGCCAACAGTAATTTATTTGGACTATATTTTTTTATTTGGAGTTAAATTTATGAAATGCTAGCAAATTTTAGAAATGGGTCCATGTAACAAGCGTTCCAATTTTTTATTTTTTATTTTTTGATTGTCTGTAGTGCCGTTTTGACAAAGTAGTATATTGGGCATGGGAGTTAAGTTTCTGCCATGATACAAACAAACCCAATGGAGTGAAAAAATTTAAAAGGAAATTTAAAATTATTGTGATTTTTTTTTTCTATATTTGTAAAAAGGGTAAAACCTCATTTATCCCCATTACATTTTATAGTAATTTCAACTTAGTTTCAAAAAATTTTTTTTGTTTTATTTACATTCTTAATGTTTTCAAAATGTTTCAATCCTACCATTTCGACAATTAAATTATAAACAGAAAAAATTGATACGAAGGTCAAGTAAGAATGTTAGTGATGATGTGTTCATTACTAATCTGAATGGGCCCATATTTTTGTAGGCATGAAAGTTTTTCTTTTTAATTTAAACCCCGTTAATGCTTAATTAATCTTTCTCCTATTAAAACCCATATCCTAAGCTTTTCCTTAGATAATTGAAGGTAAATAATCTCTATTAGTGGTATTTAGATATCATTAATATTGAACTTTGACCTTAATATCATTTTTTTTTATAATTTGGATATTATCTATCAAAAGGGCAAAATTGAAACATATTAAATACATTAAGGATGTAAATAGAACCAAAAAAACTTTTGAAACTAAATTAAAATTATTGTAAAATTGGAGGGACTTAAATGAGGCTATACCCTTATAAACAAATATGCATTACAACAACAAAAATTAATGATTATTTAAATGAAAGAGACATTGACGTATATAAGACATGGAAAAATTAGTTTATTTTATAAATAGGATAAATATGTGTAAAATATTAGTTTAGTTTGTAATAGCCGAAATTATATCTTTTACTGGCTAAATTTTAAGGTCAGATCAAGTAATTATTCCAACTTCTTTAATACCTCAACACTTATAATGACACATCTTTAAGCATAGAGAAAGTTATAGATTTTCTGGGATATAAGTTATAACAAGATAGTGGCCGAGGGAAGGTGGGGAGTAAGGGATGCAATAGTCCCTTATAGCAATGCATGCTACCACCCCTGAAACTTGAGCAAGCATTGATGCCCAAAATAGGCGGTCGAATGAAACATTGCTACATGTACAATTATTAACAGAAAAAATAAATTCCTCTGCATCTACTCTGCTTTTATCAGTATACTGCCATGCATAGTTAATTGTAGTGAATTTTTTATTTTCACTTTTTTTTTAAACAGAGTTTACATTATCTGAGGCATAATGAAAAAGTTAGCAATTTATTTACAAATTTTTAAATTTCAAAAAAGTTAATATTTGAATTAAGTGAATTTCAACAATAAATCTATACAAATATTTTCTATCCAAAGGAACAAGTAGCAACATCTAATTGTGATCATTCATATGCAAGTATGACAAAGGTATCGTGAAAACTATTATATAGACATAACAATCATTTAATATATTAGATAGAATATTTTGTATAATTATCTTTTGTGTGGTTAAATATTTGATTTTTCCACTTAAAATCTTTTTTAGTGCATTTTTATGCTAACATTATGAAGTTTGCATATAATATAATTAAATAGATTTGTTAGAGAAGGATGAAAAATTTTAAGTATTTATTTTAAAATTATTCAATATCAACTAAAATAATTAATTAATTTAAATTAAGTGACTTTGGACAATAAATCCATATTTTATTTTGACTTTTAAATTTATACTTCTTTAAAAAATTTTCACTATAGTGCTGATGAATCTCGAAAGAGTAAATCAATTAATTAAATCTAAATTTATTGTGTCAAAGTTGTGAGTTTATAATTTTAAATAAATTTTTTGTTAGACATATAGCAATAATTACATAAGTTGGACATTAATGTTCACCAAAGATCACGACCACTTTATGCCCACTCAACGTTGACAACTTTGGCATAACTTGAAAATCTCGTGGGAAAGTATATATATATATATGAGAGAAATGTTCAATTGTGAGAATAAGAGGAGTAAATTTTGACCACTGAATTTTATATGAATAGTCAAGATTAAAACATAAAGTTATATAATTTTTTTAAGTAATCATATAATTTTTAAATAATTTTTAATCTTGACCAGCCATGTATGGCCTAGATTAAAAGTTATATGACCTATATTTACTCTTCTCACTCTCATAATAAATCATTCCACTCACTTGATACATCCTTTATATACACACACATAAATATAGTGAATTATCATTCACCAAAATTAATAAAGTGTTTGAGAAAAGATATCTCTTTTAACATATTAGATCTAAAATACAAAATATCACAAAGGAAGTAGTTGAAGTTGAGACAATCTTAATATGATGAAGGAAGTAGCTGAAGAGTGGATTTGTAAAAATGTTTTACAGTAGTTACTAAACTTGTCAAATTATTTTAATAATGAGACTATACATGAATGAATGAATTTGTGAAAGAGTTTTATAATAGTGTATCAAAATTTTATTGTTATACTATTATATAAATATTATTGAAATAACTTAAAATACCCTAAGCTTTGGAAATTTTAAAATATTAGTTTAAAAAGTTATTTTATTGTATAATATCATGTCCCATTGGTGGGACTCTAGACGCCAAATAATTTTTTCATTAATATTAGTCCATGGACAACGTAAAGATGTACCCACGTCAATTGCGTTGTATTGTGAAGGCTAACTTATTTTGCTTATTTTTTATGAATTTTTGAAATAAATAAGTTCAAATGAATTTGTATCGAAAATGAATAAATTAATGGATCCACAAAACTCTTGTCTAGTAAGTGGATCCAAATTGTTATAGTCTATGACCCATAGTATTTGATTAGCAAAATAAAATGGTCCGTTTATAAGGCAAAAGATAGATGCATCACCCCCACCTCCTTCCATCTTATTCTAGCAATCTTGTGGAATTCTTTCTCTTGCACATCATCTTTTAAGGTTGTAATTCTATCTAGTAAGAGACTTTTATTTGTCTTTTGCTTTGTTGGGTTATATCTTCGAAATGTTCCAATATTTTATTGTTGGTGATTTATTTGGTAAGTATAAAATATATGATAAATTGAATTTATGGTGAGTAAAATCTTTATTGTGGTAGAAAAATATGTCTTTATCTATGGAGAATTTTAACCATGGATTTTGTTACAAAGAAATAGATAGAAAAAAGGAGGGTGAATAATCTTTTGTGGAGTAAAAAAGAGCTTTCCTTTTCTTCAACTATCTACTATTGTTAGTAAAAATAGGTAAAAATGTTTATTAATTATTGTAGTACCTTTTGTTGCAATACCTAAGGAATGGCACATCGTCGTCGGCAGTATGCTTTTCACCCTTTCCACTTCATGCTGATTATAACTAACAACAATCAAGGAGAGATTACATGCATGATCAGTCTTACTAGACACACTTACACATTCATGAATAAACTTGTGGCTATGTTAATTAATGCTATGTGTAAATATGTTAATTTTAGCAATTACCTGCAGCCGTGAGACAAGTATATGGACATCAGTTGCCAACTTCGGTGGTATTGAAGACCCATAATGGCATTGAATAGGATGTGAAGTGTGAGGAAAGAGACAATGAATGTTGGTTCATTGAAAGGTGGAATGCCTTTGTGCAACATTATTCTATTAGAATTAATTATGGCCTAATGGTTAAAATTGAGGCCACCAATGTGTTTGATGTTGTGATAATATGTGAAGATACCATGGAAATAGACTACTCAATATTTGACCGACCTCCTGAGGAATGAACATGCATTTTGAGATAGGTTTTCGTTTTTGTTGAAGCTTTGTGCATAATGTATATGAATGTGAATACTAACAATTAGTGCATTATACTTACATTTGTGCAGAAGCGTATTATTCTCTAGTTATTTATGAATTTTTATTTGCTTTGTAGGGGTGACTTGTGCTATAGTAGATCTCGAAGGCTATATAAGGAGTTGAGCATGGTTTCTATGTTTACATAATACATTTTGTTTCAGCATAATTTGGGGTTCACCTTTTGTAGTTGTTAGAACTTCAAAATTGTGAACAAATTTATGAGCATGCCTAGTTAATTTTTGTCTTATCATCAATCATCTATACTAAATTACCTAGTAACTTGTTGAAGTTGTTTATGTATGTTACTTTGAAAAAGTCAAAAAATTGTGTGCATATTAAACTATTTGTATGCCAATATATGGCCCGATGGGATATGATATTATTTCTAATTAAAAAATCATGATTTATATATTATGTGAGTATACGCGTAAATAATTATGAAGTTTAAATAATGAATGACATAGGTTGCAAAAATAATAATAGAGAACAATTGAGTTCAATTAAGGAACATTATAATATGCGGGTTCTTACACATATTTAAATGAACAAGACGAGAAGCATGTTGATGTAAAATTATAAATAGTTAGTAGTAAGATAAAAGGCAACCTTGCAAAGTGTCACGTGATTCTCAATTGATAGCTTGCTTTTTTGTGTTTTCACACTTTTGGTGTGAAAAAAAAATTGTTTATTTGATTAAATGCTTAAATATACTTTTGGTTCTTGTAAAATTACTAAAGTTTGGTTTTGGTCTCTAATTTATTTTTTTGGGTATTAGTCCAAACATTTATGAAAGTGATCAATTTTGATCCTTACCATTAGACACCCTTTATTAAGTATTGATGTCACTGATGGAATGCCACATGGCCTTTTCTATGTGGAACCTTAGATCCTACATGGCAAACAGAATGCCCAAAACCCATTAATGAGGTCGTGTGCATCTCTCGTGACCCTTAACCCCCCTTACTCCACCCTTCATTCTATGTATTATTTTCCCCCAATTCCTTGATCGTTGTAACCTTAGAGTATATAGATTAATCGCCTTTCCCACCCCACACTTCCTTTGCTGAATCCTCACCCATAAAAGGAGTGCAAAGCTTAATCCCTACCAGTGACCATTACGTCGAAAAAATAATGCCAAAAACCTCCATATTTCTTGACCTTTGCGAGGAGCCTTTACCCTATGTCCATGGTAGTGACATCAACAATATCATCTATTTCAGGCTCAAGCCTTTGAAAGAAACTCTATGGGTGTGTAGAAGACCTGGCTATTTATGAATCTACTAGTGAGAAGAATCCTGGCAGATTGTTTTAGAGATGCCCAAATTGGAATATAAGTTATCATTTCTAACCTCATATCATTATTTGAATTCATAAAATTGAACTATGATTTTTTTTTTTTTTGGTGTTTGTAGTTGGACACATCCTGCAACTACTTTCAATGGATTGATGACAAAAAAGTTCAACGTGAAAAGACTATCCCCTCAAATGGCACTTCACAGGTGGATTAAAAAAATGAGAAAAAGAGTTGCCAAACTTGAGAGGAAAATAGCCAAGTAAAAGGACTAGGGGAAATATTGTATTGTGTTTAGTGTTTATGAACTTGACACTAACTTGTGATATGTATCTATTGTATTGTGAAGCTTGGGTAGGAGTTTAGAGTTGAAGAACACCATGGTGTATGGTGTATGGTTCCATGGTTATTTTGAACATTGGTGAAATGGTAATGTAGTTTATTTATATCTTGTTGGATTTGTGCTAAGTTTATTGTATACTCTAAACCTCAAAATTGATGAATGGAAAATGGAACTTCATGTTTTGTTTAAGTCCTTTTTCATATTGATTGTTGACAAAGCTAAATTGACTTGTTTAGATCTATTTTTGCTTTCATGTCATGAGATATACTCAACAAAAGTGATCAAATAGAAGCACTTAAGTATATTTCAAACTAATGGCTAAGTAATAGTCTGATAGAAATTGAAAGCCAAAGGAATCAAGTAACCATTGAGTAGCTTGCAAACTAATCAAACTAATGGCAAAAATTTGCAACTTGAAGTCAACATATGATAACTTCCACCAGTGTACAATTAAGATAAACAAATAGGGTAATTGGACAAAAAATACAATGATACTGAAAAGTAATTGGAATTACATCCAATAATTGTGTATTATTTAATAAGGTTTCAATACATTATCAAAATACAAAAGGCTTTACTATCTGTACATTACTATAATGTTTCCATCATGACCAATCCTTTTTCTAACACAACAAAAAACATGGCATTTTGCTTCCAATTTTAGCCACAATTTTTCTAACCATGGTAATAAAAAATTAACTATAGTTACACAATTTTTTAACCACATTTAAACCTTGGCTAAATTTACAGTTCGAACAGGATACTCTAAAGTATTTTTGTTGCGTTACAACCATAGCTAAACTTCTTTTTTAGTATTTTCATATTTTTTTTTATTTCAAAATAATCTTGAAGAATCTATTGAGTGCACTATCATAAACTTCCATAACTCTTAAAAGTAAATCAAAATACAAAGTATTAACCTAACATTAGTTTAAAAATACTCTAAATTAGGGGTGGAAATAGGCGGAGTGCCCTATCAGGAGCCTCTAGCCTAGCTTGTTTGAGAAAAAACACCAATCCTAGGCTTATTTAAAAGCCTTTTAACCCTAATTATTAGACTCTGATATGTGTATGTTATGTATATTTGCAAAATATCAAATATAGGTCTCAAACTTAAGACCATTTAATAGATTAGTTAGCCATTCACCACTAAACGGTCACAACTTCTTATTATTATTGCACATAATTTATAATGTTATCTCTTTACATTTTCCCATTTTAATATTAATTAGAAAACCTAATTAATTAGTCTCTGATCTCTTTTCCCTCCCTCTTACCCTTATTTTTTCAACCTAGTTACAATAGATTGATATCCCTTCCCACCCCTCATTTGTCTTCCATTTCTCTTACAACAAGACTTTCATCTACCGCCACTCCTTCCACCCACAGTCAGACCACCATCTGCTGGCTCGCCACCCTCTCTCTTTGTTGTCATAGAAAATGGGCTCATAGCAGACTGCCCATTCCCCACTGTAGTCAGACAACCGTCTATCTTCTTCTCTCTTGCTAGTTTTGGTTTGATGCAGTCACCATGTTCCCAATTTGCAAATCAAGTGGCTCCCAATCCATCTATTTCTAGTTAAAAAATAAAATGCTAACACATAGTAGTTTTTTTATTTTGTTTGAGTATATTAACTAGATTATTGCATTTTACTTTATTGTCTAACAATTGCTTGTTTCTTTGAATACAAAACAAACACATATTCAAAGCTTTGAACAATTTTGTATTTTTCTCTATTCAACCCCCTTAAGATGGTAGGGACCACTTGTATTTTTTTTTCATATATCTTGTGCTTGTACTTTTTTTTTTCACCTATCTTTCATTGATATTTTTTAAGCTTTTTTTGCCAACTGAAATACTCTCATTTTCTATACTATACTAGGTTTATATGTTAGATGTTGGATAAAAAGGCTTTTTAAACTGGCTTCAGGCAAGGCCATGTTTAGGCTTAAGAAAAAAAGCCTATAAGAGACTACAAGCAAAGTTTAGGCTGAAAAATTGTAATATAGGTTTGGCCTGTTAAGGTTATAGCCTAGCCTAGGCTGGCTTGTTTCCATCTCTACTGTCAACAAACATGGCTATAAGGATGACATATCTTGATTAAATATAAGTAACTTACTACCAAATTTATCTAATAAAAATTTGTGAAGAGTTGCTAATTAATCCTAAATTTGTATAAAGTTGTTCCTTGGTCTCTTCATAGCCACTTGATCATCTCCTCTTCTAAAGTTTCTATCTACTTTTCCAAGCCTTCAACATGCTGCTGTGATGCATTATTACTAAAGTCACCAAAATTAACATAACAATTGAATATCTTGGCTTTCCAAAAGCACTGGAAGGAATAACGGTACCTAAACCAAATAAAATAATTTTTTTAAAAAAAAACCATAGCCTAAATGCTCAAATCAAATAAAATATTTTTTTAAAGTAACCTTTCTATGTCATAGGAAGTTAGTCAACATTAAGTTTGTGCATACAACTGAATAATATGAACAATACATGTCAGTTTAAGACCACTCCAAGAAGTTAGCATAATTAAAAAGCATTATGCAATCAAGATAATGAGAAAGATAGTTGATCCATGAAATAAAGGTATAATTGAATCAATAAACATCCGCTTTGCATATCTATTCCATTCCACTAGGCCACCCCCAATAATATAGAGAGAGTTTAGTCATTTTCTCTACATCACAAAGAACAATTTTTAGTTTAAAAACAAATTCAATACACAAATCAAATACTAGTATTTCAAATTTAATCTCCAAACTCCTAGTTTAATTTCAAAAACTATCACTTCAATAAGACAAGAGGGGAAGAATAGCTTAATAATATTAAACATCAATATCGCAAAAGGACTAGTATCATTGAAAAATATCATATCAAGACAAAAAATCCAAAGATACTTTTTTTTTCTATCCCAAATATAAATAAACAAATAATAAAAGAACATATGATATCATATTGTATTATGAGGCACAAATAAATATTATCATAAATAGTATTGATTATACCCAAGCAAGCACAAGCGAATGAGATCAGGACAGATATAACATGTGATTAGAATTTAGCTATTGTCAGTATCGCTGGAGGAAAGAGCAAATTGATCAAATAATTTATCACCTCAAAGTCAAAATTGGCTTTTTCTTCTCCTTTTGATGTTTTAACTAAAGAAAATAGAGTCAAGCAAATCTAAATTTCTTTCTCTTTTAGAAAACTAGCATTAAAAAAAATGATAAAAATTATTACCAATGAAAATTGAGAAGAAATTGGAAAAAGAGTAATGTCAATGTAGTTGGCCACAACACAAATTATATTTAATAGTGAAAGGAAAGAGCAAAGAGCGCACCGCAGGTGGCTGCATTTGAGTTTACACCACTAAGAAGCATAGGAACTATTGGGAGGACAGTTGTGAAGAGTAACAATAGCGATCTGTAGTGGCACTAGAGGGAGTGTGAGTAGAGGGAGAGGGAAAACCACTTAGCAAAATCAATGAGAAAGAGAAAGGTGAACTTCTGATTTGGTTTGGAATTTAAAAAAAAAAAGAAGGAAGTAAAAAAAAGAAGGAGCTGAAAATTAAGTGGCAACAAAATTTTGCAACGAGCTCTAATTTGGTGGCAATTTCATACCACTTTAATTGAATTTGTGATAGTTACATGGACAGTGAGTAAATGACAATGGATACATGCCATTTTTTTTGCAATGTAACAAAACATAAACAACCAAAAAAATGTAGTAGCATTTTAAACCAAAAGCATCTTTCTACAAACTTAAACCAAAAAGCAGAACTATATCTCCAGCCCTTCAATTAATTTGTACAACACTAGATTGAGGGGCAGTGGCAGGACTTGCATCATGCTGTGTGACAGCAGCACCTCTAACCTCTCGATTAACTTCACATCCATTTGTTGGTTAAGTGGTAGAAGATGCAACCTGTGTATGCCGAGTTAATACTTCTTGAGTTCCTTGAGTTGCAGATGGGACAAACTCTTGTACAATAACCCTTCTCCTAAGTTGACCCCTTTTCTTTGCCTGCATAACAAAAAAAAAAAAAAAATATAGTTAATACTATCTGCTATCACTGTGTAACAAAAATGCAAATGCAGAGACCAAAGTCCCACCCCTTGAGTCTGAGTTTGTGTTGTGGTAGTTCTTCCAACTCCACTATCTTAGATTGCAATTTAATTTCCGTCACCGTATGCATCTCTTTCATTTCCCTCTGTAATAGAATTTGCATTTCCTTCATTACCCAAATTCTTTTTGCATTGTACCTTCTTCTTGTCTACAGAAAAAGAAACCAAAATAGATGATCACATAGCATATCTAAACATATATAATTCATATAGTATATATAAATAGATGATTACCTCTGCTTGGTTAGGACCCACAGTAGAGTTGTTGCATTTCCTTCTATTGTGGCAATATTGATGGCACCTCCTACATCTATATGGTGTGTTTCCTCTTCTTAACTTTGTTCGATTAGGGTTGTCATCTAGCTTCCTTTTCCTCAACTTTTTGGTCCTCTCTTGTACAATGGCAACAATATATCTTCATACTCAGTTTGTGGCCATCTGCTCTAGCTATTGATAAGGCTGATGGTTGTCCGTATGCCGGTCTAATGTAGTACCTATGTCTATATCCTAAGCACTACTTTTCAACCTATTTTCCAAAGTTTTTGTCGAAACTTTCCACTATAATTTGATAGTATTATCATGTCCTAAGTTCCCAACCAAACTCAAAGGCCCAAAATAAGACCACTTATCAATGTTTACATTGTAAATAGCATGTACTTCCCCCTTCATATGTCACTTTGGGCTCATCCACAAACTTACCCATATGGTGAACTAAAACAGTAAAACTCATCCTATAAAATCAAACAAGACACTCATAGTGAGTACAATGAAATAGAAAAAGGGCAAAAATCAAACATGCTACTATAATGGTTGACAAATATAACAAATATAGTAATAGAACAATAATTCCACATTTTCATGGAATCCATCGACAACCCCAAACCCTAATATATTCTTCCTACATGTTCACGGTCCCCACAAGCTGAATAATATATTCTTCCCACCTTTTTGCATTGAGATTTGAAGATGTACCTTTCTCTGTAGTTCCACATGGTCCACCATGCACAACATACACCTCCTTCAGCCATATAGCTTCATACACTGTCACAACCCAACTAGGGCTATGACCGGCACTTAGGGAATACAATTCCCTAGCAAGCCTACCCAAGAATTTCTTACAAAATAGACAGAATATCCCCTAAAAATTGAGCATTTTCCAAAGTACAAAAGGTTCCTGCTGCAAGCTAGAAAGATACAGACCAGCCACAGAACCAGAATATCAACAATATCAAAATATAGACTCAGGAACAATGAGCATTCTCAAAATGTCCTCAAATTCAGAACATGCGAAACATACATAAAGATAGATACACTTTTCAAACAAAACCTATTACAACTATATATATATATTACAATGGAAGCCAGACCCTGTCTGTGGGTTACGGAGCATAACTAAAGATATTTACATAAATATTCAACTATACAAAGATCAAAATACATTGACAACCTGGAGGCTCACATGGATTAACGGATTGAGCTCGCGGAGCTTCTATACCATTAGCTACTTATACGAACCATTCGCAGCCTATACCTAGCTCTGAAATAGAGGAAGAATGAGGAGTGAGTCAAACTGACTCAGTGAGAGATAATATACTTATAACGGGGAGTGGGACAAGTGCACGCACGAGCTTTTCATAAAATGAACATATTCAATGGAATAATATTCTCATCTTAAATTATATATATATATATTCCAAATCAAACATAATGTATGAAACCAGAATACGGTTAAGTAGAAAATAAAGCAAAATTTGTGATAAAAAGTCATTGTTAACAACCTAGAACTTCCAAAAATTTGTAAGTTGAGTACATTCAAATATGGAGTTAGAACTAGTCTAAAAATAAAATAAAATAAAATAAATTCTGAAATTTACAGGGGGAGATCTCAATTACAGAGTCAGAATAGAACAGAACAGACATGTCTCACTAACGGGCGTCCTCGAAGGATTGACGAGAACAGATATCTCACCAACGATCCTATGCCGAAGGATCAAAAAATAGAGCTGGACGTGTAGCTGTCATGCCAGGCTAGCAACACCCCTGCTAACTGGGTTGGCCAAACCAAGGTGCACCTAGGGCTAACGTCTACTGCCGTTAGCATACAGTTCTGCTAAAGATCCCTCCCATAAAGAAAACCATTTATCCAAAGCTCAAGTAGAGTTCTTAAATATTTTATTTCAGAATCTAAATTTATTAAAGCACCAAAGCCCAATAACATTGGAATCCTATATAGTTCTCAAGCACATCAAGTTGTAGAATTTGACATACAAGTTCCAAACCTTTTCAATCATACCAATAATGTTAAACTTAAAACAATTCATGAAAATCAATATCCAAAACTTACCATAGCAAAATCAGTAATTTCTATTGTCCTAATTCAAAATTCCAACTTGAAACATTAATTGCTAACAATACATGAAATGCTTAATTTAAATAGAAGCATCGGAGAGTAATTTCCTCAAAATACTTGTCCTACTTGTGGACATACAAAACTAGATAACATAATAACAATATAAGTAGCTTTAAAAGTGCAGTTAGTGTAACACCCTAATAATACCATACTATGCTTAAGTCATTTTATGGCATCACTAATTGTTGCTCTTAACTAGCGGAAGTTCTTATCGTTGAAATTAACGTAATATATGAAAATACCATGTAATTTTTTTTTTCGTTTGTAAAACCTTTATGTTTGAAAACTGAGCCTTTAAGCTCTTACTTACTCGTATACACATGGATGTTATTCCTCATATCGCCAAGTTACTGATAAGAAGTATGATAAAATTGAAATAATATAGCACAATATCATAAGCCAAGAATATAATCATAGATACTCAAGAGTCATCATTACACTTAATAAGTACCACATATGTAATAGGTTAAATTAAGTAGTATGACTTCCTACATACTCTTAATTACACATAAACTACCCAACTAGGACTCTTAAGAAAATGAAAATACTATGCTACTATCTCGATCTTCCTTAACTAGGAGAAGAAACATGGCAGCTCTTGTTTTATCCAGTTAGGTATCGTCACTAGTGCTTCCATGGATGTCATTAGCTCCGTCTGAAGATAACACATAAATGTAGGAGTGAGAAATACAAGATTTCTTAATAGGATCCCAACTAGACTATTAATGTGTCATCATTGTCGTCCTAAACCACTTCGGGTTTAATTACGAAGATAGTGAGCATGCATAAGTTCAATTTTTAAAGGGTTTGAAAACACAGGTTCCCGAAGCTGGTTTCTTTTAATCTTTTCCATATAAACATAATATAAGAAACTCAAAGCTACCATATAAAAGCATACACATGTGAGAGCATGGTATAAACATTCATAATACGCATGAGATGTAGAAACATGCATGACTATGCAACTCAGCAATTTGACCATGGTTCTACTGTGACTTTACTTTCATTTTTAGCACGTGCTTAACATTCTTTACTTTCCTTTGAAATAGGCTGCTTTTGGACATGAGCTCATTCTGTGACCGTCGTCACGTAGTACTAAACCAAATCAGACTAAGCCGATATTGGTTGCACCTAAGTTGGAGGGTCCTCCATATCACCCTTGCCTCCCTCACAGAGGTTTCTTGTGGATCACCGTCTTTCACTTCTCGGAAGTGATCGAGGGGTCATATCCTATGGTTTCTTTTCTTATTATTATACTTTATATGTATAATACTTCTTTGACTAGACACATGCAATGATATGACTAAGTTTATAATTTTGACGGAAATCCGGCAGCATAACGGCTAGACCGGAGCTTCCCCCAAAATGTCAATCATAAGCTTTTAACCAAAATTTTATCATATCACAATAATCAATCAATCATGACACAAAGCTCAATCAAATTCATCATTCATCATGCCAAATAGCATCATACATTCATACCCTAAAGGGGGGTTCATAGTTGTGTTATTCTTTGTGAAGAATATTATGAATCATCATATGATTTTTCTTGTTTGTCCATGAGAGAATCACATAGTTAAGATATGTGTATGTGGTCTTTTAGTTACTTAGCTCTCATATAAAATTATTCTTTACTTTAATTTATGTCTTATGAAACACTTATTTAAATTAATTAAGTTAAATGATTGTTTCCTTTCCTTGAGATAGTGCCCTTAGTGATTCCTAGGTTCATGGTATGCTCAGAGGCCCTAATCATACTTCTATTCCCAAGGAGTTCGAGATCCCTCTAATCCTTGGGTCATGACAATGCATAACCACATCATGAACCCAATAACACCATGTTCACTAATCACCAAGGGTGATTTTTAATTTAACCAAGTTACAAAGTTTCAAACTTTTATCACTAACATAACAAGATCTTACCTTACGTATTATAAAAGTTATCATTCTTTATAAAGTAGTCATAAAGTTTTATTCTTTATGAAAGTAAGTGCCTTTAAAATTAAGCTCTTATCTTAAAGATTAGATCTTCATGAAATAATGATATACAAGTTACTAACTTTTTAACTAAAAGGTCTTATTCTTTATGAAAGTTGATTCTTTTAATTATTCTAAGACCACCAAGGTCTCAACTTTATGATTTAAAGTTGTCTCTACATTAAAAAGGTTCCTACTTTATCAACTAGTGATATAAGACATTAGCTCTAAAGTTATAAAGTCTTGATCTTTATAAAAGTTAGCATTTCTATGATCTAAAAGTGACCTTTTTGATTTCAAGTTTCCAACGTTATGAAAAGATTTGCTTCCAAGGATCAATCTTTGAAACATAGTGACAAGACATCATTTTTCTAACTCAAAAGGCTTATTATCCCAAAAAGCTTAGACTTTTACATGTATTCTTGTCTTCAAATAAAAACGTAAGACTTTTATGAAGGCACTAAACTTGTGCCACTTTTTATGCTTCAAGAAGCAAACTTTTTTAAAGTTTTCAGCTTTTAGGATGTTCATAGTCTTATCAAATCATGAAAAGCATGTAAAGATGAAACTTTTCTAATCATAAACTCATCATAAGAAAAAGGATAACTTTAAGTAAGATACCACCAAGAACATCAAGAATATTCAATAATAAGAACATGAACATATTTTTCCAAAAGTAAAAATATCAAGAACACTTGAAGTACAACAAGAACATATTTTTCCAAAAGTAGAAGCATCAAGAACACTTGAAGAACAACAAGAACATATTTTGCCAAAAATAGAAACTTTTGCTCATGAAGAGCATGAAGGATCTTCTCAAGTTTTCACTTAAAAGAACCAAGCTTCAAGCTTTTTTGAGCAAACAAAATAAAAAGATGATCACTACCTTCCTTAGAAATGGCGCAAAAACTAGAGAAGAAGAAGAAGATGATGATGGTGGTTCCTTGTGTAACACCCTACTAATTTAATGTTATGCTTAAGTCATAGCATTCAATTAAGTAGGCTGTGTTACGGTGTTAATATTCTGCTTAAATTTCGTGGTTTGTATTACAAAACAGTCGAAGCGGCGCGCTGCCATACTATGAGCGCTACGGAACTCGACATAATATCATAATAGATAAAAAATAGTACAATAACATTACGGTATACGTGCAAATGTATATGTATATATATCGAAGCCTTGCTTGATTTAGGTATAAAGTGTCAAAGTAAAATACATAAGCGGGCTGGCATATCAAAAAGACAATAATGCTCGTATCAGTCAAACATCCTATGGTCCTCAGAGGACATTTCGTAACCTACTGCTACCCTACAGTCAAGTCTATGACCCAAAGCTACTTCTTTGTCCAAGAGGTCATATTGCCACAACATCTCCGACTACTAAGCTACTCAGTCGGATAGCCGGGTTAGCCATGCCAGGCTCGGTAGTGTGTAGTCGCCAGGTCAGGAGGAAGAGGGTGGCGAGCGGTGGCCTCTGAGGGGTCACTCTGAACTCAAAGGGATGTCGGGATCGCCCTGCGGTGTTGACTCGAAGCGGGAGTCCGCATGGTGCTGCCGAGCTGCAGGAGGAGGCGTGAGGAGGCGAGAGGTGGGTGCGCCATGTGCGACGTGGGGCAATGTAGGGAGTAGCAAGGTCGAAAATGGGATAATGTAAAGGAACGTCAAAGTTCCTATTGCTGAAGAGGTATAAACGGAAGTTACACAAACCAGCTAGGTACAAGGAATCCAACTCCGGATCATGGTGGAGGTGTAAAGCGGGAATCTCAATGAAGAAGGTCACGGTGGAGTCCATCGCCAGTGTCTGAGAATGATGCGGAAGATACAAAACAGGGTGAGAATTTCAAGAAATTCTCGCTAGGGTTCAGTATTATCTTGGTTAAGCGACGCCATTATACATTCTCGTTCTACTCGGTTTTACTTAATTATAAAAACATGTGTTCAAACTGAGATATCCATTTCAATGAGTTCAAGAAAATATCTGGTCCGAGGCAAGGTTCAATTTTACTTCAGACGGCACAAGCAATAAAATAGATTACTAATAATGGTATGTAGAAGGATAAACAGAATGAATAAATAAACAGTAGTAAATAAATATAGTAGACAACTGTAATATCTTGACATAACTATTTCATGCATTTATGCATTCATGTAATCATGCAAACTCATACTTGTACTTTCCCTTTTAAACTTTTCATTTTCTTTCATCATTTTTCCATCTCTTGGTCCCCTGGGAGTTCTTGGCCATTTAGACTCCTGGGTAATAGTCTGCTTATCAGGATCGAGCTTGTTCCTATACAGGAATTGCCAAGTTTACTTTTCCCGACTTTCCCACCGATCTATTCCCCTTAACTTCTTATCCGGGGCTGGCCCAAGTAGCATGGAACTTTCATAGTGGCATAACCCTTTTCATAACTTTCATAACTTTCTTAAGAATGCACATGCATTAGCATAGAATTCATAACTTGTGCATGGGTCCTACCGTAATTTCGGCAGCATAACGGAATGAATCCGCTTCCCCATGAATATTGTCAGCATACCAGAACATCAATTTATCACAAGGATCACATTATTACATACATATTCTAATATTGAACTCATATCAACATCAAATTCATTAAGGCAGAGTTTCTGCCTCAGCATATTCAACTAACCTAATTTTTATAATTCAAGCCATAATTTATACTTAACTCATTTGGACCTCAAATTTGAGTATATTAAAGTGTTATGTTTCTATTTTCTAACCTCTTTGGTTCCATCTAATTTTGATATCTATAGCTCAAGATATTCAGATTTTATCCCGGCATGCCCAGTGGCTTGCCAAAATCAGGCAACTAAAAGTAAAAATCCACTAAAAATTGAAAATTGACTCAAATGATACGAAATTGGACTCATATTAAAGTTAACAGGGTAAAGTTTCATTTACAAAAAGTCCCATCCCATTTAGCTTGGTAGGGCTCGAGTTATAAGCCCCAAAACTTAATCTTCTTGAACTGCTCTGATTTGGCTCAGTTTGGACATAGGTTAAATTTTTCAAATCACTGGGAACAAATAGGATAGTAACAAACTCGGAATTTCTGGGTAGGATGTTCTCCTATGTGTAAGCTTTCCAACAAAATTAGTTTCACTCAATTTGGAGTTGTATAGGGTGAGTTACACCCTTTTCAACCCATACTGCCCGGGTGGATGTCTGGATTCCTAGGTCAAACTTCAAAAAATCATATATCTCTCAATATTAATCCAATGGTCTTATATGATATATGTATGGAAAGCCCTAGATGTCTAGTTTCACATAAAAATGGTTTCATTAATTTTGAATGGCGGGAGGCGGAGCCGTACACTCTGCCGTACGGACTGCCGAGGGTTTTGAGTTTTCCAGCCTCTCAACTTCTTCATATCCTCATCCTTTCTTGTTTCCAATTCAATTTTAACCTCACAAACAGCCAATAGACCAGCCATAATTCATCATGATCATTCAATCAATATATCAGAATTGAAGAATTAAACCACCAATAATCATCCAAGAAACAGGAAAATTAAGACAAGAATTAAAACCTCTACCTCTTACTATGAATGATTTTAGTTTAAGTTTGTAGCTGCAACTTGGTAGAATTCCAAAGTGTGGTGGAGTTGGGTGAGTGAAGAAAAGAAAAGAGAGAGCTGGAGTGAAGTATGCAACGTGTTAGAAGAGTCTGAAGAAGAGGGGAGAAGGTGTTATATAAGCATGAGTAGTAGTTAACTTGGAAGGTTTTGATTGGCCTCAAAACATAAGGCTGAGTTTCAACCAACTTTGCTCTCTTTTTGTGACCAAACTGCTCTCCACGTCGTCCTCTTTATGTGGTAGAATTGCTCTCCACGTCGCCTAAAGTGGGACTAGTTTCCAGTATATTTTGAAAATGAAATCGGAACTCGTACTCTTTATAAAGTCAGAACTCGTGAACATCCTGCATATGAAGTCGGAACCCGGGAAACGTATCACTTATTCGAAACTTGAAAGCAAAGCCTGATGTGAAGCCAAGCACTTAAAGTCGAAAGTCGTGAATTGTAGGACCTCGATCTCGGAACTCGGGAGGATAGAGAAATGAGGGCTCTTGGTATTAAACTCGAGATCGGAACTCGTGAAAGTTTGACTCGGACTTGGAGACAAGTTCAAAATCGATCTCGCATCCATTCCCTTGGTTGAGATAAAATCGGACGTCCCGGATTTAGTGTTAAGTCGGAAATCTTAAGATCGAATTGAAACATCACCCATGACATGAAATCGGAAATCGGAATTTATACTGATGAGGTCGAAATTCATACACGCTTACACAAGGTCGGAAATCGGAAAATGCAAGGCAATCCGTTTGAGCCTTCCTAAAGTCGGAAATCGGAATTTTAAAAATTCACTGAGTTCGGAAATCGGAAATCATGTCTGTCCAGCCTTGAAGATGGTCGGATGTCGGGAATCTTGATGGGCTCGAGTGGAGCCTAAGTCACGGACGTTACACCTTGCCTTGAAGATGGTGGCGGTTTGACTTAGTGGAAGGAGAAGCTCTTGAGATCTTGTAAAAATGGAGGTTGTAGTGTTTTGATCTTGTCTCTAAAGACCCAAAGATGAGGTCTTTGAAGGGCTAAGTGAATGATTTTATGGTGGTGGTGAAGAAAGGAAGAAGAAGAAGATGAAGAAATGTTTAGAAAGAAGTTGGAGGATTTGATTTCAAGAGAGAGAATGAGATGAGTGAAAATGAAAAATGGATGAGGGTGGAGAGAGAGAAAGTGGCGTCCAACATAAAGGGGAAAGAGGGAGATATTTTCTTAATTTTGCATTAATTAAGGTTTAGGGGGACAAAATGGATGATGGGGAGCAAAGTATGCACTAACTCTTACATAAAGTACTCTTGTTTTATGCTTTATGCTTTTATGACATCACTTTTTACTTATTATCTAGTTGACTAAATTTGAATTCAATCATGTGATTAAGTGCTCATACAACTTAATTAAGATGATTAAGCAAGGATTAGTGATTAACACACAAGAACATGATTAACAAAAATTAATCTTGTGATTAAGCTTAATTAACCTTAATTAAACTCGATTAAGTTAATTAAGGGTGATTAGTGCTTAATTAAGCTATAAAGGCTCAAACTTGCTTAATTAGAGATTATATAATCTGGATTAAGCATTCTCTTGACTTTCTCATCCAAGTAAACTCATAAACTCTTCGTTAATCTCTTATTTAAGCCTTAATCTTATAATTTCTCATTAAGTGGCTAATTACTCAGAGATACTGAGGTAATTCAATACGACAAGAAATTGAGGATGTTACAGTTAGAAAACAAGTAGCTACCAAAACATATATTTAGAAAAATAAGAATAGAAAATACATTATAAATATATTATCACTCACAAAAAGAAATCAAGAAGGAGTGGTTGGAGTTTATAGTGTCTTGAGACTTCGGTTGCCTCCCAAGGAAATCCGGCACCAAAACATCACCAATCATCTAAATAGGAAAAGCATTATTAAAATGCAACCATGGCAGCTTGATTAAGGAATCGAAATATCAAACAGGAATCAGTCAATTAAGTCAAATTTCAAGTATAAAGTACAATGATTGTACTTCCGCAGAGAAGTGTGAATATAACAATATCCAGACATATATCCTTAGTTTTCCTTTTCCCAGAACCAACTAGAAATGCCAATATTTGTTACACCAAACAATTTCAAACAAAAATATTTGGGAGAGGCCATAAAATAAAATAAAATAGAAAATCCAAAATGAAATATTTTTCTTTGGATGTTCACAATTAATCGATGCTTCAACGTTCTGCCAATTAACTTCATAAAATATGCAAGCCAATTTTTCTTTTTGAAAATTCAAATGCATAAAAAAGGAGTTAAGTAGAAACTATTAGACATTGGCAAAGAAAATGAGAATTTATATTGCCAAAAAGGAGGTTTGTAATTAGCTTTAAATGAAAAAGCACATAGTCATATCAAAGTAGTTTTGTTTACATATATTAACATGAGTTAAACACATGATAAATGGCAAAGTCTACTTCTTTTAATTGCCTCTATAGTTTTTGCTTTCATTCAGCCAAAACCATTGAAAGATAATATTTAACTAAAATTGTTTATTGACACCACCACATCTTACGCTAAGGGTCACAAATCCTTTCAAACATAACAACTCAATTTAGTCAAGAAAAGACAAATTCCACAAATCAATCTCATATAATGAAAAATATGAAATAAATCATAAACAAATTTAAAATAAAAGACCAAAGCATACATAATTGCATTACATATAGCATCACTTACCCAAGCCAAAAACACACATACATGCTCCAAATTAATTTGACCATCTAACAACTAACAATATAACAATTCCATATAATATATCATCTTCAAAGCATAAATCCTTAGGACATAATAACCTAGTGTTATGATTCTCACCCAAATTTAGATAAGGAACTCACACAACAATACTAATGCCAAGATGCTTACCCAAGATTGTGAGTTTAGGGAACTAAATCAAGAGTCCCACTACAGCAGAGGAGACAAACCGCGACAGATAGACAGAGAGACCACAGAGGAGAGAGAGAGAGAGAGAAACCAATGGAGAGAAACAGACAGACCGCGGTGGAGAGAGGGAGAGAGCGGTAGTGGATGAGGGGGCCAGGAAGATGAGATCGCATGTGTGTGTGTGTGTGAGAGAGAGAGAGAGAGAAAGAAAAAGAAAGTGAAAAATCGAGAAGGGGAGAGATCAAGAAACAGGGAAAAAGGAAAAGAAGGATACTCACGGTGGGGTTGGGGGAAAGAAAGAAAAGAAATGGAGGCGCATGGTGTGGACCACCATTAATGAGGTGCACCATGGTCCTTTGTCCTGTCTCTTCCTTTTTTTTTTTCAACAACTAAACACCTTCGTCTAATTGAATTAAACACCTTTACTGCTTTATAATTTAAAGCTAATAGAGAAACGCCCAAAGACTTGAGCTATATAATTTTTTAAAATTTTCTATTGATAATTTTATTTTTAACCGTTTTATTTTAAATCGGGATATTACACACACAAATATCCACCGCGAGTTCCACCGATTACACGTTACTCATGCTAGTTTGGTTTTGACACAATTTATAAACCCTCTCTACTAAAAAACAAGCGAATAGCGACGAATATTTTTCGGTGCTAAATCACAAAAATCTATCGCTAACTAATTTAGCGATGGAATTTGTAATGGCTCATAGAACGTTGCAAAATCCTTCATGGCTAATTAATCAGTGACGGAAATTATTTTCCGTGACTAACCAACAATGAAAATTTTCATGAATAAGAAAAATAAATTTCGTTACCAACAACATCGACAATATCCGTGTTCGAAATGAATCAGCAATGGAATTAGCAACTGCAAAATTTCATCATTAAGCTTAAATCACATTTGTAATATATTAATCCATAGCGACGATTTGCAATTTTGAACAATCTCATTATATAATGTAAATAAACATTATGTAAGTCCCAAAAACACAGGTAACAAGACATAATACATTGAGAACAATTTAGACTATAGGTGGCATCATGAAAGGGGAAAAAATCAACATATTATTGCTAGGTAAAGTGATATTGCATTATAAAATTAAAGCAAAAATATAAGTTAGCAACAAGCACTTTGTACATAGAGAATAACTAGCCTTTTTAACATTTAATAAGGAACACAACAAGCTACACAGTCTTTTTCTCCACAATATCAACAAGCTATTGCTGAAAGAAATATATCACTTACATATATTTTCCAAAATAGTATATTATTTTTAATGATTCTAAAAATAAAACTCAGTTCATCCAGAACCCCAACTTAAAAGAAAGAGAAATGGAATAGTAGCATCAAACAATATCAGGTTAGTTAAAATTTCTATATAAAAGCTATCAATAGCTACTTTTTCAATGATTGTTTAAGCTCTTTTATTTCTGTTGAGTCATCTTTCCTCTTGAAAAATCGAAAACCCCTTCATTTAACAGCTTAACAAATATTTTTTAAGTTAGTCAATGTTATAAGGAACAAAATCTAAGGGAAAAATAGGTTAAACTTACTTTCAATATAGCTATACAATTCTCTGGAATTGTTTCACTAGTTTTAACTGTTGAGACGGTCAAGAATAAAGCTTCACCATCTTGCTGGCCATTAAGTTTGTGTTTCATTGCTAGCCATCTTGCTGTCTCACGAGAAACACAGACATACACTCAAGTCAACTAGTACTAATGCCTGTTATTGGTTAAAAAATATTCCAATTATGCTAATAACTTATTCTTAGGGATGAGAATAGAACACATTATATTATAAGAAATCCAACAAAGATAAGAAAAGAAAAAGTACATTTTTGAGAAAAATATTGTGGAATGGAATGGGCTCTTAGAGCAAGGTAAAAGGACAGCATAAAATACTTGACCAAACATGAAGGTCACAAACATTAGAGTCACTGTGAATCTTTCAAGGCTATAAACATATCATGTATTTAAGCAAGCAAATAGATATGACTTCATATATCAGAAAATTATGCACTCAGAACATATATAAATCATGACAAGTTATTTCAAAACAAATATATTTTGACAGGTAAATAAAGCCCAATTAGGTCAACATATCCATTGCAAATCAAATAACACAAATTGGATAAACTTCTTAAACGAACATTACGGACCTGGTTGAATATGGTTGTTGATACCACTACTCCAACACCCTCCTAAGCCTTGCAAGTATAGCGCTATATCAAAATAAGAAAACAAGTTCAATAGGCACCACATCAACTAGACAATAGTAAGTCTTTTCATTTTTTTCTCATTGGAAATATAAGCAAAGTGATTAATAAAAAACTCTCTAGATGATATAATAAAAAATCAATGTACTTAACATTGACCATTAGAGATATACTACATACACGCAAGTAACCATTAGTAAATAAATAAGTGCAAACACCATCAAATAAATAAGTAAATTTATTTATTTATTTAAACTTAATTGTAAATTTCCTTTTATTAATCCTTTTATTCCTCGTACTAGAATATATGAAATTGCAATGAGTAACAAATTAAGAGGCTTATGAGGCCAATTTGCACACCATTAGGCTTCACCAATATGCAAGTTTGGTCAACTTGTTCCTATACATAAGAACAACAACAACCAATTACCAAACATGTTTAGCCATCCCTCATGTTGAGAATTTCGTAATAGAAGACAGAGTAGTTGAATGAGCAATGTCCTTCAAGACACAAAACCACAACACAAGATTCAATCCCCAAAATGGAAAAGTCTTAAATCCAAATATTCACTACTCCCTATTTCAAACCAATTTGACAACAAAAATTGTAAGAAAAAGAAAAGAAAAGGGAACTAAACCTGGGCAACCTTGGAAGACCCTTCCTTCCACCGCTCTTAGCACCATTGGGACACTAACATTGCTGGCCTCATTCCTGCAACCCTAACAGATGCACAACCCAGCTTGTCTGAGCTGTGATTGCCCATCATTATCGCATCGTTCCACCATCTCGCCACTCTTCACATCTTAACATCACCATTCTTCACATTGCCATATTGTCATAGTAGGGTTGGTTCTCTTTGTTAAGTAGATGTAGAGGCCTAGACAATTAGGGTTTTGGGTGAAGAAAGGGTTTTGAGAGAATATTTTGGCGGGAATTTTTTGGGGGTAGCACTAATTATCTTTTAGGAAACTTTTTTAATTGGCACGAAGTCTAAATTTTTTTTAATATTTGTTGATAATATTTTGATGTATTTAAATAAAGAAAATAATTAAATGATGATTCATTTAACATAATTGATATTATGAATATTTATAAAAATTAATTTTTTTATTTTTTAGTGCACTAGCTAGTATTTAGATATTTATTTTCTTTATTTAATGTAATTTTTATATTTTAAACTTTTTTTTGAAAATATTAATATTAATTATAATTTATATTAAGTATCTTTATTTATATTTTTTATAACTATTTTATTATTCTAATAAAATATATTAACCATGAGAAAGTGATAAAAAGATAAAAGACAAAAAAAGAAAAGAAAGATTCCTTATATGTTAAAATCTAATCAGACTTAATCTCATATTTTTAATAATTATGTTATCCATTATTTTGATGTATGATGGACTTTTAATGGATTACCTAATATGATACAATAGTTTTACCAAGCAACTATTTATATACTTTTAATAAGTATTTATATTTTAATAAAATATAAAAATTGATAAATTCATAATACTCTCTTTTTTATTTATTTATATACTTTAAATAATTATTTTCTAATATTTTCATAAATTTAAAAATATGAGAGAGAAAAAAGATTCCTTATTCATCAATTTTGAATTAGGCCTAATTTAACATCCCAAAAAAGGAAACTTTAATAGATAAGCTAATATAAATACATTAGTTGCATCAAACCACTGATAAAGTAAGCCACTAAGGGTGGCTTAGTAGTGAGAGACTAGGGTAATTTGCGTGAGGTCCTAAGTTTAAATCTTATTGCTATTAATATACCTAAAAAGAAAAAAAATCACTGATAAAGTTATAATATATTATTTTGTAAAAAAAAAAATCATAATATATTATATTAGCTAAATGAATTGGAGTTTATACAATGTATTCAATGAGCCTAGATGTTTAGACGTTGCTTTTTTATCGAACAAGATTGACCTACATAAATTACTTAGTTTATTTTCATTATTATAATATAAAAATAGTTTTACATAGAAATGAGCTCAACGATGGAATTTTGCCATTACTACAATGTTTTATATTAACATTTTTTAAAAATAAAACAATTCATAGCGACGGAATATGAATATCATGCTTTAAAACATATTTTTAAATCAATATATAGATTTAGTTATGGATTTTGTCACAGATTCATCACTGACGGAAAATTTCCGTCATTAATTTCATAAAAAAATGCGTCTGTTGATAGTACATAAAATCCGTGGCAACTTCTATTGCTAATAGCGATAGAAATTATTCCATCACAAAATTTTATCACTATTCGTGCATTTTTTTATTAGTGCCTAGGTTTGTTCTTCACTCTGATTTTGCGAGAATAGGAGAGAATGTGGTTAAATTCATGAATCCAATAAAGGAAAATGGTTTTGGGTCAACAATTTGGGTCTTTTTTAGTGTGAAATAGGTATTGGGTTGAGTACAAAATGGATTATTAGGTTTAAGTTGAGGAGGGGCTAAAGGTTATGTGAGATGCACATGACCTTAAAGGAGTTAGCGATTTTATCTGTCATGTAGAATCTAGAGTTTCACATTGGAAATATCATGTGGCATTCTGTCAGCCACATCCCCACTTAATAAATTGTGTCTAACGGTGGGACCAAAATTGATGACTTTCATAAAAGTTTGGAATAAAAAAAAATTAGAGAACAAAACCAATCTTTAGTAATTTTATAGGAACCAAAATTATATTTAATCCTCGATTAAAAATAAAAGTTCAAGACATCTTGTAGGGAAAGCTAGTAGCATGGAGATATGATGGACGTGCCTCTAATACACCAGTGATGTAAAAAGGACTTTAAATGTATAATTTGACAGTAAGATGGTGACAATTCACTAACTTAATAGTAAAATCATAGACCATCACACTGGCACTGAAGGGAGTACAAGCAAGCTGGCATAAACTGTTGTTGATTTCTTTTTTTGTGTTGAAAAATGTATGCACATTTTTTTGCAGGGCTTTTTGTATCCATAATTGCAATTTGTTCGTTCAGAAATGAGGTTTTCCATCGAATCTTAATAAAAATAAATAAATAAAACAAAAATCATAGGTACACATTATCTAAATACGTATATATCGACAATTTATTTTAATCAAAATCATATTTTAAGTTTAAATAAAAGAAAATAAATGTGATCAATATTTCATTCCTGAAATTTAATTTAATTCCTGTCATTAATATTGAAGTTAAAATAATTTTAATTTAATTTAAATTGTATAGTAATAATGACCAACATTTTAAAACTTTAATTTATATTTATACTTGCAATTTGAAATACATTGAACTGGGCAAAAATTGGAAAACATTGTCACCAATCAACTTTGTGTGCGTTTAGTTCTGCATTTCTAAAATTGATTTATGATGAAATTGATTTTGTCAAAACTAATTTTAGTTAAAAGTGATTTTGAAGTAAAGTGATTTATTTTATATTAGTGAATTGGTAGTTTACATTGATAATGAATTTTATTGATCTAAAATTTTTGAAAATTTCTTAAAGCAATAGTATTGTCTAAATTTAACTTATTTGCATATATTTGATATTATGATTGATATGATGATTTCATATTTGTGTAAATTTATGTTTTCTTTGATAACTTAGGTGATGTTATTCATATAGATTAAATGTATGATGATTTGTTTGTTTAGAAATGTGATTTTTGAATTATATGTGAAAATGGATTTTGAACATTAACTTCATTATATTTTTGGGTTTGTTAATATATGTGAGCATAAGTGACTTATTCATGAAGTTAATCGAGCTATAGTATGTGTTGTATATTATGCTCATAGGTTATTATAAAATCATATACTTAAACTCCTAAAAGAATACACTTATGCCCAATTTTAAAAGTTTGGAAATTTAGAAAATAAATTTGATATGTAATTGACATTTTATTATATTATTTTTTCTAATATATTTTGTTCATAATCTAAAGAAATGTGGGAGCATAAAATGTTTTTTATTATTATATGTATGCTTATGACTTTATTAATCTCACATTGGTTTGTGCCTTGTATATATCTTTTACAGTAAATTTTTTTTTGGAGAGATTATTTTGGACATTAGATTGTATACTATTAATTAATATAAATTTGAGCTTGCATTGCATTTTTTGAAATTGTTTGTCTTATGAAAAGATGGTATAAATGAGTTGCTTACAGAAATAATTTGTCATGTGCTTTAACAAAGTTTTGTAGCTTGGAACCAAATTATTTATTGTTTAGGACTAGAAGTACATATTTGCATTTGACTTTGTTGTTATCTTATTGATGGGATTGACGTGAATTGACATGATTATTGAATTATTGTATATGACCCTTAGAGGATCATAGATCCAATCTATTTATCAATGATAGTTAAATTAATGTTTTAGTTTATTGATAATGAAGTTATGTTAGCTTGGACATATAAATTAACTCTCCATTATCTATTAATGATTAAATTTTAGTAGTGAAGGAAATGGTTGAAAAAAGAGAAATTTTTGTAGAGCATATTCTTATTGAAAAAATGTTTGTTGATCCCCTAATTAAAGGACTTAGACGCATTATTTGTTTTTATGAGGCATGTTGATAATATGATTCTTGTAAGAAACCAATTCATCAATATACAAGGGTGGCTTAAAAATGTTTTGTTTGTCCAAGATAAATCTACGTCTCTATGTTGGTTGAGGAAGTGAAAAGGAGTAGTTGTGAACTGCCAAAATCGCATAATCTTTATAGAATATGTTTAATTCGAATACAGGAGGGGCACTTTTGCTTTCTTCATTACATCCACAAAATATGAAGACGATACTTACTGGAGTGATGCTGCACTCGTGGTGTGATTCTGCTATGTTCAAATGGGTGTCCATCATGAGTTTGTTCTCAGCTTTATTGGGTTTCTTTAGACATTATTACTTTGATGCCCTTATTTCTATCTTTCATGACTAGCTTTGATACTCTTTTTTTGGCTTTTTTTTTTCCCTTTCTTGTTGGGTACTAGTATGTTTGAACGTTTTGCTCTCCTTCTCATTGAAGGGTTTGAGCTTTCCTCTTTGATTTATTCCAAAAAAAAAAAAGGATTCTTGTAAGGCTCTTTGGTGTAATTGGTTATTGGGCGTTGTTACATATGTGATGTTCATCACATTGAATTTATGTAATGTTTTATTACATTGTACTTATGTGATGATGGTTAAATAAAATTGTGCACATATTTATTTATATACATTGTTATTATTGTAATAACTGCTTTAATATGTTAAGTAGCTACGGACTGGGATGGAGGAAATTCTGCCAGTTGAAGGTGCAAACTAAGATGAAGGTATTTCTATGCAAGATGGGTCAAAGGCAATGCCCACCAAGGATGGTCTGAAGTCAAGAATTATTAAGGAAGAGGGCAGGTGTTATCTATATGATACCCAAGAGGAATCTGCATAACACCTTTTTTCTTTTCTCTTATTGTTCCTATACCAATAATGAGTGTTTGTTGTAGGGATTACATATCTGCCTCACTCAGAAGAAAGGATGAATGGGTGACTACTTCCTAAGGGCTTTGAACTTTATATATTTAGAGATAGCAAAGAAAAGTGCTATGATTTAGTTTGGTTTTTAGATAACGCGAAACCTAGCATGGGCAGCGAAAGCAATGCCTCTTTTATCGAGAGTTGCAATGTTATTAGCATTGCAACAAGTGAAGCATTTAAGGCTATCATTGCGACTAGTAGTTACCAAAGAACGAAATGGGAAAAGCCGAGAAATTCTTGCATGGTCCGGGAGCACCACGTGATTGTGCTCCCAACCAATTATGTAAGTGTATTTTCATAGGATTGTGTATTAATGATAGGTCACATATAAAATACACTTTCATGATTGGTCCAAGAGTACAACCACATAGTACTTCTAGACCATGTAAGTATTTCTCGGGAAAAGCCTCCTACAGGTATAATGAATATTAATATGGATGCTACTATCTATATTAAATAAGGTATTATAGGCTTAAGAGTAGTAATCTGTGATGAAAATAGGGATTTCATGGTCGGGGAAAGCTAATGTTGTTTTCGATTATATGAACCCACACATAGGAGAGTTGATGGCAGCTAAGGAGGGGCTTTTATTTGCTTGGGATATTGGATTTTTTAAGAGTCACATTAGAAGGTGATGTTGAAGTTGTGTTTGAGAGCATTACTAGAAATATTGAAGACTTTTCCTGTAATGGTGTTTTGTTGAAAGACATTTTAATATATGCATCCTAATTTGATAATTTTGAGTGTAACGTCATTCTTAGAGTCTATACTTAGGTGGAGGACTTTCTTGCTTTTAATGCCAAGTTTCATTGGCATTTGGATTGAGGATCCACCTCTATTTCGTTGTTGATTGTCTTAAGGCTAAGATGCATATATGATGCAATTTATTTTCCATTAAAAATATGTAGTTTTAATATCCTAAATTTTTTCACCTAACTAATTTTTTTCATTAGGCTGAGTTCGCTATAGGGTTAATAAGGGAAAAAATTTTAAAGGGTCAAATTTTATGGGTAATCAGATATGTTTGGTTTGTATATCAAAGAAGGAGAGAATTTTGCCTAGAGTAAAAATTTTTCCCATTTGAGGTTTGAATCTTTCCTGATGCACTGAACATGCTCCCTTTGGTCTTCGTTTAACTTGGGTTATGGCATGGAAGCTCCTCTGTTGCTGCCATTGATGGAAAAAGAGGCAGCTTATCGGGGGTGTAGTTTCAAGTTTGGTTTAGCTTCACAACGTTCCTCTAAACGTTTTAGTTTGTGTAACAAATATAATTAAATTTTTAAAGAGATTAATTTTTATATCCTTGAGTTTTATTCTTGAAATTATTATTTCAGCAATAATTTCATCCATAAAATTTAGAGATGTACCAAACATAGCCTTAAAGTTAATTTTTAATTGTATACCGAGATCAATTTAGATGCTTTGACGGCATAAAAGAGTTTTATATCATTATCCAATCAGATATTTTTATTTATAAGATTTTTTAAATTAATAAATAATTAAATTAAATTTTTTATTAATATAATAATATACGACTGAAAATATGTGATAATATATATAAATTAAATTAAATTTTTATATGTGTATACACGCTCTTTGATTTTTTTTTTTATATCATTACATGTATTGAAAAATTCTAACAAGAATAATACAAAACTACTCACTACATAATTTCAATATATTGTCAATGTAAAATTTTTTTATACAGATATCTAATTATAAATTATCATATCAATAAAAATCTTTAATATAATCACCCACTATTTAAATAGTCATACAAATGAAAGATTTTAATTGAATGACTGTCAATACACCTAAATTAAACTCAATTTTTAATTAAATAACCACGGACAACCTACACATCCAGCACCAATGAAAGTTAAACCTCATTTATAATTTTTTTAATTTAATTTTAATTCATTGATATTTTTTATTTTTTTATATTATTATTTAATTAAAATCTTTTATTTATATAATTATTCAAGTAATAAATATGAGATTCTATTATATTTATTGATATGATAATATATAATTAAATAATAATATAAAAATTTTAAATTTAATTGATATACACTGACAGTATAAAATAATTTTATATTGTCAATTAATAGAAATAAGGAAAATTGAGAAATTATGATAGGTCTCTTATTATAATAGATATTTATTTATATGAATTAGAACTTTCTAATATTTCTATTAGTTAATAGTATAAAACTATTTTATTGAAATTCCAAAATTTTTTACATTATCAATATATTAAAATTAAATTTTATTTTATTTTTTCACAAAAACATCTGTTTCCATGGCGGGACAGACCACGTTTTCATTTTCATGACAAAAGCAAATAAGAGTTCTGAAATCTCATTGGTTGATATGCGTGTTGACCCACGAAAGCGCCACGTGTACTTAACGGCCTTAACCTCGAAGCATCTGGACTTTCTACCGCGAACTTATTTAACCGTCACAGTTTTCTTCCTTCCTCCGTCAGCGTCACTGTGTCTTTGATCATCATCTGCCTCCGAAAGCGCAAACGCTTCGATTCCGAATAATTCCAAAAAAGAGTCTCCGGCGAAGATTCGGATCCGGGTATGAAGGCCCGTTCAGCTAAATGGGTCATCTTCCTTGTGGCCACTCTTTGCTTTTTCCTTGCATGCTTCGAAATAGAAGCCAAAACCATCGACCCTTACAAGGTTAGCCTTCTCACTCGGTTTGTTCTTTTCCTCAATTTAGTGCTCCAGCAAAGATTAGGGGTTTTGTGAATGTGAGAATTTAGAGATTTAGAGGTCAAATTCGCATTCTTGGGAATTCGGTGTTGTGGTGAGTTTTGCATAATTGATTTAATCATTTTTCTGCAGTCACTGTTTGATGCAGCGTTGGGCTTTAGTTTTTTGTTGCTATATACAATAACAATACTAAATATGGGGTCACTTTAAAAATTGATGAACTTGGGGGTTGTAACTTGCAAAATTGGGTTTTTCTTTGCCATATTCTGATTTTCGGGACTGTTTTGAACCACATTACCAGATTTTGTAGTATCTCTTTCTCTCTCTCCCTCTCATTGTTTTCTTGGTTTTATTGTAGAAAACAATGTCAGACTAGCTCTGAGAATGTCTTTGTGTATTCAAATTGAAGATTCATTTACAAGTTCTAGTCTTTACGGACCAAAAACCTTAATTTTTATGCATTTATATGGTCTGAGAGCATAATAAACTCGGAAGTTCTTGTCTTTTACTTTGTATATTTAAATTGCTAGTTATTAGTTTTGAGCTGTCTTTGAGAAAGAACAAGATGATTCCAATGAAAAATAGAAGGGAATTTTTTGATGTGTATGTTTATGTTGCTTATGAGCATAAACTGATTTTTACGTTTTCGTCAGGTTCTTGGGGTTGACAAGAATGCAAGTCAGAGGGAAATTCAGAAGGCTTTCCACAAGTATGGCATATGTGATCGGATAAATCCATTCACCCTTTTATGGTGATTGATTTTCTTTATTAATTATCCAGAGCATAAACTTGGTTCATATCTTGCTTTGCAGGCTCTCTCTCCAGTATCACCCTGACAAGAACAAAGCCAAGGGTGCACAAGAGAAGTTTGCTCAGATCAATAATGGTATAGAAAGTTACTTTCTCCCTCTCCCTCTCTCTCTCTCTCTCTCACACACACACACACACACACACAAACAAGCTCATACCTGTTGGAATAAAGTTTTGATACTATAGTTAATTATATTGTGGTATGCTGTTTTGCATGCTCACTTTGTATTTAACTTTTTGTTCAAGATGTTCATATGCGTTTCTTTTTCCATTGAACAGCATATGAGATTTTATCTGATGAAGAGAAGAGGAAGAATTATGACATGTATGGAGATGAGAAAGGCAATCCTGGATTTGAAGCTGGCCATCCTGGAGATCAGGGTGGATATACTTATTTCACTGGCGGGGGACCCGGACAAAGTCCGTTTAACTTCAGACCAGGGGGCTGGCAGGGTATGGGTGGGCAAGGAGAATCCAAGTCATTCTCCTTTTCCTTTGGTGGCACTGGCGGTCCAGGTTCTTTTGGATTAGATTTGAATGATCTTTTTGGCAGCTTTTTCGGAGGAGGAGGAGGTGGTGGTGGTGGGAGTCAGTTTGGGGGTTTTGGCAGTTCAACTGATTCTCAATCTGGGTCCAAGAGATCTCCTAAAAGCTTTAAAGCCATAAATTCACATGTATACAAGAAAGAAATAGTTGATCAAGGGATGACTTGGCTTTTGTTATCTTATACACCTTCATTGAAGGGGATCCAATACTTTGAATCCACTGTAGAGGAGGTTTCCAGTTCATTGCAAGGAGCACTCAAGGTTCTTATTTATCTTTGAACCTTTTTTTTGTTAATTGTTTAGAGTCGGCATGGCTTACTTCTCTCTTTTATGTTACAGGTTGGAAGCATTAATTGTGAAAAGGAAGTCTCATTCTGTAAGGAGCTTGGTGTATATCCACGCAGAGCTCCAAGGCTTTTTGTATATTCTTACAAGGAGAATGAAAAGGGTTCTTTGGTGGAGTATGGTGGTGACTTGGCTGTTAAGGATTTGAAGGCTTTCTGTCAAGAACACTTGCCTAGGTTTTCAAAACGGACTGACTTGAACTATCTTCATCAATTTAGCACTACTGGAAAGTTGCCAACGGTGATGCTTCTCTCCACCAAGAAGGACACTCCTGTAATCTGGCGTGTTCTTAGTGGCTTGTATCACAAACGAATTGCTTTCAGTGATGCAGAGGTATATAAGTGCCAATTGTGAACATAACTTTTTTTTCCTGTGTTAATTACTTTCTTTAGGTTTAGGTCTATAGGGAGAGTCTTACCCTTTGTGGGAAGGTTAAGTACTTGCTTGATATTCTTTAGGTTGTTTATTCAGGGAAACGAAATTTGGTGTTTATATTCAGCATTAAACAAATATTTATTGTGTACTTGAATCATTTGTAGGGTTGCGATGTTTCTGATCCAAGAGTGAAAAGGCTAGGAGTTGATGCACTTCCAGCTATTGTAGGTTGGCTACCTAATGGAGAGAAGCGTGTTTTGAAATCAGGGATTTCTGTTAAAGATGTGAAATCTGCAGTTCATGATCTTAGTAATGTACTTGAAAGTTTTGAAAAGGTAAGCAAAAAGGAAGCATCAGGCCAGGCCAAGAAGGCACAAACTGATTCAGACGATGGACACATACAGTTGCTTTCTCGGTCTAACTTTGAGCGTCTTTGTGGGGAGAAAGCTCCAGTCTGCATCATTGGTGCCTTCAGATCTTCTAAAGCCAGAGAAAAGCTAGAATCAATTCTCTCCTTGGTAAGTGTATCTTTCGTTTACTTGCTGGTTTAATTGGTATAATTTCTATCTTGTGCAAAACTCTCATAGGGAGCACATTTTGTAAATTTCAGGTCTCCCAAAAATCTCTTTCAAGGCGACCTAATCAAGGAGCCAGCTCTAGGGACTCCATTTCCTACGCTCTATTAGATGCTGCAAAGCAAGAATCATTTTTAAATGCATTTAACAAAGCAGGTTATAAATCATCAGATAAGTTGTTGATTGCCTACAAGCCTCGGAGAAGGAAGTACACTGTATTTATGGGTGATATGACAATGGAGGAAGTGGAGAATTTTATCAGCTCCGTTCTCAGTGGAGATATACCCTTCAGGGCAACACGTGAGAAACCTGTACTCAAGTAGAGCATTATGCAAAAAAACTGGGTTTTGCACATTTTGGCTATACCCGTGTACATATATTCAGAGATAGAATCTCTAGTTTTGATACTAGCGAGAATGTGGGCGATCTAATACAAATGCAATTCGGATATTGATCCATGCTAGATCTTCATGGATGCTCCATCTTGCTCTCACTGTCACTGGCAATTTTGCATTGATAAAAAAAACACAATTAGTAGAGATATTAGCATAACCATAGCTTTGCGGTTTTAGTATGTGTCTGCTATAATGAATTTGGTCTCGGATAATGTTGTACTAGTTTGTAATTTTTTTGGTACTGAAATGATCTGGCCATGGATGGTGGAATTCTCTAGAATTCTACTTGAGGCAACTGTAAAGCAATCACCAAAATTTATTAAGAATAGAATGACTGTATGTGATTTGATGGCAATGACTTTATCTTAATATTCGTGATGAATATTAATGTGTTTGGATGAAGAATTATACAGGGTGTTATGGGCCTCTTTTCAGACAGAGATGAGCTATGCATCCCTCTCGACATATATAGCGGTGATTGTCAATTCCCTTTCACACAATCGCTACTCTCTGCGATTGTTAATTCAGTGGATAGAAATGAATCTATCTTTTGGCTCTTTGCCGATTTTTATTAAATTGAAAGTGAAAATCATGTCGTATCAATAACTTACGAGAAGTTTATGCTTATATTTTATTTAATTTTTGACGTGGAAGATGTGAATTTTATTGCTTAAACAGCTGAATTCAATCTAGCAGAGAAGCAATGGCAGGGTGTATTCCTCGACCCAAGCCATTTCCTGGCCCTTACAAGCTAGTTTCGCTAGGCCATGTGCTACCATATTGCCTTCATGTCTAACAGGGGTGAAAGAACAGAAAATAAACGTGCCATTAAATTCCAAACACTCCTTAATTACCAGGTGGAAGTAAGTTGGAGAGTCTTCGCCCCAGGTGAATGCTTGGATCAATTCTAGGCAATTTGATTAACCTTCAATACTCTGCAAGCACAGCTCTTTTACTAAGTTCTATCCTCATTGTCACACCCTTTGCCATTCCCAATTCGGGGCTATACCATTCACTTTATGGTGAGAATGAAGTGCCTTTGAGGTGACTTGAGTAGCTACCATCTTTTTGCCTTCAAAACCAAACTTGTTCCTTGCCAGCCACACCCCATGGGCAATCGTCACTACTAGGTCGATTGCCGTCTTCGGCTCATTGCAGTGCCAAAGAAGTTTCTTAGCCAGCCACTGAAATCTTGTATTGTTGATAGGGTAATACATAGACCAAGGGAAGATTGAAAACCACAACATACTCACCTCTTTACAACCAAATAAAGCATGTGAGCATGTGAGTATACATGTGACTCCCTTTCTCTCCAAGTTTTTTCGTGGCTGGGAGGATATCAAGCAATAGGTGCCAACAGAAGTACTTAGTTGCTTGCTGCAGGAGGTACATTGTTTTAGATTTAATTTTCAATATGAATTACAAGATTAAATCAGCTGACATGGTCCTACATTTTCTCCCCACAATCTATGATTATCTCAATTAAACAAACCTGATCAGTTGGTTATAAGATGGATAAGATGGAGGCAGTTAAGGTAGTGGTGATATACTCTTCTAAAGATAAAGGTCAGTTTCTCTTATGGATAGAATTTGAGTCAATAGATTAAGCGCAGAATCCTAGTCTATTCATGGTTGAACAGTACCATATTCATCTACGATAAACTACTTCAGGCTAGAAGAACCTATATGTATGTATATTTGTTATGCTGCTGTTGCTGCCCCTATAAGCTAGATGTTTACTGCAATTCATGATGCAATGGTTGCATGTCACTTCTAAATATGAGGCCTTCAAGAGATAGGCAATGTTCTTAATTTCATGCCTGATAATTAATTGGTGTTCTAAATTCTAGTATAGATCCAAATTAAATATTTCTACATATTCATTTTCTAAACCTTGCCTCACAGCTTGTCACCCATTGCAAAAGTCCTGCGGCTTGGTTCAGGCATGTTTCGGTCATAGTTCCTCATCAATGGTAGGCAGATTTGACCCTATATGCCCCATCTTTTGTACCTTGCCAACAGAACTTATCTTCTGAAATAAAGCTTGGGAGAGGTATTGCTAAGATCTGTTCATCTTCAAAAGGTCTCTTGGAGCAAGTACTTTTTCCAACAATAGTTCTCAAGATCAATTAGTTCCGCTACTCTTGCATCTTCATCTAGTATATTACATGGCGACCATAACTTATTTCCATTTTGGATTGAAATTCAACCGTCCCTCCAAATACACATATCCATTCTTGATCCCACCCTCCAATAGCCTCCTTTTTGTAACACCTACATTGACTCATGAATGCTTCTCGATGTGTAGTCACACCCAAATCCTCATGCAATGGGTCCTTTCGAGGGGGAGTACCTAGCCTTGATTGTTCTCCCCATAAAGGAGTCCGGGTGTTGCAATGTTCTCCACCCTTGTTTGGCTATGATTGAGATAATTAAGGCTAAAAAATCTCACAAACTCATAAGCCCTCTTGTTTTGATCACAAAGCTTGGACCATTTCATCTAATGAATCTTTGTCTTCCCGTTTTTAATATCCCACCAGAATTTATTAGCGAGAGACTTTATATGATCACACAATCCATAAGGGAGTAAGAAGCACCCGTTGATGTATGATCACGAAGCTTTTATTTTATTTGTTTAGTAGTTTAAAACTACAACAATACAGACGTTGTTTTGCATCTCATGCTTCCTTCCATGCTTTTTGTCTAGAAGTCTTTGATAATTGATCTGAGATTATATTATATTTATGAAAATAAATTAGACTTTATTTTTTAGTATATGATTATAGATATATTTAGGGGTAAGGTGAATGGATAAGTTTTTATGGATAAAAAGCAAATTATTAAATTTTATTGTATATATTTTACAAAAGATGTTGATGTGATTTTACATAAATTTAAAATCAAATTTCTCAACCCCCAGAAATGTATTAATGCAAAATGTGTGCGACACCATTTTGATTATATGTTTTTATACGATATTTTTTATTTTGATAATAAAACAAACAAGTTACATACTTTCTATAATTCTTTAAATATAAATATAACATATAGTGTAATAATAATATGGTTTACAAACCTAACCTTTCCTACCAACTGGAGAGTCTGAAACATGCACATTTTTATGAAAAAAAAAAAATGATATCAATTAACACTAATTGACTTGTTAAAATATTTGTCTTTGACTAATATGTTTAACTTTTAGTTAGTGTATTTATTGCCATTATAACATACAGTTGAAACCTAGATAAATAATAACGAGAATGAGGTTTAGGCTTGAAATTAGTGTGGCGCTTTGGCCCAAAAACCTTGTCTTGTCAAGGGAACTCTCGAGCCAAAAGGTCTAGCAAGCTTTATTGCTCCTTAGGGCGCACCTGCCTCATAGCGAGGAGATCTCATGAAGAGAAGAAGGAGGGAGCGGGAAAAAGGGAAGGTGGGTGTAAGTTAAAACTGAAAGTGTGAGAGGGGAAAAAGGAATAAAATGCTTAGATATTAAAACTCTGTCCTCACAAAATTCCCTTTATAAATTAACATGAGAAAAACCAAGATCGACAATACTAAAATATTTATCACATGCTACCCTTAGATACTAAACTCTGTTAGCCCATAACCTAAAAACCACAATTAGCTTTATTACCTTGCCATAACATCTCATGAGGATCCCCTTTTGTTTATTGCTCAGGTCACTATCACTAGAGTCCTACTCTCCTTCAAAAGCTTAAGAACCCTATCAGAGAACTAGCTCAAACTAGAAAGTTAGCACAAGTCAGCAAATCAACCCATGCTTACAAGTCTAGTAGCAAGGATGAAGAAGCCAAGTTGAAGCCCAATGTGTGCAATTGATCATCAAGGCACTGCTATACATTTTGTATACTGAGACTTATCCTTTTTCACCATTTTATTTCTAGAATTTGCTTTGGTGTCATTCTATTAAAATCTTTTGTGATTTTGTGGATATTTTCTTTGGATTTGCTGAGCTGTAGAATGAGCGGCATAGAGCTAGGCTTGTATATATAAACCATGTATAGAAACTTTCTGAATACTGTAAGAAATTCCCCAAATTGTCTAGCCTTCCTTATTGTTTTGTTGTTCCTTTGATGGTATCAGAGCTCATCCTAGAGCTCTACTGATACCCACCATGCCTAAACACACTTCCCATTCCTCAACGCAGAATCCTTCCTTAACACGAGGGTCCTCACAAACCCCTCCTGTCACTACTTCAAATGCATCTACCTAATCCAATCAAGACAACATTAAATTCGTCTAGCCCCTTTTACATACATTCCGGTGAGAGTCCTTCCACTGTGATTGTCAATCCAATTCTTACCGGAAGTAATTATCACTCATGGTCTTGATCCTTCAAAATGGCCTTTGTTTCTAAGAATAAGATATGCTTCTTAAATGGTTCCATCGCTATTCCTAAAGCCACGAATCCTTTATATTCAGCTTTGGAACAATGTAACACATTGATCATGTCCTAGCTCTTAAATTCAATTTCCCAATTGATAGCTCAAAGTGTAATTTATCTTGATCATGCCTCTAAGATATGGCAAGACATAAAAGAACGCTTCTCTTAGAGTGATTTGTTGTGCATTGGTAAGCTCTAGGGACAGATTTATGCCTTTAAACAAGAATCCTAACCTATCACTAACTATTTTATTGGCCTCAAATCTCTATGGGAGGAGCTTGACAACTATCACCCCTTCATTCCTTACACATGTCCAGCCAAAAATTACCACTATCAGGATTTCATCATTCCTTTTTTTTCAAAAAACTTGATGAGTGATTTGCTATTATTTGCTCTCAAGTTCTTCTAATGGATCCTCTGCCTTTTGTCAATAGTAATTTTTCTATGGTCATCCAACATGAGCGCCAACTTCTCAATAACACAAGTATCCTTGAGAAGCACAAAGTTCTTTTCAACTCCGCTGACAACCGACGTGCACCTACCACACGGGGGAGGGGCACGACCCAAGGTGGTGGTAGTAAAGGATCATCATCCAAGCTCTATACTTATTGTGGCCGCTCTAGTCACACAATTGATGTCTGCTATGGGAAGCATGGCTACCCGTCGAGGCATCCTCGTTACCTCGAATGCCCTTGCTTCCATGGTCATGGTGTAGGCGGCGATTCTGTTAATAGCTCTGTCGCTCAGTTGCATAATAATGAAAAAGAAGCCCTTATGGAGTCTTCACAATAGACTAGGTTTAATCTTCCTCTGGACCAATGCTAGAGTCTCTTGGCCCTCTTCTAACCTATTGCAAGTTCGGGCCTAGTGAATATGTCCAAATCTAGCCAAGCTAATGTCACACTAGTGGTTGGGCCATCCAACACCATTTCCGGTGGCCCTAGACTTAGGTAACTATTTTGGTTTCTATTCTATCCATGATTCATATTCACCCATAGCCCATAACACTACACACACCTCTTCTACATCACCCAGTGGCCTATGGACCCTAGACTCGGGCCACGGATCACATCACATCCTCCCTCAAATTGTTTTAATATTTTTCTAAAATTAACCCATCACAATATAAACTTCCAAGTGGGTCTTCTATCATATCACAATATTTAGGTACTATATGTTTTTCTTTGTCTCTTCTTTTTCACAATGTCCTTTATGTTCCAGGTTTCACTTTTAATCTATATTCCATTTCCAAATTAGTTTTTACTCTTTCTTGTAAACTCATCTTTTATGATCATCTTTGTGACATACAAGATCTGAGTTCATTGAAGATGATTAGTTTGGCTAAGTTGGAGGATGGTCTTTATTACCTAGTAATCAATAAGAACGAGTGGTGTTCAGCCCTTACAAGTCCTTTTATAAATTCCTTTGTAGCCATACCTATCACTGCAACCAATATTTGGCATTTTCGATTAAGACATTTGTTTGGAAAGTGATTAAATATATTGAATTGAGATTTTCCTTTCATCTCCAAACACTATTGAAAATTACCATATTATATTAGTGTGAGCAAATCATCCAAATTTTTTGAGTTAATTTATTTAGATATTTGGGGTCCTTTTTCAAAAATTTCTATTCATGACCATAAATATTTTCTCACTATTCTTGATGATTTTAGTTGTTACACTTCAGTTATTTTATTAAAAACCAAAGGCAAGGTTCAAAGTAGCATTCAGAATTTTGTCCATCTTCTGGAAAACCATTTGACACAAAAATTAAAATTATTCACTCAAATAATATTCCTGAATTATTTATGAAAGACTTTGATGCACCTAGAGGCATTGTACACCAAAGTTGTGTGGAAACTGCTAACAAAATGGAAGAGAAGAAAGAGAATCAATATATTTTAAATGTTGCAAGAGCACTAATGTTTCAATCCCATATATCAAGCAATTTTTGGTCTTATGCCATTAACCATGCGAGTGCTATCTCCTATAAATAAAAATAAAACACCTTTTCAACTTTTGTATAACAAACCACCAAGTTTTGAAATGCTCAAAGTTTTTGGATGTTTATATTAAGCATCATCTTTCACTGCTCATCGGCATAAATTTGATCCATGTTCTAGATGTGGTGTGTTTTTGGGTGTCCAAGCTGGGATGAAAGGATACATTATTTTGGATCTTGATAACAAAGAAATATTTGTTTCTAGAAATGTTCTTTTTGATGAAATACAATTTCTTATTTTAAATAATAAACAACCCATCACCCAACCTTTTTCTCGCCCCATCGGCCTATATACTCACCCATATGGACCCATTTCACCACCTCTGTCCTTGATCCAATCCATAACACCGACTCACCCTTGGATCTACACATAAACCCTCTACCCAATACACCACTCAAACCCACCTCTAGCACTAGCTTGTCCCCACCCCTCTCTCCCAACTCCCTCAGCATTGCATGCCCCTTATCGACAATCCCTAATCCCATTATCATCACCTCACCTTCATTACTCAACATGCATCAAACAGCCACCACAAAATCTTATTGATTACATTACAACACCTCTTCTAACATACCATCTCAATCCTCCTCAACATGTCTTTATCTCATTTCCTTTATTCTTAGTTATTCACATTTGTTTCCTTCTCATCGTCATTTCACATTATCCATATCAACTGAGTCTGAATTACACAACTATGCAGAGGCCAGCACCATTCTTGGCTGGCAACAAGCCATGAAGGCTAAGTTTAAGGTGTTGGAATTGAATAAAACTTGGGTTGTTGTTGATCTACTTTCAAATGTCAGACCCATTAGGTTTAAGTGGGTCTACAAGATCAATAGACAACTAGATGGTTATGTGGAATAGAACAAAGCGCGTCTTGTCGCCAAGGGTTATGCCCAAACTAAAGGGGTTGATTATTTTGAAACATTATCACCTATTGTGAAAATGACCATCATCAAAGTTGTTCTTGCCTTGGCATCTATCAAGCAGTGGCATGTTTAACAATTAGATGTTAACAACTCCTTCTTGCATGGTGATTTGAATGAGGGCGTTTATATGATGATCCCTCTACGTTTGTCTACTTCTCGCCCAAACCAATGTTACAAATTACTCAAATCATTATATGGGCTCAAGCAAGCCAATCATAAATCATATCAGAAGCTTTCTATTTTGCTTCTATCTTGTGAGTATCAGCAAGCTTAAGCCGACCACAGCTGATTTATCAAATCTATTAATGATGAATTTATTGTTTTAATTGTTTATGTTGATGACACAGTTCTTACTAACAACTCCATTGTTGAGATGCATAAAATTAAGGGAATTCTTCACTCTAAACTTCGTATTAAAGATCTTGGTGTCTGTAAGTATTTTTTGGATTTAGAAGTAGCTTATTCTGATGAAGGAATTTCTTTATGTCAAAGAAAATACTATATTGACTTATTGCAGGATTCTAGTTTATTGGGGTTTAAAATTTCATCTACTTCTATGGACAATGCCATTCGGCTTTATCAAGACTCTAGACCCCTTTTTCCTGATGTCTCTACTTTCCGGTGATTGGTTGGTCAATTAATATACCTCATCACCACTCGGTTGGATATTTTTTTTGCTACGCAATTTTGGGCAGTAATAAGAATTCTGAACTATCTCAAGGGCTGCCCTGGTGTAGGCTTATTATTTTGCAGAGCTTCTCCCATTCAGCTTCTTGTTTTCGGCAACGCTGACTGGGGGATGCCTTGATTCCAACAAGTTAGTAACAAGATATTGCTTCTTCATTAGACAATTTCTTGTTTCTTGGAAAACAAAAAAGCAAACTGCAATATCTCGGTCTTCTTTTGAAGCTAAATATAGGGAGCTTACTTCAACCACATGTAAGTTACAATGGCTCACTTATCTACTGAAGGATCTTAAAGTTTCTTGTTCAAAACTTGCTATTTTATATTGCAACAATCAAAGTGCTTTACACATTGCTATGAATCCGATATTTCATGAACACACAAAACACTTTGATATTGATTGTCATTTGGTTCGCTAAAAAGGCTTAGGAAAGGTTAACGAGATTATTTCCAGTATCTTCTCAAAACAAACTTGCTTGTGTTTACCAAGGCCTTCTTACCAAGGTCCTTTGGTGAAATTATTCTAAGTTGGGGTTGGTTGATATTTTCCAACCTCCAACTTATGGTGATATACCAAAGAACCAACCTAAACTAGAAAGTTAGCCCAAGTTAGCAAATCAACCCAATGCTTACAAGTCCAGTAGCAAGGATGAAGAAGCCAAGTTGAAGCCCAATATGTGCGATTAATCATTAAGGTACTATTGTACGTTTTGTATTCCGAGACTTATCCTTTATCACCATTTTGTTTCTAGAAGATCTTTGTTATGCTTAGTCATTCTTTTCTTTCTGTTGTTAGAATTAGAATTTGCTTTGGTGTGATTCTATTAGAATCTTTTATGATTTTGTGGATATTTTCCTTGGATTTACTGAGCTATAAAATGAACAGCATAAAGCTAGGCTTGTATATATAGACCATGTACAGAAACTTTCTAAATACTATAAGAAATTCACCAAATTCTCTAGTTTTCCCATTGTTTTATTTTTCCTTTGAAAACCCTCCAAGAAAAACTTCAAATAGTCTTCAATTTTACTTAAAAGTGATTTGTCAATAGCCACATAAATAATTTGTAATTTAGATAAGTTGAATTTTAAATTCATTTCATTAAAGAATTGGTTAATTAACCAGCAAACTTAGCTTTAAAATTACATAAGAAATTATTAAAATAAAAATGAACTTCAGTTCATCACTACTGGTGCGTCCAGGTACTGATCCTGTATTCTTCAAGATCTTCACCCCTCTTGTCTAGATAGACGTTATGGTCATATCCGCTTCCTTGTCCCCTCAGGCTCATGCATCTTTTCTCCACACCAAGTGTTCTAAAGCCTATTCACTTTAAAGCTCAAGGTTGGGGGCATCTAATCCTTTCGAGTTTCCCATCTGCCCAAGGATGGATGACCACCTATGTTTTGCCTTGGGTAGCTTGGGTTGACTGGATGTTCTGCTTGCCAACTAAAGCCTCTTTGCTCCTTAGAGCTCGAGGCTATGGCACTTGTGATTTGTTTGAGCTTTCCATCCACCTTGGTACGAATATTGCAAACTTTCGCTTTGCCTTGGATAATGATGTGAGTGTCAAGCTCAACCAAATTAAATTAACAAAATTACACTCGTAGAGCAGGTGTGATTCGGATTGTCTCTCAAAGGACCTTAAATGCTATATTTAAATTAGTGATAGTTAAGATCATCCTGTATTGAGCTGTATAAAGTGTAGAAGTCACTAATGATATGCTATTTAGGTACCAAAATGCAAATTGGGCAAATCTTGGTTCACTTCCTTTACTTGGACCTACACAAAATACAACTAAAATACAAATACCTATCATAAAACATCACAATAACAACTAAAATCCTAAACAAACTTAACTATCCTATTTAATCAAAACTCACACAAAAGCTAATAAAATTACTAAAATGATGACTCAGAACTAAATGGAAAGCAAACAAAAAGAACACAAAATAAGACTTTATCAGGTAGCTCACGTTGATTAGATGCCTTGCCCAATCACTAAAGCATTTTCACTCTTTAAAGCTCAAGGCTAAGGGTTTATGATTCATCCAAATTTCCTATCCACCTTAGCCTAGAGCACCCAATTCCCTAACTTACTCGACTCATATCTACTCATTTCCTTTCTCATCATAAGCTCGGCCACATGATTAATGCACTCTACCTGGCGCAAGCCCGTCACACTACACACATAAGGAAAATCCCTCCTTCCGAAAGCTAGCCACAATCTCCCATTCAAATCCCCTTATCCACACCTTAATGCTGTAATGCGTACCTCACATTGATGGCATCCCCACAATAAATACCTCAAGGAATGGTGGCCATAGATAGGTTCACTCTCTTTCTAGTGAGAATACCAACTCGTTTTACCAGAGAACTCCAATCTTTCTTTTTCTTGCTAGCTCTCTACCACCATGTCTCATTCTTCACCCAACTATGCTGTGGCACACCACTTCTTGCAAATTGGCATCATTACCATCTCTATTTCTGATCACTTCAACTTTACTTTTTGCTTTACCTCTTCATTGTCAAGCTAGGCCTCAACCTCATTGGTTGCTACAATCAAATGGATCATTATTAGAAAATTGCTTAATAAAAAAAGTTAAGAAATAAAGTTCTATGCTTTAATGCTTTATCATTCTCTTTTTAAACCTAAGTTTTTAAGCTTGGTTTGTCATCATAAAAAAGAGATTGTATAGCCTCTTAAAAGCCACCAAGTGTTGATCTGAATGTCTATTTTGCATGGTTTTGAATCTTTTGATGATTAACAAATAATCTAAAGAACTTGGTGAGTACTAATAAGTTTGTTGAGTGATGTCTCTTAGACAAGATCTTTCTCACAATGATCTAGATCAATGTCAAGCTTTATGTTCAATCAATATCTTCAAGAATGATTTGGATATTACAAGAAAGAAACTCTATGGTGAGAAAAGTGCTCCTACATGATGAAAACTACATGAACCAAGTATAAATCAAAAGCTTATACATTCTAAAAAAGATGAAGAATTAATCAAAAGATTATACAAGGCTTTAGAAAAGTCAAGATTTAGAAAAATGTAAGCTTAGAAAGGTCACCCTTGTCAGAAAGTTCAACAATCAGAAATGAAGCATATCACTAAAGAGTCTTTTAAAGAATCATTTCAAGAAGAGTACATCACAAGATTGATTGGTACAAATTGCAAATATTGGAAAAAGCATGGATTCACACTAAAATAAGTACAATGAACAACTGGCAATAATGGCTAGTTCCCATTTTTGGGCTTCCTGATGGATTGATAAAAACATAAACTTCCTGAGGTTGAATAAGACAAGAATATTGACTAGTATCATGAATAACAGTCAATTCATGATCATCTATAAATTTAGCTCCAAAAAATCAAATAAAGAGTTTGTTGAAGCAATTATTGAAGCTATTGAAAACACTTATAACAATCATTTATTGCTTTGATCTCAAACAAGTTTTTGAAATAATACTCTTTTTAATCCATCAAAAAAGTATATTCTCTCTACAAACATATTAGCAAACACCCTCCTAATGTGTTTTGTAGAGAATTTTTTCTCACTTAAGCTTCATTGTAGTAGACATACCTCAAGCGTGATTTAAGTGAGAGTTATATATAAGCCATTCCATTACAAATCCTTGTAACTCGATCTAGTAGTGGTAAGAAATGTTAGCTTGGAGAGGCTAGTATAAAACTACTCAGATTGTAAATTTGGAGGGGCTTGTATAGCACTACTCAGTTTATAAAAATATTAATTTTGTGTTGAGGATTGGATATAGGCACACAGTTTGGCCAAACAAGTATAAATCCTTGTATTTGATTCTCTTACTCTAATCTTTTCCTTCTGATCATGCAATCGTCTCTTCTCATCTTGATTAATATGTGATAAAAGGGTTTTGAGTAAGAGCTTATCATAAAGCTTCTTCATAAAACAAAGTCCTTAATGATAAAATTAATCTTTTCACTTTACTCTCTTATATGCTTCCACATTTCAAGTGATATAGACTTAAGAAAACTTGTTTGAGGTTTAGGTTAGAAAAACTGATTTGAAAGCATGATTCAAACTCCCATTTCATGCCAACTACCATCCCAAATAATACATTTCTAAATAGATTCTTATACGAGGAAGTCGATATGCTACAACCAAGGGGTTTTCCACTAAGTCTAATCTTGTGTGAAAGTTATATAAGGCATCATATGGTCTTAAACAAACTCATGAAGCTTGCTTTGGGAGATTGGCAACGGATTTATAGAAGTTAGGGTTCAAAGGAAGTGAAAAATGTGATTCCTCATTGTTTGTCCGTACTCAAGAATCTGTTTCCACTTATGTTCTAATTTACATTGATGATATTATCAACACTAGTGCTTCAACTAATTTTATTCAAACTCTTATTTCTGACCTGAATGTAGAATTTGACTTGAAGGACCTTGGAAGTCTTTTTACTTTTTGGGAATTGTGCTACATCAGTTATCTAATGGTTCACAATAAAAATACATTAAGGATCTACTCATTAAGAGTAGGATGGACAAAGCTAAAGCCATTGCCACACCAATGGTTTCTAATCTAAAATAGTCAAGGCATGGTAGTGATAACATGGTTGACCACTTACTATATCACTCAATAGATGGTGCTCTTCAATATGCTACTAGCACACGTTTTGAGATCTCCTTTAGTGTGAACAAAGCTTGTTAGTTCATGTCTTAATCACTTGAAAGTCACTGGAAGGCAACACATTCTAGGGTATTTGGCTGGGACTCTGCAATATGGCCTACATTTGGTTTAGCCCACTTAACCTTTTAACCTGAGAGGCTTCTAAGATGCCAATTGGGCATTGGAAAGAGATGAGAGAAGGCCAACTTCAGGTGCTTATGCATTCCTTAGACCTATTCTTGTGTCATAGTCGTCAATGAAGCAGCGCCTAGTAGTAAGGTTCAGCACCGAAATAGAATATAGGAGCCTACCTTTGAGTGGTTGTATTTTCTTCTTGAAGAATTAAAAGTTCTAGCAACTAGACCAATGGTTTATTATGATAATTTAAGCACAATTATATTTTTTTCATAATCTTGTACTTCATTCAAGAGCTAAGCATACGGAGTTTAGTTTGTTCCTTGTCAAAGAAAGGGTAATACGAACAAGTTGATTATTGCTCACATTCCCCTACCAAATCTCTTGACAAATGTTGTATCAAATGCAAGATTCTCATCGCCTAGAGATAAACTTAGGGTCAAAGACTTATAGCAACCGAGAGCTATGGGAAAGACCTAGCCTAATTTGAGGTCGCATGATAAAGAAAGTTAAAGTGAGACATGATGCAGAGAATCAAGTCCTAAGTGCCAGCTATGATATCAATAGAGATAATTAAAACTTTCCGCCCTTTATAACTAAGGGTATGTTTGTAAGTTGGAGTTTTGGAGGGAAGGGGAGGCTTTCTTTTTCCTCCCCTTTCCTCTAAAACCCCAACTCACAAACATATCCTAAGTTTCTTGCCTAAATTCTTCTCTCTGCTGTACCACATAATTGATCTCAAAGCTAAAGCAAGTTATAATTAGGATAAACTATTTCCTAACAAACTCTCTCTCTCTCTCTCTCTAAATTATTATTTAATAATTTAAGCTTTTGAAAAATTATTTTTAACATGATATTAAAATCTATATGCGGACTTGATTTAGTAGTATTCAACCTTTAATGTTGTTATTCTTTTAATTAAACAATTATATCCCAACCCATGCTAAGGTATGTGCATTGTTTATATTTTTAAATGTAAAGAAATTCTTTTCTGAAAAGGCGTATGAAATATAAAAGTTATTTATAAAAATTTCATTTAACAACTAAACTCTTAGAAAAATTAATTCTATGCATGACCAGCATTGAAGCACCAGCAGAAGATTTCAAACATCTCAGTGAATAAAAAATCAGGCGACCCTTAAGGTGGGATAAAAATACCAGGTGGCGTTTGATTCTGGTCAATTACCGGCGACTTTCCCATTGCATGCCTCACCAAACCAATGGATTCCATTTCTTAACAGAAAAAATCAAAAGAAAGAAGAAGAAAATAAACAGTGGATTCTGTTTATATAATGAATTTAATTTAAATGCATGTCAGCCAATAGAAATAATGGAAAGTGCCAACTCATATAAATAATTATTCATTATAATGAGTGACCTACTATAATTTCTCACTTTCTTCTATTTCTATTGGTTGATAGTATAAAACTACTTTATACTGTTAGTACATACCAATTAAACTTTTATTTAATTAGAAAAGATTGGCTTAAATTGCAAATAAAGAATTTCAGCAATGTATGTGAAAAGTATAAAGAGGTATATCAAAAAAGAATTTTAGCAAGTCAACCAACTTGTATTTTTTTTTTCCCCGTTGTTTCCAAAAATGAGGAGGCAGCGGCAATGGTACCATAAACCAAAAACTCTTTTTGTTAAAGTAAAAATGATATTTAATGTTATAAAATATTAAGAATAAATAAAAATCTTAAAATATATAAATTATTTTTTTCTTTGTTATATATGTTTTTTATTGAAGATAATCCTCTTTAAAATACGGTTAGATATTACATATAAGCACATTGCTCGACTAGAATTTAGATTGTGAGAGAGTGACGTATTTTACTAGACCCAATTTCTATAGATAAATATGTAAATTACTTAAACATTAAAAAATAAAACTCAGTTAATAAAAGTAACTCTTATTAGATATTAATAGGAGAATTGATAAAAGTTTTAAATTCAGAATACTACACCGTTTATTATATATTAAGTTTAAACATTTAAGTTGACCTCAATCCGCTATAATATATTTTTTATTATTAATATATTGTAGAAGATAATTTTTTTGTTGATTAATTGACAAGGGGGCGAAGCCCAAAAAATTATACAAATTCTGTCCCGGGTCTACAAAATCCAGATAAAAACCTATATATATATATATAATAAAGTAATAAACCATATATAAATTCAACTAGGAATTTAGCAAAGAGGACCGACTTCCGCGCGCATAAAAGCAAGTGATGACATTGACCATATTAGCAACGGTTTTCTTTTTGAATTTTTATTTGTCACCATTATTTAGGACAATCCGACAAAACCAGTGCACACATCCCCTTTACCGCTTTACTTTTGTCTTTATTCGCCTGTGGTTTTGAGCTAAGCTACAGAAACTCTTAAATATACGAATTTTCATAATTTTATGACCATCCGTGTTTAAAGATTATTAAATTTTAACTAATCTAATTTAAATTTAATTGATTTATTATGAAATGAAATTCTCTTAATTCTTTTTTTTACTCCATTTTCGAGAATAAAATCTAATTATTTATTTTAAAAAATAAAAATCAAATTACTTAAATTAATTAAATATTAATAAATAAATTTTTTTAATATAAATAGTCAAAATAACAGTTTCTATCCAAAAAAAAGATTTAATTTGAATATATTATTAGTATAAAAAAATTTTACACAGATATCTAATCATATATTGCCCCATCAATAAAAGTTTTTGATATAACCACTCACTATTTGAATAATCATATAAATAAAATATTTTAATTAGATAACAATATAAAAAAATTTTACACTACCAACATATTTCAATTAAACTAAAAAAAAACAGTTAAAATATATTAGGTTACGTAGGTTACGTATGATATGTTAAAAATATTTACTTCCCGTGAAAAAGAAAATTACTTTTTAAAATTTATGTTTACACGTATACAAGTATTAGATTCGATATTATAAGACACCGATATACACGTGAATGGTGACATGTGGATTTTCTGCGGCACGCTGGAGACGGCTACAGTTCTCACAAATGAATTTTTTGAGTATTAAAAACTCACAATTGATACATTTCTTTGGTCAAAAGTATTTAATGGGAAACTATGTAAAAATATTTGGGAAACTTAGTTCATTAGTTGGATTTAAAAGTTATCTATTTTAACTTTTTTTACTTTTCTGTCATGATATCACTATAAATCTGAGTATATTTTTTTTTTTTCAGAATTTTGCAAGTGTAAAAAATATATGAAAAAAAAGGGTAAAAAGAGAGTCGATCCAAATTCCTACTAATACACTAAAATTCTAAGAAAATATTTAATACTCAGATCTCCAATAATATCATGGCTTTCATGGTGAAAAAAAATAAATAATGAAGAGATAAAGCTTTTCACTTTTCACTAATAAACTGAGTTCTCAAAATTTTTCTTATATAGTTCCCCAATAAAAATGCATGCGTTCTACCCAAAAAAAAATGAATCAATTGTGAGTAAAAAGTACTGAACACAAACCATGGGACCTTTAGTAACAGCAATTTGTTTATATTACCTTCTCGTTCCACTTTTCACTCTACTTGTTTTTCAATGATTTTATTTGTTCACGTGGATTCCTAAATTTTTCTTATAAAATAGTGTTCCTCTTAAGAAATTTTTAGATATTATTAGAGTAAGAGAAAAATTTTATTTTTTATTATTCATCACTTGCTATATCGGTTATTAAAACAAAAAATAAGAAAAGTAAGAAATAGTAATGACCAACTAAATCAATATTTTAAATCATAAATGCTATAAGCAAAATTTTCTATTCTATAAAGCAAAATTTTCTATTACTCTAGAAGCATTTAAGGATCTCTCGTTCCTCGTACTCTCTTCCTCATTCTAGAAACGCCTTCCCAAACTTGTGTCAATTCCACGTGATCAGAATCATACTCCCGTGACATGCGGCAAACCCTGTTGAAGAATTGACACTTTTTTTCTGCAACCAAGAGAAAATGAAAATTGATTCATGTAAATGTAGTTATTTTAGTATCCATTTCTGCCCCTGAATATGGTACTTAAAGATAAATTAAGTATTTCATTCACTACTAGTTATATTTGATGATTTTTACTATTTAATAAGAAATTTAAAGTTGGTAAATACTTAAATACTCACTCTCATATCATACACAACTATGGCCAGCCAAATATTTACACTTCGCTTAAAATAACATTCAGCACTTTTCAGATCAAATGTTCAACTCTAAACTACGATTATGTGACAATTCCCAATTCAATATCTAGCCCAAAAAACGAAAACTTATGAGAATCTTTTTATAATTTATGTCCCGCTTGATAGAAGTGATATTTGTTTTCTAAAGAAGAACTGTTTGCCTTGTTACACTATCACATGAAAAATCACTTTCAGTTATGACAAAAGTGGTGAAGCACAAGGGAGAAGTGAGCTTCGAATGTGATCTTACTAATGACTCTTGCGGAGTTTCAAGGTCATGCAAGTTACGAAAAATTGTTAAGCAGGCTGGAAAAGTTTAACTAGTATCAATGATCACTAGGACATTTTAGCGAGGCACAATAAAAGAGTATTATTCCGTTTCAGGTCTAAGTGTTCACAACTAGTAAAACTATGAGGCCGAAGGCATGTAGAACACTACATATTATGGCTCATGATCAATCTATATACTCACAAAGCCAAAGCAGGCTAGTTAATTTCAGAAGCAGGCATCATATATATTTTTTTAAATAATTTTTTTCCTTAAATATATGCGTAATAAATTGATAAAAAAAAATTTATTAATTTAAAGGGTGTTATAATTTCTTCGCTGTATATACTAGCTACTTTAAAGAAGCATCACACAGGCATTTCCTTTTTTATTAGAAAATGGAAGCCTTTGATGAGCAAGTGTTCATAGTTAATTGGTGATTGTCAATTCCCTTTCACGCGATTGCTACTCTTTACAAATATTTCAATCAACTGAATATATCTTGAATTAAGGTTTGCTGATAGATCTTGATTGAATTAATAGTGAAAATCATGCCACATCATGAGAGATTCGAGTTCTTTTAATCTGATTTATAGTTTTAAACTATTATAATGGTATCGAAATTGTCGGCCATGTTCCCTCCCATGCATTTGTCATTTCGTCTAGGAGTTGTTGATAATTCACATGGGAATCTATCATGTTCATGATAATAAGTAATAAATTGGCCTTTACTTTTTTGTCCATAGGATTATTTTTGTCAATAGGATTATGCATATATTAGGGGTAAAATGGAAGGTTTTAACTACCAAAAAAAAAGGAAGATTTTAACAGATCAAAAGTGTATTACATGAATTCATTCATGCAAACTATTGGAATCATTTGTTTAAATTTAAAATCAAGTTCCTCAACCCAAAAGAATGTAATAATTCAAAATGTGTTATAACATTGAGAGTAATTTTAATATACTATTGATAAATTCTTTTATGAGATAATATAAAATTTTTTATACTATTAAATCTTTATATTTTAATCTTTAAGGTAAATATTATAAAAAACAAATAATTTATATATAAATCATGACATAATTAGATAATAATATAAAATATTTTTATATTAATAATGTATTAAAATTACATCTTATAACTATGTGTATGAAAATATATATAATTGATTTGTTAATTTTACTTTTTGCTTTAAATTCTGAAATTTGACATTAAATCTCATCTATAAATCTTTCCAAAAAAATAGTTATCAGAAAGGAGCTTAAAAAAAAGTAGCTCTCATTGTAACTTACGCTACACCTATATATATATATATGCTAATTTTACTGTCTTTATTTTTTTCACAAAAATGTTAGATAGCCAGAACGTTTTCAAAAATTATGTAAAAAAAATAATGTGGCATTATCAATAATCTTTGAATAATATTATTTGAATTTGTATTTGAGATGCAAATTTTTGATGAGTTATTAATATTTTTTTTAATTATCAATTTTTTGAACTAAAATTATTAATTTTTTTGATTGAATTACCAATCAGTTGTAACATACAAATATTAATATTTTTTCTCAGTTATCAACTTATTCGACTAAGTTATCAACCAGTTACATGCTAAATGTCTTGTACTATTATGCTATAACTGGTTAATAACTTAATCAAATAAATTGATAATTTTAACTTAAAATATTGATAACTGAAAAAAAAAGTTAGTAATATGTCCATTTAAATACATCTAAATAATACAACTCATCATCTTTTGATGAGTTGGTCCTACTGCTATATTTTTTTATAATTAACTTACTGTGCTACATATGTACGTATGCCAAAACGATAATTATCTATTCTGCCATGAATAGGAATATTCCTAGTTAGCAAACAGCTTGTGAAAGGAAAAAAACAGGATAAATTTGTCTTCAGTGATGTATACAGTTCTTCCATCTCTTTCCCAGAAGTGTCTCACGAAGTTCCTCCAATTTGATTCACTCAAACTTGCCCTCCAGTGGAAGAAACTTCGTAATTAGGCGGCGGCAAACTCATTCAGATAGGAAGATTCTCTATTTTCCTAATTCTTCCTTTCTTGAGAAAATTTTCACAATCAGTACTGAATCACTATATTTAACAGATAACTTCTTCTTTTTTTTCTTTTTTTGATAACATAATTTCATTTTTGCTAAAACTATATAAAATCAATAATATTATATTTTTGTAGATAGTTAAATCATCAATATTTAATAGAAGAATGGTGGCCATTGTCATTATAGAGTGACACGAGCATGTCCAAATTTGCCATATTATCCAATATCAATGGCGCTTCAAAATTGACGATGAACATGCTTTTCGCTATGAATGGAGAGGAAGTTTGAGTTATGGCGATTGCTACCATGTAACTCCCAGTCAAAGATGCATCATGCATCTTGTAATTTAAGAGTATAAATCTGATATCCATATATTAATTATCTATAATATATTATAGTAATTATTTATATTTAGTCAGACTTCAAAAAATAGTCAATTACATTTTTAAAAGTGACCAAAAATTTATTTGTGTAGTTCTAAAATTAAACAAAATTTTTTGGAAATATTCTCAACAATTCTAGAATATCACAAAAATATTTTTGATTTATCTATGTAATCCTAAAATTGAACAAAATTGTTTTAAAATTAAATAATTTTTTTTTGGACTATTCTCAATATTTTTAATATCATACAGATAAAATTTATTCACTTTCAAAATATATTTAACCATATTTTTTAAGTCTAGGTTAAAATTAAGAAATTATTATAATACACCATAGATTTTTTTTTTAATGTGAACTATAGTACACCATAGATGATTAATATATCAATATACCATAAGATCTACATTATCAGGTTTCATGGTGTATAATGCACCTTGACTTCAGAAGTGCATATTAGATATGACCTTGAGATATGTGTTCACTTTTATGAAAGTAATCACATAAGTAACCAAGGCTTTCTATTATGCTCTTGAAGATTCAGGCGGTATCATGCACCTTGTAATCTGATGGTGAAGATTTTAAGGTGCATTGATACACTAATCACATGTATTGTATTGTAGTAATTTTTAATTTCAATCAAATTTTAAAAATGTGATTGAATGAATTTTAAAAGTAATCAAAATTTATGTATGCAAACCTAAAATTATACAAAATTTTTCGGAAATATTCTTAACAATTCTAAAGTATCATACAATATTTTTCTAATTATATGTGTGATCTTAAATTAGATAGAATTATTCTAAAGTTAAATAAATTTTTTTAGATATTTTCTATTATTTTAGGATCACACAGATAAGTTTTGGTGAATTTTAAAATGCATCTAATCATATTTTTTGAAATTTGACTACAATTAAAAAACTATTATAATATACTATAGGTGATTGATATATCAGTGCACCTCACAATTTTCAACATTAAATTGCAAAGTACATTATGCCCCTTGAAATTAGAAGAACATCACAGAGCGCTTCTCAAGTAACCTCACACATAAGAGGTTGTAACTGATAAATTTACATACATTCTTATTCTTTATTCTTCTAGACATGAAGTTCTATTACATTGCATAATTTATTTTTGAGTTTCAATTATGATGTTATAAATATTACAAATAAGAATTACTCCTAATTCCCCTATGCAGAAATGGTTGGCGTGTGATAAGACATTTTGAGGGAAAGGGACATATATATCCATTGCCAAACAAAAAGATGGAGGGTTCCATGGAGAAGATGGAGGGATTCACCTTCCAGTTGGAGGATCTCACAGAGAAGAGAGAATGTACATCTAAGAGAGGATCGAAGAATTTTTCTTAGTCATGGAAGGAGGGACTCTAAGGGCAATAAGTCAAAGGATGTTGTGACTTTCTTTGTTGATGGACTCTTGCGGGATATGTCCTAGGATTGGTTACTGCAAATTTTTATGGTGAAGGGGAAGTCTTAGATGTATTTGTTTCTCACAAGAGGCAGAGAACTAGTGACAATAGTTTTGGTTTTGTCTGATTCCAAGGATGGAGGAATCGCAAAGTGCAATAAGGAACTTGGATGGTATCAAGATAAGAGGTAAGGTAATGAATGTTTCATTATCTAAATATGATAAGCATGGTTTCTTATCGCCTAGTCAAGAAAGACATGAAGAGAATAGAGCTTCTGAAAATGTGGGTAAAGAGAAAGGATCTGTGGACATTCTTAAGGATAGTAGAAACTTTCAAGAGGTGTTAGAAGGAAAGTCTCCAAAGAGGCCGATTGGAGATGATAAGAAACAAGCGGAGATTAAGAAGGCGTATAGCTTAGGTTATGGCTTTATTCATAGTGAGCTTAACAAGTTTGGTCTTGATGGGATGGTACGGAGATTGATTGAAGAGGCTTTTTGCCCAACCAGTTTGGAGGAGGTGAAATAGAAACTTGGGCTCGTGGTTGCAAATTCATTGAGTTTGATCAATAAGGGTGAGCAAGCCTCACTCGGTTCGCTTGCATGTAGGGAGAAAGTTGAAATATTATGGAGGAGTAGGACGAGAGAGGAGATGGGGGTATTTTTAGAAGATCAACTTTTGTAATCAATGATGCACAATATATTAGAAGGTTCCTGCCAGCCCATTGGAGGTTATAACCCGTCAGTTGGTATGGTTTCAACCTTTTTAAGTATTCCATCAGTTAATCCAGAGCAAGGGTGTACTGAGGATGGTTTAAATTCATTTGGTCTTGATTCACAAGCCGATATCTCTATTTCTAATAAGGTGATCTCAAAGGGTGTGGAGTGTGGGGAGCCCGTAAGCAGTGGGTTTGAGTACCCCTTAGGTTCAAAAATTTTTTGGATAAGGTGATGAGGAAATGAAAGGAAGCAAGTCTAAGGAAGGCAGCAAGGATGAATTACAAGGCCTTGGAGGCCCAATGACAAGGGCGAGATCTAAGAAGGCTAAAGAGGCTCTAAATAACTTTATGGCAACTTTATTTGAAGCAGGCCCAAGTCTTGAAGAACTGAAGCCCAAGATGGTGAATTACTTAATCCAAATTGAAGGAATAGAGGCTTGAGGGCTGCGTTCAATTTGAGCCAAAATTTTTTTTTCCATCCAATTACTTGATTCCAAATTGGCAAAATGGAGCATGAAGGCTACATCTATGTTTGGGCCAATCTACATCTATTTTTTTTGCTTTATTTGAATTACAGCTTATAATAAGGCCCATTTAGCCAGTCTTAGTTTTTCTTTTTAGTACATTTTAAAATGGGCTGAACGTTCTTATTTTTTTGTTATTAGTTTATTTATAATGGTGGGCTGAATTAGTAAGTTGATTTGGGACTAATTGTAAGGGACTTGAGTTGGGTCAGATCTAAGCACACTTGTAAGGTGTTGCCCATTATAAAAGGCAAACCCTAATAAAATTGAGAATATATTTGCCTAAAGTGTGAGACTTGCTCTCTCTTGGTTCTTCATAGAATCTTTGAACTTATCAAGGGTACTCAAACTTGTGGTGCTCCTAGGCTTATCAATCTCTTGATTGTGGCACCTTGTTCATCCTCTTATGTTCACGTTTTTTTCATTCATGATTCTAACCTAGAAACGTCCAGTTAACCTTCATCCATATCTCAAGATATACGAATCAAATTTCAGTGATTCTTGTGCTTAAATTGTGTTTCAGAACGTCAGCTTTCTTTTTGTTTTTGAATCGTCCAATTCTGAGACCAATAGCATGAGATACGTGCTTGTGTTAACTTCGTGCTGAATTTGCATTTTCCAACCTTGGCAGATCCTTCTTGCGTGATTCATGGAGTTTGGATCATATCATAAGGTTGGAACACTTTCTCAGGTTGAAGAAGCGATATGGACAAGGTTGCAAGCGCTCATTAAGATCATGTAGTTCCATCATGCTCAAATTCTTTCTCAGTTAAAGTGGTTCCTCAAATGCCTATTTTTGAGTCAGAATATACGTCTTTGAGGGAAGGCATTAAAGACATGGTGCCAAATGGTGAGGACCTTATGGAAGCGAAAATTTCCTGGGATGTTAGAAAGACTTTGGGGTTGCAGGTGAGCAATGAAAGAGCAATGTTTGCCGCATTGGCTGACGTTCAGGAGATCCAAGATTTTATGTTATCAAGAAAGAGGCGTCGGCCTAGGAAAAATAAGAGCTAGTCTAAGGACTAAAGGGTTGTTGTTTCTATTTGTGTGGATGGGTCTTTGTGTGGAGTGCTAGTTGGTTTTCTGGCCTTTTTTTTTTTTTGGTGCTTCGTTGGGTCCTCGAGCGTGGTCTGATGGTTCGTGGTGTTTGCTTGATTGGTGTTTCTCTTAGTGGCATTGATCAGGTGTTGTTCCTCAAGTTTCCTATTTGATGGCCTAGTTGTTTCGATGTTGTCCTTTTCTTTTTCGATGTTTGGTGTTGTGGCTGCTGTTATGTTTGGATTGTGGTGCTCTTTTAATTCCTTGAGGCTTCTTTTTTCAATTTTTTGGTTCGTCTTCATTTGGATAGTTGGTAGCTAGCATTCGGTGTAGGTGTTTGTTGTTTGTTCTCCTTTTATCATGTTTTGGGTTTTTTTTTTTTTTTTTTTTGTCTTATGCTCCTCTCCTTTATGGGGAGTTTTGAAGGCTTTTTTAATTATGAAAAAAAAAATGCATAATTTAGATTAAAACTATGCTATTTCAGATTAAAAATTAAAAAATTGAGATGATTAGATCAACTTGTAGCTAAATTAGTTGACTTCAATTTCATAAAAACGATGCAATTATGACACTAGAGTTTCAAATATTTGACATATTATAAATCCCTCTTGCCATCATTCAGATGTTGAATCTAGTAGACTAGTATATGAGATTAACATTAAAATTATGAATAAAAAAAATACTAAATGTCGTATGTTTCAGAGCATCTAAATTTATCGGATTACTTTAAAAAAATAATTTTTATAAAAAATTTTTTGGCCATACCAGCAAAAATTTTGATTTAATTATTTATTATTTAAAAATCTTACAAATAAAAATATTTAATTAAATTATAATATAAAACAGTGCATTAAAATTAATCTAAATTTAACAGATTACTTAAAATTATATATAAGAATACAGAGAAGCTAATGTTATGAAACCTATTTTATGAATGAAAACGATCATTTTATAAGATTTTGTACTCTTGCGTTTCTTCTGCAAAAGTTTCCAAACTTTGCAAACATCAGAGTAGAAAGACGCACATTTGAATGATGCTGAGGTCATATTTCTGACACCCGAAAAGAGAGAAAAAGAATATTTAATCTCTTACCAAAGTCGAAGTTCTATTTTAACATCTCCGCGGATGAAAAGTTGTACAGTGCCACTTCAGAGCAAGCAAACCTCCAAAACCACAGTCAACAGGAATCTCCCTCCTCTTTGATCTTTCCAGAACACCTCAGAAAAAAAAAAAAAGCTAATTAAACTTACATAAATAATCGTACTAGAACTCCACTAGTCCACTTGGCCAAAATCCAAAACCATTGTACCAAACGGGGGAACACAAAACCAAACCCAGCCCCTTGTATCTGGGACCTTTTTCCGTTCCCACGCACCTCCTGTGTCCCTCCCCGCCTTCCCACGGCACACACAGTATATAAAACACAGTCACACACTAAAACACAAACACGCGCATCACAAAATCCCTCCTTGCATATATAAACCTCCCTCTTTCCCCCACCCTCCTCATCACTCATCACTTACACCATCAAACAAACCAAAAAGCCCTTCAAAAACCTCAAACTTTTCAACCATTCTCTCTCTTTCCTTCTCCTTCCAATTCTCACTCCGCCTCAAAACCCCACCTCCAACCACAACCACCACCACCACCACCACCATCATGGACACAATGATTGGGTCCTTAGACGCACACAAACCCGCCAGCAACGACGTCGTTTCGTGCGTGCAGAACTCTTCCACCCCGTCAACAACGATCGCCTCCTCGGAGGCCACGCTGGGGCGCCACCTTGCCCGGCGCCTTGTCCAGATCGGCGTAACCGACGTGTTCTCCGTCCCCGGCGACTTCAACCTCACTCTGCTCGACCACCTCATCGCGGAGCCCGGGCTCAACCTCGTGGGCTGCTGCAACGAGCTCAACGCCGGGTACGCCGCAGACGGTTACGCCCGGTCGCGCGGCGTGGGGGCGTGCGTGGTGACGTTCACGGTGGGCGGGCTGAGCGTGCTGAACGCCATCGCGGGGGCGTACAGCGAGAACCTGCCGCTGATATGCATCGTTGGCGGGCCGAATTCGAATGACTATGGGACAAACAGGATACTCCACCACACTATTGGGTTGCCGGATTTTAGCCAGGAGTTGAGGTGCTTTCAGACCGTCACTTGCTTCCAGGTAACAATTCTGCAAATGAGTAAGTTTTGTGTTTTTCTTTTTTAAAAATCTAAAAATGGATCGGATTATAGTGATGCATGAGAAAGATACGTATGGGAGATACAATAGTAATTGTTTTTTTTTTTTTTTAAAGAAAAACTAATTCAGGAGGCATAAGTTATTATAAGCCTTTTTGAAGCTGAAATAGACTGATCCAAACACACATGTATGCGCCTTACTCCTTTCTTTTTTTGTGGTTTTCCAATGTTATTTTTATTTTTTTTCCTTATTCTTATTAAATTTTTTTAAAAAAATTTTTTGCCTTATGGGAGTGTTTGATGAAGTTTGGAAATTTGGGGTGTTTAATTAGTGTTATGTTGTGGTTATTCTTCGGAGGGATCTGGACATGGATTTGTTGCTGGTAGCGTTGTGAAGGTTTTTTTTTTTTTTTTTTCTCCCTTCTTCTCTCTCTCTCTCTCTCTCTCTGGATGTGAACTTGATGAGTTGTGTTAATATGGCTTTTGGTGATTGGTTGGTTTGGTTATAGGCTGTGGTGAATAATTTTGGAATGTTCTTATGAACTGACTGATACAGCAACGTCATCCTCACTGATTTTCTTGGGATTTGCAATTTTTTTGGCCTTATCTAAGTATTTCATGAAATTTGGAGTTCTCGTGTGTTTGGTTCCTGAGGTGATTTTCCAGATGGAATTGGATATGGGTTTTTGGCTATTTCTTCATCTGAGGAGTGATGGATAATATGATCTGTTTTAGTGGATTTGTCTGATTGTGCTGTGAAACTTCTGATGAGTTGTGTTCTAAATGACTTTTTGGTGATTCTTTTTTTTGATAGGCTGTGGTGAATAACTTGGATGATGCTCATGAGCTGATTGACACAGCGATCTCAACCTCACTGAAAGAAAGCAAGCCTGTGTACATAAGCATTAGTTGTAACTTGCCCGGGATTCCTCACCCAACATTCAGCCGCGAGCCTGTTCCATTTTCCTTGTCTCCCAAGTAATTTTTCTTTGTACTTGTTAATTGGGAATTGGTTTGTGAAGAATCCAATAAGTGGAAATGCTAGTGATTAGTCTTATCTAATTTTGTCTTTTGGGTGTTTTGCAGATTGAGTAATCAGTTAGGATTGGAGGCAGCAGTGGAGGCAACTGCAGAATTCCTGAACAAGGCAGTGAAACCAGTACTTGTGGGTGGTCCCAAACTGAGGGTGGCAAAGGCATGTGATGCCTTTGTTGAACTTGCTGATGCTTGTGGTTATGCAATTGCCGTGATGCCATCAGCCAAAGGGCTAGTCCCCGAGCACCATCCGCATTTCATTGGAACTTATTGGGGTGCTGTGAGTACTGCATTCTGTGCCGAGATTGTGGAGTCTGCTGATGCATACTTGTTTGCTGGTCCCATTTTCAATGACTACAGCTCTGTGGGGTATTCACTTCTTCTTAAGAAAGAGAAGGCAATCATCGTGCAACCTGACCGGGTTGTGATTGCAAATGGGCCTGCATTCGGGTGTGTGCTGATGAAGGATTTCCTCAAGGCACTTGCGAAGCGTCTCAAGCACAACAACACTGCATATGAAAACTACCACAGGATATTTGTACCTGAAGGGCATCCTTTGAAGGCTGAACCCAAAGAACCGTTGAGGGTTAATGTACTGTTCCAACATATACAAAAGATGCTTTCCAGTGAAACTGCTGTCATTGCTGAAACAGGTGACTCATGGTTTAACTGCCAAAAGCTGAAACTGCCAAAGGGATGTGGGTAAGTAGCTGAGTGAATGTGATTTCAATTGTTCTGTTTGTCATCTTGTTGTGCATGTTATTGATAAAAATCTTGTTTACAGGTATGAATTCCAAATGCAATATGGCTCAATCGGATGGTCTGTTGGTGCAACACTTGGTTATGCACAGGCTGTCCCAGAGAAGCGAGTGATTGCTTGCATTGGTGATGGAAGCTTTCAGGTTTGTCTTGCATAAGTCCCTGAACCATGATTGTTAATCAAAATGAAATTTGTTTTAATTTAAGCCTTTGAAAATTTCTCCTAAATTTTCACTCAGAACAACTTGTGAACGGTTTATGATGTTCTTATCTTTCTTTGAAATGTTTTGCAGGTGACTGCCCAGGATGTATCAACAATGCTGCGATGCGGGCAAAAGACCATCATCTTCCTGATCAACAACGGTGGATACACCATTGAGGTTGAAATTCATGATGGGCCATACAATGTAATTAAGAATTGGAATTACACTGGGTTGGTTGATGCAATCCACAATGGTGAAGGGAAATGCTGGACTGCCAAGGTGAGTTTCTTGACATATATAGTACATTCTTCTCAAACATCACTAATGTATAGCATGGAGAAGTGCTGATATTGTATCCACTCATATATGCTTTATTCCAGGTCTTCTGTGAAGAGGAGCTCATAGAGGCAATTGCCACAGCAACTGGACCCAAGAAGGACTGCTTCTGCTTCATTGAAGTGATTGTTCACAAAGATGACACAAGCAAAGAGTTGCTTGAATGGGGCTCCAGGGTCTCTGCTGCCAATAGTCGCCCTCCTAATCCTCAGTAAACTTCAGACTTAAGCCATTACCACATTGCTGGAATTGCCCTTTTAACTCTACTAAGTTGACAGTCCTTTAAGATATTCCCTGTACGGAATTTGCTTTTGTTAATGGCTTGCACATCTGTGTAATTGTGTGCCCTGTTTGTGTAAATTCATTCCCTTGAGATAATAATTATCCATCACCTTTTTTGTTAATGCTTCACAGCTTCAATATTCTTATGTTGCGCGGTGCTGGTTTAACACATTTTGCTAAATATCAGTAGGAGGGCCAGCCACATTTGTGAACGCCAAGAATCCAACTTGTCTCGCCAAGACACATCAAAGTTTATATTTACCACTTATTATTTTTCAGGCATAAGTTGGACGGACAAAACAAACTATCTAGAATCTAAGTACTCTTATATTATTACATAGCTGGTTTCAGTTAAATTTTATCTGAATTTCTATACACTTATGAACATTCATATCTTGATTGCCATTTCTTTCGAGGGCTGATTGAAAGGGATAACAGGGTGAGTGCGACTCACATGCTATGTGGATATTTTTCAGGCTCTCAAACCATTGGTGTGTGGGCTTCCATTAAAAATAAGATTATTTATTTCTATTTTATTCCGTTGAAATTGGTTAGTTATATGTTATTTGGGTGATGATATGAAAGATGTTTATATTCCGAGCGAGTAGAAATTGATATTTTTGGTTTTTTTTAATTGCAAAATAACGATACTAATTAAAAAAAAAATTCCATTATATTTGAACACTGTCTCCTTTAAACCATTTTGTAGCCTTCTAATTATATTTTATAAACTCTTTCTCAAGCTTGCAAATCTAGGATCAAGGGTTACATTTAAAAAAAAAAGAAGAAAGAAACTTTAGGATCAAAGGCAGATAAATCATCCACAATTATTATCATATTATCAGTCGTATGATAGCAGGTGGTGGATTTTTATACTTCATTGTTGATTATTGATGTAGTTTCATGGTCAGAAGATGCACTATATCGAAGACAATTTTCTTTGTCCACTTGATGATGTGACGCAATGTGTGAAGCTTTCCATTTTTTGAGGTAGCTGGATAAAAATGATAATGATTTGTGCTTGGAAAGCAGAATGAAAACTAGCTACCGCGGGCCAGTGTGATTTAAAATTGTCGATTTCATTTTATGTCGGTTAATTATCAGTTTACAAAATAGTGAGTAGGTTTTTAAGGAAATTAGTATATTCTTAGTGTAGTGGACAAAATTATCACTGTAACTATTTAAGAAAACGAAATGGGATGCTTGCTTTATGTTGTCATAAAACTTTTAAAATTAATTTTTTGTAAAACATAATGGGAAAGCAGTTTTACAAGATAAAGTAGTGGGAAGTTGAGTTTGACTTATTTATTTTTGAAATAAGTTTTACAAACAATAAAAAAAAGGTTAATTAGCAATCATACCTCTTGAGGTTTCAAAATATACACTAAATCCTAAATTTGTGCAAATATTGCATTTCATCCCAAATTTGGGTTGGGTAAATGTTGCACTCCACCACAAGCAAGTAGTTTTTAGCATAAGGACACAATGTTTGGGTCCATGGTAGACCCATTTAATATTAACTCTTACATTTCAATATCAATAGTTGAGATTGCATTTCAAGTTTTTACATCTTAATTATTCTTATTCAACAATTTCACTCTCTCTGTTTCTATACCACCAGTTCGCAGCAACACAACATCGCTGCCTCACAACTCATCTACCATGATGAGCTTTTCCCCTCACCCTCCTATGTTAGTTCCTTTTCTGTGTTGCTCTCACGATAGTCGTTGCCAATATTCCTCCCACTGTGACCCCACCATCTCGACCATCTTTTCACTAAGGGTTAAGCAAGCATGCCGAAGAACAATGATGATGGTTCAAATCAACGATGCTTGAAGTGTGGCTTTATCCTTTCCAATGGAGAAAGGTGGTTGGGAGGAAGAATATTCGGCGGTGATTGCTGTAAGGACGGCATGGAGAAAGAACTAGCATAGGAGGGTGAGGGGCAACATCGTCATAGTAGCTAAGTTATGAACTAATGAGGACATGTTACTACGAATAAGGTTGGTGGTGGACTGGTGGTGTATAGTGGTGCAGAAACAGGGAGAATAAAATTGTGGAAAGAAAATAATTAGGATACAAAAACTTAAAATCTGATCTCAACCGTTGAAGTTTTTAATTGAAATCTAAGAGTTAATATTAAACGAACCTATTATAGACTCAAATATTGTGTCCCTAGGTTAAAAGCCACCTACTTGGCAAAAAGTATAATATTTGCACAAATTTAAGGGGGAGTGTAATATTTACACAAGTTTAGATTTAATGCTATATTTTGAAATTTTAAGGGACGTGATTGTTAATTATCCTAAAAATAAACATATTATACAAAACATATGAAAAGCATTATGTAGACAAGAAAGTAAGACAAAATTGGAGAAAGGTTTGATATTTGGCGGTTCATAGACCTCTCTCTATATTTTTATAAAGAATTTTTTGTTCCAAACCAGTGGTTGATATAATAAATATATCGTACACAATAATTAAAATAAAAAAAATATGGTTAAGATTTTAGAAGAAGAACTTCTTAAAAAGTAAGAGTAAAAGCAAAAGCAGAAAATTATTTTAGGTTTGCATATAATTGTATAAATATTTTTTTATCAAAATTAGAAATTATTAAATTGTTTGAATGTGATAAATATAAAAATACTTTATTTAATAAAATTACAATTAAGGATATGAAGAAATATATATATATATATAGAGAGAGAGAGAGAGAGAGAGAGAGAATGAGAGTGTGAAGAGAGGGGTAATTTTTAAAAGTTTTAGGGATAAAATTATAATTGAGTGGAGGAAAATAATTGCTAATTTTAAGGAGCAACATTCTCTTTCTTCTAATACTTCTGTTTTTGGGAGAAGTAGCTCTCTATTTGCTTCTAAAAAAAAAAAGAAAATTTTATTATTTTCTACTTCTATTTTTTTTTAGAAACACAAACAAATAACATTAAAAATTCTATAAATGCTTTTATTTAAAAAATAAAAAAAATACTTCTTTTTATACCAAAAATACAAACAAACACATACTAAATATTAGCCGTAAAGGACGGGCATGATTTTCACGTAAAGTTCAATTTGCATGAATATAAAAGTCAGTTGCGGGCTATCTAAAATCCTCTTGCTTAAGTAAGGTGCATTAAGCATCTTCATTTATCCACACTTTTAAAATATGGCTAAATAACATTGCATTTACCACACTTTGATAAATATGGCTAAATACATTTAATGACACTTTAAATGTATTTTGTTACACTTGAAAAGTGTGGATAAATTCCTTTAGCACTAGGGGTGTAAAAAAAACCCGCATTCGCTGATACCTGTGGGTAACACCCGTAACGGGGAGGGTATGGGGGAAGATTTTGCCCCTGCGGGTAATGAAAACAGGGATTTTAAATATCCGCATGTTAAACGGGGTAGGGGCCGGGATCACTATCCTCATACCCGCAGGTACCTACCATAAAATTACTATTTTACTCTTAAATTATTAACTTAGTTAAATTAATATTATTATTATTATTTAAATTGATTAGACTAAGATTTAAATTTATAAGTTAGATTTATTTATACTTATTATATATTAGACTAATGATTCGATTACTATTATGTGTTTATTTTTATTTAAAGTATTTTAAGTTGTTAGAATTTAGATTGTAGAGTTGGATTATTGTACTTATTTTTTGTTTATTTTATGTGTTTATTTTATTTTTAAGTATATTAAATTGTTAAAATTTTAATTGTTAAATTAGATTATTATTTATGATTATTTTAAATATTTTATGATATTAAAATTTTTATATTTAATTTAAATTTTTAAAATTTTTAATATTCTAACTGGTATTCATGGATATCCATGGATACCCGTAAACCCGTAGATAAGTAAAAAACGAGTACCCGCACGGATATGGGATGAGGACGAGGCGGGTATTACTACTGGTGAGGATGAGGCCTATCCCGCCCCTGCCCCTGCCCCACCCCGTTGACATCCCTATTTAGCACAAACCTCATTTTCCACCTTCCTTTTGCCTTAATTTATAGACATGTAATCTTTCTCTTTCATATAGCACAACAATCCACATTATGCACTTGAAGACCGTAAGTACAACAAAGTCGAGAGAGAGAGAGAGAGAGAGCCTTAACCTATGTAAGTTTTTAAAAGCGGTGCTATCTCGCGTGCATCTGCAAGTGCACCACACACCTTGCCTGGGTGAAGAGAAACTTTATTTTTTCCCCTATTGTTTAGGTGAAAAGAAAATAAAAAGAAAAAGAGTGATAAATTTTACTTCTTTTTATTTGGTTGGGTAGAAATTGAGAAGAAAGAAATGTATTTATATTAAATAATATTTATACCCTTCTTACAATATTAATATAAGTTGAAAAAAAGAATGTACTTTTGAAAAGCAAAAATTATGTGCATTTTTTCCAATTTTTTGTGCATGAAAGAGGAGAAAACTCTGAAATGGGACCCAAACATAAAGTTTTATTTTCTCGGCCATTTTCTTCTACAACCAACCAGAGAAAGATTCCAAAATTTATTCTTTTGCTTTTAGTTTTTCATCAAACCAAACCATGGGTTTAGAAGAGTTTCAAAATCCTTCCAAGAGTGAAGGTAGCATGGAGCCATCACTTTTGAAATGAATAATAAAACAATAAAAAATAAACATGTTGGACAAAGTATCAAGAACATTATACTGAGAAGGAGCTAGGCAAACATCGCGAAAAGCTTGACATTTAGCAGTTGGTAGATATTCCTCTATATTTCTAGGAAGAATTTTATGTTCCACACTAGTTATTGACATATATAACGTACTTGTACGTAACAATCTTCCAACACTAAGATAAAAATAATTAATTCATCCCCTAATTTATTTTTTTATTTTTAAATTCGTTATTTAATTAATAAATATTTTAAATTTGTCCTATAACATTTAAAAATTGAATATATTTATCCTCTTTATAAATGACGTTAGTTATACTAATGAAAAAATTCTATCTAATATCTTAGTTAGCAAAAATAATATAAAAGATATCTTATATAAAAAATTATATTTTTAAATCTACCCTTTAATATAACTAACAACATTTACAAAGAGATTGCAAAAAAGATAAATATATTCAATTTTTAGAAGTTAAAAAATAAAGTTGAAATATTTATTAATTAGAGAATAAATTTAAAAATAAAAAATAAGTTAAAAAATAAATCAACTATTTCTGCATATTAAATACGAGCCGCCTCCTTTATTTCACATGAAGTTAAAGTCAATGGTCTTGAATACATTAGGACGAACAAACAAATAAAGTTGGCTATAAAGTTCAAAATTTGAATTCCTTTAATGCTGACCGAAGACCCCCAAAAAAAAGGGAAAAAAAAGGAAAAAGAAGCACAGACCTCATTTTCTACCTTCATACCTTTTGCCTTACTTTATAAGTTCATAGACCTTCTTTCTCTTTCTCATCCCGCAATCCACATTATGCACTTCAAGATCGTAGGTATAATTAAAAAAACTCAAATGATTAAAAATCTTAACCAATATCAATTTTATTATTATTATTATTATTATTATTATTATTTTGTGTTTGGGAGAGATGGGGGCTTCAACGTATGTTGAAACGCCGAAGAGCCTAAAATGGGACAGGGCTTAAATAATAATAGAGTTACCCGCCCGCAAAATAGGATCCATTACAGGAAAATCTCATTACATTTGAAAACAAAAGAAAAGGGCTGACCAAAAAACAAATAAAATGAAAATTACTACTTTTGTTAACAACAATGGTAAAATAAATAATTCGGTCTCTTGTCTTCATTTTTTCTATATTAGATATTAGGTAATCTAATAGCTAGAAGTAGAGGATGGCTTAAAAAAATATAAATAAAACTATTAAAAGAAGCTTAGATATTAATAATTTAAATGTAAACGTTTTATGAGAACATACTATAGTGTCATTTGGTTTATGTAAACAACTCATGGAGCCTAGATAAACTTGAGTTGTAAACTTATAAATTCATAAGAGTTTACTGAATTTAAAAATAATATTAAAAGATATTTATAATATCTAATTATAATAAAATAAATTCATAATAAAATAAATATATGCCAAAATTTTACGATGCATCATAACCAATCAAAAAAGTCATAAAGTATGAAATACCAATTAAAATCACAAAAACGGTTTAATTAAAAGTGCCCCATGTAAAATACCATATTTTGGTACTTGAGAGATCAATTTTTGACTAAAATAATAAACTCATGAGTTTAGCCCGAGCTTACCTATGTTTACGTGAGATTACCGAATTTACTGGAATTTACCCAAATTCACTCATATCCAAGTTTTCAAATGAGTTAACTTGATTAATAGACCTAAAATATGAGTTTATGAATTAAATCAATAACAACCATGGTTGTTGTTATCATCATTTTCTCTAAATTTTGGTCTTTTATTTTTATTTTTTAATCTAATTTATGCATTTTAAATGATCTGTTAATTTAGTCCCCCATCTTACTTTCGTCAATTTTATTAAGAGAAATAATGATATATCACTAATTCTTGATGTCATGTCATCACTAAATTATTCACGCATTATTTTCATTAAAATTTATAATGAAACCATTACTTGAAACTAGATTAATAAACATTTAAGATATTATCAAAATAAAAATTAAGATAAAAGATTAAATTGCTCATTTTACCGCCTATTGTTAAGACCGCACTGCATGCAGTTTAGGAATCATTTCATGCTTGTTATGTCCCTATAAAGTAATTATGGATAGTAAATGTTTCATAGACGAATGGAAACTAAAATGTAAAATCTGTTAAAAAGAAAAATTATTGGCCACTGACTAAATTCTCCACACTTTCGACTTAATTGTTCTTTGGTTCGTTGTTAACCTAAGCTAAATGCATAAGAAAAAAATAGCAAATAAAAGGACAAAAAACAATAAGCTCAAAAAGACAAAATTATGCTCCTTTCCTCGCTATACTCAGCATTTACAAAGATTGGAGCATATTTTGCCTCGCTTTCTTTTACATATTGATTATTATTTAATCATGATTTAATTCAATAACTCACTAGTGACTCTAGTACCATTCCATAATTGGCCTACGGATTGAAATTTTTGGTTCAATCATCAATTATTCCGAGAAATTCCATTCTTTCGGTAATGTTTGCTAGATAAGTATCGCCGTTGAGTTTTCTATGCATAACAAGTACTTCCCCCTTCTTTCTTCCACAATCTTTAATTACTGTATGATGAGAATCTATGTTGCACTGATACAGGTACGGTACCCGTACCGGGTACGGATACGGGTATGGAGTATGAAAATTTTGTAAAAATTGGGATACGAATACGTCATATATATATATATATATATACAAATTTTATATAATAAAAACTAAAATTTTACATCTAATAAATAATTATACAATTTCTATATTATTCAAAAGCCAAAAATCTAATTATTCAAAAATAGATCCGGAAAAAAACACCAATAAAGTGAACATTAACAAACACCAACAAATCTCAAATCTCATGTCATGCCAATATTCCAAATGCAGCAAAATAATTTAAAAAAATGAAAAAACAATAAAGAACATATACTACTTTCTTTTTTGATTGTAGTGGTTCACCTCCGTTGCCGTTGAGTCTTTGTTGAAATTTCTGCTTTATCCTTCTTCTTTGGGTCCTTATGTTGTCGCCGACGGAGAAGAGTGGTGGTGGCCTGGTGTGCTGCCACTGGCAGAGAAGAGTGGTAGTGCTCTGACATGTTGCTACTAGCGGAGAAAACTGGCAGTTGCCTACTGTGTTGTCACCGGCAGAGAAGAGTAGTGGTGGTCTGATGTGTTGTTATTGGCGGAGAAAAGTGGTGGTTCACTACTGTGTTGTCACTGACAGAGAAGAGTGGTGGTGACCTGGTGGGTGAGACTGAGAACATGGTGAGAAGGAGAAGAGAAGTGGTGGTGCCACTTTTAGATAAAAAATGAAATGGGGGAGGGTTGGGGTCCTGCAGATCTGGTCTTTGGACCATATAACTGGGGTTAGCCGCGTACCCAAGTCGCACTCGAGCCGTACCGAGCCACACCCAATTACTCAAAAAAAGAAAAAAAAATTTGAAGGGTACGTACCTGGGCGTACCCCGACGTACCCGAGCCATACCCATATCCCAGCCATACCCAATATGGGTGCTTTGGCAAATCTGCCGTACCCGTGCTTCATAGGTTGTCGCCAGCAGAGAAGAGTAGTGGTGGTCTGATGTGTTGTTGCTGGCGAAGAAGAGTGGTGGTGGCCTGGTGGGTGAGACTGAGAACATGGTGAGAAGGAGAAGAGAAGTGGTGGTGCCACTTTTAGATGAAAAATGAAATGGGAGAGGGTTGGGGTTCTGTAGATCTGGTCTTTGGATCATATGAAAAAAAAAAATTCAAAACGACATAATTTGGGTTAGCCACGTACCCAAGCCGCACCCGAGCCGTACCGAGCTGCACCCGAGCCATACCCAATTACTCAAAAAAAAAAAAAAAAATTGAAGGGTATGTACCCGGACGTACCTCAACGTACCCGAGCCGTACCCGTATCCTAGTCATACCCAATACAGGTACTTTGGCAAATCTGCCGTACCCGTGCTTCATAAGCGATAACACAGTAGGCAACTGCCAATTTTCTCTGCCAGCAACAACACGTCAGAGCACTACCACTCTTCTTTGCCAATGGCAGCACACTAGGCCACCACCACTCTTCTCCGCCGGCGACAACATGAGGACCCCACAGTAGTGACAGTAGCAGCCCAATGAAGACTCAACAGCAACCTAGGTGAACCATTACAATCAGAAAAGAAAGTAGTATACGTTCTTTATTGATTTTTTCATTTTTTTTAAAAATTATTTTGCTGCATTTGGAATATTGGCATGGCATGAGATTTGAGATTTGTTGGTGTTTGTTAATGTTCACTTTATTGGTGTTTTTTTACGGATCTATTTTTGAATAATTAGATTTTTGACTTTTGAATAATATAGAAATTGTATAATTATTTATTAGATGTAAAATTTTAGTTTTTATTATATAAAATTTGTAAAATATATATATATATATATATATATATATATATATATATATATATATATATATATATATATATATATATATATATATATATATATATATATATTGACATACCCGTACCCGTATCCGTACTCGTATCCGTGCAGAATAGCTTACTACATTTCCAAAATTTCTGAGAAACCAGTCAAGCTCAATTGATCTTGACCTCTCAAACAATAACATTAGTGGAAGTATGCCGCATTGGATTTGGAGTAACAGTTCTGTACGTTTATTAAATCTTTCTCACAACTATCTCACAGGGTGTGAACATTATTTTGAGAGCAGTACTTCCAGTTCGGTTTCTGTTGATGTTCATGCTAACTACCTCCAAGGGCCACTTCCAGCTCTACCTCAATTTTCCTACCATATAGATTTTTCTAGCAATAACTTAAGATCTCTTTTCCTCCAAACATCGGTAATTTCCTCGGTAAAACTTCCTTTCTTTCTTTGTCAAGGAATAACTTCCATGGGAGCATCCCAGAATCATTATGCAATGCTTCATTCCTTCAAATTCTTGACCTCTCCAGGAATTCCCTAACAGGAACAATTCGCAAATGCCTGATTGCAATAAATAGGAATTTTGTTGCATTAAATTTTAGCAGAAATAAGCTTACTGGCAGAATCCCAGCAAGTACACAACTTCAGTCATTCTCAGAAGGTTCCTTTAAGGGAAATGCAGGGTTATGTGGACCACCCTTGACAACAAATTGCTCTGAGCATGGACATGGATACTTGACATGACACGGACACAGATACGGAGACACACTAAATTCATCAAATTACAGGAAATGGATACAGCATGTATATATAAATTTTAAGAAAAATTTATAATTCATAATATCATAGTATAATATCTTTAGATATTTATATATATATCAAATTACCGATTTTTATTACTTTCTAAACCCCTCCTAAAAAAATGAAATATTCTTAATATAGGTCATATATACTTTCTACACCCCTTCCCAAAAATATAGGGTACTTTTTTTATTGACATCTTAAAAAAAAAAGAAGAATTCCTAAATGAACTTAAGTTTTTAGTTCTTTGAATTCTTTTTTGGTCTATCAAATAATTGGAAAAAAAGAAAAAAAAAGTATTAGATCAGGCTGTATCTGAGCCATGTCGAGTTGTGTCCGATGCACGTCTGAATTGTGTCCAACACGTGTTCGAGCCATAGTTGTATCCGACATGTGTCCAAGCTATGTCCAGTTGTATCCAACGCATATTCGAGCCATGTCCAGTTGTGTCCGAGGTGCGTCTGAGCCGAAAAATAATATTTTTAAAATGGTACATGTAAAACGGCATGTTGGACATATGTCGTACTAATGTCCAACACGTGTCACTGTCCCACTTATGTCGGACACGCGGACATTCCCGGTGCTTCATAGGCTCTGACCAGATTTTGCCGCCACCACCACCTGAAGGAAGCTTAGATTCTGGGACTTTTATTGATTGGAATTTCTTAAGTGATGAGCTGGGTTTTGTTTTTGGGCTTGGGATTATTATTGTGCCACTTATGTTTTGGAGAAGATGGAGGCTGTGTTACTGGAGGCATGTGGATAACATAGTTTGTAGGGTCTTTCCTCAGCTTGATTTTGTGTATGAACAACGTGGGGGGCAAAATTACAGATCTCTAAGATGGAGGCCTTACTAATTTGTCTGAGTGAAAAAGCAAGAACACATTCTGTAAGTTGCGCTCTCTTTTTGTTTCTCAGTTTTGTATTTCTTGATCTTTCTTTGTTTCTGATTAGTGTAAAAATAATGATTGTATTAAACAGGTCATCAAGCCTAGTGAAAAAGAGTAGCAGCAATTAATTCTCTGTCCAACTTTATCTTCGTATTTGAGTTCTTATCATCAAAGCTAGTTTTAACTCTTTAGTTGTAAACAAGTTGCATGAGTCATGCGTGCAGGTGCCTCTTTTGCTACAGTAAGCACGTGAAATGCAAGGTTATCAAAATTTTCTGGCAATATTACATTCCTTGTTTTATTAATATGTTTCTGGCAAGCTCTTGTTGCTCACTTTTATTCTGCAACATGGTTGGAAAAGTGAATAAGTCACGTGAAGAATTATGAATTGTAGAACGGAACGATGAATTCATGACCAAAGGACAATAAAATTGGTTTTACTCAGAATGCATACAAGAAATCCGAGAGTCATCCATAAGGTTTTAACGTGGTATTTAAAAATAAATTTAATAGTATAGAAATGTGTATTATGGATCGAAGGGGGAAAATGGCAGATTGTGATTATATATATATATAAGCACACACACACACTAAGGCGATTGTTTCGTTGGAAAGAAATATCCAACTTGAATTATATGAATGAAATATTTGACTTTAAATTATATATTTTTTAATTTTTTCCCTTTTTTTTTAAATGTAATTTGAGCTCACAATTTCTGATTTTCTAAAAAAAAAAGTTTATTCTTATGCCCGTGTAACACTGCTAAAAAATTATAATCTAAAATTATTTCATCGAATCCAGTTTGTCTAAAATTGCCAAGACTCTAGTCCCATTTCAAAAGCTAAGCCACCAAAAAAAATTCAAACAATGGAAGGGACCAACGTGGAAATTGCATAATGGAATAATAATAATTTTCTTTCTTTGAACATGGTTTATGTTGACTAAGCATCACCACTGAGTCAAGCTGTATGAGCATCTCATGCACTTTACTCTGGCTAAAGCAACTTTGTCTGCCACTCTACTTTTGCTTTGCATAAGTTTCTACACTTTTCGCCACTATTTCTTGTCAAAATTCAGATTAACTTTTGGAAACGGATTGCACGGGGTAGAAAAGACTTGTTCATAGGTCCTGAGCCCATGCCCATCATTACTCTCTTCACTTCTTCAGCTTTGAGTTGTGTCTGGTGTCTGCCAAGTAGAGTCCAATGAGAAATCCATTAGCTCCATGGCTTTCCATCATATTCTGCTACTGGTACTGGACTCACATTGGTGTTGCAATCACTGTTGTCCATGGCCAATGTCTTGAGGATCAAAAATCATTGCTGCTCCAATTGAAGAGCAGCCTCAATTTCGAGCATGAATTTTCCAGCAAACTGGTGTCCTGGAATGAAAGCATTGATTACTGTAAGTGGAAAGGTGTAACATGTGATGATAAGGGACATGTTTCTGGTCTTGACCTGAGTGGAGAATCAATCCTTGGTGGACTTGACAACTCAAGTAGCCATTTTAGTCTCCAAAGTCTCCAGGTTTTGAATTTGGCTACTAATAATTTCAATTCTAAGATACCATATGGATTCAACCAGCTGAAGAACTTAATTTATCTGAATCTGTCGCATGCTGGCTTTGGGGGGCAGATCCAATAGAGATTTCTCAGTTGACAAGGTTAGCTACTCTTGATATCCCCTCCTACTATTCTTATGTAAGAGGGCAAGAGCTAAAACTAATGAATCCAAATTTGCAAAAGATTGTCCAAAACCTCACCAGGATTAGGCAACTATATCTAGATGGTGTAACAATTACTGCTCAGGGACATGAATGGTACAATGCTTTGCTGCAGCTGTCTAGCTTGCAACAAGTGAGTATGAGAGATTGCAATCTCTCGGGACCCCTTGATTCTTTCCTGACTAGACTTAAGAATCTCTCGGTCATTCGCCTTAATGGGAACGATTTATCATCCTCTGTGCCAGAAACCTTTGCCAGCTTAAAAAATCTAACCACCTTGAGCCTTGGCTTTTGCGGATTAAGAGGAAAATTTCTAGAGAAGATCTTTCAAATTGCAACATTGTCTATTATAGATATATCAGACAACGATATTCATGGTTCTTTGCCAGAATTCCCATTAAATAGTTCTCTTTAGACCTTGATTGTAAGTAGCACAAATTTATCTGGAGCACTACCGAATTCTATAAGTGAGCTGAGGGAATTATCCATCTTAGATCTTTCTGATAGCCTATTTAATGGAATACTTCCTAATTCAATGTCAAAACTCATGGATCTCACTTATCTAGACTTCTTGTGGAACAACTTCTCTGGTCCAATTCCATTATTCAATATGTCCAAGAATCTCACTTATTTGGACTTGTCAAGGAACAATTTCATGGGTCTGATTTCATAATTCAATATGCCCATGAGTCTCACTTATTTGGACTTGTCAAGGAACAACTTTGTTAGTCCAATTCTGTCATTTAATACGTCCAAGAATCTCACTTATCTGGACTTGTCATTTAACAACTTCACTGGTCCAATTCTATCATTCAATATGCCTATGAGTCTCACCTATCTAGACTTGTCAAGGAACAACTTTGCTGGTCCAATTCCATCATTCAATATGCATATGAGTCTCGCTCATCTGGACTTCTCATGAAACAACTTTGCTGGTCCAATTCCATCATTCAATATATCCATGAATCTCATTTATCTGGACTTGTCATTTAACAACTTCACTGAACTAATTCCATCATTCAAGATGTCCAAGAATCTCACTTATCTGAACTTGTCAAGGAAAAACCTTGCTAGTCTGATTCCATCATTCAATCTGCCCATGAGTCTCACTTATCTAGACTTGTTAAGAAACAACTTTGCTGGTCCAATTCCATTATTCAATATGCCCATGAGTCTCACCCATCTAGACTTGTCAAGGAACAACTTTACTGGTCCAATGTCATCATTCAATATGTCCAAGAATCTTACTTATATGGACTTGTCATTTAATAACTTCACTGGTCCACTTCCAACATTTAATATGCCCATGAGTCTCACCTATCTGGACTTATCAAGAAACAATTTCGCTGGTTCAATTGCATCATTCAATATGCCCATAAGTCTCACCCATTTGGACTTCTCATGGAACAACTTCATTGGTCCAATTCCATCATTTAATATGTCCAAGGATCTCATTTATCTGGACTTGTCATTTAACAACTTCACTAGTCCAATTCTATCATCCAATATGCCCATGAGTCTCATCCATCTGGAATTGTCAAGGAACAATTTCACTGGTCCAATTCCATCATTCAATATGGCCAAGAATCTCACTTATGTGGACTTGTTATTTAACAACTTCACTGGTCCAATTCCATCATTCAATATGCCCATGAGTCTCACTGGACTTGTCAAGGAACAATTTCACTAGTCCAATTCCATCATTCAATATGCCTATAAGTCTCATCCATCTGGACTTCTCATGGAACAACTTTATCAGTCCAATTCCATCATTCAATATGTCCAAGAATATCACTTATCTGGACTTGTCATTTAACAACTTCACTGGTCCAATTCCACCATTCAATATACCCATGAGTCTCACCTATTTGGACTTGTCAAGGAACAACTTCGTTGGTCCAATTCCATCTTCTCACTTCAAAGGCCTCACGAAACTGGTTGGCATTTCTTTGATGGACAATTTCCTCAATGGAAGGCTTCCTTCTTCTCTCTTTGAACTCCCAATGCTACAAAATATCGTGCTTTCCAACAACGATTTTCAAGGTCACCTGCCTGAATCTTCAAACATATCTTCCAGCATATTAGAGACTCTGGATTTAAGTGGTAATAATTTACAAAGGCCCATTCCTGAAACTATTTTTCAACTCAAATCACTTGAAGGTCTTGATCTGTCTGGGAACAAGTTTAATGGCACAATACACATAGAAATGTTTCAAAGACTCAAAAATCTCAGTGCAATAGATCTTTCATACAATAACTTGTCAATAGATGCAAATGTTACCCAACTTAGGCCTATCTTCCTTCCCGAAAATGTTGGTTTTAAGGTTGGCTTCCTGCAGTTTGACAGAATTCCTGAGTTTCATAAGAAACCAGTCCGGGTTACAAATTTTAGACCTCTCAAGCAACCATATTCAAGGATCTATACCTGGATGGATTTGGGAACTCGGCTCCCTTAACGAACTAAATATTGCCGACAATATACTCACCAAGTTCGAAGGACCTGTGCAGAATCCTAGCGCTAATTTGCAAATCATTGACCTTCACTCTAACCAACTCCAGGGGAGGCTTCCAGTATTTCTAGGACATGTCACTTCTTTGGACTACTCAATGAATAACTTCAGCTCCATCATCCCATCAAATATCGGTGCTTATCTGTCTTCCACAATTTTCCTGTCTCTTTCTAAAAACAATTTATCTGGGAGTATTCCTCGATCCTTGTGCAACAGTTCGCATCTGCTATTTCTTGATTTTTCCCATAATCACTTTAATGGGGCAATTCCGGAGTGCCTAACGCAAAGTAAGAATCTTTGGGTATTAAATCTGGAGCACAACAGACTTGATGGCAACATTACTGATACATTTTCAGAATATTGTGCTTTAACGAGTGTACATCTTAATGGTAACCAACTGACCGGCCCAATTCTGAAAACTCTTCGAAGTTGCACAACATTAGAGGTCTTAAATCTTGGAAGTAATCAGATTTTTGATGTCTTTCCGTGCTTCTTAAAGAAGTTATCCACACTTCGTGTCTTGGTTTTGCGTGAAAACAAATTGCACGGTCACATTGGATGTGCTAAGGTCAATGGTACTTGGCAGAAGCTTCAAATTGTTGATCTGGCTTTCAACAATTTTAGTGGTTTACTTCCAGGAAAAGACTTCAAAAGTTGGGAAGCAATGATGCTTGATGAATTTCATGACGCATTATATTCCACTCAAATCCTATCTTGGGCTCCGGAAATTCATTTCACTGCATTGTACTATCAGGATTCAGTGACACTTACTAGCAAAGGTTTACAGATGGAGTTTATTGAAATCCTCGCCGTCTTGACTTCTATTGACTTCTCATCCAACACTCTTGAAGGGCCAATACCACAGGAGCTTATGAATTTTACTGGACTTCATTTTCTGAACTAGTCACATAATGCTTTCACAGGCCGAATCCCATCTTCTGTAGGGAAATTAAAACAGCTTGAGTCATTGGACCTATCCAGCAACAATTTTGATGGAGAAATTCCCACACAACTTGCAAGTTTGACTTTCCTTTAATACTTGAACCTCTCATTCAATCATTTAGTTGGGAGAATCCCAATAGGTACACAGCTTCAATCAGTCTCCAAAGGTTCCTTTGAGGGAAATGCAGGATTATGTGGACCACCCTTGACAACAAATTGCTCTAACCAAGTTCCGCCACCACCATCTGAAGGAAACTCTGATTCTGGGACTTTTATTGAATGGAATTTCTTAAGCGTTGAATTGGGTTTTGTTTTTGGACTTGGCATTATTATTGTGCCACCAATGTTTTGGAAAAGATGGAGGCCGTGGTACTGGAGGCATGTGGATGACATACTTTATAGGGTCTTCCCTCAGTTTGATTTTGTATATGAACCACGAGGGGGGCAAAATTACAGATCTCTAAGATGGAGGCCTTACTAATTTGTCTGAGTGAAAAAGCAAGAACACATGGTGTAAGTTTCACTCTCTTTTTGTTTATAAGTTTTGTATTTCTTGATCTTTATTTGTTTCTGATCAGTGTCGTAATAATGATTGTGTTAAACAGGTCCTGAAGCCTGGTGAAAAAGAGTAGCAGCAATTACTTCTGTCCACTTTTATGTTTGTTTTTGGGTTCTTATCATCAGAGCAAAGTGTTGACTCTTGGGTTGTAATAAAGTTGCATAACGCATTCATGCATGTGCCTCTGTCGCTATATGGCAAGCACCTGCACTGCAGGGTTGTCAAAAGTTTCAGGAAACATTATATACCTTGTTATATTAATATGTTTAAGGCTAGCTTTTATTGCTCATTTTTAATTTGCAACATTGTTGGAACTTCAAAAAGCTAAATAAGTCAGATGGAGATTTATCAATTGTAGAACGTAGATGATGAGTATGTGACAAATGGACAATAACACTGGTTTTACTCGGAATGCAAACAAGAAATCTGAGAATCATGCATACAGTTTTAGCTCGGTATTTAAAAATAAATTTAACTAGATTGAGACTCGGTGCCCCCTGTAAAGTATAAGAATATTAATAAATATAATGGAAATAATTAGAAGTAAAATGACTATATAATGAAATAAAAATATTATTTGTTTATGATAAAGTAAAAGTAATATCAGAAAACAAAGGTATATGTCTTTTATAGCTATATAGAATGCAATTATCTTAAAAAAAAGCTATATAGAATGTATTGAAACCATATAGATATCTAATATTCAAATGTTCATATCATAATTCTTTTGATATTATCTTTATGTTTACCTTCTTCTTTTTGTTTTTTTTTTGTAATTATCTCCTTTTTTGAACTTGTTTCCCTTTTTTATTTTGATTGCTTATAGATTGTGTTTGTTAGAGTATGTTTCTCCCAAAGCTTTGAATTAAGATTGTCTCTTCTTTTGATATTGATGTGTGCTTTATTTCCTATAATGTCTTTCTTCTTTTTTTATAGATGATTTCTTCATTTAAAGTTGTGTCTTTTATTTTGTTTGGGGTTCTTTTCATTTGAGCTTTGTATAGACGTTAGCTCTCATTTGATGTTGTTGGTGAAATGTGATTCATGAATTATACTAGAGATAAATGTTAGAGCTCATATTTATGTATTTAATGTGAAAACAATATGTTTGCTACATGCTATTTGCTGATTGCGTGATTTTGGAACAACAAAATAGGCTTGCTAATTGTTTGATTTTGTCTCGAGAGTGATTGAGGTTTTAACATGTTATTGGAACAAAAGTTTTTGTTATGCTATAGTTTTGGAACCTTTCTTTCATATTGTGATTGATCATCTTTATTTCAAAAATAAGTGTATGATTGCAGAGATTTTGTAATTTTAATAGTTGTTTGTAGAGTTATTTCTATATTTTTCATTAGTCTATTCTTATTATTGTAGTTGCTATTTCAAATTACTTATCGTGTAAAGTTTTTCTCTTGTAACATATGATTAAAATATAAAATTAATTTTTTTTGCAATATTGCATGTCGAGGAGTTCCTCGTGTAACTGTATAATATGAGTAAAGTGAGAAAGTTGTTATTAATATTATTGGGATAATGTATTTAATTGTTATTATTAATTTTTGGTTTAAGTATTTTTTTTTTGGGGGAGAAAATCGATTAATGTAAGAGAATTGCAATGTTATTTGGTGTAGTAAAAGGACAAACTAACATGTGAGAACTAGTTTTTTAACTATAAGTAATAGGTTGATATTTTTGAAGGGTGTTTATTAATATTTAACTGCTTTTTTTTTGTTGGCTAATGAAGAATGATTATAATTTGAATTTGGAAAATAAAAAAGTTTTAATAATTTTGAGTACAAAATTTAAGGTATATATAATTTAGGAATTTAAAGTATGTAAAATAGGGTGAAAATTTAAAATAAAGTAAAAGGAATATAAATTAAGCCATTTCTTTTTATAGTTGAATAAAACATTAAGAAATTACAAAATTAAGAAATATAATTTAAATTAATATTAATTATATATTTTTAATATAATAATAAAAAGATACTTTTATTTATATTTTTTAAAAAATTATATGACATTTGAATACTGAGTTGTGATTTATTGTAATAGGACATTGCAAGAGTGAAATGATGTGATGTTAAAGATGAGTAAAGCTATAGTAATTGGAAAGAGTTTTTATCTATTCATCTAATAGCAATCGTTGACAATATGTATAATTTTGTGAACCTATGATTATACACATTTGTATATGTGTAGACAGTGAAATGATATTTGATATACATTATACTATAGCTAATTTTAAGCTTTCTTATACCGTTAGTCACACACCTTGTGATTTTCGCAACAAATATAGATTATGCATCCACTAAAATTTGACAATTGGAAATTAGAAAAAAAAATTAACATGTTATTTCAAAAAAATTATAGTCTAACTGCCATAATGCTTATTTAAAATAAATTAATATTAGAATCACTGTTAATTTAATTAAAGATAATTTTTGTTTTAAATGAACACTTTTATAATTTAAAATATTATTGTAAACTTACTCATAAGATCGTGATAGAGTGATATTTGCATTAGTTTAAGTGCATCTCAAGTAATTTACGTCTATGAAACAATAAAAGATAAATATATCACATCAAGACTGTAAAACATACAAAGATGTTTCTTATAATCTAATACCAAGTAAGTAACATAACTCTATTATAATTATTTTTAATAGGCGAGATTTTTGGCATAAAGAACTTCTCATGCAATTTTAAGGTAGGAGCGGTGGCTAGATACAACTCTACCTAAAGTGGCAACTCTATGATTCATACCGCTAATATTATGCGTAAAATTCCATTGCAACCAACAGCCTCTGGGTTCTGAACAAATGTATAGTAATATCAAAATATCAAAATATTATAACTTTTGTCCAAAATTAAAATAAATTTCTACTTTTATAAAAAATAAATAAATTTATTAATCATCATCTAGCATATATTTTAAAAAGTAATACTTTGATTTCATTTTTTATATTAGTATAATTTATGAACATTATATTTTAGTCAATATTTGTTAGAAGTATTTATTAATTTTTTAGGTTTCAATTATATTAAAATAAAAAAACCTTCAATTTATTAACTCGAGATTTAAGACTTTGAATGACTGTAAATTTTCTACCTTATTATAAAGAAAAATATTAAAGTCTAAAGAGCGTGTTTCTTTAAGTTTAAAAATATAATGCTTTTATATATGTTATAATATTTTTTTTGAAATATTTTACCAAGCTAGTATTTTTAGGTTATGAAAAATATTAAAATATTGTTTAGAAATTAGTCTTTGAAGAACTTATCTAATAATTTTAAATTTTCATTCATATATTTAACTGAAAAATGTTTTTCTTAAAAAATTCAAATAAGTAAATTCATAATTATAATCGATATAAAATTAAAAATTGAAATATAAAGTAACATAGAAAATATAAATAAAAACATTTAATTTTAAAATCACTTAAGATTAATTTAGGAAATAAAAATTAGAAGGAATTCAGAGAGAGTGGAGATAGATAAAAAAGAATGCCAATATATAGCTCCACCCTCAAATGCTTTTATAATATATTAATATTGCAGGTGAATGTTTTATGTTATAACTTAATAGATAATTATAATAGTGGAATGAGTATATGGCTACACAAGAAATGTAATATCCACTACAAAGATTAAATATTAGAGAGGTAAATTTTAAGTTTGTCTAAATTATGCACTTTGGTATAATCTTTTAAATTGGTATTATTGAATATTTGGAAGTTATTGAAGTGGAAAAAGGCTTACAAAAATGATTGAGACTTAAATTTTGGTTTAAAAAAAAAATTCTGGAGAGCTAGGTGCCAGCTTTGGGTGCTTGAGTGCCAGCTTTGCTGTCTAGATGAGCTTCAGGTAGCTGAGCGCCAAAAAGGGGGCACTCGAGCACCAACTGCGAGATGAAGTCTTGGGAGTTTCAGGTGGTTGGGCACTCAAGCGGGCAATTCAGAGCCAAATTTGGGGGTTTCCAACTGTTGGGCGCTTAGGTGCCCGGAAGTGGGCGCTCAAGCACTCACTACATGAAATAAAATTGAGGTTTCGACCCCCTTCTCCATTTCAACCCTAAATCTCTCTCTCTCTTTCTCTCTTCCTTCTTTCTCATCTCTCTCCCCCCACATGTATCCCATCAATCCTTCACCATTTTTTTCACTCAAATTTAGCACCAAATTCATCTTCTTCCATCATCATCATCATACCTTAGCTTGGTTCCTCTCTTGAAGTGCTCTCTCTCTTCTCTTTCTAGTGAGAGAAATGAATGTGGGAGGAGACCCACTACTTCTCTTATGCTCCTCTTCCTTCCTCTACTCTTTAAGGTAATTTTTTTGAGCTCTAGCTTCTTTATTATACCATGGGTTAGCTAAATCTATTATAGATTTAAGATTTGGTCAAGTAAGAAGGAGTCAGGATTTGGATTTTAGGGATTTTGAGTAGGGAAGGAAGTTTAAGTTAATCCTTAGCTCTAGAAACTTATTGGTGCTTGATTTGTGTTCTTTATGGCTTTAGATGCTTGTGAGAATCAATCATGGGCTCTATAGCATTTTAAGCTTGGATTTCTTCCTCATGGTTTCAAGTTGTAAGTGATAGTGTACCTATAACCTATTTTCTCTAATTTTCTAAATATATGCTTAGAAAGTATTTTACTAAATTTATGATGGAATATGATTAATTGCTTATCCTATGTTTATGAAGTCCTTGAAAGCAATTATGTTGGTTATGTGTGTGTGTGTATATATATATATATATATGTTGAGTATATATGTGGGACAAGTTCTTAGAGAAGTTTATTTATGATATTTGAGTAATATGATAGAGAAAAATGAAATTTCAAGTTATTAGAAACTCTTATGTTCTTAAAGCCAATGCTTTGAACAATTTGATAGAAAGACAGCTAAATTTCAATAAATTGAGAAAGAGCTCTAGCCATTTTAAGTTAAAAAGTTTGGAAGTACTATACGTTGAACCTATGTTTGATAGTATAGTTGTTTTGAATAACTGGAAAGTTGGTTAACTATGTTCGATAAGAATATGAAAGATTCTTGAATCTTATTAGGCGTTTAAAGTTGTGAGCAAGATGTATATGATTTGACCTAAAGAAAGTTTTAGTGACAAGAATTTAGCAAAGAGTAAAGTTTATCTAAAGGGAGGAAACTGTAACAGAACTATTTGCTAATGGTAGCAGCATTAGCCTTGGTGCACATTGAATAACTTAGTTAGCAGGGTGATAGCTAGCCCGACATGTTTGGCCAACATGTCTGGAAGATATAGACACGCACAAGCGTGGAGTTATCTTTTACTGTTGGGATTAAGCCACAAGGCCACCCAATCAGATAGCTATTTTTGAAATAGAATCCTCCCTTGCAGTTTTATTTTGATATTGAAACAAGTATTCACTTTCTATGTTATGAGAAAGTATTTCTCTCCTCATGACCAATTTTATATCTTTATGATATATGGTTTATTTCAGCTAGTTTTAAAAATATTGTGTTTGTATGAATATTTACAAAGACAGATTATACGTCAAGTATGTTTTACTAAAAATTTTATGGTATGTTAATATATTTATAGATGAAGTGTTTTACTTAAGAAGCGAGGTATGAGTTTTTTTAAGAAGCTTACATATCTTGCTAAAAGTTTATGTTAAGCTTGTCCCACTCCTGCTATAGCTATATTATCCCTTACTAAGCCTATATGACTCATTCTTCATTTTTCTCCATGTTTTTAGACAAGTGCAAGGATGTGCTTAGGCTTCCACAGCTAAATATAAGTTTTTAGCAATTAGGTATATTTGTAAAGTCTTTAGTGATGCTCCATTAGCTTACAAACAGGGTCCTCCCTATGCTGAGCATATGTTGTAATCTATATATGGTTGTTTTGAGTTGTAATTAATTTAAATATCAATGATCATGGATTAAAGTTTCTTGAATGGATATGTAAACACATTTTCATAAGTATGATTATGTTTAAAATTCCTATGTTATGTGCTGTGGGGTATATTTTCAGAATGTCTGGATCCCCAATAATTTTATATGTTTGTATGTTTTGTGCAGGGAGAGGATCCTTATTTGGGAATAGTCCTAAATATAAAAGAGACTCTACCCGATTTTCTTTAGAAATGGTCTAATGTAAGCTTACTAGGGACGTGTCCCTATGCACCGGTCACGGCTTGGGTTGGGTCGTGACAAGAAATAAGAAATTGAATGAGGGAATGGCAACTTCAAGAATATACTGATGCAGCAACATCATCGAAAATGAATTGTCAATACCACAACTTGTGTCTTAGTTTTTATATATTATAAATAGATAATATAGAAGTGTGTATTATGGACAAAAGGGGGAAAAAACAAAAGCAATTTTTTTTCATTATTGATTGATAGCTCGACACTCATAAAGAGTAAAGCGAATATTACATCAATTAACCTCTAAATAGATGAGGTTCTTTCAAAATGTTATACACAAGACCCAAAATACATGGACATCATACTCTATGCACACACAACACATCATCAACACTTAATACATCAATAACATATAACTCCAAAACTCAATCAGTATCTGACACATTTTTGTTTTCTTGTGGCCCCTTTAGCATCTATATTTCCTCACGTTACTTGTGCTTTGGTTTTCTTCATAGCAATTCTGCTAAATCACGTCATCCTCAAAGATTGACGAAGATTGGTCCAAAAGCATGTTTTCTTGTTATTGGGCCCTTGCAAGAGATACTCCCTTTACACATGTTGCTCTATGGGCAGCCCAAGAGTGAGAGGATGCCCAGATTAACTCCAATGTTCAAAACCCAGAAGTACATCTAAGGGTGGATTTGGGCTTGTCTCAGAAATTAACTTAATTTGGTCTACATTTAACGTGCCCAAGGCACTAACCAAGGCCAAATCATCCAATCCCAAATCCTTTCTCACTTTTGCCACAAGATCAACGTCTACACGTGCTTTCTTTCTCAAGATGCACTGCACGGAAAACATCTCCTCATTAATTTTCACATTTTCCAAGTTCCCACTTCCATCGAAAATAATCCACAATAATGACCAATCTCAACATTAGCAGAACCATGAGATTGGTTGTGTTACTTCACATTATTTCTCTTCCCAAGCCCCATCACACTCCATTAGAATCAAACTATCGACCTGAGCATGGAAAACCACCATCTAAGCTACCTCAATGAAACCAGCCAGGGAGTAAAAGGCAAAAGGATACACTAGAACTCCTCCAATCATCTACCACACAACGATGTCCAACCACGTCAGTAAATATGGATCTTGAAGCACATTCTCAAAATATCTTCAGCAATAGAACAATCTAGCACAATGCAAAACTCAGAATAGAAAATACCCAAGAAACAAAATTTAAGAAACAGAGAGACAAAAAATAAAAATAAAAATCAAAATCAAAATAAATCGAAAGTGATAAAACCAGAAACAGAGGCGAAGAAAGAAATCGTTTGTTTTCCCATTCCCCTTTGTCTCGTGAACCTCACACCACTAGAGAAAGAAATCATTTGCCTTCCCTATGTCTTGTGAATCGAAGGACTGTGTTGCTGTATTTCTTCGCTTGGTTGCAAGTATGTGCAAAGGAGAAATGGTGGCTAGTGGTCGCTGTAGCCTGGTAGTCACACCGCTTGAATGGTTGTTGGAAATGGCAGATCACAAACCGAGATGGAAGCCAGGTCGCCACTGCATCCCTCATGTCCCCTGCTGCCGTTGCCAACCCTCTTAACCCATAAATGGAGGGTTACTCACCATTGAAGGTGTAGTAGTAGATTGGGAGGGTAGAACTGAGGTCCTCGAGCCTAAGGGGCGAAGGGAGCAATAGAGAGAAAGAGATAGACAAAGTTATGGCGACCAAGAGAGAAAGGCATGGCGGAGCGAGACTATAGAGAGATTCCTCGGTGGTGAGGGTAGTGGAGAGCAAATGCACAAACAATGGCTAATGGGGGAGTAGTGTGTGGCAATGGTAAGGGGGTGTGAGAGAGAAACAAAGAGGGTGAGGAGTGCACAGTGCTCAATAAAAAAAAAAAGAAAAAAAAAGCAGATAGTGAGGAAAATCAAATAGGGTAATACCAAGACAATTATTTTGTTGAAAACATATATTTGATGAGTCTCGTATTGACTAGCCATAATACCTAAATAAATTTTATAAATATTTGGACAATTGTACTCCCTAAATTAGCTTTTGAGGTGGAATTAGTCTTACCATACAATAACTTTTCTATGCTTTATATTGGATCATCCGCAGACGTCCATACCATCCGTTTTGAGTGAGGAATCAATTAAGGGTGCATTTGACAACTCAAGTAGCCTTTTTAGTCTCTGAAATCTCTAGATTTTGAATTTGGCTTATAATAGTTTCAGTTCTGAGATACTGTCAGATTCAACAAGTTGAAGAACTTAACTTATCTGAATTTGTCATATGCTGATTTTGTGGGGCAAATTCCAATAGAGATTTATCAGCTGACAAGGTTAGTTACTCTTAATATCTCCTCCCATTGTTCTTTTTTAATGGGGCAAGAGCTAAAACTAATGAATCCAAATCTGCAAAAGATTGTCCAAAACCACACTAGGATTAGGCAACTATACTTGGATGGTGTAACTACAACTTCTCAAGGACATGAATGGTGCAATGCTTTGTTGCACCTGCCTAGCTTGCAAGAAGTGAGAATCACAGGCTGCAATCTCTTAGGACCCCTTGATTCTTCCCTAACTAGACTTAAGAATCTCTCAGTCATTTGCCTTGGTGGGAACAATTTATCATCCATAGTGCCAGAAGTCTTTGCCAATTTAAAAAATCTAACTACCCTGAGCCTTGATGATTGCAGATCGAGAGGAAAGTTTCCAGAGGAGATCTTTCAGATGGCAACATTGTCTATTATAAACATATCAAGCAATGATCTTTAGAGTTCTTTGCCAGAATTCCCATTGAATAGACCTTTTCAGACCTTGATTGTAAGGAACACAAATTTATCTGGAGCACTACCGGGTTCTATAAGTGAGCTTAGGTAGTTATCCATCTTAGATCTTTCTAATAGCCTATTTAACGGAGAACTTCCTAGTTCAATGTCAAAACTCATGGATCTCACTTATTTGGACTTGTCATGGAACAACTTCACGGGTCCAATTCCATCATTCAATATGTCTAATAATCTCACCTATTTAGACCTATCTTCTAACAATTTAACAGGTTCAATTACATCTTCTCACTTCAAAGGCCTCATGAAATTGGTTGACATTTTTTTGATGGACAATTTCCTTAATGGAAGCCTTCCTTCTTCCCTCTTTGAACTCCCAATGCTACAAAGTATCAGACTTTCCAACAACAATTTTCAAGGTCATCTGCCTGAATCTTCAAACATATCTTCTAGTATGTTAGAGACTCTGGATTTAAGTGGTAATTATTTACAAGGGCCCATTTCTAAGACTATTTTTCAACTCAGATCATTTGAAGGTCCCTATCTGTCTTGGAACAAGTTTAATGGCACAATACACATAGAAATGTTTCAGAGACTCAAAGATCTAACTACACTACCTCTTTCACACAATAACTTGTCAATAGATGCAAATGTTACCAACTCTGGCCTATCTTCCTTCCTGAAGATGTTCGATGTAAGGTTGGCTTCCTGCAGTTTGACAGAATTCCCTAGTTTCATAAGAAACCAGTCTAAATTACGAGTTTTAGACCTCTCAAGCAACCATATTCAAGGATCTATACCCGGATGGATTTGGCAACTTGGCTCCCTTAACGACCTAAATATTTCCAACAATATGCTCACCAAGTTCGAAGGATCTTTGCAGAATGCTAGTGATAATTTGGATGTCATTGACCTTCACTCTAACCAACTCCAGGGGAGGCTTCCAATATTTCTAGCACGAGTCACTTATTTAGACTACTCAATAAATAACTTCAGCTCCATTATTCCATCAGATATCGGTACTTATTTGCCTTCCATACATTTCTTGTCTCTTTCTAAAAATAATTTATCTGGGAGTATTCCTCGGTCCTTGTGCAATAGTTCATATCTGCTATTTCTTGATTTTTCCTACAATCACTTTAATGGGGCAATTTCAGAGTGCCTAACGCAAAGTAAGAATCTTTGGGTATTAAATCTGGAGCATAACAAAGTTGATGGCAACATTACTGATACATTTCCAGAATATTGTGCTTTAAGGAGTGTACATCTCAATGGAAACCAACTGACCGGCCCAATTCCCAAAACTCTTCTGAATTGCACAACATTAGAGGTCTTAAATCTTGGAAATAATCTTATTTTTGATGTCTTTGCGTGCTTCGTAAAGAAGTTATCCACACTTCGTGTCTTGGTTTTGTGTGAAAACAAATTGCACAGTCACATTGGATGTGCTAAGGTCAATGGTCCTTGGCAGAAGCTCCAAATTGTTGATCTGGTTTTAACAATTTTAGTGGTTTACTTCCAGGAAAAGACCTCAAAAGTTGGGAAGCAATGATGCTTGATGAAGTTCATGACGCATTATATTCCACTTAGATCCTATCTTGGGACCTTAATTTTCACTGCAGTATACTATCAGGATTCACTGACACTTACCAACAAAGGTTTACAGATGGAGTTTTATTGAAATCCTCACTGTTTTGACTTCTCATCCAACAATCTTGAAGGGCCAATGCCAGAGGAGTTATAAATTTTACTAGACTTTATATTCTCAACTTGTCACATAATGCTTTCGTAGGCCGAATCCCATCATTTGTAGGGAAATTAAAACAGCTTGAGTCATTGGACCTGTCCAACAACAATTTTGATGGAGAAATTCCCACACAGCTTGCAAGTTTAACTTTCCTGTCATTCCTAAACCTCTCGTACAATCATTTATTTGGGAGAATCCCAATAGGTACACAGCTTCAATCATTCTCCCTTTGAGGGAAATGCAGGGTTATGCGGACCACCCTTGACAATAAATTGCTCTGACCAAGTTTTGCCACCACCACCATCTGAAGGAAGCTCAGATTCTGGGACTTTATTGAAGAACAGAATGTAAGTTGCACTCTCTTGTTCCCCCCCCCCCCCCCTTTTTTTTTCTCTCTTCCTCTCTTCAATTTTGTATTTCTTAATAGTTCTTTGTTTCTGATTAATGCCAAAATAATGATTATGTTAAACAGGTCATCAAGCCTAGTGAAAAAGAGTAGCAGCAATTAATTCTCTGTTCAACTTTTATCTTTCTTTCTGGGTACTTATCATATCATTAGAGCCAAGTGTCGACTCTTCAGTTGTAAGAAAGTTGCATAACTCACTGATGCATGTGTCTCTGTCGCTAATATGGTAAGCAACTGCAATGCAATTATGCAAGGTTATCAAAAGTTTCTAGAAACATCACATACCTTGTTATATTAATATGTTTGAGGCTAGCTTTTATTTCTCATTTTTAATTTGCAACATGGTTGGCAGAGCTAAATAAGTCACATGGAGATTTATCAATTGTAGAACGCAGATGATGAGTTTATGACCAATTGACAACGACATTAGTTTTACTCAGAATGAAAACAAGAAATCTGAGTATTATCTATAAGGTTTTAGCGAGGTATTACGGCCTATGAAGTATAAGAATATTTTAATAAATATTATGGAAATAATTAGAAGTAAAAAGACTTTGTAATGAAATAAAAATATTTTGTATTTATAATAAAGTGAAAATATGCCAATATATATGTCACAACGTACCTGAAGAGCGCTGCAACGAGAGGCAACAAAAATATTGAGAAATTAATTTCAATGGAGTAGCCACCAACTTTTATTATAGAAAAAAATAGAAAAATCTTTTAATTTTGCAAAACTGGTCTTTTGAAAGAGATTAGGTTCGAGAATCTATCTATGCATAGGGAATGGTGAAAACTTAATCCCACTGAATCCTTAATACATCCGCGTCATAATGGTTATCTTAGAACTTGTTATGCATATTAATGAATAACCATAATAATATTTACTTTTCCCCTTAAGAATATAACAATTATTTACAAAAGAAAAATAAAGCAAGATTGGCACAATAATTATTTACAAAAGAGAAGAAAAATAAAATAATATGATAATTATTTACAAAAGAAAAGAGAAGCAAAACTAATATAACAATTATTTATAAAAGAACAATAAAAGCAAAACTAATGTTGCAATTATTTACAAAAGAAAAAGAAAATCAAAATTAATATGATATACATAAAAGGAAAGCACAATTTTTAAAAATTTTAATTTTCGCTTGACTTGCATTCCTACGTATCCTCTGGTGCAATGAGAAATTCAAAACCACGTAGTTCTTGTAGAAAATAATTGTGGGTTGGGTTAATTTTATTTATGAAAAGATTTTATTTGAAAAAAAGAAAGAAAACAAATCCACTCTTGCACAGGGTTCAGGATAACGTGAGTTATACAATAAATCCTACAATTTTTACAACCTTTGAAGATGGTTAAACTATATATCAATGTCATAGATTATTCTGTAGATAAAAATTAAAAAAATTTACGTTTATTGTCATTTTGCTCATAATGCTTTGTTGTCAAGAAATAAAAATAAAAGAACTAAAAGAAAACTATCGCAAAAGTAACATAGCAATTCGGACTTATAGAACTTAAAATTAAAGGATATGAAACCAACGCTACTTTAACAAAAAAGAGGATAAAAAGAAAAAAAATGGAATAACAAAAAGCAACAAGTATGAAAACATAAGTAGTGAGCAATTTTGAATTGCAACATCGTATTACGCGAGATGAATAGCAAAAGTAAAATAAAGGTGGTTAATTGATAGACGTTGTAAAACCAAAATATGGAGAGAAGAGATTTACCGCACAACATAAAAAATTTGATCAAATTGCTAAGCTCCATCAAGATCGATCGAACTCTAATGCTCAAAACAAGGACTCTATGTACAATGCTAATGAAGAAAAGCATGCACTCTGATCCAAAAACCTGCCCTTTATTGTTGATGTTTGATACCTATTTATAGATGTTTTGGAAATGAACAGAATTAATGACAAAATAATTTAAATTGATGTTGATTATAAGATTTGATTTAATTAATACTGATTAAAATCAATTAAAAGATGCTGATTGACACAAGTTGACAAATTAAGATATGCTAATTGACACTAATTGATAAATTAAGATATATTGATGGACATTAATTAACACTAAATAGATGTGATTTGATGCAAATTTTGATTTTTTTGATTTTTTTTTGGTTTTATGTTTATTTTTACTTTTTATTTTTATATTTATTAATTATTATACTAAAATGCTACTTGGACATGGGCAAAAAAATTGGACTTTTTATTCTCTTGGTTTTTTTGGTCTTTCTTTTTTTTTTTTTTTCTTTTTGTCTCTACTTATTTTTTACTTTTTATTTATTTACAAAATATTCGAACAAAATATGGTATTCATAATATATAGAATGCATTGAAACCATATCTAATATTCAAATGTTCATATCATGCTTTTGATGTAATCTTTGCATTTACACTTTTTCCCCCCTTTTTTTGCACTTATATCTTTTTTTGAACTTGTTTCTCTTTTTATTTTAATTGCTTGTAAGTTGTGTTTGTTTGAGTATGTTTCTCTTGAAGCTTTGAATTAAGATTGTCTTTGCTTTTGATATTGATATGTGCTTTATTTTCATTAATGTCTTTCTTCTTCCTTTATAGATAACCTCTTCATTTAATGATATTGTGCTTTTTATTTTGTTTTTGTCGCTTTTTGTTTGAGCATTGCATAAATATGAGCTGTCATATGATGATATTGCTGTTGGTGAATAAGATTCTTGAATTGTATTAGGGATAAATATTAGAGCTCATATTTATTTATTTAATCTGAACATAGTATGTTTGCTAAGTGTTATTCTTTGATTGTGCAATTTTGAAACAACAAAATACTTGAATTATACTTGGAGGCTTGCTACTTGTTTGATTCGCTTCAAGAGTGATTGAGATTCTAACATGTTATTAGAGACAAAAGCCTGCGTGATATTGTAGTTTTGGAACCCTATTTCAAGTTTTGATTGATCAACATTATTTCAAAAGTAAGTTTGCAATTGCAGAGATTTTGTAATTTTGATGGTTGTTTGCAGAGTTATTTCTATATGCTTCACTAGTCTATTCTTCTTAATTTTAGTTGCTATTTTCAAGTTCCTTAAAGTTTTTCTCTTATAACATATGATTAAAATATGAAATTAAATCTTTTAGCACCGTCATAAGTAGAGGAGTTTCATGTATAATGGTGTAAGAGAATAGAAAACATATGAGTAAAGTGAGAAAGTTGTTATTAATGTTATTGCGATAATTTATTTAATCTTATTAATTTTTTTGGTTTAAGTGAATTTTTTTTTGAGAAAATTGATTAATATAAGAGAAATGCAATGTTACTTGGTATAATTAATAAAAGGAAAAGTAAAATATGAGAACTAGTTTTTTAATTCTAGGCAACAGGTTGATATTTTTTAAATGTGTTTATTAATGTTGAAATTTAATATTTAATTGTTTTTTTATTGAAAAATGATTTGAAATTTGAATCATTTTTTTTTTTGGGTAAAGAAATTTGAATCTGAAAAATAAAAAAGTTTTAATAATTTTCAGTACAAAATTTAAGGTATACAATTTAGAATAAAGTATGTATAAAGGAGTGAAATGTTAAAATAAAGTAAAAGGTATTTTGTTTTATAGTTGAGTGGAAAATTAAGAAATTAAGAAATATAATTTAGATTAATATTAATTTATAATTTTAATATAATAAAAAGATACCTTTATTTATAATTTTTAGTATATTGAGTTGTAATTTGTTGTAATAAAATATTGCAAGAGTAAAACAATGTGATCTTAAAGATGAATAAGACTATAATAATTGAAAGGAGTTTTAATCTTTCATCTAATAGTAATTGTAGACCATATTTATAATTTTGTGAACCTATAATTATATTCATTTGTAAATGTGTAGACAGTGAAATGATATTTCATACATTGGCAGATCTTCATATAGACAATGGGGCCATCCTCCCCTAAAAAAATTTTCAAAAAGTAAAATTATATATATATATATATATATATATATATATATATATATATATATATATATATATATATATATATATATTGAAGAAAATTTTATCTAATAAATAAACTTAGGTTTAAATAATGTTACTCTACATAAATGGACTTTTCTAACTTAAAAGTCCATTAGCATATTTTTTAATAAAGAAAACTAAAAACTCAAAAATCACATTAGAATTGAATATCATGTTAGAGTGGAAATATTTTTTGTTATAATAGATAAATAATTAAAAAAATTAAATAGCAAGTTTAATGATCAAATAATTAATTTGTTGACTCTAAGCTTTATTTTGATTCCAATTGACGTTTACAAAATTTGACATTATTAGGAGTGGATTTGGGAATGTAAGAAATTTTTTTTTAATAAAAGTTCTTTTGAAATAATAATTTCTCATGTTTGAATGGATTAAAGCAAAAAAAAAAAAACTAATTTTAATTATACTTATAAATGAAAGCATATTTTTAAAGATTTTGATTATAAGAATTGACTATTTTATAATTATAATATTTTTATCAAAATATTTCTAAATATTAAATATTATACAATATAAATAAATTATTTTGCCCTGTTAACATTTTTCTCCAAGTTCCGCCATTGATTTCATATATGTTGTACTATTGGTGATTTTAAGCCTTCTCATACTGTTAGCATCCACTAAAATTTGACAGATGGAAATCCGAAAAATAAAACAGAAACAAAGGTAGTTTCATTACACCTTAATGGCAATTATAATAGTGGGATGAGTATATGATTATATAAGAAATAAGAAATTGAATGAGGGAATGGCAACTACAATAATATAATGATGTGACAACATCATGGAATTTGAGTTGTCAATACCACAGGTTGTGTCTTTTTTTTATATATATGTATTATAAATAGATAGTATAGAAATATTTATCGTGGAAAAAGGGGAAGAAATGAAAGCAGATTGTGAGGAAAATTAAAACAGTGTGTGTGTGCCTACATATATATATATATATAGTTAGCAAAGTACATATTTTATTTTGGATGTATAACTTATCTTTTTTTAATCAACTTATAATTTAAGATAAATTTATAATTTTTTTTTTACTTTTATTAACTCTCTTTCCTAATTAATATCCTCTTTCCACTATTTTTATCACTTGGATAATGTTACTTTTTTATTTTTCTCTTTCTTAGATATTGAATAATGTATAAATGATTAAAAATACAAGTAATATTATTATACGCTAAGAAAATAATTTAATAAAAATTGTAAACAGTTAGATTTTTACTCAAATAACTCATACTTCACACATGATCAAAAAATATGTTATAAATTTTTTTTACACTTTTATTTAATAATTTTTATGTTCAATTTACGTATGTCTTAAATAACATGTTAAAAAATTGAACTATAATTATATATGCCCTTAGTTATATAACAATTTGTGCTCTTAAAAAATGTCATATTCACAGGTTCAATTCTTTTTTTGGGTAATGTACGCATGTTAAAAAAAAATTCATATACGCATGTTCAATTTGTTACATGCGTTATTATATTTAAATTTTTCAAAGGATATAAAAATATAAAAATATTGAATTAATATTAAACTGTATATGTTATTCAGGAGTATCTAAGAAGGAGAAAAAAATAATATCATTCAAGTAGAGAAAATAGGAGAGATAATATTATTTAAGAGAGAGAGTTAATTAAAACAATATTAATTAGGGGAGAGAGAGAAAGTTAAATGAATAATTAATGTAAGAGAAAAAAGGTACAGAATTTACCCTAAATTATAAGTTGATTAAGACAAGATGGAATTAGAATTTTAGCATATTTGGTTTTACTTTTGTAATATTGATTCTAGATAAAATTGATTTTGAGGTAAATTGATTTATATTTGGTAGTTTGATTTGAGAAGTGATTTATATTTGGATAATATTATTGATCAAAATCACTTTTAGATATATAATTTACAAAGAAATACCCAAAATTAATTCTGATAGAATTGAAAAGTGAAAATTTTTACTTCTATCTAAAATCAATTTTGAGATCATAATTGATTTTGACTATGAGAAACTAAATAATAACAAAAATAGTCAAAATCAATTCTAGCACCTCACAACATGTATCCAAACATAATTATATCTAAAATAAAATATATACCTTGCTAATCTTGACATGAAGTGTGGATAGCCATATGACCTGCATAGTTTTATAAATACTTGGATAATCATATTCTCCTGAGTTAAATTTTGAGCTAAAGTTAGGGTCTATTTAGATAGATAGATTATTTAAACTCTTATATAAAAATAATTTTTAAAAAGTAATTCATGAATAAGTTATTTTATATTTTGATATATAATAAAAAATATATTTATTTATAGTATTTTAAAAAATATTTTTTGAAAAATAAGATATTTTAACTTTCCAAAAAATACTAAAAATAATTTTTGACTTTCAAAAAGTTTAAAAAAAATCATAAGTGATATTATTTAAACAAATTATTAGTCTTACAATATTAAGATGGTCAGAGCCCTTTTCATGTTTTATATTGGATCACCCGGAGATACCCTGAACCTTCAAACTTTATACTCTAACTCTACAATGTTAAGAATATTCAACTTGAATATTATGAATGAAATATGTTATTTAAATTATATATTTTAAAAAGCATGAAAGTTTTCAACAGAATCATTGTCCAAAAAAAAGAAAAAAGAAAAGAAAGTTTTCAACAGAATCTAGTAAGAACGAACGACTTGGAGTAAATTATATTCTCATAAATAACTGCAAGGGTGGGTGGAAGTAATTTTAACACTAGAAAGTTAGTTAAATATTTTAGATGCATTTGCTGATTAATGGATGTGAAATAGGGAGAGAATCGATATCCACATTATTGCAAAGTTGCTTCAAGAGATAAGTAATTTCTCTATTAATTATCAAATGTTATTTTATTTTGAAAATAATTTTTTTTTTTTTTTTGGTTTATCAAGGTATCCTTCTTTTTTATTATCAAAGGAGATTAATTTTTTTTAAGACAGAAAGGCTGGACCACTCAACTAGAATTCTCTCCAAAAATCAACTCCTTGGAGTTGTACAGTGCCTTTATCACTATGTCAACTCACTTGTTGGGGTAGTGGTAGATAACTAATTATATTATTAACAATTTAACAATTGATTTATAAGCAAATAATTTTTTATTAGCAATCATTTAAGCTAATTACTAATATATTTAAAAAAAAAGTAAAAACTATAATTTTTTGTCAAAAACATCAAGCAACATGTTAAATTAAATTACAATATTTATTATTTAAATTTAACTATATTTACTTATCTAAAAATTGCTCCAATTATACCGACAAAGGAGTTTATGTTTCTAAAAATTTAAATACGAGTATCCAATATCCATATTAAATTTACAAGATTAAAAAACATGAGGCAATTAAAAAATTTTGCAATTTAAAAGTTTAGTGAAAAGTTCAATTTAAAATATGTTGATTCAAGACATTTTTGGAAGCTATAGCAAGCTAGTTTGAAAGCTAAAGATTAATTTTCCAATTAACCCACTTAAACGTTCTGGCTTAGGATGGCACCCTTAACACGCTCAAATCAGATTTATTTGAGTCTACATGAGTTTTTTTATGTGCTAGATAATTTATGTTCAAAACCATGTAACACTACTAAAAATTAATAATCTAAAATTGCCTAGATTCAAGTCCCATTTATTAAGCCACGAAAAAAATCTTGAGACAATCAAAGGGACTAACGTGGAAAATGTGTAATGCAATAATGATAACCGTGTTTTTCTTTCTTGGAGGTTGGTTTTACTTTGAATCAGCTTCGCCTACGGGTCTTTGTGTGTGACCAACCCGCGCTCTTTAGTTTGGCTGAACCAACCTTCTCTGCCACTCTAATTTTCCTTTGCATCCATTTCTACACTTTTGGCCATTGTTACTTGTCACATTCGGATGAAATTTGGGAATGGAATTCACGGGGCAGAAAATTCTTGTTCATAGGTCCTGATCCCCTTGAGTCCATCGTTACTCTTCACTTTTTTAGCCTCGAGTTGTGTGTGGTGCGTCTGTCCTTGTAGAGTCCAATGAGAATTCCATTAGTTCCATGGCTTTCCGTCATATTCTGCTACTGGTGCTGCACTCACCTTGTTGATGTAATCACTGTGGTCCATGGCCAATGTCTTGGGGATCAACAATCATTGCTGCTCCAATTGAAGAGCAGCCTCAAATTCAATCTTGAAAATTCCAGCAAACTGGTGTCCTGGAATGAAAGCATTGATTGCTGTCGGTGGAAAGGTGTAACATGCGATGATGACAGACATGTTTCTGGTCTTGACCTGAGTGGAGAATCAATCCAGGGTGGATTTCACAATTCTAGTTGCCTTTTCAATCTCCAAAATCTTCAGTCTTTGAATTTGGCTACTAATGATTTCAACTCTGTGATACCATCAGGATTCAACAAGTTGAAGAACTTAACTTATCTGAATTTGTCATATGCTGGCTTTGTAGGGCAGATTCCAATAGAGATTTCTCAGTTGACTAGGTTAGTTACTCTTGATATCTCCTCCTACTATTCTTATTTCACGAGGCTACGCCTGAAGCTAGACTATCCAAATTTGCAAAAGTTTGTCAAAAACCTCACCAAGATTAAGCAAATTTATCTGGATGGTGTAAGTATAACAGCTCAGGGACAGGAATGGAGCAATGCTTTGTTGCAACTACCTAGCCTGCAAGAAGTGAGCATGTCAAACTGCAATCTCTCAGGATCCCTTGATTCTTCACTGACTAGACTCGAGAATCTCTCAGTCATTCGTCTTGATGGAAACCTTTTATCGTCCCCAGTGCCAGAAACTTTTGCCAATTTCAAGAATCTAACCACCCTGAAGCTTAGTAATTGCAGATTGAGAGGAAAGTTTCCAGAGAAGATATTCCAGGCAGCAACATTGTCTGTTATAGATATATCCTTCAATATGGATCTTCATGGTTCTTTGCCACAATTCCCAGTGAATGGGCATCTTCGGAAGTTGGTTGTAAGTAACACAAGCTTTTCAGGACCCCTACCGAGTTCCATAAGTAAGCTGAGATACTTATCCACCTTAGATCTTTCTAATAGCCAATTTAATGGAACAATTCCCAGTTCAATGTCAAAACTCATGGAACTAATTTATATAGACTTGTCATTTAACAAATTCACTGGTCCAATTCCATCTTTCAATGTGTCCAAGAACCTCACCCATTTAGACATGTCTCACAATTTCCTTAATGGAAGCCTTCCTTCTTCTCTTTTTTCACTCCCATTGCTGAAAGGTATTCAACTTTCCAACAACAATTTTCAGGGTCATCTGCATGAATTTTCAAACATATCTTCCATAATGTTAGAGACTCTGGATTTAAGCAGTAACAATTTACAAGGGCCCATTCCTGCATCTATTTTTCAATTCAGGTCACTTACTGTTCTGCAGCTGTCTTCGAACAAGTTCAATGGCATAATAGAAATAGATATGCTCCAAAGACTTGAAAATCTGACCACGCTAGATCTTTCACACAATAACTTGTCAATAGATGCAAATGTTACTGATTTTGGCCTATCTTCCCTCCCCATGATGAGGAATATAATGTTGGCTTCCTGCAATTTGACAGAAGTCCCTAGTTTCATAAGAAACCAATCCAAATTAATCTCCTTAGACCTCTCAAGCAACCATATTCAAGGATCCATACCCGTATGGATTTGGCAACTTGGCTCCCTTACTCAATTAAACATCTCCCACAATTTGCTCACCAAGTTTGAAGGACTCGTGCAGAATTCTAGTGCTTCTTTAAGTGTCATTGACCTTCACTCTAACCAACTCCATGGGAAGCTTCCAATATTTCCAGCACAAGTCACTTATCTGGACTACTCAATGAATGACTTCAACTCCATCATTCCATCAGATATCGGTACTTATCTGTCATCCATAATTTTCCTGTCTCTTTCTAGAAATAGTTTATTTGGGACCATTCCTCAATCCTTGTGCAATAATTCAAATCTGCTAGTTCTTGATTTTTCCTATAATCACTTTAGAGGGACAATTCCAGAGTGCTTAACGCAGAGTAAGAATCTTGTGGTGTTAAATCTGCAACATAACAAGCTTGATGGCAACATTACTGATACTTTTCCAGAATCTTGTGCCTTAAGGACTCTACATCTCTATGGAAATCAACTGGGTGGCCCAATTCCCAAAACTCTTCTGAATTGCACAGCATTAGAGGTCTTGAATCTGGGAAATAATCAAATTTATGATGTATTTCCATGCTTCTTAAAGAAGCTATCCACACTACGTGTCATGGTTTTGCGGGAAAACATGCTGCACGGTTCCATTGGATGTCCTAACACCAATGGTACTTGGCAGATGCTCCAAATTGTTGATCTGGCTTTCAACAAGTTTGGCTGTTTTCTTACACATAACGACTTCAAAACTTGGGAAGCAATGATGCTTGGTAAAGCTCATGAAGCATTAAGGCTCGATCAAATGGAGACTCAGGTCCTTAAATATAGTCATATATACTATCAGGATTCAGTGACACTTACCATCAAAGGTTTTCAGGTGGAATTTGTTAAAATCCTATTTGTAGTCACTTCTATTGACTTCTCATCCAACAATCTTCAAGGGCCAATACCAGGAGAGCTAATGAATTTTACAGGACTTTATTCTCTCAACTTGTCACATAATGCTTTGACAGGCCAAATCCCGCCATCCATAGGGAATTTAAAAGAGCTGGAGTCATTGGACATGTCTAGCAACAATTTTGCTGGCAAAATTCCCACACAGCTTGCAAGTTTAAGTTTCCTTGCATACCTGAATCTCTCCTTTAATCATCTGGTCGGAAAAATCCCTCCAGGTACACAGCTTCAATCATTTGATGCAACTTCCTTTGCTAACAATACAGGATTATGTGGACCTCCTTTGACTGCAAACTGTAGCACTGCCAATAATAAGGCTAATTCAACAAAAGCACAAACAGATTCAGGAGACAAATTTGATTGGGCATTCATATTAAGTGGATTTGGCTTTGGGGTTGGAGCAGGACTAGTTGTTGCTGCATGTATGTTTTGGGAGAAGGGAAGAAAATGGAGCAACCACAGCATTGATAAAATTCTCCTAGCAATTCTTCCAATGTTTGGTTTGACTTATACACCTATTGATGATGATGATGAGGCAGAGGAATATGCTGAAGAAGAGAACTCAGATATGGATGAGGAGAGTGATTATAGTGAAGACCAAGAAGAATTCAATTATCTATGGTTTCGAGGGAGGTATTGTGTTTTTTGTTCCAAGCTTGACATCAGTAAAAAGAAAGTCCTACATGATCCGAGGTGCTCATGCTACCCCTCACCATGCATTTCAATTTCTATTTATTCAAAGTCATATTCTTCTTAGTCACTTATATGATGAAAACATACTCATCTGTTTCTGATTTTTTTTTCCCCTTTATTCTTCATGCTGAATACATATATGTATATTTTGCACCTACACACAGAAACTCAACCCAAGGGTGGCAAAAAACAATGAGAAAAGGCAATGTGTCCTGATTTTTTATGTGATTTTGGGGGCATTGTGTGGTGATCAGGAATTTCATTGAAAAATGGAATGCCAAAACCCAATGCTTTCATTATGAATTTTCATCAAACACTGAAAACCCATAGTTTCACAGAATGAATTACTGCAATGTTTAAAAATATGCACAAGTGGGTGTACCGTCTGCATCATCAATTGCATGCACTTGTGCCAGCTTTTCTTGCATTGTTGGGAAAATAGCTAGCAATTCATTGAGTGCAAAACTGCATCTATAATATATAGTTAGAGCAAAAGGCAAGGTTACATTTCAAGAAGGTGCTACATGTTATAGAAGGGTAAGGTGACTAGGTAGCGGAGACTAAGCAGAACATAAGTCTGGCTACAACTAGAATCCAATAAAGGGGTTGGGGCCTTGTGAAGACTAGTTTTTAGCATTGGAGAATTATAGACCTCACAAATCACAGTCAACAACCAAGTAGGCTTTAACTTTGAAGCCTTGTTTTTTTTTCCTAATAATAATACATTGCACTACTCCTCATTTGCCTTGCCCCAAAGATGGGCTAAAAGCATTTTCTTAGATAGCAATATAACATGCTAGCTACCTATCGATCATAAATTTATTTTCGGGCTTATCCAATGTTTCACATTGTTGACCATCTTTTTGGGGTGCAAAAATCTAGCTGAAATTCTATACCTGGTACCTAAAACATATTTAATGTGAGAGTGTACAGTTAATTTCTCTAGCAAAGATTGTTTTTTGAACTTTTAATAGAAAGTTAGTTGATGGGTTGTTAATATAATTTTTATTAGCTCTAGGTGCTAATAGCTATGAAAAATAAGAGTATGTTTGAATATGTTTGAATGAAGTATTCTCAAATTTCAAAAAATTTAAAATTCAAATAAATTTAAATTTTTAATTTAATTCCCTTCATTTTTTTAATTTTTTGTTTGGATAAAATGATTATATTACTTCATTTACAAAATATATTATTTGTATAATAAAATTATATTATATTTCTCTTTCGGCAATTGGTGGAGGACGGTGAGCGGCGAGCAGCAATCAGCAGCTACTGGGGGGTAGTCGACGGTGGCTGATGGGCAATCGTCACTAGGTAGTGGCGATAGTCGGCAGGCGGTGGGCGACGGTCATTAATGTGTGGCAAGCGGTGGGCGATGATTGTCGGTGGGTGGTGGATAGCGAGCAACGATTGCCAAAGGGCAGTAGGTGGCGGTCAATGGGCAGTAAGCAGTGGTCGCCGGTGGGTGGTCGATAGGTAATGGTAGACTGGTAGAAGGAAGAAGTTAGATAATGAGTGAAAAAGAGAGGGAATTTTAGAATTCTTTGTAGATATGTCGAAATTAAAATTTTCTCCTCTAAAATTTAAAAAATACTTTCTAAAAATATTTAAAATTTTAAAATTCTTTTATATTATTGTCTAAATAAAAAATTTTAAGCTAAAATAATTAAAATCCTTTCAAAAAATATATTATCCTATAATAATGCTCAATTCAACCACTCTCTAAGTGTTTTTTTCCCCCACTTGATTGAATGTGCTTTTTCAACCCTATCTCATACTCTTCCCTTTAACTCAAACATCTATGAAATTGTGTTGGGGTTGGCTTTCATGCATTATGTACTTGGGAGCAGTATCAACCTTAGAAACTAGAGATCAGATATGTCATGTCAGCATAAACATTTGCAATTCTTTGTTACACATACACTATTTTGCATAGCGGGAATTTTTGTGGCCTTTTTCTTTTTTGGCGCAAACCGAAGTACTATTTCTAAAACAAAAAAAAGTTATGCTGCAATATCTTAAAAAATTATAGTTTGTGATAGAAAAATTACAGTTTCAGATTTTAAAAAAAAAAGATAGTTACGGTCTATCAAAAGTTGTAATGCATAGTTTGAACTGAGTCCTACCATGTACTATTAAAATAAAAATAAAAATATTATTTATATTTATAATTACGACTCATTTTATGAAATTTATTAAGGTATCCCTTAATTATTAAGTGGGGAAAAAAGTGAGATCTATTTCTAATCATTGGTCAATACACATCTTAATGTATCCCAACCATAAATATAAATAACACAACTCTTAAAAAAATCAAACTCACCACATGCTCTTTTCACCTTATATTGTATTATAACATATTTCTAACATCATAACATTCCATCCAATGGTGGAAAGGAGGGGAGTCGTACTTAAACCTCACCAAGGTTTGAACTCACACCCTTGATATTACCTGCCTACACCACTAAGACAAACTTAGTTATTATATCTATTAATGCATATTCAATGTATTTATTTGTTACTTCTTTTTAGAAAATTTAACAAATTATTAGTTGACCTATTGGCATAGTATGTACAACAAATTCACAAACTAAAAACCCTCGATCGAAAAGCAAAGCTACCATCCATCCACTCTCAAATCAAAGCAAGGATAGAAACCCAACCTTCTTCCTCGAATCAGATCGCTACCGTCCCCACCACTCCCCATTGTCGACCGTGTTTGACCGCTCCACTGTCGCTACCTTCCTCACGCAGCAACCGCCATCTACCTCCATGCGTCCCTTTCTTCCGCTGATCTAACTGCTCCGCTGTCGCTGCGTCCAACCCCGCAAGGTCAGTAGTGTGTGCTGGTGTTAAGTTTTTAAGGATGTAGCCCCATGTTGATGTTTGTTTGCTGTAGTTGTTGCTGCTGCGTGTTTTGTAGCCCATCTTGATATCTTTTTCCCCTTTATTCTGTTTTTAATTGGAAAGAAATTAATAGTATTATGCAATAAAATTTTGAAAAATTCTTCTTTCTTTTTATTTTGCACACTTTAGACTAATTCTAGTCATACAAAAGAAACACCCCTTTTTATATCCTATCTTTGAATCTACGTACGATTATATCAGCACTTTTTTTCACACAATCATATGCAATGCAGCTATCCAATTATCATTTGAATCTACGTAGGCCTCATGCCATTTCATGTTTGATGTTTAATGTTTTTGCAACAGGCTTTAAATCAGGCCATGCCATCCAAATAGACCAGATCAAACTGAAAATAAAGTTTTTAATAAGTAACATGTTGGATTCAAATCCAATAACTATGATAGAGGCCTGACCTGTTCTCATATTATTCAATAAGTGGCTTATAAGACAATCCTTATAAATTTGGGATCACTGGTGGACTACCTGATTTCATTGATTGGATTTATTAATTAATTATTAATATAATTTACAAATAGTTTGAGATTAATAGTAAATAAATGTTATAAATAATTTATTAAATAATATAACATGTTTTTAAAATTATAAAAACTGCCACATTAACAAGAGAAGTGTTATTTGAATACAGATGCAACGCGGCAGTCAATGCACTTGATTTTTTTATTTTAAATATTTTATTTCAAATTTGTCTTTCTTCGTACATCATAATTCAACTTTTTCTATAAATCTAATAAGAAATATTTTTTATACTCATTTTGTGTGAGAGATAGTATCCACTCCCATCCTATCTATCATCAGATGTAATGTGAGTCGATATAGTATCCCACACAAAGTAAGACTTAATTTGGTATTATTGTAATTTTTTGAAAGCAATTAAACTTTTTAAGTTCTCTAAAAGTTACTTTCAAAAAATTATAGCAATATTATGTAGTAAAATAATATAAAAGTTACTCTTAATAAATAAAAATTATAAAAATAGTATTTGGTAAAAATATTCTTAAAATATAAAATAATTATAATAGATATAAATATTAAAATAATTTATATTTTTAATGTTATTAAAAAGAATAAAATTATATTAATCTTTTAAATTTTAAAAAGTATAAGTCAGCTTTAAAAAGTATTTTATGAGGGCTTCTAAGAGCATCTGCTGACTTTTAAAAGTCAAGAGTAAAAGTATTCTAATTTTTTGATTTATTAAATAAAAAAATTGATTTATATTTTTTATAAGACAAAACATATTTTCAAAATGCACTATCAAATTAGACCTAAGTACACGTAACATAACTCAAATCTAATTGGATGACCAGGGGGGAATCCAGTACAAAAATCATTTCCCCATAAACAAAAAAGTTGTGTTATACGTATATATTTCGTGTGAGATATTATATCGATTTATATTTTATTTATTATTAAATAAAATGTAGATTTAATTTAAATGGGATGCACCCAATCTAATAATAAATAAAATACAAATCAACACAATATTTTATACTAAATATCTGCATAGAACATTTCTCGTAACGTATTTCTAACAACGTAACTTTGTTATTCTAAGTTGTAATAATTAAAAAATGTTGGTGTGGGCTACTTTTTTCTAGGGGTGGTACTGAAGCGAGCACACTTTTTGAGAAAGAGTATCGTGAGGTAGATTATACTCTAAATGGATTGTAACACGGTCCCTATAAATTTGGGATCACTGGTGGGCTACCTGATTTTATTCATTGCATTTATTAATTAATTATTAATATAATACACAAATAGTTTAGATTAATAGTAAATAAATATTATAAATAATTTATTAAATAATATAACATGTTTTTAAAATTATAAAGCTGCCACGTTAATAAGAGGAGTATTATTTAATCATAGTGATATAACATACCATTCAATGCACTTGATTTTTTATTTTAAACATTTTATTTCAACTTTTTCGACAAATCTAATCGGGTGAGGAGGGGGAGAATCTAGTAAAAAAATCGTTTCTGCATTAACAAAAAGAAACCAACCAGAACGTTGGAGAAGTTTGCATATGCGCGTGATGGAAGAGAAGAGGACGACGAGGAGCTGGAGCTCGACACTGTCCACCACAGCCTGTTTCGCTTTCGTTTGTGTTTGATGCTCCCAAGCTACCCAACATGCCATTGCTAAGTCACCCAAGTTCAAAAATGATTCAAAGCTTCATCCTTTAAGCAAAATAGCACAACTCCTTCAAGCCTAAGGTACAAAAAACATTGAAAAGGATTAAAACTTGGAAATTTATGATCCTTTCATACAACAAAAGAGAAAAAAGCATCACCTAGATGGATGGAGCACTCGGAAGTATGGGGACTCCTAAATGTCTGTCATATCTGTACTAGGTACACATACAATACTAATACTTGTTGGATACTTATAAGTACTTGTTGGTCAAGTATTACAATAAATAGATATTACCTAAATATAAATTAGTCTTTATAATACATCAAATTCGGCAATTGAACTATTTGATATGCTTTTAAATAAAACAAACTACAACTTCATTCCTTCAAATCTTATATTTTTTTAGATATTTTTACTTGAGTATTATTAAAATTTTATTTATTTTATAATATAATTACTTTATTATTTATAATTTTATATTTTTTATATAATATATCCTCTCATACCTTTACCCTAATTTTTATAAAATTTTCGTGGCACTTACGTATGTGACATAGATGGGGCAATATGGAATGAGAAAGGATAGCGGCATGTGGGTTGGAGGGGGTTGGCAATGGTGAGAGGGTTGTTGTTGGGCTCCGCCAGGAAGGGAACGGCAGCGGGGACAACGGGCAGGGGGATTGTGTTGGTGGCCAAAACTGATGGAGGAAGGAGCGACCATGGCTCCATGAAGAAAGAATCACAGAAAGGTATATTCAAAATAATAAAGTATTTATAATATTTTATAATTATGTTTAATTAAACAATACTAGTATTTAAATGATATACATGATAAAACAATGAACAATAATATGTAATTTTGACTTAAGAGAGTAGCTCTTACAAAATTACAACAAAAGTTATAGGCATAAACTCCATTTTCGTTTATGATCTTTTAGCGATATTTCAATGATTATTCCAATTTTTTTTTCAATTTCATCCGTAATATTTTGATAAAATTTTAATATTATCCTTGTCGTTGACACCATGAATTTTACTAAAGGAAATTGTTGACCTGACTTTGATGTATCTATTTTTATCTCATGTGAATGTCATGTTATATATATAAAAGCTTTTATTTTCATCCTAGATCTTCTAAACTTTAATATTTAGAGTTAAGAGTTGTCAATAAGAAAGACAATTTATTTTAATAAAGAAGTATGGTTAGACAAAAATATAGTTTTTGCATGTATAACATGAAATTTATGTGAGATAAATATGGACATATCAAAGCCAGGTCGACAGATTTTGTTATTAGAATTGATGGTGACAAGGAAAAGAGTTAGTAATATTGAAATTTTATCCAAATGTTGGGCTCAAAATTGAAACACCAAAAGCTTTTAGTACAAAATCAAAATATCGCTAGAAAATTAGGGATAAAATAAAGCTTTTGGCAAAGTTATAAATATATCTTATGAATAGTTTAGATAGCATAAACTATGATAAAATTAATTTATGTACATTTCAACATATATTCCTTTTGTGTATATCATCTGAAACAATCTTTTGGTAATTAAAGTAAAATGAATTAAAGTTGTCAAAAACTCGCTTTAAAGCTTACAAGCGAACACTTTTACGCTTTTAATACTAAAAACGCTTTAAATGTTATCTAAAAGTAAAATCTAGTAAAAGCAAAATGATTTATGCTTTAAAGCAGTAAGAACAATAAAAGCTCATTTTAACCATAAAAGATATAATTTTATGTTTTCACCTCAAATGAGCTATAAAAATGTGGACTCAATCACATTTTCTAATGAGCTTGTGATTTGACCAATTTTATATCAAAACCTAATTTAGATTTTAGACTTATTACCCTAATCTCTAATGTATTGCTTCCTCAATCTCTATGGCCTCCATTATTCCACCCCTTCGTTGATCTCGACTAGTGGGCTTCATTTAACATCATGAATTCAAATGACGCACATGTAGGCTAGGCTATGTCTTGTCGCGCCAAAGAAGAAGGGGTTGCATAACGTCGCTTTAAAAATGTTTTTTTCTTTTACTTGTGAATTGTGATTATATTAAATTATGAAATGTGTGATTTTAAGACTCAAATGTGACTTAAAATACTTATATATTAGTAAAAATAATCACATGTATTAATGAATAATGTTATATATATATATATATATATATATATATATATATATATATATGAAATTGATATTTCTTTAAAAGCATGAATCAATATTCTAGGGGTTCGTTGGCACGCGAGAAAAATCCAGCAATATTAAGTTTGATTTGGGATATTTTTATGGACAAGAATTAATTTTATTTTCATTTCTGATCAATTTTTTGCCAATAACATGATTATTTTTTTTTTTTCTAGTTAAAAGCAGAAAACTACTTTTAAGGTGAAGTGTATTGCTATAATCAACTATTAGGACTAAAATGCATTGAAACTACTGCTCTGAACATTATACATTATATCTTTTTTATACATTCATATAAGCATTTTATTTGACTTGATAATTAACCACACACGGCAAACACATCAAATAAGAGAAATCAATGAGTATCAAGGCTAACACTGGGACATTAGTCTTATTAAAAACATTAAGAAATAGTGAACTTCAAAAGCACCAATATCACCTAATAATATAAGTACTTCTATTGGCTTTGGAAGTTAGATAAATCTGCCGCAATTTCTGAACCATGAATCTTAGTCAACAGCTATATAGACCCCTCTAAAAATGCTTAACTGTATAAGCAAAAGCTGTTTGAGAGGAATTTGATGAGATTAAGACGTCCCAAAAACACTTGGTTTCACTTTTGCTACGGCTAAAGATTCTGCTATTTTTAAATGAACATGTACATCGCATGCAGACACAATAATAGTCCAAAATATTAGTGAATAAGGGAAGATAGATGTTGAGTGGTCCTCGCTACTTTCTTGACCTTCTGCTACTGAACTCTAACCAACTGAACGAAAAGACCAAAAAAGCTAGACAAAATTATAGTTGCTCTTAATTACAAAACACCACTGCTTAGACATCAATCCAAATAACCAAGACCAATTTGCATAAAGGCACTAATTAAGAATAAGGTGCTAGTGTCAGAGAAAGATACTAGCACGCAAAAATAACATGTAAAATCTACAGTTCTACACTGAGCTTTTACCATTTATCAATATCACACCCACATAAGACGTACCAGGTTAACTAACCACTACAACTCCCCGTACGGCTAATTTGATATTATCAGCAATATCAGTACATATAGGCGTGAAAAGCATATGTAATAAAAATAAGACACTAAGCTGGCCGATATTTCATATTGGCATCAAAGGTGGTATCTTTATCGTCACCTTGGAAGCAGCACTCGCCTAGTGGTATCTCTGGTAAAGTCTGCAGAGAATCATAAACTGAAACTGAAGGGTATTGCTGAAGTGAAATATTGATCTGTTCGTCAGGAAAATAATCCTTATTGGGAAGGAACAAAAGTGACTCATCATCCACAAAGTTTATCATTGTCTGGTGAAGCCAAATCTGTGTCTTGAGGAACTTCACATAGTGAATGGCTTCCTCCAACATTGAAGCCGTGTCCATCTTGCTCCCACCAGGGACCATGCTCTGAAGGATCTTGAACCGGTCACTGATTCTGTGCCTTCTTTCTCTTGCTGCCACGCTTTGTGGATCAGTGGAAAGCTTCACTCCCTTGCTTTTCTTCAGTACTTCACCCTTTTTCTCCTTGCTCTTGTTTGCCTTGGAAGATGACCCTGCAGAAGATGCAGGGTTACAAGAAGGAATGCACTCCATGTGCTAGCTAAGGAAAAATGTACTATTTCTACTTAGGTTGTAACTAGCCAGCTTTGAACTTGGTAGGGGACGTAGTTACTTCTAATTTGTAACTCATGTTTATATAGAGAGCGGAGAAATGTTTCTTTTGCCAATTTGCTAGGCATTATTAGTAGATATAATATAAGTATTGGCAGGAGTATTGGCAGGTGTATATCATTGTAAGGCTCAATTTTTCTTTTACTTCCTATCTCTCTTTTTGAGTGTCTTATATTTAATATCTTTATTTAATGTTTAAATTATGTCGATGCTTAGAAGGATATGATTGTCAGTAGTACAATTGTTTAAAAGAAAAATTATTATATAATTATAAATCTAGCTAGGTTTCATTAATTTTATGGATAAATTATACTGATTTTTTTATATTAGATAATATTATACATAATATTACTTGATTTATTATATTTATGCTAACATCTCTTACAGAGGTGTTCAATATTATTTACAAAAGTATTTAGTATTATACTTCACAAAATATAAGATTATTGAATGTAATATTAATTCAACCTTAAACAAAATTAGTATATATTTCTACAAATTAAAATGTGTTATTAGTAGTATCCTCTAAAAACTAACATCAGTGTACCTAACTTTTTTTAACATATATTTAATTATTTACGAGTCTCACTAAATTTATTGTATAATATTAGATTTATATCGATATTTATTTTTCCATGTGGAACAATGCAAGCTAAGAGGTGTCGTCATGTGAATCATTGACCAATCTTTGGCGCAGGATACGGTTGTTTTAGGTAGGGACCCGGGGCTAAGGCCCAGGTGAGGGAACATATCAGGTTCATTTTCCTTTTTCTTTACTCCTTGCGTTCTTTTGGAGGTGTTGGTTCTCTTCAGTACTGGCTTATGTGATTTCTTAACTTTTAATATATCCCTTCGTCATAACCAGACTTACTTCCTCTAGAATTGGAAAAATAAGTGCAACTGTGCAATTGGTATAGTTCTTTTTTTTTTAATAAAAAAAATTATTAACAAGAAGAGAAAGATATTACCAAGAGCATGGTAAACAAGAGACTCTCAAGATAAGAAGTAGGAATAGGAAGGAAAAAAGAAAAAAATTAAGAGAGCAATGCTTTCCAATTTCTCTATATATTTAAGAGAGACATCCCTCTAAAAAGATTGTGCCCTTACATTAAGTAGAAGCAAGATGCCTAATCCTATCCTACAAGACTTGCTTGTCCAGATGCCTTTTCATTAAAAATGTGAAAGTTATGCTCTAACCAAATATACCAAATTAAAAATGATATAAACAGCGCACTAGCACATAGATTTGATTTCCTTCATCCTTCCAAAACCAACAAGAACCGATTCAAAGCTTTAGAACACACCCAATATTTACCAAAGATATCAAACAATGTATTTTATAGAAAATCAGTCATAGATTAATGCAAAAGAATATGTGTAGTGGATTCTGAAATAGTGCAACTGGTATAGTTACATGTTTACAATCCAATGGCTAATACTTACTTCATTAGATGTTTTAATTTTTCATCATAAATAAAATTAATTTTAAGGAATAAGATACTCTATTGTTAAAGATAATTGCAGAAGATATCTTGTACTCAACCTAAAGAGTGGTTGGTCTCAAACCTTCGATCAGTGCATACTAAAAGACTTGATTTCGGTTAGGAATGTAAAACGGATAAATTGAATGGATTTTTTTTCTCATATATATTTTTTATTATAGACAATCTTATTTAAGATACGATCGGATACTAAATATAGACACCTTTTTGAATGGATTTTGAATTGGATTAAAATAGATGGATAAAAATAATTCATTTTATGATTTAAAAATAGTATTAAAAAATAATTCAACTATGATTTGTTTAAAAAATAATTATCTAATTTATTCATTTGTTCTTTTTTAAAGATGATAATTTCATTTATTCATTTAAAATCATATTAATTTTTTTAAAAATATATTTTAGGAACCATAAACCTTAATGAATTATGGTCCTTCTAATATTAAATTAATTCATTAAAAATTAATACATTATTATATGAACTGCATCTTAGATTAGGGGCCGGTTTGGATTACCTTTTCTAAAAAGATTTTTTTTAAATTACTTTTTTTAAAAAATCTTTTAAAAAAATAAAAATTATTTTACGTTTACATTTAAAATTAATTTATATTTGGATATAATATTAAAATATTTTCTTTTATTTTTAAATATTTTTATATTATAAAAGATTTTTTTTAAAAGATAAAAATTATAGATTCTCAAAAAAAATTATATTCTTGACAACCTCCAATAAAAGTAGTGCGTCCTGAAATATTGTAACTTTTGACACTGACATTATAACTCTTCTATTTTAGTTAGTAAATTTTTCTATTTCATTCTTATAACTTCTAAAAAAATATTGTAATGTAATACGCGTTAGTAAGACTAATTCTGATGTTGACGCTTAGATTTACACACACTGTTGTAAAACTCAACTCGGCCCGACCGGCGACCAGTCCTTGTTTGGGAATCGGTGCAAATCAGTCTGACACGAATGTTTTTCTTAAAAATCGATGACCGGGGCTGATTTAATCAAACAATGGGTCATGCATATTTTTTCACACAAAAATTTCATTCAATTTTTTTTATAGAAATATATGACTTTATAAAATTTTAATATTCTAAAAAACAATAAATAATTTTTTCAAGTCATTATTTAACTCCTTAAATATTTGGTTTCTAATTTTTCCGTTATTTAAACTAAAATAATGAAAAACAAGTTATAAATAAGTTATCTTTTACAGGGATTTTTAGTGCAAATGACAACCGTAGGATATTAACTAATTTACAAGTAACACACGTTTCATTATATATATATATATGTATCCAATTTAACTAGTAACCCACATTAATCATTGGATTGAGTTTTATAACTAAGTTTACAGATCATATTTCTATTCTTAATTTCAATTTATCCATAAGCTCATTCAATAACACCATGAATATTTTCGTTTTCCTCTTTTTTTTTTTCAAAAACAGTTCTATATACTGTGACATTATGCCCCACCACAGAAAGAAGGCAAAAACACTAGCAGCTCAATCAGTCGGCAAGCGAGAGTGTGAGAGGGATCATTAGGCCCTTCATTCATCTTTTGATCCCAATGGCCGGAGGTGATCAAAGAGAGAAAGTAAGGAATTGTAGTGTAGGGGCCATTCCCCTGAAATCGAAGCAAATCTATTGCAGTTGCATGTGTCTCTAGGCCCAAGGACGAAATAGGCCATTAGTTGCCTGGCTTTATTGTGTACGGTTTATGCTTTTCGTCCCAAGGTCGCGCACTGTTCGTTAAAAGAGAATAACTATTCATTTTTTTTTTTTTTGGTTTCTTTTTTTCTTTTTCATTTCATACGGTTGTTGCTTTCAAAGAAGAAAAGAAAAAGAGCTTAAGGTCGAATCAAGCATTCAGCTCTTCTTTTCAAGATCAAAGTTTGCTTCTGGTTTACATAGAAAAGATGTTGTATAAATAATATTTCAAAAAACTAATTGTTTTTAAATTTTAAAAATGATGATATATAGTTATAACTATTGTTTGGATTTGTTATTTTCTTTTTTTAAAAAATATCCCTCTTTCTATTATAATAAAAAAGACTAATTTCTTTTGAATAAAATTAAATTTGCTCTCCCAACTAAAATTTTATTCAAGAATACATAAAGATTTGTTAAATTAAAAAAGAGTAACTGAATAAATAAAAAATAAAATTTACTTATCTATTTAAAAGATACATACGTAGAAATAATAATGTTACCTTATTTTAATAAAAATTTTAAGGACTGCTTAATATTTTTTAAAAACTATATAAAAAATTAACATATAAATCATTAGTTTTACATTTTTATTTTTTCTGTCACCTGTTGCCAATAGTTTTCACACTTAACACTCATTAGGTTTATAAAATAATCATGTTATCAATACTTCGCTATTGTTATATCATTTTTAAATTATTTTCTTTTTAAATAATAAAATAAATTATATACTCCAACGTATATATATCCTTCTCTTCACCTTTATTTTCTTAAGTTGAAAAAGTGAAAAACAGTATGCTATATAAACAATAAAGTCCTTTTAAAAAAATCCCCCACACATCCCAAAGTCCAATTTTTGTTTGTTTCTATTTCTTTTCAGTGACAGGGCTTGGTGCGGACAATGGGTGGCCGTGGCCCCCAAAGTTTCTTGAAAGTTTTACATACACACACACACAAGTTTTTACCTATCAAAGGGTATGAGTTCAAATCTCACTCCCAAACCTTTTACTCTTTCTAAAATGGTAAAGGTAAAAATTGTTGTGAACCGCTTGAATTGTGCCTCACAGCAGATCATCTACGTGCACCCATATACAGTTATCCTAAACAGAAAATAATATCCTACTGCCTCTTTTCACATCTCTTTTACCAAAAACTGCAAAACAGTCCAAGAAGGGCATTATCGCGTACATGTTTGGTAGGAAAAAAAAAATAGAAGTTTACTACTTTGATAAATTAATTTATCCTATATTAACTCTTCTAGTTGCTACAATTATTATGGAGTGATTATTTTTAGCAATTAAAATAATGAAGATGAATTTGATAAATAAGATGATAAGATCAATTTCTTGTAAATATTATGGTTATTTATATTAAAAGGGAAATTACTAAAAATTTTAATTCTAATTGAATTGTTCATGATTTTAAGATATTGAAAAAATAGAAAATAATATTATAAGATATTTTATTGTACTTATTTTTAAAATTATTTTGTTAGGTTGGTGATTTGCTTTAAAAATTGAATTTAATTTTGATATATAAAAATTTTTTATATAAATATTTAATTATATATTGTAATATCAACAAAATAGTTGATTTTGACATCCACTATTTGAATAATAATGTAAATAGAAGAATTTGATTAAATGATAATATAAAATTTTTTGATATTATCAGTGCATCAAAAATTAAACTCTTAAAAATTTACATATGTAATGTGTATTTAGTTTTAATTAATTTAGTTGACATTATATAATTTACATGTTAGGGTTTGCTTCGTTGGGAATAAAGTATAGAAAACTTTTTTATAGATGAACTTAATGTGCAAAATACACAGACCTTATGCATAAAAAATTTCTTTCTATTTCACTTCTGAACCAAATATACCTTAAAGTGTTTGGCCCCTAAAAATTTACTTGAAGTTCCGCCACTGTTTCTTTTCAAGTGTCTTTGTTGGTGGTATCCTTGCCCAGTAAAGCAGAGGTTTTTTTTTTTCTTTTTTTAATGTCACACATTAAATTTTCTTCAAACCCTTTTACAATCTCAAAGGGACCCCATGCATGGTATATTTGGACAAAGTGACAACATCTAAAATTTTGCTCTTTTAATTGGTTGAAACCATCTATCGATTGGGTCACACGGGCAAACTAAGAATCTGTATAGTATACTAGCTTACTGTAAAGTGGATTGGCAGTGCCATCGTTGGTATGTGACATTACAATGCTGCAGGATCAGTATTTGTTCTGCCACATGAAGGATGATTGATGACATAAAAATTTCCTGAAAGCACAAGAAGTAAAGGCTAGGGTGCTCAAGTCAAGGTCAATCCAGCTTGATAACTCAGTTCAATTAGGTTAAGACCAGATTCTCAAAGTTACTTATACCCGTTGCATTTTTTAATCAAGTCATATATTGGTTATATACCTACTTCACTTCGATTCCTAAAATTAGACAAAGTGATTTAAATTAATATTTTTAATGATTCAAGTTAAATTTTACGAACATCACTTTAGAGAGACTAACTCGAACTATTATTTGCAATTTCAAAAATTAAATAGTTAATTTTTTAATTTTATGAATTAAAGTGAAGTATGCATATAATTTAAAAGAACTAAAATAAATATTTACTCCACACATTAGATAGGTTTAATTAAATAATATTGTAATACAATAATTTATTAAAATTTAACAAATTATAAAATTTATTAATTTAAATGATAACCTACATATAACACAATAATATTTTTATATTAATATGATTATTTAAAATATATATTATAAACATTTATTGACCATTACCTGTAAGATTCTTTAAACAAAACTTTTTGATTCGGCTCAATTTTTTTTGTATGGATTTTAATAACCCATAATATCAGAATATGGGATTATAGAAGCATTTACATAACACATAGTTGATTGGAGGGATAGGAAAATTCAATCTCTTAATCAATAGTCTTAAATTCGAGTCTTGGAAATAGAGAAATCTGTGTTGGAAGTTGCCAACCCCTTAATGAGTCCTTCAGTTTCTCAAACCGAACATAATTGATAGGTTAAAGATCAACCAGATACTAGTAATCAAAGATGATAAAATATAAAAAATGGTGTTTTAATAGAATTAGTCAATTCTGATGCCAATCTCAATGGCTGTGGTTGAATTACAAATCTCATATTTATATAAATAAATACAAATCTCCTATATTGTGATATATGTTAAATAAAAAAAAACCATATATATAAAATCATTTCCCGATTGATACTTCATGTATTTTTTATGTCGTTAAATAGATTATCAAAGTGTTATTAAAATAATAATATAATTTTTTTTTTCAACAAAAATTGTTGGAGCAAAGACAGAGCGACAAAGGGAGAGCAGAAGCACATGCTGCTCCTGCTTTCACGACGCGAGAATTGTGCATATGAAAATCCTCAGCTTTACTTGCCCCCATCAAATTTGTAGCTCATCGCGTCACACATTCGTGTCAATCTCTGCCTAGAATATATGATAAAAGCTAACAGAAAAAGAAAATGTCAACAAGAATAAAGTGAAACACCTATACATCAATCGCCATTTCCTTTCTTGCTGATGTAAGTGATGATTTTCTTTTAAAAAAAATAATTTGAGGGAAAAATTCGCTCTAATTTAAGTACAGCATATGTTTTTGAAGTTGAACTCGATAAATATTTACAAAAGCATTGATAAATAAATTATTAATATAAAAATTCAAAAATTGAATCTAAGTAATAGTGGTGTATGAATTAAAGGTAAATTAAGTTAAGTTAATCTTATCCATTGTAAATTTGATCGTATCGAAATAAATCAATTTTGATGAATAAGTTATTAGAAAATATATTGTAAAACTAAATATTAGTATTATTTAAATTTAAATATAATATTATTAATATAAATTTTTTATATTATTATTTAATTATATATTATTGTATTGATAAAAATATTTAACTATTATAATTATTTTAAAAAATACAATAATACAATATTTAAGTTAAACTATTTTTAAAAATATAATAAGATAATATTATTCAATTAGTTGCGTGGAAATGTGCAAGGAATATATGTCTTAATGTGTACAAGCATCATTACCCTTATCTGCGCTGAGCCCATCATCCAATTATCGAAAAATATGTCAATGTATTAGCTGAAGTTAGCTGGTGATTGGACCTGATTACAAAAGTAAATGTGAAAAAGTGTAAACGGAGTAGGTGAGACTTTGGATTTGGGTTCAGAAGTGAAGCGTGTTAAAAGTGTTCTTGCCATATTGCTCATATGATGGTGAAACATAGGTCTAACTAGTCTGATTTAGTTCTGAGAAGGGGGAAAGCGTTCCTGTTTGGAACAAACAGGCATTGTCTTTTCAAATATTTATGGTGAGTGAAGAAGCTTAACAATTGTGAGAGTCATTTGAGTAACAGAAACGTTGCCAAGAAGTCCATTTATACATGTATTTGGGACATATTTTTAGTATGTTACTAACTTTTTTTTTTAGCTACTAATTTTTTGAATTAAAGTTATCAATTTTTTTATTGAATTACTAACCAATTAAAATGTATAAATACTAAATTTTTTTCTTAGTTATCAACTTTTTAAATTAAAGTTATTAATTCATTTAACTGAAAACTACTTGAATACAAAATATTCTATAATATTATGCTGCCACTAATTAGTAATTTAGTCGAATAAATTGGTAATTTTAATCTAAAAAATTAGTAACTAAAAAAAAATTGATAATATGTCAAATACGACCATTTTTATGGGTTCAAATAACACAACTCTTTACACTTCTAATAGACAAGGTCTATATCTTCTAGCGAAAACAAGCGCAAACACTCCCTACATGGGCATTGACCCCTTTTACGCGGGTATAAGGAGAAAAAGAAGGCCTGCTTATGCTCCTAACTTGAAGAGAATATTGTATTTTTGGATTAACTTATTTTAAGTTTAAGATAGTTTTAATAAATTTTTTGAAATAATTTTTTAAAAGAAATCGATTATTTACCTGGAGTAAACTGACGACAAACACGATGAACAGTAAGTTAGGGAATTTCTCATGTTTGTTAAGCTAAGAACTGAAGGTTTAGGCCAATACTTCTACTCATACATAGAATTGGTACACCATATAAAATCTGATGCAACGGATTATAAAAGGGAAAAATGAGTGGCTTGGGGCTAATGGATGTCCACATCTTATCACTTTTAGGGGGCATTTGGTAGGCAGAATGTGTTTACATTCTTGGGAACTTGGCAATGGAAATGTAAGATTCCTGTGTTTGGTAAACGGATTAAAAAAGGATCCCGGGTAGTTATTATTCTTGAGAATGAAAATTGTCCCATTTTCATTCTCACCTCTTTCATGGAAATGCTAGCCCCATGGGAGATTCCCATAGGAAGGGAATATTTCCGCAAAAATAAAAAGACAAAATTATCTTCGTTATTAATCACTATCATTATCGATATGTTATTGATGTTGATGTTGTCGGACTGCCACCACGGCTGTCATTGTCGGCCGTCAGACCACCACCGCCAGCCCGCAGTACCACCGTTGACTATTAGATCGCTGCCATTGACTACCAGACCACCACTGATAGCTGCCAGACCTTCGATGGCGGCTGACAGACTACCACCGCCGGTTAGTGGACCTCCACCAATTGTCGCCGAGTAATGGACCTTCATTGACGGTTGTCAGACCATCGATGCCGGCCATTGGACCTCCACTGCTGGCCATCAGACCACTGCAGTTGGCCACTAGACCATTGATGACGATAACTACGACGATTGCCGGACCTCCGTTGATGGCCATCAGACCTCTGACAATGGCCGCTAGACTATCGACGATGGACTTCAAGCCTCCACCAAACCACCGATAATGGACGCTAGACCTTTGTTGGACCATTGTCAATGGTGGCTGGGCCTTCACCAATGGCTGCCGAACCTTCACCGTCACTACTATTTTTTCAAGGTTATTTTAAAATATATATATAATATTTCCAAAAATGTCATTGTCAACCAAACATAGAAATGTTTATTACCATAAATATTTTGTAAGATTCTTAGTTTTTTTAATCTGTCCACCAAACACTCTCAAAATGTCATGCCTGGGAAAGCTATTCCCAAGAATAACATTCCTGAGGATAGTATTTCGGGGAATAAAAAATCAATCCATCTACCAAACTCCCCTTAATGGATTGAGGCCAATTATTATTATTATTATTTTGTCTCAATGGAATCATTAGTATCTGAACCTTATTATTAGGAACTCACTGATCTGGCCCAATCTGATTGAGGTTTCTAAAGGGAGTAGGAATCTCTAAACATGGATTTTTTCGATTCCTAGGGCTTGATACCCCAAGTTATCTCTTTCATTCAATAACAAAGAAATTTTTTTTAGATTTGGGAGTTTTAATTGCTGGAAATATGAATTTTGTTTTTGGTGTGCAGTTAACTGATCAAATTGATTTTTTGGCATTGGAATTAACTAATCTGATCAATTTTTGAATACTAAATAAATTGAGTTCAACTCCATTGATAAGTGACTTTAGGGATTTAATTTTTCTTTTTAAGTGAAAGATAGCTTTATTAGTTAATGAACTAAATATAACAGACCATCAGCTATCTTTGGCATAATTAGCAGACCACTAGCTACTCAATTGCAAACCCTAGGAACATAATTGCAATTCAAACATCTAAACCAAGAGCTATAAAGATATCTCATAAGATGTTATCACTGTATGAGCAATTCTCCTTACTATCTCTGATCCTCTTCCCGATATTTATGGCATCCCTTTCAAGAACAATCTTCTCCAATCCTAAATCCCAAGCCAAGAGCAGCCCAGCTTTAGCCACTAGCAATTCTCCAACATAAGGATCCATTTCACCATTGTCATTTTGGGCTCTAGCTACCAAAAAGCTCCTATTCAAGCCTCTAATAACTACACTAAGCCCAAACCTATTGGAAAAGGGAGATGCTAAGCCCAAACCTATTGGAAAAGGGAGATGCTGCAAATTTAATGTTTACTTTCCATAAGCCAACCTCTAGACTTTACCAATTCATGCTTTAAGGACCCTCTCCTTGCTCTTGTCTTGAAACAATATAGGCCTCGTGATAAGATTGTATAATGGACAAAGCAACTCAACCTATTTACTGAGTGGATTGAATAGTTTTGTTTTGCCAAGCCTTAATTATCTCCAACCACACCTCATCCCATATCATGAATATATTCTCTATATCTTCGTTACCAGACACTAAGATGAACTGCATAATGGTCTCGTCCCAATCTTCACCTATGTTTGTCAAAGGCTTGCCAACAAACTAGCTATGTGAATTGGTTGAGTCGAGTATGGGCATTCGCCATATAAATGTTTGGACAATTCTTCATCCCCAAGCATCAATAATAGGCAAAACCAACATCTAGCCCCTTTTAATATAGTCTTCTCTTAGTAGGGAGAATGTCCCTACAAGCGTGCCACGCAAAAATTTGAACCTTAGGTGGCACTTTCAAAGCCCACACTTTCTTCCACATTGGCTTGAACCTCTCTAGTCTATGATAACGATGATACCTCGAGGTTCTAGCAGCAATTTTTCATTCTATAACTTTATTAAACATCACCTTGTATGCATTTTTTACTCAAAACCATCCCTTTGAGTTTGGGTTCCAAAAAGGAATATCCTTAGCACTAGACCTCCTTAAGGGTACATAACTATAAAATGGCCTCTGTACCCTGCTCATTAAGAACTCTTCCCTTCATTCTAGCTGTAGCTTCTTATTGAATTAACTGGGAAACTTTCACTAGGCTTGGATCTAGACATATCTGGATTCTCCCACCATAAAACTGTGTCTTAAAGGGAGGCATAGGTCCTTCCAAATATTGATCAAGCAACCTGATTCCACTTTCCACACCAACTCCAATTTTAGAACATTTTTACTTGCTACAATGCTCCTCCATATAAACGAACAGTTGTGGCCTCTTGCTGCTGCTAGGAAATCCTCATCTCGGCAGTACTTGTCCCTCAAAATTCTAGCTACCAATGTATCTAGATTGCAAAGGAGTCTCCATCCTTGTTTTGCCAACATAGCTAGATTAAAAAGATTGAGATCTCTAAAGTCCAAACTTCGTGCTGCTTTTGACCAACATGGCTTCTCCCAATCAACCCAATGAAACTTCCATGTATCTGTTTGATAGATCCACCAAAATTTGTATAGAAGATCTCCTAACTCTCCATATAAATTTATAGGGACTCAAAAGCATGACATATGTAAGTTGAGATTGCTTGGGCAACTGCCTTGATTAAAATTTCTTCCACTGTGGACAAGTATTTATCCTTCATCCTTTCACCCTTCTGATGACCTTCTTCAATGATTGAAAGGAATAACTTTTGGACCTTTCAATCATAGTGGGAAGCCCCAAATATTTCTCACTTAATGCCACATTTTCAATAATACACTTTTGAATAAGTTCATATTGATGTAACTTTGGCAAGTATACCAGGTTCTACAAGTAACAAAGTAGCGAGAAAAAGTATTGTTTTCTCATCGATTTTTGAAGTACCTAGATTAACAAAATTGGTTGTCAAATTGAGCAAATGAAATAAAGTAGTTCAAATAAAAATAAAACTAAATTGCAAAGAGTAAGTAAACAATGCAATAGCAACTATGAATTGAGACTCAATGGCAAAAGCATTAGGGCTACCAATTTCACATACTATTAACTTTGTTATCTTGAATTTCAATTATCCAATCTCTATTTCTCTTAGTTAATGGTTAGACTCCCTAAATTAACTACAAGTCCCTCTTGAGATCATGTAATTCTCTTCTACTTAATATGATTGTCTAATCTCTTAGCACAACCTAAATTAAAGGCAGGATAAGTCCTATGGATTCCAAACAAAAACCACACAAGTCGCATTTATCTAACTTTTGCTTAACCTATGATGATTATAACAAGAAGCTACATTCATGGCTTTTCGCTCGAGTAATTGTAAGATATCATATTAGTTAAGTATTGATCAGGCACTCAAATCATTAAGTATAGCCACTACAAGAAATAAGACCACCTGCGGCACATAATTCGCAGCGGTTAAGAGAATCTGCTTTCAGTTTTGTTTAATGACTGCATATTGGGGCAGTTAGGCAAACCATCGTCGGTCTATGTAAAATGGCAACGATTGTAGGGCATTTGGGGGTGGTGTCCCTTCCTCTTCCACTGTTCATTTTGGCGCTATCACTTCTATCTCCTGCGATCTCACATTCTACATCATCTTTTATTTTGCCACTAAGAAACACTCCCCTTTTCTTTCCCTGTTCCAAAAAAAAATTAATCCAATTTCTTCTCCTTTTTATCTCTCGCTCCTATCTTTCTCAAATCCCTAACCCACAGTGATGGCATCTTGAGGGCAATCATCAAGGTGAAGGTGCAGTAGGTCATTCTTTGCTCCACAAGCCTCACTCTTCCATCCAGTTTTGCCACTGTTGCCGTCGAATTCTGTGGTTACATTGGCAGCTCTCGCCTTGATTATCCTCCTTCTATCGACAGCTCTTTCCCCTTTGCCATATGTCCTTCCTCGATTCTATCTCATTTTCCTTCAAAAATATTCCACATTATGCTGGAAAGTTACATATAAGCACTTTGGGATATATAAGCTTCTCTATTTCTTTGTTTGTTTATCTCATTCATTCACACTCCCATGAGCAGAAGCTATTTCTGATGCAAACAAAGCTATCCAATTAAATCCCTAGTTGGCAAAGGCCTACCTCCATAAAGGGTACGCTACGCTATTCGTGCATCATTTTCATTTTTTAATCCTTTGAAAGTGTTGGTTAATTGTTGGTAATTTTTATGCATCAATTGATTGATACAGGACCACTTGCATTAAGCTCGAAGAATATCATACTACCTAGGTCACACTACAAAGTGGTGCTTTTTTGCACAAAACAGTTCCAAATTCACCAAGTTGATTCAGGAATGTGATCCCTCCATTGCAGGTTTACCACATATCCATGTGCCTTTCCCAACGTGTCAATAATTATTATTCAACTATATTTCATTTTTTTTTCTTTTGTTTTTTTTGGTGTTTGAAGTTGGTAAGTGTGTGCCATTGTATAGCTTCCTATTTCTTCATGTCATGTAGATGTAGGCTTGCATGGAACGTTGCTCTATTTGTTTCAGTGGTAGTGCCTCGATGCTTTTCTTCTTTAATTCCCCCATTTTTTATAACTTTCCAAATTGCTGGATTGTCTATTTCACTGAGTTTCTTTGAATGGTGGCCCCTTTCTTGAGCAAACACCCTGTCACATACCCGTGTGGCAGTAATTTCACAATATATGAGGTTTCTTTATATGTTACTATATCTGGTTCTTGAATATTTAAAAACATGTTAGAATTTGGATGAATTTGAATTAATACTTGTGGATGAAATCAGTTTTCTATATTCTGACAAATCTTCTTGAGGTATTTTCTTTTTCCTTTTTGTGATGGTAATGTGTTCCTTTATCCATGATTGTGGCAACCATCTCTTTCTTAAATTTTCAAGAGAAGGTTCTATCTCGATAAATCAAATGTTTAAACTGAATTACTAGTCTCTTTTATTTTTTATTTTTTAATTTATCTTTATTTAATCAAATTACTGAGATTGAATAATATTACTTTCTATTGTAGGTTGTTCATATTATAGGCTGTCAATGTACTCCAACATCTGCCAATTGTAAATGTAGTCATTGAAAGGGCTGTTAGTTGTCTAAAGGTTTGTATTAGTTATAACTTTTCCTCTGTTACTTTGTTTTATTATGTAGAGAAAATGTTTTGACTATATTTGGCAGAGTTATATTAGTGATAAGATGTGGCTTGAGAAAATCTAGTTATAATTGTTTGAAAATTATTTAAATATGTTGATACTTTAATACGTGAAAAAATGGTTTCTGGCATCTAATTCATGCTTGCGATGAGTGGTTAATTTTTTAATGATGGGCTTGCTATGTGCTCGACGTTCACAAATAGTCACAAATGTACACGTGCACAATAAATTGGAAGCTTTATTCAATGTGTGTGTTGAACTAAATTCATACAGCTATTTTTCTTTCTACATTTCCTAGCTTTTTAGTTATTGATGTGGACTTTTTATCATGAATTGCTGAAATATCAAATATTCTAATTTTACTATAGACGCTCATTTAGTTAGAAACTAATCTATCATGAATGGCATATGATAGTCAAGGTGAAATTCATGAGACAGTACATAATTTGGTGATAATCATGTAACTCTTCAAATTAATGACGTGAAATTGCTAGGAAATCCATGGAAAACAATTGTGATTATCATTAATTAAATTGCAGTTTCCCATTTTCTTTAGCGTTGCATGGAAAATAATTGTGATTATCATGTATTGTGTTCGTGATATGATGTTGGCATGGTGTTGTTCTGTTTCATTGTGTGTGAGACTGATATTTTGTGCCAAGTACTTCACTTTACCATTCTTTAATTGTGTGATTTTTATTTCTATTGCTATCATACTATTGTTATCATTCAAGGGCTAGAACTAAATTCATTACATCTGTTAAAACTTAAAAGGTATGTGAAAAACAAAGATACGCGTGAGTCCTATGGTAGTACTTTAGAAAAATTATGCATAAGGCAGTTTAGAAAAATTCTCCACATGAAGCTTTGAGGCTTTGAGGTGAAAAAAATAAAAATTCTGCACACGCTATTATTAGTAATAATGTAATTCTCATGATAAAAGAGTAAAGGTGTTGACTCCTAAACTTTGTATGAAAAATTATTAGAATGAGATTGAGTAAAAGTATATTTTATTTATTCTTTGTGATTCTTCTGGTTTCACTCTAAAAGATTTTATTTTATTTTCTATTTTAGATTGTAGACTTGGAATCATTGGTGCGGGCAAGACCGTCTTCTTCTGCAAGCCATGAACCCCAAGACAATGGACCATCCAACACTTAGTTTTATTCTTGACTTTAGGCCTTCAACTTAGTTAAGTTCAGGATATGGAACTTTAGGTTTATATGTTTATTGCAAGATAACTAAGACTTGTATATTTTGTAAATTTCTTTTTATGACTTTAGAGGATCTTTAAATATGTAAAACTTGTAAGATACACTTTATTATGCAATATATTGATATAGTTAAGTAGTTTTAACTAAGTGACCAATGTTGGGTATTTTAATATTTACATAAAATATCCTTAAATTTATCAATTGATACAAGTTCATTGATACAGGTACTGCAATAAAAAATATATTTTAAAAAATTAAATTAATTGTACAAGACAAAACAAAGTTTCCAATTAGCTCTTTCGCGGTGGTTTGAGAATCGCTGCAATGTTATTAATTATATTTTGTCAGCTGATTTTTGGCGGCGGTTTATAAATCGCCGCTATGTTTTTCCTAATTTTCTAGTTTGATTTTTTTGTGGCAGTTTGAAAATCGCTGCAATGTTATTAATTATATTTTGTCAGCTGATTTTTGGCGGCGCGTTATAAACCGCTGCTATGTTTTTCCTCCTTTTCAAAATTGGTTTTTCGCGGCAGTTTCATAACCGCCGCCATTAGCTTGTGGCATTTAGCGGCGGTTGTTCCAGCAGTTTGCCAAACCGCCGCTAATTGACCTGCCCACACTTTCCATGTCGACGCTTGGGGAACCACCACGGTCTGCAATTAGCGGCGGTTGACAAAAAAAACTGCTGCCGATTTCCTTGTTTCTTGTAGTGAGCCATAAACATTTAATTAAGAAAAATAGAAAATTGAATAACATCAAAACAAAGGTAATTTTGTCAAGAGTGGCTACAGCAATACCCTAGCAAAAAGAGACTTATTTCATGACAAAAGAGAACTCAAACACAACAAAGAAAGACAAAACAACAAAGAAAGAATCCATAGAAATAGAAGAAGTGCAAGATGCGAATGAACTCAGATTTCTTTGGCTCCTATTAAGCTCTTGGGACTTCAATCTTTGCTTTTGAACTCTCTATCGTTCTCCTCTCTGTGTTAGAATTCAAGATGGCTAAAAAAGGTCTAGAGTAAGTTGCACAAATCCTTTAAATATCACCCCATATCTTCTCTTTTCGTCATTATTTCAAAAATAAACTTTCTTGAATTAGCATCATTGCACTCAAGCAAGAGTCCAAAATGCAAAATGGTGTGCTCTCTATTTAGGTTTGCACTCAAGTATTAAGTCTATGCTCGAGCACGAAGTTTGCATTTCCATCCCTAGGTTACACTTGAGCACATGTATTACTCTCAAGCGTGGTGCTAAAACTCTGCTAGGCTCGAGCTTGGTTGCTGGGTTCAAGCTTGGTGCCACAACTCTTTCCTTTGAGCTCTTCTTCTTCATTTGGGTACCTACACTTGAAAAATATGGAATAAAAATAGGTGCAACTATTCTAAATCAAGCAAAAATTAACTAACAAGCTGATGAAACACTTAATTCTAAACAAGACTAAAAAGATGCAATTATGCTAACTAATACATATGAAAGTCCTAAAGCTATATGAACTTTCAAGCAAATATAACTCTTATTGGAGAGTTACCACATACCTCAACTCTTCTTGAACATTGGGGGCTAAATAAAACTGCCGAAGATTTTTTGACCTGATGCCATCTTATAGACCCCCAAAATATTTGTTATGTTTTCATAGTCATCTATTGAAGCCCGAGAGAAGATTAGGCTATCATCAGCAAAAAATGAAAACCAAATGATCAACTCTGGGTGTCGTTCTACACACTCATAATCCCTACAATTTACCTTCTTCATCACTAGGGATGGCAATGGGTACCCCTTGAAGTGGGGACATGCCCCCCATCCCCATCTTTGTTTAGAAATTTGTCTTTCATCCCCATCACGGGTCCTTATTTCCCATTTTCTGTGGGGATTCAAATCCCTGCAGATTTACGCAAAAAAAAAAATCAAAAGAGAAAAATTATATATAAAAAAAATCTTAAAGTTGAATAAAGCAATTATAAATATTTATAATCCCTTATATTTTTAGTAACACAACACAATCAAAAGTAAAAATAAAAATATATGATGGAAATCCAAGTTATTGAAATTTTATTTTGATCAAATTTAGTCATTTATTGTAAATTTGATTTTGGTTAAAAGTTTAATGTACTATATGTTGAGTATATTTTGAATTAACTTGATATCATTGCATATTGTTGTCAAAATGAATATATATATGGAACATAAATGAGAATTTAATGATTTTCCATGGGGCAAGAATCTCATCCTCTGGCCTTGCCCCATTTAATAAATGGGAACTTTACTCCCATCTTATGGGGACCAAATTAGTTCTTGTATCCATCTTTGTCATGGGTAATCCCCATTGATACCCACTTTTGTGGGTTTTTTTGCCAACCCTACTCCTCACCTTCCTCCAACTTTGTTGATAAAGCTTGAGTACGTATAAGGTGCAAATAAGGAGGAAGAGGATCCCCTTGTCTAAGGCCTCATTGAGGTATGAAAGTGTCACCTAAGATACCATTATTGAGGACACAAAAAGAGGTAGATCGAGTGCAACTCATAATCAGAGACAACCATTTTTCATTAAAACCTATCTTTATTATAGTGGCTTCTAGAAAATCGTATTCAATCCTATTATAACTTAAAATTTTTGTTGAAATTGATAGTTTGTTTCTTTGAATATAAAATGAACTTCTCATCACGTTAAACTTATTAAAAAATTTTAAATAATTTCCATATATACTACCATTCTTAATTTTTCTTTTTTAAAACTTTTAATCTACATTTTTATGGATTATTTTTATTTTAGACATATTTTATTTTAATTTATATGCTTTTTAATCAATCTCCCCTAAAACTAATATGCCAAAATCATCTTAAAATTTAGTATTGTCCACACTTGGAAGACAGTAGCACTTTTTGTTTTTTCTTACATTGAATTATTTTCATCATATGTAGCAATACTTAAACATAGAATATATACCTGGTTTGAAGTTTATAATTTTGTTTAGAGATTAATTTTGACACTGTTAGTGTAAAATTTATTATATTGTTAACTAATCATATAATATTATATGTATGATTTTTGAGTTAGTTATTGTAAAAAATCAACACTTTTAATGACATAGTAATACATAATTAGATATTTATGTGAAAAAAAATGATTGTATGTCATATTCTAAAAGAGATTTGAAGGCTTGGAATTTGAGCAAGAGAGGAGATTGGCAAGAATTGTTCCTGGCTTATTGATTATTTGTGATTTGCAATTTGTGTTGTTATCCTAAATTAATTGAATATTGAATGTTGGTTTGTAATTTCTTAGTTTTTTGTTTTGGCTGTATGGGATTTTGCCATTATGGCTTTTGGGTCTGTTGGTTTGAGTTGGTTTTATGATATGACTCAGCACTTGTGAATCCTAAGTTGATGTATGTTATACTTGATTGAAGGGATGTTGTCGTGCTATTAGATTACTAGATGATCTTTGCTATTTGTGTAATGTATTGTTGTGATTTGTCTATTTGGAAGTTTATCCGCTGGGTATGAATTGTTGGCCTTGAATTATGGATGTCATTTTGCCTAATGGCTATTTATTGAATCATTGTTGTTAACAATGATTTTTTTTTTCAATAATTATTGAGGCATCCCTCACAAAATCAGTGAGGAGCACAAAGCATATTACATGAGGTATCATATGAGCATCCAGACAAACTAGGACACCAGGATCACAATCCAAAACCCACAAATATCTAAGACCATCGATCAATGTAACGACTTAGTACACCACTCTTTCCCACATACCAACTTGTATTATCTAAATCCAGCACCTGATATAGAATGTAAACAAAAGACAACAACACTAGCTACATCTTAGCCTTACAATGTAAACCCCAATTCAGATAGAAACATGAGTTTAGACTAGTTGAAATCTCCTGAGGATAGCATGCTCAATTTGGCAAATACTTACTTCCTATAGCCAACAATCAGCAACACCACTAATACTGTAAAAGGAGCACATCCTTAATTCTTTCTCAAAGGCATGAGACAAATCTGCAGAACTGGCCACAATAGGTATTCAATGAGGCTGCCACTGGTTAGCACCCATCATTTCTTTTTTGAACAAATAGAGCCTTGTACATTGCCCCTTGAAGAAAAAAAATTTGAACTAAAGTTGTCACAGTAAAGCAATTGAATCCATCTAAAACCTGTATGATGTCTCTATTACATAATCACTGTACAAACCAAAACAGCTGGCACATCCAAAGTCCATATAGAACCGAGCCACTGCCACAATATAAGCACTTGCATTCACACACCAACTCCATTCCTTTTTTTTTTTCTCTTTCACTTTTTTCTCTCATTTCTTCTATTCATTTTTTTCTCTCTCTCTTCTTTCTTTTTTTTTTTCCTGCACTCACTGTCTCTATTTTGTCTGCAATCTTTTAACTCCAAAACTGAAGTTGTCAACAATGATGGTTCTCAAGTTCTAGATAGATAATGGTTTAATATCTTGCAAAGGACAGTAATTTCTTGTACTTGCAGGGAGAGCACACAAATCTTTGAATTGATATTGATATTAGTAGACTAATATTGGATTATGAATTATAATTATGTTCATTGTTTATTGATTGATATTGGTATAATGCAATTTTGTAGAAGACATGTTTTTATAAATTTATATACCTAGTTATATGTCGATTTAGCAGTATAGGTGCCCCCTTATTTTTTTTTTGGGTCAAGGGAGGGGGGATTTGTTAGGGGCAACAGGGCTCTGCCCCTGTGAGTCAAACTCACGCTCTTTGGGTTATTTTTTAGAGGTAGGAGCTGTGCCATTTGCGATGGCCTCCAGGTTCAGGTGCCTGATTTAAATGCATTGTAAATAACATTCTTTAAAAAAAAAAATAATGAAGTAACTAAAGTACCCGACCTAAACCAAATCAATTTAGATTGGGTTCGGTTGCTTTGGGTTTTGGCCAACAAATTTTCATGAACTTGACCCAACCCAACTAGTGAGTGTATAATATACACTCATTTAATGCTTAATTTGGCATGGTTTTGTGTCTTAATTGTCAAGAAATTAGCTAATTTGCATATGATATTTGAACTTCTATAAAATTATTAGAACTAATATTAAATTGATAATTTTTAGGTGAATTTGATGGCTTGGAAGCTTATTTTATTCAATTTTGCAATTGAGGCATTTTTGGAGTTAAATGGAAAAGTTTTGGATCTTATTTGAGATAATTTCTAAAAGGTAGTATGGTAGAAAATTTATATCTCTCTTTACAGAGATCGAATTGATACAAATGAGAGTGTTCCGAAAAGCTCAAGAAGTTCTCTACAACTTTGATGTTCAGCCCAAAATTGAGTTCTTAGAGTTTCTTGGTGAAAATCTAGTTGTAAGATTGAAGGTTACTTCTGTCCTACTGTTGTCTAGCCTGAACTTCGTTTAGTATTTTGCCAATATCTTGATATACAGAAGTTTGATTGAGTTGTTCTTTATGGCGTAGAAAGCTAATTCAATTCTCTAAAACTTATGGATTTCTATCTATGGATTTGTATTTGTTAAATATATTAGTTGGCTAAATACCTTATGCTAGGTTGATGATGTAACTTATGTTGTGAACATGATTGTTTAAGACTTCCAATTTTAATGAATTCTTTCTTATTCAATTGAGTTTCTATTATCTGTTCTTAATGCTATTTGTAGATTTGCGACCATAAATTGATATTAGAGTTATGTAGACTAAGAGAAATCTAGGTACATAACTGAGATAATGAAATGGAAGCCTTAATTCTTAATTATCTTGGAATAGAGATTAGGGATTTCGTGGGCCTTTGTAACGGGATTCACAAATCAGTAATGTCTTTAATTTTAGGGTTGTTGAGGAATAAATTGAGTTCTAAAATCTAGGGAGGATTAGTGCGCTAGAGGAATCGTGTATCAATTAAATTAGGAATCCCTCTCTATCAGTTGATAAGATAGATATTCATTAGAAAATGAGCTTAATAATCATAGGAACATCTAGGTGAAAATCCCCTAATGCTCTTATCTTCGATGTCTTCCCTACTTGTTTTGCACTTTTATTTTATTTTATTTTCTATTATTGCAATTTTCTTAGATTTTGCTTTGTTAATTGTGACACTCTCTTTGTTTAGCATTGTAACACCCTACTAATTTAATGTTATGCTTAAGTCATAGCATGAAATTAGGTAGTCTATATATTCTGATAATGTGTATTTTGCTTGAACCTCGTGATTAGTATCACATAACAGTTGAACCGGCGTGCTGTTATATAATAAATATGAATAGCATTATACAACGTACTAAAGTTTAATATAACACAACAGAAAAGATACGAATAAGTGATATATTATAACTGTATAAGTACATATGTAGGCTGGAAGCCAATGCTTCAGTCTATACATATATATATTAGAAGCAGATGAAATAAAGATACAACAAAATCCCTATTGCTAGAAAGCAAAGACGGAACTAGCAGGAGCCGACTGCGTCCAATGAGTCCAACTCGGAAACCTGGTGAAGCTACAGGACTGGGATCTCGATGAAAGGAGTGGTCATTGAGCCCTTCGCCAGTGTCTGAGAATGATGCGGAAAATATAGCATGGGGTGAGAATTTTCAAGAAATTCTCAGTAGGGTTGGTGCATAGTGATTGTCTGATGTCACATACATTCTCAGTTGCCTCGGGTTTTATTTAATTATAAAAACATGTGTTCAAACTGAAATATCCATTTTAATGAGTTCAATAAAACATCTGGTTCGAAAGAGGTTAGTTTACTTTACGACAAAGAAATAAAATAGGCTACTAACAGTAAAACATAAAATAACGAGCATAGCAAATAAACATACAGTAGTACATAAATATAACAGACAAACTGTAAACATTCTGAAATAACCATGCCATGAAATCATGCATTCATGTAATTATGCAAAACTTATTCTTGAACTTTCCTTCATAAACTCTTCATCATTTTCCATAACTTTTCATCATTTTCCCATAACTTTTCATCATTTTTCCATCTCTTGGTCCCCTGGGAGTTCTTGGCCATTTAGACTCACAAATGTCATCTCGCTTCAGGATCGAGCTCGTTCTATCTGAGGTGCCGGGTTTACTTTCCCCGACGTTCCCACCGATCTATTCCCCTTAACTTCTTATCCGGGGCTGGCCCAAGTAGCATGGAACTTTCATAGTGGCATAATCCTTTTCATAAATTTCATAACTTTCTTAAGGATGCACATGCATTAACATAGAATTCATAACTTGTGCATGGGTCCTACCGTAATTTCGGCAGCATAACGGAACGTGTCCACTTCCCCATGAATAGTGCCAGCCAACCAATACAGTTACACAATTGCAATTTCAATATAGAGCAGCAATTATACACATACATTCATAAATTCATTCATAGCTTCAACAAGCTTCAATAGGACCTTTAACTGATTTTGCCTATTTCTGCCCGGTTATGGTATAGCCCACTTTTATTTCAATTTAACTCCTTTAAACCTGATTTTTGGAGATGTTGTAGCCTTATATGTCTAGTTTCTAACCTTTTTGGTCCCATCTAATTTTGATATCTATAGCTCAAGATATTCAGATTTTACCCCGGCATGCCCAGTGGCTTGCCAGAATCAGGCAACTAAAAGTAAAAATCTACTAAAAATCGAAAACTGACTCAAATCATACAAAATTGGACTCAAATTAAAGCTAACAGGGCAAAGTTTCATTTGAAAAAAAAGTTCTATTTCATTTGGCTTAGTAGGGCTCGAGTTATAAGCCTCGAATTCTGACCTTCCTAAACTGCCCTATTCTGGCCCGGTTTGGACATAGGGCAACTTTCTTGGATCACTGGGAGCAATTGGGACCTTATCTAATTCTGAAATTTTTATGGGACATTCTCCTATGTGTAAGCTTTCTAAAAAATTTAGTTTCATTTATTTTCAAGTAGTATAGGTCGAGTTCTATCTTGAACAAGCTAGTCTGCCCAGATTCAGAGTCACAACCCTAGGTCGAAATTCAAAAATTCATAACTCCCTCAATACTAATCCAAAAGCCTTATATGATATATCTATGGAAAGCCCTAGATGTCTAGTTTCCTTTAAAATTGGTTTCATCAAATTTTATTGGCTGTAGGCGGAGCCGTACACTCCGCCGTACGGACTGCCGAGGGTTTTTGATTCTCTAACCCATCAGCTCTTTCTATTTTCATGGTTTCTTGCTTCCACTTCGGTTTGAATCAAACCAACAGCCCAAAACCAATCACACATCATCATAAACATTCAATTAATACATCAAGGAAGGTGGAAATAATTCAAACCCAGCCAGCCAAGTCCATGGATTTGATGCAAGAATCAGAACTCCTACCTTTGATCCAAGTGTTTGTGCTGGATTCTTGAAGCTTGGATGAACAAGGCTGGAGTTTGCTTCAGTTTTTGGTGTGTGAGGAAGAGAGAAAGAGAGCTGAAGGAGAGAAGAGAAAGTGGCGTAGAAGTGTGGGTCAGAATATGTGATAATGGGGCTGAAAAATCTGATGACATAAAGGTGCTTAGTTGGCATTTGATTGGTTGGCTTTGCATGGCTGAAATTCAGCCAAGCTTGCCTCCTTTCTTGTGGCCAAAGTGGCGCCAACTTGAGGGATTAAGTGGCTGAGTTATCAGCCACTCAAAGTAGGGTTGATGGGTTGAAATTCTACTGGTCCGGTTCAGTTTAAAAATACTGAAAACTGCACATTTTTTTAAATCGGTAAATCGGTTTCCAGTAAAATTTTTGTAAAATCTCCTATACTCTAACTTAATTCTCTCTTATCTAAACTCAAGTAATTATTAATCAATTGAGTCTAAATAATGGTTTAACCGAAATCTATTTATTTGTCAATTATTCGCTAAAACCGAATAATTAGACGAAATACGGTGGATGTTACAAGCATGCCTAAATAGTTTCTAAGTTAGGGAATTGGTAGTTGATTGAATCAATTTCTATGGAAATGATACTTTACTCACACTTTATTACTTGTACGACCTAATATACTTGTTGGTGCCACAATCACTAACCAGTTCAAAATTGATTAGGTTGGATTTTGTTTGTTCCCCAAACCCAACTTGTGAAGACCCTTACATAACATGTAAGGATGCCTTGTGGTCTCCACAAAATATAATACTATATAACTAGAATTATTTGTTATCTTTATTGTTAGAATTTGTCAAGATTTAAGAAGTTTAAAGGAGTAAAAACTACTCATCAATCCCAGGTTAAAATATAACAAAAATTCTAATAACAAAATTCCAATTATTTGATATTTTATTAGAAAAACTCATAAATCAAATATTCTATCTTGTGATGAGATATGCACAGTAATTAGGGCTTTGTAGCACCTACAAGATGCCACAAGTAGAAATGGCAATATGGATTCAATTCATCGGATTAGCCCACCTAACCCTCCATTTTTTAGTGGGTTGAGTTACATATTCAAAACGGCTAAAAAAATTTAACTTGCTTAGGCCACCCCAATATAACTTGCAGGTTGAAGTACGTTAGGTAGGTTTGTTAGCTCCAAGCCCTTCAAAAGGCATTGACAATCATTTTAAATATCTATCTTGCATGGTTTTGATTAAATAACAAATAAATCTAAGAAAAAACTTAGTGTTATACTAATGTTTCTTTTAAGTGGTGATTTTTCAAATCTACTTCATAAAGCTAGCTTGTCACACGAAAGTTGGATTGCAATAAGAAGCTTTGCACCCTATTGACTCCAAAGAAAATTATGTGCTTGCAAAAGAAATTTCAAAGGATAGAGGAAACTTCTAACACATAAAATTGTTATCTCAAAGCATGAACATATGAGCTTTTAAGTCCATTCGATCTCAAAAGATTGATTGAAGAATCAGAAGACAAGTATCTATCTCAAACAAGGTTCAAAGATATGTCTTCACATGAAAGACCACACCCTTGGTAGGATGTCTCACCAGAAGGATTTCGTATAACGGATCATCAAATGAAGATCATTTCTAAAGTTAAAGATTGAAATATTTGAAATATTTAAAAGAAATAGGATAGCTCCTGCAGCAAATACAAAGCATACCTAAGACTAATGGCTAGTTTTCAAAAATGACTACATGACAATTAATAAGGCAGAAGCTTACCAAATGCTTAATACAGACAATGTAACAACTAGAATCCTGCAAAGGACTACAATCATATATTACATGCCTATAAATTCAGCAAAGTTAGGAGTAATGAAGTTGCATAATTGATTGCAAGTGCATTCATTGCTCACATTTATTGTATCCCGTAATTCATCCTTCTAATTAAGTCTCTAAGCTATTATTCATTCTTCTAAGCTACTCAAGAAGGAGCAAAATTCTCTAAGAGCTTATTAGCAAGCATTCTCTGTAAAGAGTAGCTAGAGAAACTTTCCTCACTTGCACAATATTACATCCACTCTTAGTGTGATTAACTTTCATTCCTATATTGTAATCTTCTCCGATAGTAGTCAGAAAGTTAGCTTGGAGGAGCTAGTAAAATACTACTCGATTGTAAGCTTGGAGAGAATTGTATAGAACTACTTAGATAATATAACTCTCAACTTTGTGTTAGGAACTGAAGGTAGACAGTTGTTGGCCAAACCAATATAAATCTCGTTTGTGCACCTTCTAATCTCTATCTTTTTATATTATGTTGCATAACCTTTTGATCTTCATCTCATCACATACAAACAAGTTTTTATAATATAAATAAGAAAGTTTCCCAAAATCAATTCTCAAGATAAAAGTAAGTTATCTAACTCATATGCTTCTACAATCCAAATGAAAATATGCTTGATAAGTTTGTTTGAGTTTTTCAAATTTCCAAAATCTTTGAAGGTACGATCCAACTCCTTTCTTATATACCAATTACCATCGATAGGATCAACCTATTAGGTTGAGCTTTTTCTTTTTCTTTTTTTAAGGAAAAAAAAAAAGAAAACTTCATGTTATCATGTTTATGTGGGCTTGGATAATTGGGTTGTTGGGTCCATTTTAGTGGGTCAACCTTCAGTCTCACAATTAGATTTGCTAGGGTAAAATAACAATATTGCAACAAATAATAGTGCTATGTGTGCCGCTTCCCCTTACCCCTACCTTAGCCATCATCTTCACACCATCGTTGATGGATGCTTTGTGTAGACCATGAAAAAGGAGCTCAACCACATAAGGATGATGACAAAGACCAATTTGAAGGTGCCCAAGAAGTGCTCCATTGCTGAGATTTTCAAGCTCTAGGAGGAGCAAAGGCAAATCGAGAGCACCTTGAAGTTTTAGAAGGAAGACTTTGTCGACACTAAGATCTGTCGGTAGGAGTGTCAATGGGGTGGGGCGGGGGCAAGGGATAGGCCCCCATCCCCCACCCCGTGGATAGATCTTCGCCCCCATCTCCACCCCATACTCGAACGGGTACATGTGTTTGGAGATCCCTGCAAGTACGTGGATACCCGCGGATATTCATGGGTACCCATAGTTGCCAAAATTATCCATATTCACTTCCATTGAACTAAAAAGTAACACTTATGTTAAATTGTCAAGACAACCAAAGCCAACAAAGTTATTACAAAATTGCATTGCTAGCTATTTCTTCCATATTTCTTGTTTACTGCAATTTAGTTCATTCAATCCATGCCCACATACAGTTATTTCCAACTAAAACAATATACGCAATAATAAACTAATACAATTTTTGTTCAAATCTCAGCACCAAGATAAAAATAGGCCATAGAGAAAAATGAATAGGTGTCCAGAGTCCAGACCCACGTATATCATCACAATCATCCTTAACAGGTGACTTGAAAAGAAGGTCATTGACCTTATACAAACAATATTTAATATTGATATTAATGTTCACCTTTTGACAAGGCCATGTAAACCAAAATCATTGGCCATCTAAACCTTAGCAATCAATCATCAAAAATTAGAAAGTTGCAACTGAAGGCGCCATAAAGAATGGTATATTTTCCTTCTGTGGAAAAGATATATTTACTTCTGTTGAAATTTTGAACAATCACAACCTGAAACAAAACTATAAACTTCATTCCTAGTAGGACTAATAGGTCTAGCATTTAGCCAATAGATGATTCAAAATAGATGTTAAACTTCAACCGAGATTTTAAAGAAAGACATTTCACCTCTAAATTTCCAGAGTAAGGATTAGCATTTAGTGTATTGGCATATAGGAAAGAGTCAATAATGGCAGAGGGAATGAGGCTAGGAGTAGTAGATTGAATTTCCTCATTGTTGATAGGAGCAGAAGTTGGATCCATAGACATTCTACAAATCAAATATGTAAAATAATTAGACAAATAGTAGACATGACTTATAATGAACAATGTACAATATACTTTAATATTGGTTTATTAGTAGAGTATCTATTATCTAACCATTTGCACCAAAATCAAAATTTTGCTAGGAAACAAGACCAGATTTTAGCATACATAGGAACAAGTGTGCTCAATCAAGTAAATTAACGCCTTCAAAAGAGCATATAGAAGCAAAAGAGACTTGCAAGTGGTGTAGTTCATGTTAAGGTGGAAATAGTATATGAAAAGAATTTTTTTAGGAAGCAAAAGCCAGTTTGATTAGTAGAGAAAAGATATTTCTAGGGTGCAAGATTTTTAACACTGCAAAGGCCGTATTCAAACTTGGCAAAATCAAACATGATTGATACTAAAATCAAGAGAGCAAAATCCCTAGGCATTAGTTTCAACTTTTTCTGTAAGACAGGCATCTAACTTAGGACCCACAACCTTGTAAAGTACAAAGGGTAAACGTGATTGACAAATTCAATAATTAAAAAAAAAAAAACTAAAGGAGAGGGTAACTTTGAGTTTGCAATTGCATGAATCTAAATTGTAAAGGGCCAAGCAAAGGTAGCCTCATTAGCAAAAACAACTTTGGAGTGTTTTCTAAAATACTAAAAATAACTCCATTAGCAATTTTGCAGCTCGTCTGATAAGATATGTAGTTATTTCTCATATTAAATCTTTTAATTTACTAATCTCATGGTGCCAATGTGCTATTAGTGAGTTTTTTGCAGTGTCTTAATTTCTAGGTAGATGTCATGATTGAGTTTTTTTTTTTTTTCAGTTCAAGTTTTCCTGGATTAATTTGGATGACATTGTAAATTTAATATATGAGGCACTATTAAATCCATCTTACACAGGTGAACTCTTCACTCCCATGCCTCCAAAGTGAAATTTATCAAAATTCTGAAAAAATTGGAAAAATAAATAGTGGGTGCCAGAGATTGATTAGCATAGACATCTTAGAATTTGATTATCCATTTTCCATGTATTACATTAATCTCCAGCAATAATTAAATTATGAACTTTCACATGGCTCTTACATTATCTGAATCACAATGCTTGTATTGAATATAACATGGTAGAGGAACAAATAGGATGGCAGATATACTCACCCAAGGACGATAGAGGAATGTGGGACGGCAGATCTAGGACAGTGGCTCAGTGAGGGATGGCGAACGATCTACGAAGAGCAAAGAAGCAACAATCTGGGCAGCAGACTCATCGAGGGAGGTGTAACACCTTACCAGACAAAAATTATGCTTAAGTCATAATATATTACCTGATAAGTTATTACGTGTGATGAACTAAGAGTTAACTATTCATTTTAATCAATTTTGGTTTAGCAGTGAGATATATGCTAAACAGTCGTTGTATCGGAAATAAAGTAACTCAAACAAAATTTCGAAAGAAACAAACTGCATCATATATATATATACATGCTTATACCTTTGTTTTCAAAGTTATCAAAAGAAATACAAAACAGTATAGGGTAAAAGAAATAAGGCTGCTAACACAAAATAAATCGGCTTGACAATATGAACATCCCCCCTCTACTGGTCCCCATGGGACATTTCATGTATAACTACTAACTCCTACCTGTATGCCTATGATCCAATTGCCAAAAAAAAAAAAAAAAGGTCATCCTGTATATCTATTGCTGCTCTGGCGGGTACTCTAGATGGACTTTGAAGAAAGGAATCCATTCACCATACCGGCGTCGGCAGGGGTATAGTCTATGCTCGGGGCAGAAGATGAGGATGACGAGCTCGCTGCCTCCGATGGATCCTCCTTAGACATAGAGGCAGAGGGGATCAGCTGTAGTGGTGAGGCCCAGGCGAGCCATGGTGCTCTTCTCTTTGCCGGCTGGAGGTGGAAATGGATGAGCCATGTGGATAGGGATGGCTATGTAAGGGACAGCAGGGTCAAAAAGCAGGTGTATAAGAGGTACTGCAAAATCTCTCCAGAAGAAGAAATAAAGACGGAACTGGCATCTACCAGATATGTACACGGAATCTATGAACGAATTGAGATGGATGTGGAGCTCTGGAAACTCTATGAACAGGATGCAGGTTGCTGCGTTCTCCATGATTTGAGAATGATGCGGGAGTATATAATAGGGTGAGAAATAAAAATTCCACAGTAGCAATTCCTAAATCTATGCATATCTGTCATCACTATCATTCTAAGATGTTTCGGATTTTTGGTTAATTAGGAGAAAATGTTACATCGCCTGGATGTCCTACTCTCTACTCAATTAGCCATGTAAATCATAGCTCGAAACACAGCTTTGTTTTACTTAAGGAAGTAAAGGAAATTAAATGGAAATTAAACCACACGATCTGTGCATTAATATAAATAAGTGATAGCTATAAATTGAACAATAATATGTATATAACATCCAATGGTGCAATTTAACTCAATGCTTAAAAAAAAATTGAAATTATGGATATGCATGAAGAATGATGCACTTGATTTTAACTCATATTTTTCCATACTTGGTCCCCTGGGAGTATATTGGCCATAAGACTCCTGGGTGATAGTCCGCTTTTCAGGATCAAGCTCGTTCCTATACAGGGTCGCCGGATTTGCGTTCCCTGATTTTCCACCTGATCTATTCCCCTTAACTTTGTTCAAGGGTTGGCCCAAGTTACATGGAAATCCTTTCTCATACTTATAGAGTAGCATTGCTTATCTAACACTTTGATCAATGCATGCATAACTTGTGAATTTACTTTAATGGCATTTTCTGCTGAAATCTCAGCAGCATAACGGATCATGTCCGCTTTCCCATGAATAGTGCCAGACAATCAGGACATTTAAATCAAATAGTAAACTCAATATAAGACATCATATTCATACCAAGAATATAACAATATTGATAAGTGCAAGATTTAGAATCTCAAGTATCAATCTATCTTGCAGGCTTTTAATTTTTATTAAGGTTCCCGAGTTCGATTTTCAAAATCTAACGGGTTTCGAGTTTCGATCTTATATAGTTTCCAACTTCCCTACATTATGTTTGGTCTCCCAAGATTACATCATTTCCGACTTCCAGGGTTGAGCGACTTCCGACCTTACCCTAGCATTGGTCTTCTGAGACTTCAATAAGTATGTTTCCTAAATCCCGAGCTTCCTATTTACTGAGTCCCGAGTTCAACATCAAGTATACCTGATCTAGCTCTCTCTACTAAGTTTTGAGTACAGCCTTAAAACAACCCGATATGGATTCCTATTCACTGAGTCTGAGTTCAATCATTAAGTAAACTCCTCCAAGTTCAACCTTAAGTATACACTTTTGGGTTCATCCTTACATACTCTCGACCTAGTTTTCTGTTTTATTGAGTCCCGATTTCGACTTCAAGTATTCCCGACCTAGTCCCTTATTTACTAAGTTTAGAGTTCAATCCTAAGTATACCGACCTAATTTTCTATTTACTAAATTCCGACTTCGACTTCAAATATTCCCGACCTAGTCCCTTATTTACTAAGTTTAGAGTTCAATTCTAAGTACACCGACCTAGCTTTCTATTTACTAAATCCCAACTTCCGACATGAACTCAAGTTATTTGTGTTTTATCCCAAACTTGTCCTACTTCTAGCTAGAATTGCACTCTTATGGGAGAAAATTCACTAAAAATAGAAATGGAGGTGAAATCATGCGAAATTTATATCCATGTAAAGTTAACAGAACAATCTTTCAAATGAATTAAGTTTCATATCATTTGGATGAGTATAATTTGAGATATAAACTCTGAAACTTGACTCTACTGGATTACTTTGTCCTAAACCAGATTGGACCTAGGGCAACTTTCTCAACTCACTGGGAACAAATGGGACTTTATCAAATTCGAAAATTTTTATGGGATATTCTTCTATGTGTAAGCTTTCTAACAAAGTTAGTTTCACTCAATTTGGAGTTATATAGAGTGAGTTACACCCTTCTCAACTTATACTGTTCGGGTGAAAGTCCTGATTTCTAGATTAAATTTCAAAAATTCATAACTTCCTCTTTACTAATCCAATGGCCTTATATTATGTATGTATGGAAAGCTCTAAATGTCTAGTTTCATATAAAAATAGATTCATCCACTTTGATCAGCTGTAGGCAGAGCTGTACACTCCGCCGTACGGACTGCCGAGGAAAATCCTAACAGCTTCTTAATTTGTTCTCTATTCTTCAAGCTAGTTGTTATCAATTTCAATTTTAATCACAATATACATGTGAAACTAGTCATAAACCATCATCACCACTCTACATAACATCAATATCTCAAGTTATACATGACCACTATGTAGCCCCAAATCAAAGAAAATAAGAAGAGAAGTAGGATCCCTTACCTTGTCTAGTTGAACTTTGGGTTGATTTAGTGGCTTTGATGTGAACAACTTGTGTTGAGACTTGAAGGAAGGATGGAAATGGAGTGAAGATGAGAGTGAGGAGAAGAGAAATGAAAGGAATTTCAGCAAGTGTGGTGGCCGAACTTCTAAAAGAGAAGGGAAGAAAAAGGTGGAGATTTTTAGAAGCAAGATGTATGGTGATTGGTGGATTTCACTTCATCATTCAATTTTGCTTAGCTTCCCTCCCTCAATGGCTGATCAAGGCACCACATGAGGGGGTAGCTTGGCTCAATCTTAGCCATTGATCCTAGGGTTCTCACAGTGTAATTTCTATTGATCCGGTTTCGACAGTTTAACTTACCGAAACCTTACTGATTTCTCTTAAATCGGCAAACCGGTTTTAGAAAAATTCTGTGAAGTTTCCTATGTTCCTAATCTAATTCCATCAAGCCTAATCACTTCTAAATCACACTTAATTGGCTCTAGGTGAATACTTGATCGAATTCCGATTAAACTCACTTATTCAATAAAAACTGAACAACTCGATTATTAACGATAAGATTCTTCGGACGTTACAGGAGGGACGGACAAAGCAATGGATAGTGGAGCTTAGTGAGGGAGGGCCAGTGGCTGTGAAGTTGAAGAGAAGAAGACTATGCATAAGAGTCTAAGAAAAGAAGAGTGTTGTGATTGTTGAATGGCCAAAGGGTGAGGCCCGGGTGCAGCTCGTAAAAGTGAAAGAAATGAGAGAAGATAGAACAAAATTAGGGTAGCCAACAGCATTTGTGTGTGTATATATATATATATATATATAAAGGTAGTTTGGTAATTTTATATCAAATACCCGTAGGTATGGGGATCATGATCTCCGCCCTTGGCCCGTTTAATAAATGGGTATCTAAATAATCCATCCCTATTACCCCGGGGGAAAATTTGTCCCTCCATACCCACCCCGTCACCGGTATTACGCGCGGGTGTGGGTGAAATTTACATCACTGTTTGTCGAGTTTCCCGCTACCTCAAGGCACTGAGAGTTGGCCGTCACGAGGACCAATGGATGAAATTGAACGGGGGAGGCTCTGTGGTGGCGATGGATTATCAACTGTGATAGGAATATCATTTTTTGTGTTGGATTATAGTTGGATTTGGTTTTATTATGTTGGATTATTTATTTTGCGAATTTTTTGTGCTAGATTGTAGCTAGATGTATTTTCATAAAAAAAATATGTTGGCACCCAAATAGATGTCACATTGTTTTTCATTTTGTTTCTTGTTTTTACTATTTCATTTACAAAATTTTAAAATCAGGAAAGAAAATGACAATTTTGTAATTAAAATTAAGAATAAAAAAATAAAAGCAAGAAATATTTTCTAAAACCAAATCATCCCTTAGTATTCTTTGAATTCTAGATGTTTAAATAAATCATCATTTTGAAAATTAGACTGGACTAGACCAACCGCCCTGATTGGTTGAATTGGGAATTAGTCTTTAAGCCAATATGATTACAGTACAAAAACCAAATTTTAGAAAATCGATTGAAACCAGTAAAACATTTTGAATCGGATCAATTCACACAATTAATCAATTCTTTTTTTCTTTTTGGGGAAAAAAATATTTACTGTGATTGATTAGGTCAAGGCTTAATCAATAGTGAAAAGTTTACAGTCTAAGTAATATGAAACTTGAATGATTATATTCTAACTTTTCATTTGTACTGTTTAATATTTTTTTCCTTGTTTCACAATATATAATTAATGATATATATATATATTCATGGATTTCATATATAAATATATGTTTTATTGCATTACAACTAAACCCCAATTAAATCGATTGAATCAATGAACCTTTAAAGGAGTACATTGTTTAATTCAATACTTAGGTTCAATGTCCAAACTTGCATATAATAATAACAGTAATAATAGGAAAAAAAATTACATTGACCTCCCCTGTGGTTTATCCAAAATACTTGCACGTTCCTAAATTTTAAAATTACACCTGTCTCCCCCAATTGTTTAAAATAATTACAGTAACACTCCTTACCTTTAGCAATGCATGAGTTACGCATAACTAAAACATATGAAATACTTTTATACCTTTAATTATTTTTTCAATTTTTATTTGAATGCTACTCCTCGTGGCCCCATTCAACCTCTATTCTCACCATCCTCTTCCACCAAATTCCAACTCCCCAAATTATTATGTCTTGCTTATCACATATTTGCAGATGAAACTAGCAACTAAGAAAAACAACGCTTGTATGCTTGAATCAACATAATACTTGGTGAAAAGAAAGCAAAATAAAGTATTGTTCTATCGCAATCGATTTAAAAGAAAATAATTAATAAACCTAGAAAATCAAATTACCTTGTGAATATTTGATGCTTCAAATTCCATCCAAGGGCTCAGATAGTCAAGCACTCAAATCCAAGGACTCATAATGGCAATGCTAAAAGAACTAAAGGCTCATACCCATGTCATCATGACCGTCAAGCAATAGGAAGATTAAAGCATTCTTCAACAAAGTTCCAAATACATCAACTTTTGTGTGTTGTATGTTTTAGAACAACAATTGTAGAAATAGACTTAACTCCCTTATTGCATAAACAACTCAAAATTCAGAAATAAGAAGAACATGATAAAAGGGGTAGGGTTTTTTGAAAACTAAAAGTGTGGTGTTAAGAAGATTCAAGAAGCTAGGTTAGGGAAATGATGGTGAGATAAGGACTTATCGGTAGAGATGTCAAATACAGAAATTTTGGAAAAGATGGGATGGGTATTGGTGGACGTAAGGGAAGGTTATTATTATTATAATAAAGGGTAACTTGGAAATTTCAAAAATTATTTAAATGCAAAGGAGGTAAGTGTAATTCTAAAATCTAGAAGACGGCAAGTGGGATGTCAAAATAATTTTGCTATAATAATATTGGAAACAAAAATGTTATTTATACTTATGATTAGGACTTATTTTATAGAGCTCACTAAAATGTCCCTGAATCATTGATTGGAGGAAAAAGTGAGACTCGCTCCCAATCAATAAGGACAAGACATCTTAGTATGACCCATAAAATGAGTAATAATCACGAGTACAAAGTAGGGATATCACCCGCACGGGGCGGAGGCGGGGAATACCTCCCCTCTCCCTGTCCCTGCAACCCCAAATCCCTTGCCCCTATCCACAATCCCTGTCGTGGAGGGGTTTTTTTCTCGCTTCCCCATTCCCCATAGATCCCCGCAAGGATCCCCGTGGTTAACACCAAACTGCAATAAAAAAACTCGGGAAGTAAGGAGAAGCAAAGGCTATTAGGCTTAGGCTTTAGGCTCTCACCTTGCAAAGGCTGAGGGCTTGGAACCGCAATTTGCAGTGGGCTGGAAGCCACAATCTGTAATGGGGATGCGGAGGGCTAGAAACGTAGAGAAGAAGAGGAAGCTGTAGATGTTGTAGGGGACGGCGTGAGGGCTAGAACCATGTCAATGAAGGCTGGAAATGTGAAGAAGAAGAGGAGTTGCAGTAGTGGTGAGAGCTGGAGAAAATGCTGAGGAGAAGAAGAAGAGAATGGGACAGCGTAAGATGTTAGGTTTTAAAATGAAAAAAGTCAGATCACATAGGGGGTTAGGGTTAGAAATATTATTAATTATTAAATAAAATGAACAAGTGTAAAATGTCATAAAAGTATAGGTATTATATGGATATAGTAAAGATGTCATTAAGGCAATATAGTCTTTTCACACATGCGGGGTCCCCGTGAGGCAGGGTGGGTGATCTTAGTCCCCATGGGGAAAAAATCCCAACCGTGTGGGGATTTTTGACATCCCTAGTACAAAGTGTTAATGCTTATTTTGGTCCCTGACTTTTAACATGTAACTCGCTTTAGTCCATGACTTTACAAATTTGTCAAATTAGTTGATGACTTTGTAAAATGTGAATCACAATCCCCATATGTGTTAGTATACCATGGCTGTTTTGTTGACATGTCACGTTAGTGGCACATGGCATGCCATGTGGCCTCTGACATGTCATGTTAGTGCCATGTGGCATCTAACATGACTCCAATTTTATATAGGTTCAAATTAATTTATGAAATTTCTAAAATGTGTCAGAAAAATTCCTAAAATTTTCTAAAATATGTCAAAAAGGTCTCAAATCGCCAAATATCTCCTCTTCACCTTCATAAACTCTAAATCCTCAATTTTCCTTAAATTCACTAATTTCTCTCACATTTTCACATCTACCTAGACCAGATCCTCCTTATATAGAATAATAGGAAAAGAATGTATAGAAATGAGATAATGAGATGCAATAATTAATACAAGTATCTTTGTAGCAAATCCTTTCCAACATATTCTCTTCCTATTATTATATTAATATACTAATATGCATATTTTACAACTAAACTATGGGATTTAATTTTTAGCTTAACCTATATATGTTTTCAACTCTAATTTTATTTTCCAAGTAGGGACTAATATATGATTATAAATTTCAATTACAAATTAAAATTGATTGCATTTTTCATTTATCTTTAAAAAGAAACGATTCTTTTACACTTTTTCTAACATAATAATCAAAGTTTTATGCTTTTAGTTTCCAATGGCTCAGACATGTTTAGTTTTCATATCAATGAATGGGATAATATTTCCATGCAAGAATTGAAATAATGTAACTTTAATATCTCAATAGTACTGCAAGAATAGTAACTATAATGCCCTTAAAAGGATGCTGCATATTGACAAATCTCAATTATTATTTAGTTACAAACACTGCCTTTAGGAACACTCTTGAGCTAGTTAATTATTAATGCATTTTCATCTAAACAAGGATTGTATCAAAATAAACAATTTTAGGATGGAGATCTTTTATCGCAATTAATTAATATTGTCTGCTCTAAGATTACTTCTTCAATCCTCCCCCCTTTTTTGTAACGTCCCCATTTCCGACCTCCTTACACACATTTTCCGATTTCCGACTTTGTTAATACACTGGCTAACTTTACCGATTTCCGACCTCATTTCACCGAAATGGTCACAGCTTCGGCCTCCGACTTCATCTCCAAATCCCAAATGAAATGGCATAACTTACGATTTCCAATCTTAAGTTTCAAACACAAAGGAATACGATTTCCGACTTCATCTTTGAATTTCAATAGGATGATCATTTCCGAGTTCTGAGTTCATCTGCATGTCCTTCCCGACTTCCGACTTCGTCTGGATTATTTCCACGACTTCCGAGTTTAACCTTCAAGTCCAAACAATATGGCGTGATTCCTGATTTTCGACTTTATGTTCTAGTTACGGGTTAAATGAGAGGCTTCTGAGTTCCAATATCTGACTTCATTTATCCGATTTCCAGTATCATAATGTGGCTTCAAGTTTCAGAAAGAGGTTCCCGAGTTCCGACCTCATGCCTCATGCTTCAAAATAGTGTACATGGTTTCTGACATCATAAGTAATAGTTTAACACAATGGTACAAGTACCGAACTCCGGTTTAGTGTAACGAGTTTCGGCCTTAGTATTGAACTCAATTGGGATGGACACAAGTTCGGATCCTTAAGCTGATTTCCAAGACACACACGAGTTCCGATATCCGATCTTATTCTCTAGAGCTTTCCATTTCTGCTGGCGTTCTCGAGTTTGAATGGGGAGTTCCGAGATTATATGATTGTCAGCTACATGACTTCCGACCTCCGACCTTGATTCCAAGTATTAAAATAAACAAGATTTCCTCAAGTCACAAACAACATGGTACGAGTTCCAACATCCGGCTTCAGTTTCAAGCAATGTAAAAGGTCACGAGTTCCGATCTCAAGTATGTTTGAGACGAGTTCCGAGCTCAGATAGAGTGGAAGCGAGTCTCAGTTTGAGGGATGACGTGCAGAGCAATTTGGCCACAAAAGTGAGAGACATGGCCGAACTTCAACCACAAAACTCTAACCAATTAACACCACAACTCTTATGTATTTAAGTCAGACTTCCCTCTTCATTCCCAGCTGATTTACGTTCCCTTTCCAGCCTTCTTCTTCTTCCTTTCCTCTCTTGATCTACTCTCTCAAACCTCCAAGCTTTGTCAAGGATTCCTTCAGTTCAAATTCAAATTTCAGCAAGATCACACTCCAAAGAGGTAGGATTCTATTTCGGTTCTTGAATTACTTGCAATCTGATTGCATGAAATTGTATTCTTCTTTATGTATTTGATGAATTATTGGCTGTATTATGATGGATTATGATAGGATTAATATGAAATCTTGAGTTGAAATTAGAGTTAGAAGAAGAAAACTAGGAGAAATGGAGGATTGGAATGCTGTCTTAGTGAGGAATTCCACGGTAGTCCGTGCATGGAGTGCAACGGTGCCGCTTTACAACTTGTTAAACCTGATGAAACTATTTTTAGATGAAAGTAGACATTTAGGGATTTCCATAGACATATAATATAAGGTTATTGGATTAATATTGAGAGAGATATGAATTTTTGAAGTTTGACCTAGGAATCAAGGTTTTCATCCGGGCAGGGTGACTTGAGGAAGGTATAACTTACCCTATACAACTCCAAATTGAGTGAAACTAATTTTGTTAGAAAGCTTACACATAGGGGAACATCCTAATATAAAATTGCGAGTTTGTTATGGTCCCAATTGTTCCCAATGATTCGAGGAAGTTATCTTATGTCCAATCTAGGCCAAAACAGGGTAGTTTAGGAAGGTCAACTTTCAGGACTGATAACTCGAGGTATACTCAAGCAAATGGAATGAAAATTATGTCAAATGAAAGGTTGTCCTGTTAGCTTTAATATGAGACCAATTTCGTATGATTTGAGCTTAGTTTCGATTTTTAGTGAATTTATACTTCCAGGAGTGTAATTCGGGCTAGTGACTAAATAAGCTGAGGCAAAATTTAAATATCTTGAGTTATGTAGATCAAAATGATATGAGACTAAAGAGGTTAGAAAGTAGATACATAGAGCTATGACATATCCAACTTTCAGATTTAAATGAGTTGGATAGAGATAAAGATGGATTATACAAGATCCAAGTAATCTGAGTAAGATTGGACAATGCCAAATTGATAATTTTACAAGATATTAATTACATAAAAGGTTTGAGTGAGGATTGCTAGTTTATACATATATATATATATATATATATATATATATATATATATATATATATATATATATATGAATAGATTGATTATATATTGTTATGACTCAACTATCTGTGAGAACTGCACTATTCATGGGGAGACTAAATCGATCTACATACGCTTAGATTTACTACAGTGTCTATGAAACTAGGAATGCTTACATGCGAGGATAAATTTGAAGATGATATGGGTTATCAAGGATGAATTAGAGTATGAATGGGTATATAGAAACTCTATATTCAAAAATGACATAAGTATGAGATGAGGTATATGAAAGTAAAGGACAAAGCATATGTATGAGTGCCGGTAGAATGGTAAAGAGGCTACGGGCCTTTATATATCACGACTATGTATGTGAATATATTGAATGTGAGTCTCTTTACTCGGAGGCAGTTAATTGAGATCCCTCCTTGTGAAGGCGAGACAATGGGAATCCCTTTCACCCCGAGGCGCTTGTACATTGAGTCCCTCCCGGTGAAGGCAGTTAAAAGATAAAGATATGAATCCCTTCGCTTGGAGGCAGTTGCACTTTGAATCCCTCCTTGTGAAGGCAGATACCCTCTATCTTGGAGGCACGTGGTCAGATGAGATCCCTATTGAAGGCACGTGGTCAGATGAGATCCCTCAATTTTGAGGCATGTGACCAGAAGAGATCCCTTCAATTAGAGGCACGTGGCCAGAATGAGATCCCTCCAAGACTAGAGGCATGTGAATCCCCTTGTGGGTGAGCCTGGCAGACGACACACGGTGAAGCCGACGAGCTCACTCCAGCCAGCTACCCAAGGGCAAGCACCCTAGGGACTCGATATGAACGCCAGGTGTGCCAAGTAAAAGCTAAAGATTAAAGACTAAAGACTAGCGTTAAAGCTTATAGCACCCCACTCACATGAGGCATGGCATCGACCCAAACTAGTGTGAGTATAGGGATGTAACTTACATGAGGTATGACATGACCCAAATAAACAGTAAGTACAAAGGAAGATCCCATTCCTATGAACGTGACATGGCGATCACGCCTGATGGGGTATGATACATGGCGATCACTACTGAATGCACGTAAATATTTTATGATGAAAAGAGAAATGAAGAAAGAAAAACAAATTTTATGTATATGCATGAAATTAAGTAGAGATAAAGTTATGTGCAACTACTATGTGTAGTTTAATATGTTGCAATTGTTATCCATGATATCGTTCAGGAATTGATTTTTATGGGTTTTTCCCATAAATCTTATGTTTTTACATAAGTTCAAATACACATAAAGGTAGGTGCAGAAGTTATGTATCCAAAGGTATTGAGGCTATTGTGTTTTACTATGTTTCATTTATTATTATTCATACTATAATTCATGAATCATTGTATGCTTTCTCTGACATTTACGTTTCCTATGAGTAAATCAACTTTTGCTTTGGACATTATATTTTCGAACTGTAAAATTAAACAGTCTATATAACCTGTTCACCTTTTTCATAATAAACCGAAACAAACTGGAGGTAACAACGATGACATTACGTATGATAAATAGAGAATCCTACTGAGAATTTATAATTCTCACTCCTATTTTCCGTGTTGTCTCCAGATAGTTTTAGAAGTTCCTTTAAAACTACTGGGTTGCTATCCAACAAGGTCCGCTTTGTAATGTAATAACTCCAGCAGTGCTACAACATGACTTAAGATAGATCAGACTTTAGTGCGTTACATTTTCCCCCTATTTTTCACTTCTTTAATGTTTGATATTTATGAGTTTTCATTTGAATTTTTTTAGAATTATTTTAAAACTCTTACAATAGACTAATCAATAGCTCTTTTAATTGAAAGCTAACTTATGTATTCTCTTTTGAGCTATAATAAAATTGTTTATTGCATCTCATTGTCTCATTTTTATATATTTGGTTCCTATTTTTCTATGTAGAGAGGATCTAGTCTAGATAAATGTGAAAATGGGAAAGAAATGAGTGGTTTTTTTTTTTTTTTGGGTAAAAAATGAGTGGGTTTAAGTAGGGATGTACAGAGAATGGGTTAGGTCGGGTTAGATCAGACCCGAACCGACCCTGATAATAACCCAATTAAATACTAGGTCAAACCGGGTCAACTCGATATTTACACTATTTATAAATATTTAGATCTTATACATAGTAAATTCGAGAAGTAAAGAATAAAATTCAAGAGATATTTTACAACATATATTTCAAAACAAATTATATCTAGATAAAAATAGTATTATATTATGCAAAATGTAATGATTGAAGTATAAAAATATTATAATTTATCACTAAATTCTTTTTAAAAAATAAAACTTTTAAAGAAGTATTTAATCTCGAATCAGATTGGGCCAACTCAAAATATAACCTGAACCTAATCCGAAAAAGGCATCAGGTCAAATTTCACAACCTAAACCTAGTCCAATAAGCTTCGAGTGAGGACGAGTTAGCAGGTTGGGTTGGGCTATGAATACCCTTAGATTTAAGAAAGATTAAAGATTTAGAATTTATGAAAGTGAAGATGAGAGATTTGGATATTTGAGATTTTTTTAACACATTTTAGAAAATTTAAACATATTTTAAAAATTTCAAGTATTTTTTGACACATTTTAAAAATTTTAAGAATTAATTTGAACTTATATAAAATTCACACTACAACATATGCTACCATGCCATGTGGCATGCCATGTGTCACCCAATATGACACATTAACAAAATAATAACAGTAGACTAGTGGCAATGAATATGGGAAAAGAGACTAACATGATTCATATTTTATAAAATCAGGGACAAATTTGACAATTTTGTAAAATCAGGAACCAATGTGACTCACACTGAAAAGTCAGGAAGCATTAACTTCAAGAGTAATGTTATTTGTACATAACATTTGTGGAACACCGTACTGACATGTTTCTGTTTACCATTAGATAAAGTGTGGACCTTATTTGATATAGATCCCATATGTCATCCAATGGTAGATGGAAATATGTCAATATAGTATCCCACAAATATTATATATAAGGAAAATATTTTGTGAATATATTGTCATGAGACATCATACCGACTCATACTCCAATGGTAGATGAGACATGAGTCATCACTATGTCCCATACATCATATATTTACCTAATATAAATTTAAGAAAAATAAGGGTAACGGGGAGACAGGACCAATCATTCTCATATAAGGAACAGTAGTTCCATATGCCCATACTTTTGGGAAAAAGTCTTTTAAAAGAAGGGCTTCTAGAGGAATTATTTTTAAAAGAATAATTTTTATTTAATTTGAATATATCAAAAGTAAGTTTAGAAGAATGAATTTTATTTGGATAGGATAAAGTAAAATTATTTTTGGTTGTTGATATAAAAATAATAGTAAAATTTCTTTTTAAAAGACATTTTTTTTATAATGAAAAGTAACCTTAATGATACTTTTCCTAAAAAGTCTTTTGAAATTTCAAGAGATCTTCTAAAAAAAGACCTTTGCATACCCAAATATATTAATGCCTGTTTGGATACACTTTTGGGGAGACTAGAAAGCTTTTTATTGAAATGAGAATAAAAATACATAATAATTAATGTGTTTGAGTATGTAAAATTAGAAAGCTTTTTGAAATTTCAAAAGACCTTTTGGGAGTAGTATCCTTGAAGTTACTTTCATTCTAGAAAAAAGCTTTTTGAAAAGGAATCTTATTATTACACTCACATCAACAACCAAAAATAATTTTATTTTATCCTATTCAAACAAAACTCATTTTTTTAAACTTATTTTTGACATATTTAAATCAAATAAAAATTATTATTTTAAAAATAATTCTTTTAAAAAGCCTTCTTTTAAAAGATCTTCTTTTAGTTATTGTGTATTTTCATTCTTATTCTAATAAAAAGTCTTTTGAGCCTCCTAGAAGTATAACCAAATGGGCACTAAGTTGTTACCCTGTCTTATACATAATATATTTGAGTTTAATTGGTATGCACTAACGGTATAAAATAATTTTATATTATTAACTAATAAAAATATTAAAAAATAAAAAATTATAATAAATCATTAATTAATAATTTTTACTATTTTTATTCTATGATAGTGTATTTTAATATATTTAAATTAAATTCAATAGATTTTCCTAATATAACTTTGAAAAAAAAAAGTGTAACGGAGAATACGGGACCAACTATTCTCATATAAGGAACAGTAGTTCCACATATTACTCTTCTTTTCTCTCCTTTTCTCTCAACTCCAACACCACACACAACATCACCTCGCCACACTCAGCAACAACACCTCTACCCTTCAACACTCCACAACACCCCGGCGGGGGGCCAAAAACACAAAAAAAAATCCCTTTGCAAAACGCAACATTTGTATGCGTTTTGCATCGCCGGGAGCCCCATGAAGAGCCCGCCGCGTTCCGCCGGAGCCCCGCCACCGGACGGCGAGATCGAGTGGGAGATGAGGCCAGGCGGCATGTTCGTCCAGCGGCGCGAAGCGGGTGCCGAAGATCGCAGCGACGGACCCATGATCAAGATCAGTGTCACCCATGGTTCTTCCCATCACGAGGTCTACCTCCCAGCACAGTCAACTTTCTGTGAGTCTCTTCTCTCTCTCTCTCTCTCTTCTAATCTACTTGTTCACTGTGACTGTAGCTGAATTTGAGACATGGGTTTTGGTTTGATTTGATTGTTATTGGAATTTTTGGAGCTCAATGTGGTGATTGTGGGTTGAAGTAACTTGTGAGGGTGTGCTTGTTAAAGGGAATTAGGCACGTGTAAATTATGATGATTTAGTTAGTTGTTTAGTTGTTATTCAGTTACGCAGAAATAGTTCAGTTAGTTATGCAGAGTTGCTTGGTTCATTGTGTATATAAACGCCATTGAGTAGTTACACATTCATTCTGTTCAATTCAATCAGATTCACCGTTATCTTTCGGATCATTTCTCTCTCGCATTCATTTCTTTCAATCTCAACCTTAATATGGTATCAAAAGATATAAAGTTTTGAAATTTGTGGGAATTTTGGGGTGCTTGTTGAATGTTACTGTGTGAATTTTAATGTTGCTGGAGGATTCCAATGGATAAGGGATTTTGGGTTGTGATGTTCTTCTTTGATGACTGAGTTTGGTATTTAAACACAATGCACTATTTTGTGGAAAGCACTACACTGCTGCACTTTTGCATCATGTTTACATGGCTGTCTAGAGGGTTAGAATCTAGATATTGCTTTATTTTCTTTGCTATGTCAACTGGTTTTCGATTTCTAATTTTCTATAGTTGAAACGAAAATTATGTACGACTGGATAGGAGTTTAAAAAAACTTTTCCTAAACAAGCTGAGTTCTTTAATGTCAGCTAATGCAAATTAATGAGGACATACAATGTGTGATGCCTTTTATCAATCCTACAAAATAAATATAGTGTTTAGTGTTAGAGATAATATAATACAGTATTTTTGCAGAAGTTTGAATGAGCTGATTTAAACGATAGTTGTTACCATGAGTGGCTAATAGTTTTGGGGTCAATGCCTCTCTTTAAATATTTGTGTCTCTAAGGTATGAAGACCCAGCCGCAGTTGGTGAAGGCTCCATAGTCCATAATACACTGTACAGTCAACAAAGTTTCACTATTTTTACCCCCACAGATCAACATTGCAGTTGTCACTCTCTATTGCAAGAAGTGATTGATTAATGAGAATTCAGCTAAAAAAATCATGACAAAATAATGAACTAGAATTCTAACCAAAAAAGAAATGAGGGACGGTTAGGGACTAGCTAATACCTCCTAATGAACTAGCATTTAACAAGATTCCATATCAAAAAGGTAATTTATGACAATGGAAACTGCTGTCAGTTTAAAGGAAGAAAGCAAAATTATAAATTTTATGATAATATAAGAGATCTAAGTTGATACAAATTAAAGTTCAGGGACATGATCCAGTCTGCATGATTTCATTTCATACTATGCATATAACATATTAAAGTTTTGCTCTGCATCTGGAATATATTTGAGGTACTAGTGCATGTCTTAGAAGTTATGTCTTGACACAGTCTTTAATAACGGGATGTCAAGAAAATGCTTTCACACAAAACTGGTTTACGGCCTGAAGAGCAAAGACTATTCTTTAGAGGAAAAGAGAAAGAGAATGAAGAGCATTTGCACATGGAAGGTGTGAAGGACAAGTCAAAGCTTTTGCTTTTGGAGGACGCTGCTAGCAAAGAGAGGAAACTTGAGGAAATTAGAAAACACAATGAGATGTTAAAATCTTCTGAAACTGTTGCTGGGGTCAGAGCAGAGGTGGACAAGCTCTCTGAGAGGGTAAGCCTGTGTTTTTCATATTATTGTTAGTTATAGAAACATATTAACTGAAACCATAGAATGAAGATATGATAGATTTTAATTTTGCAGGTGGCTGCCTTGGAAGTGGCTGTGGATGCAGGGACCGAGGTTTCTGACAAAGAGTTTGTTGTGTCTACAGAGTTGCTTATGAGGCAATTGCTGAAACTGGATGGTATTGAGGCTGAAGGTGAAGCAAAGTTGCAGAGAAAAGCTGAGGTAATATTTCTGGTGTTTGAGTTGCTCACTTGAAATTTTTAACTATTTTTCCACTGATTGTGTTTATTTTCCTATTTATGCTATCCCTTATATTGGTAAGTCATGGATAATTACTTCTCTAGTTTTACTTTGTAAATTATAAAGCGGCACATATGGATTATGTTCTACAGTTTCTGTGAAGTGCTTTGCGGCATGATATGTTGTGCTTCAATGTGCATCTTTAGATCAGTTTTCGTTGATGCAACATGGCTCAATATTGTTGAGCCAGTTTGTGGATCAAAGTTTGGTTTTCTGAAGCTAATAGTATCCATATATGTTAATTAGATGTTTTTTGACTTGCAATTGATAGATTGGATTATTGAGCTGGAACTGAATGATAGTATAGCAAATAATATTTACGGTAGCTTAGAAAACAATGAGTGTATTGTTTTGGTACATATTGTAATTAAGATTTTCATAATATATATTGGATATGACAAAAGAGTCATCATTCATGAACTCCTTCCTATCACATGAATTTCTTTTAAAAATACTGTCTTGTTCAATTTTTATTTTTTGAAGAAGAAGCTTTTCGAACTTCTGATACATTTATTACTTGCGAGTAAAACTTCTTAGCATTTTTGTAAATAAAGGCTTTCACTAGAAAACTTTATGTTGGTTTCATATAGTCTTTATTCCTGTTGTGGTCCAGGAAATTTATTATCAAAATGTCAATGATCAATGATGTTGCTGGTGAAGTAATTAGACTTCTGTCATCAATGATAAAGGCATTTGAAGTGGCATGGAAAGAAAATACATTTCATGATATTAATTGCTGTTTTAGGAATGAGAGCATGCCCTCCTGCATTCCTGCTTTCAACCTCTTATCGTGAGTTTCATAACCAAAATTTTGATGTTGGTGGAGATGGCTCTGTTTTATATCTCTCCACCTTTCCCTTTAAACTTGTCACTAGAGGGTACCCCAAGAACCTATTACCCTGAGAAAATTTGAGTTCTATGCAAAATCAATTAGCAAATTCTTCCTGCATCAAGTATTTAGACCACGTATGATTTCCTCTAGTCTTACTCTTCCCAGCATTGTTTTTCTGTAAACTAGATCCCAGTACATTGTCAATATCACTATGGCCTATGTCTACTTAGCGATTTTGATGTGTTAAGTTGAGACTTCAAATAGGTTTTCTTGTATGTACCAGGTTCTTTATCAAGTATGATTTCAATTTGTTTTTCCTTAACATGGAGTGAAAGGATGTATTCTTCTACTGCTTAAATGTTTGCATGGTGATAGACTTCCCATTTTGGTAATAATCTATGATTGCATTATCTTTTCACATTATCTTTGGAGGCCTGAACCGCAGCTTTTTCACCGGTGAGCAGGTGCGTCGCTTGCAGAACTTTGTGGATACATTAGATTCTCTAAAGGCAAGAAACTCCAACCCTTTTAGCAGCAGTGGTAAAGCTGTCTCAGTAACAACTCAATGGGAGACCTTTGACTCTGGAATGGGAAGCTTGAATGCCCCAACCTCAACGTCATCTTCTGCAAATGTAACTCAAGATTGGCAGCGGTTTGATTAGCTCAGAAATTGCTGTGACATTACATTATATAGCATGTACAACACCATATTTTTCGGCCTTGATTCTTGACTCAAGGTTCAATATTTTTGTACCGGTGCTCACTTGGTGAGATAAGGTTTAGTTATAGTTGTTACCTACAGGCAAAATATCTGTAAACTATTTGACTTCCATCGTGGGCGCACTTTGAAGTTTGATTTAGGGACAAACAAGGAAATAGAGGAGTGTAATCTGGATACTCCTGCGTCATTCCATCCACGAAATGATCTGCCCTGTGAAGACTCTGCATGGGGAGAAGTTGAACACTACAGCCCTTGCTTGACAAGAATTAGACCTTAGAAATGGGAACAATTTGCCTATGGAAAATGGAGGATTATATATTAGTGTTGATCACGAATTTTCTGCTTCCGATTAAACTTAGGGGAAATGTGCATCCTCTAACAAAAATGAATCAAACAGTGACGATCATACAACTAGTTAACCAATTGTAATGACATACTTGTAACATTGAAAAAAAAGAGGGGGGGGGGGGGAGAGAAATAGTTTGAACACTTGCGGAATTGTGGATATTCTAAAAGAAGAAACCTAATTATAAGCTTCGTCCATGTCTAGCATACAACTGAAAAGCTAAAAATATATTATTGATAAATTTAACATAAGGAAAATACATGCAAATTATAAAGATATTTTGTGAAATAATCATTGGTTTCACACCTTTTAGGCAATTCAACACCATGAATTCATGTCCATTTCTCTTGTTCGTGCATCTTATTCCTGAAACAAGTCGATGGAGTATATAGTGTATGTGAAATTAAAGAGGAAAGCAAGTTTAGTTGGTTCAAGTGATTTGATATTTATTCTTCTGAAATAAGTTCATGGGTTCGAGCCTTATAAATGAAAAACTAGTGCTGGAGAGCTTCATTCTATAATGGATTGAAGTGGCATGAATAAGATTAATTAGAGTTTAATAAACTTTCGAATAGTATTAATTTAGACAAGAAATAAAAAAGGGTGAAGAAAAATCTGCTGTAGAATTTAAGGCTGGATATCTGCAAAAGATTTCAGTGGAGTTTCGAGTGACCTATCTTTGTCTGAATTAATCTAAGTAGATTTGCTTTTGAATATAAAATCTAATAAATTCATTAACAGATATTCAAAACAGATACATGTTAAATAAACTGTTGTACTATAGAATCTAACATATATTAGTGGAATCTAATATGATCATGAAATAAGCAATGTCGTATCAGAAATATCTGAGACGGTTGTCTGTGACATAATAATTGATATCAAAGATTGTGACTCAAGGTCCAAAGAGGCTGCTACAATCGAAGACTTTTCAGAAAAGTGAACCAAAGACTACTAATTTCAACCAGCGAATGGATTGCAAAACAAAAGGTGAGGACGGGGTTTGCCTTAGAAGCCGCCAAGTGAGATTGCAGTCTCATTTCGGTTTCCATACAAGCCAAACCATACGATATGTTGGCTTTTCACATAGTTCATTTTTTTTCCACTTCTCCAGATGGATTAATTCATGTTTTTCATAGAAAGTTCACTACGCGCATAAATTGTGGAAAGGACTCATTTTTACACAATAAAAATAAGAATCATATTCTCGAAGTTGAACTAGAAATTTTTATGAGTTTTTAAAACAAGAGAAAAAGTCTTGCTCACAATATAGTAGAAAATAAAAAAATAACAATAACCCACAAAATTAATGTATTAAATAATAAATAATATAAAGTAAGACTTTTCTCTTCTTTTTAAAATAATATCTTTAATAAAATCTTATTTTACCTTACTCTTAACCTAGGTTGATGTCACCGTACGAGAGTCATCGAGTCAATTCCTTGAGACAGAACTACAACTCTAGTACCATGTCTTAAAAGGATTTGGATCCTTTTAAAATGAACATATTTATAAAATAAGAGAGTGTAGAATTAATTATTAGTAGATTATTTAGTGAAATTTACATATAATAAAAATTGTTAATCTAAGGGTAATTAATATATCAATTTTTTACGTTACAATCATGCTCATCTTGAAAGATTTAAATCCATCTTGGAAAAGTTAATACTCAGTTCGCGAGAAAGCTTTCGATTTTCTGTACAACAAATCTAGAATTTTTTTTTAAGTGAACAAATCTAGATCTTTAAATTTGATCCAGCAGCTTAAATTCTGGGTCAGTTTTTTCATAATTTAATCATATAATTAAATGATACTTTGCAAAAGTGGTCAAAGTTTTCGACCAGTAAAAAAACAGTGAATCAAAGTTATATCTGTTTTTAAAAGAAGTAGTATTTTGGTAAGTAAAGAAGTAGAAGTATTTGAGAATACTATTAGGATAAAAATCTTATTTTTATTCAAGTTTAAAATTTAGGCTCTCTCTCTCTCTCTCTCTCTCTCTCTCTCTATATATATATATATAAGACAATCTATATTTTTCTAGTTAAAACATAAACATGCATAGAAGGGAAAAAACTAGTCAATTGAGCAAAAGAAATAAAATAGAAAAAAATAGTCACGAGAACGTTTTGGAGCTAATTCTACACAAGATTTTCTGGTGCTTCCACCTCCTTTAAAATTGGCATATATATATATATAAGACAATCTATATTTTTCTAGTTAAAACATAAACATGCATAGAAGGGAAAAAAACTAGTCAATTGAGCAAAAGAAATAAAATAGAAAAAACTAGTCACGAGAACGTTTTGGAGCTAATTTTACACAAGATTTTCTGGCGCTTCCACCTCCTTTAAAATTGGCATATAATAACTTTATATAATGTTTTTATTTTCTCAAAACAATAACTTTATATAATGTTGAAACATCAGTGCGATAAATATGCCATGGGATCTTCAAGTATGAATCATACAATGCTGGATGAGGTCAAAAAGCATAAGCAGATATTAATGTCAAAACTAAAAATTTCCTTTCCTTGAAAATCAAAATTCCACTTACACCAACCTTGTAATTAATAACCGCATTTGCTAATCATATACATGGATCCACTTTATACATGTGTGAACAAGGCATCACTTGACGCCCATAAAACTAGCACAGCTAGCCTCTCATTGACTCATAAATTTATGGTCACACCTCTTGCACCATTAACATAAGGTGATACAGCAGAGTTCGCAGTTTGTTGGGTACCATGCCTTGTTGGGTCATATTTTTCTCCATCACCCCAAAGAGCATAAGCTTCCTCACCATGGACAGCATCATCACCAATTTCAAGCTGCTCATCAGGCATCCTCAAGGGTATGAACAATTGTATGACAAGAAGAATGATGGTGGTGGAGACTAAGTTCCATCCAATAATAAACATGGCTGCCACCAACTGCTTCAGGAACTGCACACCACCACTTCCACCATAGAATGCACCCCTTGAGTTGGTCACTGGCAATAGGAGCCTGCAAAGGGCTGGTTCTGCTAAGAGACCTGTGACGAGGCCTCCCAAAAGGCCAGCTACAGCATGTGTGTGAAATACACCAAGGGTGTCATCTACCTGTTAACACAATATGATTCACAAAATTGTAAGGTGAAAAGAAATAAAAAAGAATTATAGAAGTCTCATATATACATTAGTAAACAAAATACTGCACATGCACCAAAATAAATACACATATCGAAAGATTCCATTGACTTGTTAGTCTTCGCCCTTCTTATGTACCGTAAATAATCTTACATATTTTAATGGGTTATTTTTCTTCTAAAATATATATTTTATACATTTTAAATTGTAAATTGTAAATGTTAAAGTATAAAGTTTCTGTGATAATTAAAAAGTTTAGGGCAAGGAGAGAGAAGATAATAATATTTACATGTAAAAATTATAATTTAACATAAATAAAAACTTAGAAAAATAAATAATCGAGTGGGTTTGAATTTAGTATTCAAGTCTTACACGATGTTTAATATTCTGCCTTTCTAGTAAGTCTTTCTCTTGCCAGGATGGGACCAAAACCAGTTTATTGGCATCCCAAGTGACAAATTGACAATCCCATTAGCATGCAAATGGATGAATGATGAAATGCCCTTCTAGGGACGAAATATATATAATTCAACGTCGATATTAACATGTAGCTGAAATTTTGATGGTATGACAGTGACCTTTCATAAGGATTTATTACGCAAAACCTAGATAAAATGCTTAGATGAAAGTGCCATCACCCCCATTGCAGTCAGAAGAAGGAATCTACGAAATCAATCAGGATAATAATCTTGAGAAACTTAAGTTCTGGATAAAATAAAATAACACGCAACTATTCTATGGCAATTTTAGCAAACAAAACCATGTTCTAGTTAGTCTACTTTTCAGCACAAAAATCCAAGAGACAAAAAAAAAAAAACGAGGATGGATTCATATTTATTAATTATCATACCCCACTTCTTAATCAAAATTAAAAATAATGGAAAAAAATAAAGTGAAGTGGTTGGAACCAAGGGATGACCTGTGATTTTGGTCAGTTTTTCTAACATTGAATGAAGAATTAATAACTCACGTGCATAACAAAAAGTGACCCTACACCTAAACTTTGTGCCTACCAGTGAAAACTAGTGTCCTGTTTGAAGGGAAAAGGAAGCCCTTACCTTCTGCAGAAGGCTTGACTTTTTGTGCAGGATCATCATCGACACCCACGGAATGCTCCCAGACAGTATTCCCATCACTATAGCCGCCCACGATTGTACAAGCCCTGCAAGTTGCAACCCCACCCTTATCAATTGTCAAGAAAGACTGTATCTATGGTCAATTATAATGGAATCATCATTATTATGAGTATTACTAGCTGTTTGCAAGGTATTAGTATCCACAACCCGGAGTAGTACTCTCATTTTTAATTTCTGTTTTTTTTTTTTTTTGAAAAAGTTAAAATTAATTTATGATTACCGAAAACAAATGTTTAACAGTATCAAAGTATATCGGTGTCCAGAATAAAAAAATTCACAACTTTTTCATTAATTTGCATTAATTATGCATTGCGATCCAATCTAAACTGCAGAATATTATGTATCTTTTATTTATTAAAGAATTAATTTTGATATATAAATATTTTTTACATAATCATGTATCATACATCATTGAAATTGTTTAATTTTCTGTATATTTAAAAATCAGAACATGTGATAATATGTAACCGGTCGATAGTTATAAAAAGTTTTTATACTAACAATGTTCCACAATTGGACTCAATGAAAACCAGCTTGCAATGTAAATAAAAAGGATTATTTTTCAAAAAAATATTTTTCCCCGGATGATGCATTATGATGAACTAAAACTTGAACTCCATAAAGAGTTTATGTCTCATCATTATATAATATGTAGTTACAAAATGTTATAAGGAACTAAAACAACCATTTCTTTTTCCCCTTTTTTCAGCTGCCATAACAAATGCATACCTGCTCCTGGTGTGATGCACACAAGTCCTGTCATCATGCCCTGAACAGCTCCAATCACAGAGGGTTTCCCGAAGAAGGCAACATCGAGAGAGGTCCACACAAGGAGGCTGGTGGCTGCACATATGTTTGTGTTCAACACAGCAATGGAGGATGCAGTGTTTGCTGCATATGGTGCTCCTCCGTTGAACCCTGACCACCCCATCCACAGCAACCCAGCACCCGCAAGCATCAGCAGCACGTTGTTTGGTGGGAACCTCTCCCTGTCACTCTTCACCCTTGGCCCAACCTGCACATGCATACATTTATGTTGTGGCCACAATCAAAAACCAAGTTGCTTTACAAATAAGACACGAACATAGGGAATTATTCTAATAATATCCAAAGTTTTTCTTTTCTTTCTTTTTTCTAGATACCACAAATTAGTTGTCACACATTTAGTTGATTGTTTGTTATACTCCATGAACTTAAAGTATTTGTTTAGAATACCAAGAATCAAAGACAGGTTACCAGGTACTGGTACGAAAGAGAAAAAAAAAAACAGAAATTTCTAAGTGTTCAAAATAAAAAAAGTTATTTTATAGTATGTATACCTTAATATTTCAATTATCATATTAAAAATATTCTAACAATAAAAAGACAATGATAAATTAAAAGATTAAAATGTTAACTGTGGATATTAAAGAATAATATATATATATTTTTAGTACAAAAATATCCAAGAACTCTTTCAAGGAATAAATATATTGGTACCATATACATCATTATATATCCGGCCATGAGCAAAGGGATAGGCCTTTGAGGCAAAATCAGATAAAGGGTTGTGAAGAAAATTAATGGGAATTTTCAAGTTTATGTACCCAGTAAGCAGCAGTGAAGCCAGCGATTCCAGAGGAGAGGTGAATGACATAGCCACCAGAGTAATCAATGACACCCCATTGGTAGAGAAAACCACCACCCCAGAGGCTGAAGGCACCAACAGTGTAAGAAAATATGAGCCAAAGTGGCACAAAAGCCATCCAAGCCTTGATGTTCATCCTCCCAAGGACAGACCCAGCTAGCAATATCATAGTAATAGCAGCAAAAGTGAACTGAAAATAAACAAGAGAAGCCATAGGAAAAAGGGGTTCCTCTGTTTTGCTCTCAATTGTGCCATTGTGGTAATGGTGGGTTGTCTCAGGAACCTTGGCTTGCTTTATTAGGTACTTTTGGCCTAGTGCTGGTGCACCTTTTCCCCAAAAGGGAAGTAACTTCTCCCCAAAGGCCATGCGGAAGCCCACAAGGACCCAACATATTAAAACTGCTGCAAAGGCATAGAGAGCCATGAAAGCTGAGTTCACTGCCCATTTCTTCTTGACTATGCTTGCGTAGAGGATCACAAGGCCTGGCATGCTTTGAAGCCCCACAAGGGTTGCTGCTGTCATCTGCCATGCGTTGTCACCTTTGTTTAGCCAATATGGTGATGCTGGTAGTTGCTCTTGGTATGCCGTGGCTGCCATGGGAGTAGCCATGGCTATCTATCTAGCTAGATGCTTCAACTAATTGTTGGAAAATTGGGACAATTTCTTGATCAAATTCTGAACTTCACTAATTTATATGTATTATAATAAATCTATATTGCTTCACCATGTAATTTGAATACTCGCATACTCGGTTTGAATCTTTGGAAGCTTCGTGTGAAATGGCACTGGATTTTTACTAGTTTCACCAATTAACAAAAAAATAAAGGTTGGGTTTTCTTCGAAATACTTTGACTTTTAGTTGACAGTGATGGGTTTGGGTTTTAGAATGCAGGAGAGATGAGGAATGCTTACACAGACTATTCGTGCGCCATGGAGTGAAAGTGTGGGGAAGTTGCTGTGCTTGTGGGGTCTAAAGAGAAGGTGGAATTATTGAAAATCGGTAACAGTGACACACGTCAATTGCTATCATCTTTTTTTTTTTTTTTTATTCACTATAATTTATGTTTACGGGGAAGTTGGTCTTAATTTAGTGCTAAAGCGTACTTTTTTGGTTCATCAAATGTTTGTGAAAATACTTATATAAATTATCTATTAATATGAAAATTAAAAAATTAAACTCAAATTTTGATAATATATAAATAGAAGATTGATCGAATAAGTCTACTCTATTGATAATTGCATATTATCTCTGCTTAAGTAATTAAGCAATGCGTTTTGATAAAATTTTAGAAAGTTATTATTAAGATAGTTCTTAAATATATGTTTTAAAAGACTTTTTTCCTTTTAAGAAGTAACCTTTATTTGTTTCTTAAAAAAATAAAAAATTGATTGTTCTCTGATGAATAACACTTAATGATCCGAAAACTGTACTAATCAATTTTATACAAAGCTTTTGATTAGAGGGTTATTCTACAGCTTAATTGTTTCATTTTTATCCACGTTCGTATCATTTATTTTGTATCATATAGTGTTACTGTTTTTAATTCTTAACTTTTAATAATTTTACTTAAATGGTATATATAAAAACTTTAGAAGTTATTTTCATAAAAGATATTTTTATAAAGTAAGTGAAAATAAATGTACCAATTCTTAATATGTGTATCTTACATTTTGTCTATCCAACAATATTATTATACAGATATATAAAAAATTTATCAAAAAAATATAGATATATAAAAAATAAAATGAATCTAATTACAGCAAATAATAGAAAGGGGAAAATATAAGATGATGTCATCAGTGCTGACATGCATTCAACATGGTTGTTCATAGGATACTCTGCGATGCTCTGACGTGCATTTATTATTCGGGGCTTTCCGTACAAGAAGTTGATGAAAATTATGATAAGTTGCGCACGATATTTATAGGAGATTAATAATCGGTGAATTTATTTTTTTATATTATATTAATTTATATTTTATTTATTATTAAAAAAAATATAAATTTAATTTAAATAAAATTTATATCTCATCCATAAAAAGTGAATCAACACACCATCATAAAAAAAATAAATCCACCAAAGTATATTGTAACACCTGCAGAGATGGCAACTGATTAATACCGATATTTTGGTCCCTTAAATGTGGTTGTTAGGGTTGGTAACTTATATTGTAACACCTGCAGAGATGGCAACTGATTAATCCCGATATTTTGGTCCCTTAAATGTGGTTGTTAGGGTTGGTAACTTGGTACGGTGGCTTGCAAACTAGTCATTGGATCACGGAAGAATGATAGTCTAAGAAGCAGAGCTGCCATGTCCATTTTTATTGCAATTTGTCCAAATAATAAGCAGTATAAAACTTGAACATGTCCTTCCATAGTCAAAAAGAACAATTGAGAGTACGGACCAGGGAAAATATTCCAACTACCATTTAGTTTTCCTGATGATAAGGGCCACAAAACTTTGGCATTATTCTATAGGTGCTACAGCCGTTTTTTCTTCTTCCTTTTTCTTTTGCTTAATAGCATGTTCGGACGGCTGCCAAACCCCCAAAATTGATTCTGATAATGTAAAATTAATTTTAAATATTTTTTATGTTATTTAATTTGAAAGGATAAAAATTAATTATAATCTTTAGAATTAATTTTGGGAGAAGTAAATTTTTTTATTTTTTGTCAGAATTATTTTTAAAAAAATTATCAAATATAAATTATTTTATTTTAAAATTATTTATAACCAAATAAATTCTACAAAAATAGAGTAAATACATACTAAATATTTTTCCCTTTTTTGGCGGCCAGAAGAAAAAGTGTATATTGGCTTAAATTTGTAATTAGATTCAGGATAGCCATGGTAGCTAGAGTGGACATCGAAACTAGGATCTTAATTTCTTCTCCTTTTAGAGACAGATGCAGGTAATAGATCCGAGTTAGCTATTAAATTAGCATTTTATTAAAATTAGAATAAAGTACTAAATTACTTGATTTAAAATATTAGAACCAAACCGATGTTCTTCAGTTCTTATTAGCACAGTATATATATATATATATTATTTCAACTGAGAAACAAAATCATGGTCCAATGTCGACAACAGCAAAAGAAATGGAGATTTCCCAAAATAACGAACGAAACAGAAACAGACTAAAGAAGAGGAATTGGAAGTTTGTGGAGTCTAACTTCTTCACTAAGTCTTGAAGCCCCCGCAAAAATTTCTTGAGGGTGAGTGTCCTTTGCTTCAAAGATTTGGTATTTCTAGCCAACCACACTCGCCACAGGGTGAAAGATATTCGGGCTATGAAATCTTTTCTATCTAATCTTTGTTGGGTTGAGTCCCAAAGTTGCATCCACCAAATCTATGTAAGCCCTCAAGTGTGACCCCAATCAACATACCTTTGATCATGTGATTTCCAGACTGCCACTATGTGAGGACATGAGACAAAGCAATGATACACTGATTCTGACTCACTCCCACACCAAGGGGTGAGTGATAACTTGATCCCAAAATGTTTGGGACTTATGTTATCCTCATTTAGGATTGTGGAGTGATTTTATATAACAGTCATTGGATAACCATTTATTTTGATTGAACGGCTCTCATTAATCTTTGTGTTAGTTTCATGGAAATTAGTTAAAAAGGGTCTAGTGGGTGAATATTTGCTGATAAATCCTGTGGAACGAAGCTGCCATAGTTGGGGTCGATGTACCTCCAGCGTAGATGGAATGGCAGCGTGCGAGCGATAGAAGGAAGGCAGAGGCATTTGTGAGAAGATGGTGCAGAAGAGTGGTTGTTGGAGATTGTGGAAGCATGAAGATACGAAGATGCGGCTTCGGAAACGTTGATTTCTTACAGTGTAAAAGGCGATTGAAGATCAGAGGTGAGCAGTGGCCGTCAACACCACCAGTCGCACACCTGTCTCGCCAGAGCTCCGTCGCTCAAGCCACCGAAGTCGCTGACGAGGATGTCCTTGATCTCCTTCTTGCTTGCTCATCAATGTACTTCTAGTAAAATGCCACCAAATGTAACATCTCCATATAACGTAATAGGAAATAATAAAATTTGTTATTCACAACCTTGTCCCTAAATTTTTTAGAAAATGATATTTAGGTCCCTATATCAATAGGATTAGTAGAATAAGGTTTTAAACGAAGCAGAATCACATAGCGAAAATGTAGAAACCTAAACCTCGGCTGATTGAGCCACGGAGGCATCCATATGTGAAATGACATGGGATGCCCCTAGACTTACCCATAATTACGAAAATACCATTAGCCATGAAAAACAAAAAACAAAAAGGCCCTCAATTTACAAAACGTTTAATTTACACCTTTAATCGATTAATTCAATTTTAGTGTATAAGTAAAGTTAATTAGAAATTAATTAGGATTCAATTAAGTGTCAATTATAAGGATTAAGTTTAGAAAAGATTAAGATAGATATATAAGAATCCTTACAAAACTATTCAATAACGATTTGTCGGTTTGAAAGAAATCGGTAGAGATTCGGTATTTTAAACTGTCGAAACCGAATCAACTGAATTTATTACACCAAAACCCTAAGTTTAGTGGCTAAAAATTTAGCCACTTCATCCCCTAAGATTGGAGCCATGTCAACCACAAAGGGAGAGGAGAGATTTATTCAACTCATCACCACTCACTTCCAACCAATGAGAACCAAGCCTTTCAACTACCAATGCTTCACAAAACCTTATTTATTCCCTCTAACTTCCTCATTTTCGTGCTCCTTCCTCAGCTGGTCATTTCTCACTCTTCCTTCTCCAATTTTCACTTCATCTTCCTCAAAACTCCAAGCCTCATCCACTTCCTCCATCAAGAGCTCAATTCTAGCTAGTTTTTACATCAATTTGAGGTAGGATTCAACCTCTTCTCTAAATTTTCTTGTGAATTGGGGCTGCTGTGAACTCATTTGGATGCATGTATTTGATGTTATTATGAGCCTATATGAAGGTTTATGGCTGGATTGTTGTGTTTTAAATTGAGTTTTGGATGATTATCTAGTGAAGAGAAGCAAACAGAATGGATTAGGTTAAGGAAACCTACGGCGGTCCGTACGGCAGAGTGTACGGCTCCACCTACAGCTGTTTAAATTCGATGGAACCATTTTTATATGAAACTATACATTCAGGGATTTCTATACATATATCATATAAGGCCATTGGATTAGTATTGAGAGAGATATGAATTTTGGAAGTTCAACCTAGGTTTTTGGGTTTGATTCTGGGCAGACTGGGTTGTTCAGGGCAAAACTCGCCCTATACTACTTGGAATTGAATGAAACCAACTTTGTTAGAAAGCTTACATATAGGAGAATATCCCATAAAAATTTTAGAGTTAGATAAGGTCCCACTTTCTCCCAGTGGTCCGAGAAAGTTGCCCTATGTCCAAACTAGGCCAAAACAGGGCAGTTCAAGAAGTTCAAATTTTGGGGCTTATAACTCGAGCCCTACTAATGCAAATAAAATGGAACATTTTGAAAATGAAATATTGTCCTGTCTTTAATATGAGACCAATTTCATATGATTTGACTAGTTTTCGATTTTTAGTAGATTTTTACTTTTAAGTGTGTAATTCTGACCAACTACAGGGCAGGCCAGGTTTAAACTTAAATAACTTGAGCTATATTTATCAAAATTAGATGGAACCAAAGAGGTTAGAAAATAGACATATAACACTTTAACATATCCAAAATTCAAGTCTAGATGAGTTAAATAGAAATTTTCGCTTGATTTACAAAACCCGGGTTGAATGAATATGCTGAGGTAGCAACCCTGTCTTAAATGTAACTTATGGTCCTATGGATTTGATGTTTGAAATATGAATGAAATGTTATGATTTCTCTAAAAAATTGTTTTCCTGAGTATTGGCACTATTCACAGGGAAGCAAACTCGATTCGTTATGCTGTCGAATTTTCGGTAGGATTGTAAGGAGATTATAAGTATGTATGTGTTAAGAATATGTATGTGGAAAACATATGTGCAAGGATATATGAAAGTAAATGATAAAGTATATGTATGAATGCATTCAACATGTCTATGCATGATTATGTATGAGAATGAAAGGATATGAATATATAAAATGTGAATCCCTTCACCTGGAGGCAGTTATGAAATCCCTCCTTGTGAAGGCAGTTAAATAAGATAAGATTGGATCCTTTCACTTGGAGACAATTAATTGGGTCCCTCTCTATGAAGACAGTATAAAATTATGAGATCCCTCTACCTTGGAGGCACGTGGTCAGATGAGATCCTTCTATATTGAAGGCAAGTAATCAGCTGAGATCCCTCTGTTCTTGAGGCACGTGACCAAGAGAGATTCCTTCGATTTAGAGACACGTGGCCAAAATGAGATTCCTCCAAGACTAGAGGCACGTGAATCCCCTTGTAGCTCAGTTCTATGTGACGACAGTCACGAGTTGAGTTCACTTCTAGATCAGACTATCCAAGGGCAGTAAAGACTAAAGATTAAAACATATGCAAGCACCCTAGGGACGGCGATACGTAACGCCTAGGTGTGCCAAGAAAAGAAAGCAAAGAAAGTTAAAGAAAAATACTAGTGCATTTGCATGAATTCAAGTATGAGTATTTGCATAATTATATCCCATGGTTATCGATACTGAGACTGTTCTATCTACTTATGCTATGGTTATTATTCTAAATATGAAATGTTGCCAATGTGACTCAAGTGTGCGAATAAAATGAACTCTGCTTCGAACAATATATTTTCAAACTATAAAATTGAACAGTCTATTTAACATGCTCACATTTTTCGTAATAAACCAAAGCAGCTGGAAATAATAACAATGACACAGTATATGGTAGTTTAATGAATCCTACTGAGAATTTATAATTCTCACTCCTATATTTATTTCTGTGTTATCTCCAGATAATTCAGAAGTTCCGAAGAAGGTCCTCCGAGGCGGAGTTGACTAGTAAGATTGAAGGTGGCCAAAGGTTGCTACCAGACAAGGTCCGATTAAGTGACAGTAACAACTCCTAGGTGAGGTATTATGACTTAAGCATAGTACCATACTTGGGAGGGTGTTACACCAAAGCCTTCGTTATGCTCTGCCTGATGCCGTAGATCTGAGAGGTGTGTTCACCGCCCTTGACGCAGATGCGCATGTCTATGTTGGCAAAGCGGTGCCTTCTGAGGAGGATGATGGGCTCGAATGCCTTGAACCGCTGAATCTTGGGCTCCACAAGCTCGATGGGACAGCCATTGATAATCGCTTTTTCCGCTCTTCGAAATCACACATTTGTAGGTGTTGATAGTGCGGTTGGCGGAACTGCACGGTGGTCGCTAGTGGTGGCATCGCGGGCTCATAGTGGTTGGAAGTGCGAAATGCGAGGTCGCTGGTAAGCAGAATGGTAGAAGATGATAGTGGTTCTGTTGATGAGTGGTGGTGCTCCAACAATTGCAGATGACGACGACGACTTTGGTGATTCATTGGGCATCAGTGCCAGAGAGGGGGTTAGGGTGATGAAAAGGCCTTTTTGCAATAAAAGTGGGCTTAGTTTGTAATTTTTAACACCAGGACTAATATAAGTCCCAAATGTTTCAGGACCAAGCTATAACTCACCATCTAGGACACCAATCATCTGTAATGGCAAACAGGGAACTAAGTTTCTACTTGACGGGAAGGCCTTCATGCATTATTTTCCAAACCATCACCTTTATCTTAAGGGGTGTCGAAGTGAGCAAATTGACTTACACAACTTCTTGTTGTTGAATTGGCCTGGTAAGACTGATATGCGAGGATGAAAGAATTGGAAAGCTATTTTGTAACTAGAGTTCACTGAGTAGCTTCCTTTTCTATCACACTTCCAAGTCAGAATATCCTTTCCTTGCAATGGAACTATTTGTAAAATTACCTCAGCCAAGCTTCCTTCAAAGCTAGCTCGAATTAAGTCTTCATTCCAAGTTCCTGCTTCAATAATCAATTGTTTGACCAAAATGAAGTGTTGATTGTGGTAGTCTTCTGGTCTTACTCTGAAAGGATAGATGTTTAAGGCCCAAGGGCCAGAGAAGATTGAGATACTTTCACCATTCCCTACCTTCCATTTTGCACCCTTTTCAATCACTTTGCGTCCTTCAAGCAAGCTTTTCCAAGCCCAAGAAGGATTGGTTCCCTCCCTTGCATTCAAGAAAGAACCATATCGAAAGTACTTGCTTTTGAAAACTTTGTGGAAGAATGAGTGTTCCATATGTAATAGCCTCCAAGATTGTTTCCCCAACATGTTCAAATTGAAAGCTTTGCGGTCTTGAAGCCTAGACCACCCTCTTCTTTCGGTCTACATAATGTTTTACATTCTATCTAGGCTTGTCTCCTTTCGTTGTTCCTCTTATCCCACCAGAATCCCATCATCATCTTGTGAATTTCATCTAGTAATAAGTCCAGCAATCTAAAACAGCCCAAGGAGTAAACTATGATGCAGTACCAATTGCTTTGATGAGCAGTTCTGTGCCACTACTTGATAAAAAGGATCATTTCTAGTGAAAAAGCTTTTTTGCTACTTTTTCTTTTATAAAATTGAAGGTTGCTTTCTTTGACCTTTGTACTATTCGTTAATTATATGTAATTTTCCTTTTATATATCTAACGAGAGTATTCCTGCAGATATGTTATCCAGGTTTGAAACTTAATTCTTTCTTTAAGAATACGATTTGCTTGTCACTTCATCCAACTTGTTAGTTGAATTGAAAATTAATATATTTGGATAATTTGTCAAAGAATCAATAAAATGAATTCTGTGTAAAGCGTTCTAATTTCAATATGTTTCAAAATATTGCAATTTTAAATTTTATGATTTCTATTTATATAGAATAATGAATGCAGAAGTTAAGAAAAATAAATTTTTTTATGGAGAGAAAAACAAAATTTTGTTAACATATGGCACACAGTAAAGAATTAAAAATACAATTTAGGATAAATTGCACCAACCTCTTCTAAGATTTGATGAAATTCATCCCGATATTTATCCAGACTATACTGACTTCCCTTTAGAGAGAGGTTAAAGGAGGTCAATGTTATGTTTACAGGGGTATTTAGTGTCATATTTTGCAAAATACAAATGTATCAAGTGTAATATTACTTAAAATTTAGGGGAGGTCAATGTATATTTTTATAAATAGAGGGGAGTTAAGGTGAATTTCACCAAATCTCAGGGGAGGTCAATGTAATTTATCCTAAAATTCATTAAACCAAAAGTGTAAATATTTAATATTTTAAAAAATTAAATCATATTTAATATTTTTTAAAAAATTAATACTAAATAGAAATATAATTCTTATTCCATAACATGTTTCTAAAGACAGATGTAACAACTGGGCAAATACAATCCTAAATACACTTGCGGTTGAGGCTAGAGCTTAGAGAAAATGCCTTGTAGTACCATATGTAAGGGTTTGGTCCTATCCCCTCCCTCATCCCCTAATATATTCCCTCTCCCATGACACCCCCCCCCAAAAAAAGCTTAATACACTTGCCGAAAAGAAAGAAATGGTTTCATAACCAAAAAATGAAAAAAATGAAAGAAATTGTTTCAACCAAAAGTAAAATTAAATAAAAGAAAGAAATGGTTTAATCAACGCTTATCGGTGGAAAAACTGTGACACTTGATTAATTCAAGTAATTCAACATATATTTTTCTTTAAGTAAGATTTCAGGTTAAAGTTTTATAAATAAAAAACATTTAGGTCTCATTTGGATGAATAAATTAAGACCTTATATGAAAGAAGTTTTTGGCATAAAATCTTGTATGAAAAGTAGCATAAAATCTCGTATGAAAAGTAACTTAACAGAAGTATTTATTTTAAGTTTGTAATGTATGTTCCTAGAAAGTTGTGCAAGAGACTTTTTTTGAGAAGCTTAATATTTCAACTTCACAAAAATCACTAAAAATGACTTTTTAAGAAGTAGTAAGTTGTATAGCTAATTTGATCCAAATAATTACAATTTGACTTTTTACTACTAAATGGTTTTTTTTTTAAAAAAAAAAAGTTACAAGTAATGGTATCTAAATAGACTCTTAATGCTAGAAAAGCTTTATCTTTATAATAAATCAACCTAGCTTGAACTAAATTAGTTGAAGTCTAATAAACTCTAGATATAAATCAGTTTTTTTTATTGACTTGATTGAGCTCAATCAATTTGAATGGTTTGGTCGATTTGAATGGACCAAATTCTCTTATATTTTTATAAATTTTTATTAAAATAACTTTATATTTTTTAGATAAAATAGACATTTTGGTCCTTGAGCTATTTTTGTTTTTCATTTTGGTCCCCCAACTAATTTTTTATTTATTTTGGTCCCCTAACTAATTTTGGTTCATTTTGGTCCCTAAACTCTTTATCATTAACTAATTTATCATTCATTTTTGTCCCCTAAAGTCCCCTAATAATGAAGAGTTTGGTAACAAAAATGAATAGAAAATTAATTATGAGACCAAAATGAACATTAAATTAGAAATTAGGGGACCAAAATAAACAAAATATTAGTTAAGGGACCAAAATGAAATGTGAAAATAAGTTAAGGGACCAAAAAATGAATTTAGCATATAGAAAAAATAGATTTTTTTTAAAATTTCATACAAGATTTTTTATGCACTATTTTATAAGTGATTTAAGGGTAAGCCTTGACGCAATAATAAGGTTATTGTTTTGAAACTTAGAAGTGAAGACCTAGCTCAAACCAAGTCAACACCCTATGGAATTTAAGGTGAGATAAGCCATGAAGAGAGCCCAACTAAAAAGACTAACCTATTGGATGGGAGAGCTTCATGACTTAAGTACCACATTATAATTGCTTGTATGCTTGATGTAGGACCAATACATTTCTTGTATGGCTCATTTGTCATAATTCCCTCCCAAGAAATGAGCTATGTGCAATTGAAGGCAAGTTTCTTCTTATGTTGCTTGTGCCCCATTGAATTGCACTTATAGAAAACATTATGCGATGTTTGAGGGATTGTTCTAAAGCTTTATTTGTCTAGGCTTCTCTAAGGTTAGCACTTATTAAGAATTTTTAACCCTTAGGGTGTGTTTGATAATGGAGTTAAAATTTTCATGGAGTAGATCTATGTGTATTTTAACCCATGGATCTATTTCCATGAAATTTTAATACCTTTTTTTATCCCCATACCAAACACATCCTTAATAATAGAGATTGGGTTAAGAACTTAAGTGGCATTTGGCACATTGTTTAACAAGATTACATGTAAATTAGATTATAACTCAAAAAGATTGCCACTTTTTAAATTACTGATAATATTATAATGTTGTGTTTGGTATGTACAAATAATCTAACTGATGATTCATATTATCTTATTTGGTATATAAAAAAGATTATTAGGTAATATATGTCTTTAATAATAATAATAATAATAATAGGAGGATTATCACATGGGTGGTAATCCACATAAACACCCTCATGGGGGCAATCCACATTGCCACTTTAAAGATAATATGGATTGCTTTGAAAATCTGGATTGTCAGTAATATGACTCAACCAAACAAGATAGTGTGATAGACTCGAGTAATTAAATTGAATTTCTAGTAATCTAGATGGATTACCTCATAGTAAACACTGTCTTAAGTCATGACATTGTCTTTTTGGCTAGTTTATGGTGGCTAATGAAAATTTGGAGAGTGGGTAATTGTTAGAAACATCTGCCATCTGATTACAAACATCAACAACACAATTGGGCAAGCTCATGAGTGTGCAAGGTCAACAGTGAGAATGGTTTGCTAGGAGAAACACCTTATGGTCATCCTAAAAATTGAATGTACATGGTAGTGCATTTAGGAGTCCATGACATGTTAGAATTGGTGGAGTTATACACAGAGATGATGGTTCTTAGGTGATTGGATTTCACGATCCGTTGGTATCACCACTAACTTGCATGCAAAACTTCTTGCACTGCAAGGAGGAATAGAATTAATTAACTCGAAATTAGGGCAAAAACATATTCATTTGTTGTTCTGATTCCCTTGATCGATGTTGCCAACCTTGTGTTGAAAGGAGCTTCAGTCCATCATAAATATGCATGTATCATCCACAACATCAAATCTTGATTGAATGCTGACTAGGAGATTAAACTTGAGCGTACATTGAGAGAGGAAATACCAATTCAGATTTTCTAGCTAAGGAGAAGCCAAGTGTGATACTGGTTTTTGTTGTTTGCGACGTGGCTAATGTAGATTTGCAACTTCTTCTTATTGCAAATACTTCGGGGATAGCCTACATTCGATTTAGCACTACAATTGTTGCTTTTCTTAGTTCTTCAACTACATTAAAAAAAAAAAAGTGGTTTACTTTAATAGGCTAGGGTTAAGCTCATTGCAAAGCCTGTGAAGCCTGTCAGACTGGCCTGTTATAGTTAGATCTTTATATATGTGATGTATGAAATTACTAAATGTTTAAAGTGTGTTTTGAACCCATGATCCTAAAGATAACCAACAACCATCTCACAACGACACCACACCAGCTCCTTGTTACTCTTTATCCATAACTTATAGTTTTAAACCATTACAATATTCAATTTTAAAATTTAATTTGAAAAGTAAAGACCTAAAATCCCTAATCCCTTATTCCACTCATCCCTCTTTAGCCGCCAAACCCCCACTTTTTTCTTAGTCCCAGTGCCATCCCTTCCCCCACTCCTAATTCCACCTCTCTTAGACTCCCTTAGCCACCATGCCACATTGCACCGCCTTTTGTCACCTCTCCCAAACTCCCTCAACCATTGTGCAGCATCGTACAGCCCTTTGTCGCCTTTCCCGGACTCCTTTAGTCACCCCATAGCACTGTGTAACCCTTTCTTCACTAGTCAAAGTGGTTGTTTCCACCTGAGCCAACTCACTGACCACCACCTCTCCATCAGTCATCGCAGCCTATTTCTACGCAAGACTCATATTTGTTTTTACCCTTTTTTTTTTTGCGTTGTTAGTGAGTTAACTAATTTCAAGGATGAATTTTCTTTTGGATTTGTAAAGGGTTTTGTGATTGATGGATCTTTAATTTTTTCCCCTAAAAATGAATCTTAAGGACTTGCATTTATTTATTGCTCCTTTTTATTTTCTGATTGTTTATGCTTTGTTTAATTTGGTCATTTGAGTTTACCGTAGAATTAAGAAATGTACACAATGTAGGTATGCTGACAAAACAAAGGCTGGTAAGCAGGCTTCGGGCCAGGCTTTGGCTCAAAAAATAGCATATAACAAGTCATAGACCAAGTTATTACAATGCAAGTTTAGCATGTCAGCATGTTAAGGGTGAAACCTGACCTGACCTAACTTGTTTCCACCTATATCCATAAATGTCATGTGTCAAAACTTCCACAATTTTTCTTTTTAATTTTATTTTTTTATTTCCAATTTAATATTACTAAAAAAAATATCAATATATATGAAAAATTAAAGCAACTTATGAAAAGATATATTTAATCTGATTTGATTCGTTTGCGATGACCTTTGCTCACTTGGTCTGGGAGAAGAATATATGATTGTTCTAAGTCTATATTCATATTATCTTTTAATTTTTTGAATATGTAAATATGTATTTAAAATAATATTTGTGAAATAACAACTGAGATTAGAAAAAAAAAAAAATGTGAAGTTGTTCACCAACAATGCTTCCGTGAGCTTAGTATGGTTGAACAAAAGATTTTGGATTAGCTTATTTTGAGTTCAAAACAACTTATAATCTAAATATAGCTTTTAAGAAAAAGTGATTATATCCTAAAAAAAATATGTTGCTGCACATGCCTTTTAATTGTGAGAATTAGTGTCATTTAAGGATTTAATTAAAATATTTATTATTTGCATGTAAATGAAAGTTTTAGGATTCAACTAGAAGATTTCATTCTTAGTTGTGGCTATTGGCAAGTGAGTGAAAATCTAGAGGGTCAAATGCTCTTTTTCCAATATTTTATGAAATATATAGTGATTGGAAATATTTCATCGGTAATAATTGTTTCATGAAAAAGAAAATCAAAATTTTAACAATACTGGGAAAAATGCATTTTATTTTGTCAAACTATGAGTCTTGTGTACTTTATCCTCAAACTTTTTAAAAGTATAAATCGACTCTCTACCATTTTAAAATAATGCAAATCAACCCTTAAATGGCTAAACTATCATTAACTTGAAGAAGAAATGGAGGAGAGAGAGTGGAAGGAGAAAGGTGTAGTTTGGTTATCTGAGGGTCGATTTACACTGTTTTAAAATGTTAGAGAATCGATTTACACCTTTTTATAAATCCGAAAGTAAAGTGCATTGCTCCCTAAAATACTATACTAACAGGAATATCCGTTGCTAAGTCCATTTCTATTTCAAAATAAATTTGTTAAATGGCTTGAGAATATAGGACTAAATTATAGTGAACTAAAAAAATATTAATATTTAACTATATTTATTATTTTTGTGAGGTAAAATTTGAGTTTAAAGAAAAGTTCATGTTAGTCCAAAGTTGGGGCAGACATCAAGATTTAACAAGAATTTATGGAGATACTTACATATACAAACCATCATATTAAATATTTAATTAAAATGAAAAAAATAAAACTAAAATAACTAAAATCAAGAACACCAATGCACTCAAAAAAAAAATTAGAAAATTCAATTTATAATTATAATAATAATAATGTTGGTTTAATTAAACAAACCACTTAGTGTATATTCGAAAAAATTATAAAATTAAAATTACTACAATAATCACTTATTCATATAATTAATTATGCGAGAATCAATTTATATTTGGATACTTCAAGTGAAAAATGGTTTTAAAATAATTATTTTATTTGGATTATATAAAAAAATTATTTTTGTATGGTAAAATTACTAAAAATGATATAGAATAATTGTTTATATTATACAATATTTGATAATTCAGGTCAATTTGGTAAAAATGTGACAATTATGAAATAATTAACTTCTGCTTATAATTAAAAGTTTCAAAAAATTGCTTATAATTATAAGCTATTTTTCAGTTTAAAATTATTAATTTTAGATTATAATCTAGTTTTAGAATTTTAGTAAACATGGTAGATTGTTTCAAAACAAATTTTTTGCTAAAAAAAACAGCTATTTTTTAAGGTTACCAAATATAAGAAAGTTCAAATCCAATCCAACCCAATTAAAATCGCTAAATCAATCCAATTCAAACTGAAAATTGATCAAAACTGCAATAGTTTGGGTTAGATTGGATCTTATTTTTAACAAACTATATGGATTGGATCGGATTTCGGATTTAATTTTTAAAATCAATCAAATCTAGTCCAAACTGCATAATATTATATAATATATTTTTTAATTATTAAATTATACTTTTAATTATAATAATTTAAATTTATTACACAATTTCTTTTATTTATATATTATTCTCACTTAAATAATATTTTATAAATATTAAATGAGTTATTTTTATTTATTCATTTAGTTGACTTATGTTACTTTTATTTTATAATATTTTAATTTTAATCTTTTTTCCAAATGTCGATCAAATCAATCCAATCCATGCCGATAAAAATTGGATTTAGATTAGATTCAAAGTTTAAATCAAACTTATCAAATATAAACTACAATAAATTACATTGTTTTGGTTGGATTGATTTTTTACTCAAAATTGATTCGACTGTGAACACCACTAACCAAACCTGCACTTAAACTCTAATGTTTTCTATATTGCGTAATTTAGTTTTGTGTGACATAAAAAATCACTTAGTATGCTTTTATATATATATAATTTCACTCAATTTTTAATTAGGTCTTTATAGTTTAAAAATTTTCAATCAAATCCCTACCTTCTTCCACCGTTACAAAAAAGTTAGACTAAACAAAATATTCTTAGAATATTCCTTGAGGTCATCTAATGTGGGTGTAATAGGGACCTGATTGAATTTTGTAATGAAACAATGGGGACCTGTTTACAAGTTTTACAAATTATAACCTGAATAATAACTAATTAAAATAATTATTTATTAGATACCGATATGCTATGTATGGTGTAAGGCAAGGGGAAGTACAATTAATTTCTCATAACTAAAGGCTAAAGGTATGTGCTGTGAGAATGTGTTAGTAGTTGAAAATTCTGTAAGTAGTGTATGGAAGGATGCTCCTCCTAGGGCAGAATTGCTAACTTGTTTCATTATTCTTGGAAGATTTAATACAAAAGATAATTGGTGAAGTTTAACTTGATGCAGTTAGAATAGGCAAAATGCATTTTTGGCAATTCTAAAGTGGAGTTTGTTTCCCGTTTATTTTTTACATGTTACTAACTTGTAATGTCTGGTATAAATGTCTATAGTGGTGGAGATTATCTTAGATTATTTCAAATGAACTGGGTGTCAATTTTTGGATTTGGATGGAGTGTCCATGGAGTGTATTTTAGAAACAAGTTTGGTCCACTTTATTCCTTATTATCATCTGGTCTATTTTGAATCTTCAAAACATGATCATTTTTGAAGGAGTAAACGTTGAATGGGACATTCTTGTATTCCAAATAAAATACAGATGGGATTTTTGGGTGTCAGGATGATGTGGTGAACTTCTTTTTTTTTTTTTTCCTAATTTTATCATTGACACTATGGAAGTGGTAACGCAATGGTAGAGATATAATGGGGAAGCAAAAAGGAAGGAGATTTCAATATCAAATTTTAAAGGGAAGATGATTTGGTAGGTATGCAATGAATATGATGCTGAATTGCATAAACATATTATTGATGGGATGCTTTAGAATAACAGAGGTGACATTAAAGGGGTTTGGTATAATCAAATCAATGTTGGTTCAGGTGTATAGGTTGAATTAGTTGCGATTGTTGAGTTGCTAACAGTTGCAGCTAATGAACAATGGATCCTTAATGCTGAATAGTTGTCTTTGTCAGATCAAATTAAGTCAAGGCTTGGTTGAAAAAGAAAGAGGATTATTTCTAGGACCTTAGATTTATTTGGAACAGGTTAGAACATGATAAAAGTAGGCTTAAAAGTATTTGTTTTGTAGCAAACAAGAATACACCAAGAAGTATTATGTGGTTCTAGAAGAATTTTATAAACCATTATCAAAAGACATAGGCTTATGAATGGTAGGAAAGTGCAATGGTATTGCTTTAGTTAGTTTGTTAAGAGTTAACTCATATCGCTTTAGTGTCTTTCTTTTCATTTTTGTTATGATTGCTGCACTTATTCCTATTTGCTATATCTACTTGCTCCTCTTTGTTCGGAAAAGTTTGAAGCTACTTTTATCAATAAATCATCGAAAGAAAAAGATTAAAAAAAAAAGGAGTGCTATGAAAAATTAGCTGTATTGCCCCCCTTCCTTACACCATATATAGTATATCAGTATCCAATAAATAGTTGTCTCAATTAATTATTATGCATGTCCTTATAATTTGTAAAATTTGTAATAAGATCCCTATAGCTTCATTATAAAATTCAATCAAGTCCTTAATATATTCACATCAGATGATGCAAGAAATATTCTAAGAATATTCTATTTAATCTAACTTTTTTTTAATGATGGAAGGAGATAGGGACTTCATTAAAAATTAAATAAAATTATAAAAATTTATAGAATAATTAAACTTTTTTTTTCTTCTTCTTCGGAGAATAAAGGTGATTTATTCCACATAAAGAAAAGACATTACAATCGCTTCTTTAGGAAAGGTGGTGGGTCCGACAGCCAAACCACACTTTCCGAAATCCATTGCGCCCTCCTAGCCAGGATATGGGCCATGTCGTCGGTTCTCTTATTACAAAATTGAAGGAACAATACCGGAAATTTTGGGATAGGCTCCTAAGTTTCTGATAAATGGTACCAAGCTCAGGAACAAAATTTGTATTGTCGTTCAAATCTTCAATCGCCGGAAGACAATCAGACTCCAGAACAATTGCCCTCCACCCCTTTCGGTAGCCATCTTCGGGCCTTCATTTAAAGCCCCAGTCCCAGTCTCTATCATTAACGGGTTAGATTCGAAATCTGTCTTGATGCTTCCTCCTCCCAGAAACTTCCCTTCTGAATCGCTGCATTTGTATTTATTTTTACTACTCCTTCTTCCGGTGGAGTCCAAGCAATTCTGCCCCCGAGTCTACTCCAGATCCTCGTAGAACATGATTGCTTGATTGCTCAGCCAGCAACCAGGTATTCATTACTATCTCTGCTCCAGCAATTTCCTCTTCCGGTGATACTCTTTTATTCTTGAAACAAAGCTCATTCCTTATATATGCCAGCACCACCAACAAAGAATTAGGATTCTCTTTAATGCTTCATCTGACGGGTTCGTTCCTTACCATAAGATGGAACCAATCTCTTGCCAAAACTCCTGTGCGTGCGTGATCGCAGCTCCACAGAACATGAAGGAGAGATTCTGATTCCTTTTCACAAAATGGGCAGGGTAAGTCAAGTCACACTGAATTCTCCTCTTAGCTAGGTTGATTCTGGTTGGCAGAATATCATCAATAACTAACTCTCTAACCGAAAATCTTTACTTTGCCCGGGGCTTTAATTTTCCAAAACTTCCTTCCATAGCTGTTGTTGCAAACCCCCCGAAGATGATCGACCATTGCTTCCCTCAGCTTCTATCCTCTAACGTCTTTCCACTTTATAAGCGCTGTTAACTGAGAATGAGCCATTGGGTGGGAATGCCAAGTTAGTTTATCATCCTCTTCAGCTCTGCTTAATGTTATACCCTTTATCAGTTATCACCTCTACTTCATGTGACAAGAATAATTCAGATGATATTGCCAAATCCCAATTTCCAGATTGAGGGTTTATTAGTTCCTTAACCCTCGTGTTCTGATCAAACTGAGAGTTCCTCTACCAGGGGGTCTGAATCTCCATGGAATGGGAAGCCATTGATCCATCCATATTCTGATATCTCTCCCGTTCCCCTCTTTCCATCTAATTCCTCTTTGTAAGAGTTCCCTTCCCTCCAAAATACTTGTCCATGTGAAAGATGGGTGAAATCCCAAGCCAGCTTCCAGGAAATTAGAATTCGGGTATCTTGCTGTCATTACCTTCGCACAGAGTGAATCCGGATTCTGAACAAGGTCTCCATCCTTGTTTCGCCAATAAAGTTAGGTTGAAGGATTCCAAGTCTCGAAATCCCAATCCTCCATCTTCCTTTGATCTACATAATTTGTCCCTTGGCATCCAATGGATTTTCTTTGTCTTTGAGTTGGACACCCACCAAAAATTGCATATCATTCTTGTCATATCCTGGCACAGCTGGGAAGGCAACCAGAACACACTCATGGAATACCTTTTATTGGTGTAATTGTTTGTTTACGTAACTTAAATTATTCAAGTCTTTCATAAAACTACTGAAAAGTTCGATATCAATATAATAAAAATTCTAAAATTTAACCATATTTATTTATTATTTTGTGAGATAAAATTTTGATTCAAGAGAAGGCTCGCACTAGCTAGTATAAGGTGTTGGCAAATTTTTGGGACTCTGATAATTTAGAGAGGTTCTTACATATGATTTACTATATTATTATTTAATTAAAATATAAATACAAAATTAAAGTAAAAAATACCATTGCAGTCAAACAAAAAAAAAATTAATTTTAAAAAGAAGATTCATATAAACTACATTAAATAAATGACTAAAATTCTACTGTTTGATAAATGACTTAATATGCCAATATTAATTGAAAAAGTCTTTTATTTATATTTTTGCTTTGTTTTGAAATGGATCTAAATATTGTCAAAAAAAAAGTTAAAAATCGACCTACTTGTACAATAAAAATTCAAATATTTTAACATATTTATATTTTGTAAGATAAATTTTGGATTATGGGGAAAAGATCACTCTAATACAGAGTCATTATAAACTACAAGCATTATATTTATCGAGTACTTATGGAAGTATTTACATATGACCATTATATTATTACTTAATTAAACTACAAACATGATAAATAAAGATTACCAGTGCGCTCGAACAAAAATTACGAGAAGATTAATTTTATAAATAATAGTAAGATTTCTTTAGCGAAATAAACCACTTAAATTCTAATATTTCATATATTGCATAATATAAATTTTTTATGATATAAAAGATTACATAATATGTGAATATTAATTAGAATGACTTTTATTTACATGTTTTCTTGGTTTTGCGTAACTTAAATGTGGCTCAACGAGACCTATATTGTGTTTTATTGAGTTAAATAGAGATATATTATAATTTTAACAAATTTGGTAAAATATGGTGTTTATGAAAAAAAAAAGGGGAGAATTCGCAACATGTAACCACAAATTCTAAGAATTTGCGCTACTGTTGCGAATTCAATAGAATTCGTAATGGAGGCCAACAAATTCCCAGTACTGTGAGTTTAGATAAACCTCGTCCTTTTGTTGCGATTTCAGAAAATAAAATAATAAAAAATTAATAATGCTTGCCTATAAATAGAGTGACATTTTATCGGATTCATTGCAAAGGGAAACTTAGTGTTTGATAGTATTTGAAAGTATTTAGGAGTGTAAGATAGTTTTGAAAAAAGTAAGTAAAAAAAATATGATTAGCAATATAGTTATTACTATTGGGTGTGATTATCATATATGGATATATCTTTCAGATACTATATCATTAGAAGAAGTAAAAGTGGAGCTTTGTCAGAGCATAAAAATTGGTTTTCAAAAAAAAGTGGAAAAATACGATATAGGTGTTCAATCTCAAATGTTAATGGGAATATAAAATTTTGAATGGTTACAATTAATAGCGATAAGGATATGAGAGTAATGTTTAGGATGTATCGTCAGTATCAAACTTTCAATGCAGTCATGAAGTTGTATGTTGACTTCGAAAAAATTATTACTGAAGTTAGTCCTAGCTCATATCTAAATAATCAGCATTACGATGAATTTGTTCCCAATTCATACCCGGTTAATGCTATTATAATTTGGTTTGCCAATTTTTATTAGGAATTAATATGTATTTATTTTATTATGATTATTATTCGTTATTGTTATTATTATATGACATACAAAATATGCTCTATATTTATCTCTTGTTGAGGATTTTATGTATCAGAAATATATGTGGTTAATGATCTTTATTAATTATTATTTTTTATATTATTATTGTTGTCATTATTATTTATCTTACTAATATTGTTATTGTTGTTGTTATTAATATTTCTATTATTACTACTATTATTAATATTAAAATTATTATTAGTATTACTAATAGGGTAGACTATTATTATTATTATTATTATTTCTATTGTTATTATTATTGTTGTTGTTGTTATTAATATTTGTATTATTATTACCATTATTAATATTACAATTATTATTAATATTATTAATAGACTATTATTATTATTATTATTATTATTATATTAGATACAAAGTGTTATTTTATTATTATTATCAAATAAAAAGTATACTCTCACTTGTCTCTTGTTGAGAATCCTATGTATTAGAAATATATATAGCTAATTATTTTTATTAATTATTATTCTTTTTATTATTATTGTTATTAATATTTCTATGATTATTAATATTATTATATTAGATATTAATAATATTATTATTACTATTATTGTTATTATTAGATACAAAATATGCTCTATTATTATCATTATTTCTATTATTATTATTATTATTATTATATACAAAGTATGCTCTACATTTGTCTCTTGTTGAGTATCCTGTGTATCATAAATGTATATGGTTAATGATCTTTATTAATTGTTATTTCTTTATCATTATTGTTATTATTTTTATAATAATAATGTTTCTATTATTATGATTATTATTATTGTTAATTTTATTATTATATGAGATACAATGTATGTTCTATACTTGCCTCTTTTTGAGGATCCTGTGTATCAGAAATATATCAAACTAATGATCTTTTGTATTTATAAATATTAATTGTTAGTATCAACACTACGAGGAAGGCCTACCTGCCAAGTCTGTTTCCAGAAAGAGGTGCAGAATATGAAATTAGAGATAGTGACAGTGATAGCGATTACTCAGAAGAAGAACATGAAGCGGGGAATGATGGTGTTGAAGATGATGATGAAATACCAAATATACAGGCTATTATTCAGCATTCAGAGGATTTTCCATCTTTCATGCGTACTTTGGATCTTGAAGCCATGCATGCACCTGAGATACAAAAGAATTACAACATAGATCCAAAGATACATGTTTAAGTAATTAATTTTGCAATTGATTTTAAAGAAACAAAAAAATACAAAGATATTACAACATCATATAACTCGACTAATATTACAAAAGAATATTATAAAAAATATTACAAAAGTATACCCTTTGACAATTATTTCTTCTTCCATGGTGGCCATGATTCAAGGTTGTATCTCTCCGGCGCCTTAAGTTTAAATTTTTCTCGCAATCTTTGACAAGCACAACTCCAGACGTTCTTGCTATTTTTTTTGCCTTTCATTGGCCTCCTTACTCCCACCACCTTCCTCTTTCTTTTCTTCGTCCTGGTTCTTCTCTTCTGCTTCCTCATCTACTTGTCCCCTATGTTGTGGCTCTTGTGCAAATGTTGTCATCAAGCGTGAAGTGGCTTCGACATCGCCTGTATCTCCATAATTCTGTAGTAATTCCATTATCATGTCATTTACCAACCCTGAAGTTTCGACAATCATAGACACAGACAGTGGAAATTCCTGTTCATACATAGGTGGGACTGGCCAGTATTTGTCCCCATGGGCCGTTGAAGCAGTACCTCCACATCTAGATTCATTACCACGAGATTGATTATGTTGACGTGAGCCTGCATCATGATAGTAGTGCACTCCACTATCAACTGACATTCTTCCACATGAATGACCCTCATCACCATGAGCTGATCTAGATGATGATGCTGAAAAGCTCATTCAACACGGCTCCATCCTATGTGAAAATGGCATGTGCCCATAAGAATATTGCGGGTGTGTTGGAGGCATGTAACTGTGCGGGTGCTGTGGTGATGCCGAGGTCACATGGCTATAAGGAGGATACTGCCACAGTGTTGGGGACATATAGCCATAATGAGGGTATTGTGGAGGTGGCGGGTGTATGTTATCAAAATGAGGATATTGTGGGGGTGGTGGATGCATATCACCATTAGGAGGATACTGTGGGGGTGGCAGATGCATCTCAACATGATATTGATGTGAAGGTGGTTGCGGAGGTACTTGGGCATGCTGCTACCTTGGAGGTAACTCTAGTTGTCGTGGATCTTGCAGTAATAGCTCAGGTGATAAATATTGACACATAGCAAAGTGAATATATAAATTCCAATAATATTGAGATGGATAAGGATCATTAGAAGGACGACCATATGTTTTATGCTGCCATCTATGGTTCCAATCTTGCAATCACTCCGCATATTTTTCGACCCAATTAGTGTTCTGTTGTCCCCTCAAATCTTTATTATGAGATCCTAACAGGCTTTTTGGATTATCAAGGATATCTTGCTCAAGCCCAAATTGACTCTTTATGTGGTTAGCTGAGTGCCACTCAATGGTCTCAAAGCAAATGAGTGGACTGGTAGTTGACCACAACGGCCGCTCATCTGCCAAGATATACGAAATAATCTCCTCAATGCCTGACTGATGATATGGTTGCCATTGAAACTGTATTATAAAATAAAATAACATCAGTATTAGCAACTATATTGATAGCTATAATGATCTCTACAATTTTTTAACCATTACCTCATCATGTGTCATTAGATCTATATGCAGCTTGATATTGCCCAGTGTCTTAAAGGGAAATTCTGCCGGACTTGACGTGTTTATCCACTTGTGGAATATTTAATTAATTAGATACATATTTAGCCATAATAAATGGCAAAAAATTATTAAATTAGGATAATTCTACTTAGAGGCTAGAGGAAAATGTGACACGGGATTGTCAAAAATAGGAGCCAAGAATGGGAGTTGATACCATGCCCACGATTGTAAAAGCTGTAAGCAGCCACCAATGTTGGAAATTTTATATCGCGTTATACGGCATAAATTTCGATAAAGTACAGTAAGGCATGTCAAACCCAACTATATTCCCCTACCTCTTGCAAATTTTCAATTAATGGAAGAAATTTGCAATGAATTAAAGATGTGGTCTTATACGGTGTAAGTCGTATCCCCAGTAGTCAAAGTATATAGCCACGAGTAAATTTCTGTAAGATCTCATTAGGCACATTTGGCCCTAAGCTGTCTAGTCTTTCTTCCCTAAAATGGTGATACAGCTAACTTAATCTGATTGTAGATTTGTTAATATCACCCTCTTCAGGCCTAATGCCAAGAAGGCTCTCACATAAATTCTCAATCCTTTCTCTGGTAAAGAATGTAGACCAATAACGGGTCGACCATCGATACAGACCCCAAGTTGAAGTGCCACGTCTTCTAATGTGACTGTACACTCGCCAATCGAAAAGTGAAATGTGTGAATTTTTTGCCTCTAGTGTTCAACCAATACAATGATAAGTTGGTCGTTTGATTCGAACTGGTCCATCATAAAAACATCTAGTAATCCGACATTTTGCAAATAGTTATGTATTTTTTATGCCGGTTTCTCCATCTGCAAGACTCAAGATTGCAGTACTCTCATTTTCTATTACGATTTGCAAAAATAAAAAAATAAAAGAATTAGGATATATAAATAAAAATAAAACATTACTAATAAATAAAGCAATACATAAACAAAAGAAAACACACATATTATCAGAAATAATAATATTATTATAACAACAATAATATTAACCATTAATAAATTGATAATTTAGGTTTAATTTTATATTTATTTATAATGTCAAAATTTCTTAAAAAATATATATCAAATATGTTTCTGATACATAAGATCCTCATAAGAGACAAATGTAGAGCATACTTTATATCTTATATAACCAATGTTTACTAACAATAATAAACTAAAGTCTTACTCTTTAGTTAAAATTATTAATTAAAATTTCTTAAACAATATAATAACAAGATTAATAATAATAATAATAATAATAATAATAAGAAAATTAAATAAACTAAATAATAATAATAATAATAATAATAATAATAATAATAATTACATAATAAAATCAAGATTATATTACGATTATAAGATAATAACAATACTAAATATTAATTTAATTAAATAATAGCTATAAAACTGAATAATAATAATAATAATAATAACAATAAGTATAAAATAATAATAATATTTCATTATTACTTCAACCAATATAATTACTTTTAATATATAACAGATATATTTTTGATACATAGAATCTTCATAAGAGGTAAGTGTAGAGTATACTTTATATCCTATATAACCGAGATTTACCAACAATGATAAACTAAAGTCTTAATCTTTAGTTAAAATTATTAATTAAAATTTCTTAAATAAGATAATAATGGAATTAATAATAATATTAATAAAGTAAATAATAATAATAATAATAATAATAATAATAATTATAATTATATTAATAATATGTACAAAATAATAATAAGATTTTATTATGATCATAAGAAAAATAATAATACTAAATATTAATCAAAATAAATAATAAAAATAAAACTAACTAAATAATAATAATGATAATAATAATCATAATAATAACCGATCGACAATAGTTATAAAATAATAGTAATATTTTATTATTATTGTAAGAAAAATAACAACACTAAATAATAGTCAAAGTAAATAAGAAAAATAAAATAATATTATCCTATTATTATTTAGCCATTATAACTACTTTAAATATATACTAGATATATTTCTATTATATAGAATCCTCATAAGAGGTAAGTATAAAGCATATTTTATATCGTAATAGCAACAATAATAATAATAAGCAGAATAATAATAATAATATTAAATTCAGAATAATAATAATAATATATATCAGATATATTTTTGATACACAGAATCCTCATAATATGCAAGTGTAGAGCATATGTTATATATCATATCATAATAAATAATAATAATAATAATAATAATAATAATTATAACAACTAAATATTACTCCTTCACTACGAATCTTCTCCAAAACATGATCTTATGCTCTCATTATCTTATCTTCTGCCAATTTTTCTAAAAAAGTATTTTTTTTACTGAATCAATTTAACTTGCTTTCACTACTCTTTACAACTAACTCTCAATTCTCTTTCACTCACACTTATTGCTTTTAAATTATTCAATATGTGTCGAAGCTATTTATAGATAGAAGGGTCAGTTACTACTATTGAGTCCATGAGATGTTCAATTATTGTAGATATACCCTATAATACAGTATTGTTAGGGGAGAACTCGCAATACATTAGCACATTTTTGGTGAAATTGTGGAGATGTGTTACTAGTTCTATAAAACTCGCAACACATCATGATTTTACCAAAAATGTGTTGATGTGTTGTGAGTTTTGTCCCACCCTGTGCCAGCCTGTTGCGAGTTCTAAAAAATCCAGTGATGTGTTGCGAATTTAGTAATAAAATTATCATATCTTTCTAATATTTTTTCAAATACAATAAATCACTCTATACTCGTATCAATTACAATAAACATTCTATAAAGCCCTTAAATGTATCCAATTATCGTAAAAAAAATTAAAAATTAGATACCATTATAATATTAATACTAGCTAACTTGCCAACGTATTAATATTTTAAGGGTTAAATAGTGGTTTACTCCAAAAAAATTATAATATTAACCATTTTTTTATTTTGTGAAATGAAATTTAGATTTACTTACATATGATACACTATAATAATTATTTAATTTCAATAAATATAAAATTAAAGTAAACAATATCAATGCACTCAAATTTTTAAAAAAAAATGAGAAAATTAATTTATAAATAGGACAAAATTTGTCACTTTTTTTTTACTAAAACCGCTTGTTGATTTGAAGGACAATAAACCACAATACAATCTAGCAAATTAAAATGAAGAAAAAACCAAGCCATTTGCCCAAGTTCTGGAATTCAGTGAAAGATCCCAAATCAAGTAGAAATTTTGGAATAGTCAACAACTACAAGTATCATATTTGAAGAAGGAATATCACGTGCGTCCACAAATTTTTGGGAGCAAGTAAGTGAAAAATAGAGCGGACTTAAGTACCCTCCAAGCCCCTAATTCCTCACAAAATCTCTCACAAGTCCTAATCTCCAACAAAGTAGCCTTAAATTTAGGGAGGGCAGAAGTTGCCGTTGTGATTGTGATGGTGCCGAAGAGGTTGGACGACAATGTTGGATTGAAGAACAGTGAGCAGTTATGACTGGTTGATGGAGGTGAGCCACTATGACGGAATTTTTTCGCTGGGGAGTTGGGAAGAGATTACGCAAGAGGCTGCAAAGTGATGGTTGCTTCTTCATTCTTGAGGCTCTTAAGTTTCCTTTAAAATGAATTAGTTGTTTACTTTATTTTATTTACTGTTACTCTTTATACATGACAACTAGTATGAGAGACATCACAGAAAAGTGGTTGTGACCGCCAAAGCTGTCACTATGTATATAGGATTAAATCCAACACATGGCCAGATGTATAACAAAGTAAAACAACCCTATATGCAAAAAAAATATCAATCCATGCACCACCCTAATTTTACCCTATATGTGTTAGATTGATCTTTTTTTTTTTTCCATATAATAGTTGTTTTAATCAGTTAATTAAATTTTTCCATGAAAAAATTGCTTAAGTAATTTTTTCGTTTTGTTGGTTTTATACCTTTCACGTTTAACAGAGTGCTGATTTTAAACTTGTTTGACATGAACTTTGGTTTCTTAGATTCTACTGACATAATATAAAAATTTAAATTGGAAATGATATGATTATTGGAGTAGAAACTTTGGTGAATGTTTTACCATGTGTTCCAATTGTTTACAAGGATCCTGATCCTATTCCTCATATTGGGATGGAATTTTCTTCTCTTGAGGATGTTGAAGTATATACTACAAAGCATTTTGCAGGTAAGAGAGCTTTGCATTTCGTATTCATTCGTTTAAATCAAATTATCGTAATTATATTTGTGCTCATGAAGGACAATGCAAAATCAAGAGTGGTGCAAACGAAGAAAGTTGTATTGATTTGGCAAATAATAATAATAAAAAAAGTGCTCAACTTTGAGAATCAATTTTAATGCATCACTTGTTGTTACAAAAGCTAAAAGGGCAGATAAGTGGATAATCATAGCTTTTAACAACGATCATAATCATGCATCATGGTTAGTTCACAAAATGTGTCCCTTCTTAGGTGTCGTAAAAAGATGAGTACAACTATTAAAACCCTTGTGAAAATGTTTAACGAAGAGCTACCTCTAGGAAAGGTTTTTTCAATGTTTAATGGTATAGACTTAACTTTTTCTAGTAGAGATTTTTGCAATCATCTAAGAAATACTAAAAGAAAGGATTTAGAATTTGGTGATGGTCAAGATATCTTTAACTTTTTTGTTTTTGAAAAAAAAAAAGTTGAAAATCCAAATTATTTTATGTTAACTAGGGTGATGAGGATGATAGAATGGTAAACTTCTTTTGGATTGATGCAAGATCAAGGTTAGCATATCAAATTTTTGGAATGTCCTTACATTTGATACAACATATAAAACCAATAAGTACAACATGTCCTTTTCACCGCTATTGGATTGAATAATCACTACCACTCAATTTATATGGTTGCGCATTGTTATAAGATGAAATTGAGAACTCTTTTGTTTGGCTATTTGAAATTAGGCTTGAGGCAATGAATGGAAAAAATCATGTATCAGTTATTACTTATTAAGATTTAGCAATTGGAGCTACAATAGCTAAGGTTTTTCTACATGCTTGACATTATTTATACTTGTGCCACATCAGGTAAAAAAAAATTAGAGAAGCTTTCACATATATCGTTATTAAAAAAAAAAAAAAAAGATTTCAAACATGAGCTAAAAAGTCCACAAATTATTTTGAATAATATCGGGAATGTATCATGGTTCAGTTTGATCTAAATGACAATGAATGGCTTCAAGGGTTATATAAGATAAGACCATTATGGATACCTGCATTTAATAAAAGTACATTTTTTTGGTGGAATGAATGCCACACAAAGGAGTGAGATTATTAATGCTTTCTTTTGATTCGTTTGTACACTCCTCAACAACAATATGAGAATTTGTAGTAAATAATGATAAAGAAGTGTAGAGTCGTTATGAGAGAGAAAAGAAAAATGAGGATTATGAATCTAGATGTCAATCATGGATACTGAGTATTGGGTCAAAAATTGAAAAGCATACAACACCAATATTTTTTTTCCATCAGGTATCCTCAATTGGAGGCAAACTTAATCGAGGAATCGTTGGCACTAAATGTGGGCGCCTCTCTAGTAAAGGTTTGAACCATGGTTCGACATGTTGTGAAGGGCTAAACCCTTCTGCTAAACCATATCCGTGTTGGTTCATCATTTTTATTTAGAGTGAATATACATTTTGATCTTTGAAAGATTTATGTGATATCAATTTAATCTTTAAAATTTTTTTGACATTAAACAGGCTCCTAAAAGCTAACATGTGACATCACATTCGTTTTTGAAAGTTGTTTGACACTAAATAGGTCCTTAAAAATTAAAATATGATATCACTTTAGCCTTTAAAAAATATATATGATATTAAAGGTCCTTGAAGACTTCTTTTGGGAGGACTAAAGTGATGTCAACTTTGAGAGACCTTTTTGATGTCACACTTTGATTTTTAAAAACCTATTTGATATTAAAAATTTTTAAGGACCAATATGATATCACATTTGACTTTTCAAGGACCTATTTAGTGTCAAAATATTTTCAGAATTAAATTGATATCATGCAAATATTTCATTGATCAAAATTTGTGTTCAATCTCTTATCTATTATCCAAAGGCTAATGGTTTGAGTGGTTATTATCCACTTAAGTGTACATTATTGTTGCAATCGTTAAAAGAGATTAATTTTGATATATTATTAGCATAAAAATATTTTATACTATCATTCAGTTATATTCCATTATATATGTGATTTTTAATTTAAAATAATAATTATAAAAGTTAAATATTTTTACAAATATAACAATATATAATTGGATGATTGTATAAAAAAAATTTAATTAAATTGATATTGTATTAAAATTAAATTCTTCCCAAAATTGGTAACTTTTGTAGTTAATCATATTAATAATTAATATTTAATGTGCTTTCAAAATAATTAGATTTTTAGAAAATTAATCCTTGTTGAAATTCATTATGAAAATTAGCCAGTATATTTAAAAATATTTAATAATAAACTTTGAATTCAAAATTTGCCATCCAAATTTTTATTTTAAACTTGATATTTTATAACACTTAATTGACGAGCTTCTAATAGCGATCCATTATCTGTATAATGGATGTATGCTAAGTTTTTTTTAATAATTTTCATATATGTACATATTAAATACGTTTTTCTTTTTCATAAGACGAAAATGAAGAAGTATTTTCTTCGTGATTATGAACTTTTTCAACTTAATTCATCAATTGAAAAATGTTTTTCAAACTTAATTTGTTTTATAATATTAAAGTAAAGGTCATATAGTTAATCTTATCAAAAGGTTCTCTTATGGAATTAATTACCTCTCATCAATTTTTTCCAATTGCATAAACAAGGAAAAGTCATGATGGTAACCAACCACCCTCTATAAAGCTTTGCAATTTGCATAACTTTCTCACTTTACAAACATACTCACTTCAAAAGGATATATATATATATATATATACTACTTATTAACATGAAAGGAGGCTAATCCCTTTCGGGTATAGTTAAACTTACCCTTCCAACTGACATCCTCTCAAGAAATCAAATTGGAGTTCTTCCCAAGGTCATAATATGTCTCTACAACTACGACAATAACCTTATTGGTTCCTTTTTTTTTGGGAAAAGAAATACTATCTATCAAATAATTTAATTTTAAGGATATTTTAGTAATTTAAGGCTATTGAATTTAATGAAAAAAGAGAATATTAGAAACAAAACTTAATGAAGAAAGATATATTTAAATTGAATTTTAATGAAGAGAGAAAATCTAACTTTAGTAATTATTATACATATTAATTTTAAATTATTAAAGCATATATTAAAATATGAAAGAACTACCATTCTGACCCTTAAAAGATCAATTTATTGACAATTAGTTCATAAAACATGTTTTATTAGTTCGTGGTACTCCTATGATGACTTCCGTCATTGCTAATGGGCTTTATTACATTAACCAAAAATATTTTAGCGACTAATTTATCAGCACATTTATCTTTTAGGGACTAACTTATCAAATTATTGATTATTGGGATATCAGAAGCTATTAAAACACCTTTTAAGACTAGTTCATCAACGTTTTGCTCTTTTGAGTGTCAAAATGGTAGTTCTCTAAATATTTAATACAAGATTTTGTTCATTAAATTAAAAGAAAGAGTAAAAGTAATGCATATAACATATAAAATAATGTAAAAATGAATAAGGTGGGCATCCTAGGTGAGATCGCCTAGACAACTCTATACAAGGGCACCCATGCCCTGAGAATTCACATCGGTCTTTCTCATTTTCTGTTTTCTTTAGCATACAACAGGTTCGAGAGCCTTTCTTGATATATGTCAATTTTCTCTTTTTTTTTTTTAAATTTCAATTTTTCTATATATTTTAATTGTTTGTGATTTGCTATTTGATTATGTATTGAGTGTTATGCTAAAGTGTATATATTCTTTCCATTAATGAAGGTTGAGTCTATTGTGGAATTTGAAGATGGAAGGAAAAGAAATCAAGACAACACTTGCCATGATCGAAGATAATCAAATTGCTAATGCTCAATCACCACCTAGGTCTCAAGCCAGTGACATCTCATCTCTTGAGAATGATGTGGGTCCTAAACCTCTAAATTTTTCAACCAAGATTGAAGATCAGACTTATGCTAAAGACTCTAAGTCCGTAGCCAAGATGAAAGGGTGAATTAATTATAAGACTGCAATCAAATATATATATGTTCCCCAACTAAGATTTAGTGTCAAGTAATCAATCGATTTTTGCTGTTGTTAGTTTTCATACAAAATTTACTTTGCAGAACGCAAGCTGATGAGGAGGATTCTATAAACGAAAGCAAGATAGAAGATCTCGAGAAAAGAGTTGAAAGCCTGCTAGTACGTAATTTAATTAAATAATTGGTTCATTTTTAATTTTTTATTTTTAGTTTTCTAGTGTTACTATGCAAATTTTAGACTTATACCCAAAAGTTTGTTTCTTGGTTAAATATGCTATGCTATCACTTTACTTTTGCATATTGTTTTTTTATAATTGATATTTTGTTATTTTTTTAACTAGGCCAAGAAAACACTACTTGAATCTCAAGCACTTTGCCATCACTTAACCAACAAAATATTAGAGGAAGAGAATGCGCGACTGAGAGCTATACATGAGGCTTATCTAAGGCTGCGTGAGGAAAAGGATGGTAAGTAAAATAATATTGTGAATGGATTAATGAACAATCAGACTATGAATCAAATTCTTAATCGGTTCATTCTCATTGCTGTATTTATGGTTAAATCAACTTAGACTAGTCAAAATTAATTGAAATTTGTCTAAACTAGTTGAACTAATTGAACTTTGTCTGACCATTATTTTAAACAATTTTTCCTGTATATTTCATAAATACTTTAGTATATTTCATGCTTGAACCTGAATTGAAATTTTAACAACACTAGAAGAATGTAACCCACCAGAATATAATAAACTAATTAGTTTTCATTGCTCTTGCTTTCTTGCACTTGTTTACTGACGAATTATGAATTTTTATTGTGACTTCAGCGGAACTCCAGGCTATGATCCAAATGCGAGAGAGGTTGGAGGATAGTATCGCCTAGTGATCTAGAGAGCAATCAAGGATTCCAAAGCGTCCATAAATCTAAAGTTGGCGAAAGAAAGAAAGAAGACACAAATAAGATGTTTTTGCTTTGTTATGCAAATAAATTAATAGCTCAACAGCGTGTTTTGATGCTTTTGCTTCTCGGCAGTTATTACGGAAATTTATGATTATCTTTTGTAGAAACTATTTTGCATTACCTAAGGCTATCTTGTATTTCAAATTCAGATTTACAATAATGGTTTTTCGTTCAAACGGAATAAAAATAGTGTGTACTTGCAATATTATCCCTCATCGTCTTCATTTTCAATGTTTATATTTTGTGTGAAAAGTCTTCAATCTGCAATATTCATACAAGTAATTTCTACCGTGTGTACGCTAGCACAACGTGTGCCCAACACTAAGGGCCTGTTTGGTATGCCTAATAGTATAAGGCCTGATAGAATAAGGGTTGATAGTATAAGGCTTGATTGTATAAGGTCTGATAAAATTTTAATACTATGCAGTGTTTGGTATGTCACTGTATAAGATATTGTATTATATAAAATATAATCAGAAAAAGAAATTATAATAAATATAATTTTTAAATAGTTATTATAATTATTTTAGCTATTTTTTATTATATATGAAAATAATTTTATATTAAAAATTATTTATTTATTTATTTTTAATATTTTTTTATAAATATAAAAAATATGTGAGAGAGAGAGAGAGAGTAAAATAGAAATGAAATTTTTATACATCAAAATTTAAGTAGGTTTAGTATCATATCCCTATATTTGGTTATATTTTTTATTATATATAATTAAATTTATATTAAATATTATTATTTATATATTTTAATAATAAATTTTTATTCCTATATTTTTATTTTAGTTTGAATAGTTATTTTATAATTATTTTTTAAAAAATATTTATTTATTGTTAAATAATATTATTTTTATTTATATATTTTTATTTTTTATTATTTATTTAATAATTAATTTTCTTTTAATAAAATATATTAAAAAATAAAAAAATTTAAAAAATCCTTATACATTAAAAGCTAATCAAGCCTAATATGGCCTCCCTAGACAGTATTAAATTATCCATCATTATAATATATAAAGGAGGTTTGATGAATAAGCTTATACAATACGTTGATGGCACCAAACAACGAATAAGATCATAACGTATTATATTACTTTATCCTATCATGCCCAATACAATATACCAAGCACCCCCTAAGTAATTAATTGTAATAGCAAATGGAACTAACAGATCATAATAGTTATTAACTAATGATCATATAGATTACAGTGTTATTCTTTTTTTTGAAGAGATGTATATATTTAAGAAAAGAAAATAGAAGTTGATATGTTTTTAGAGTAATGATAGGGGGATGCATTTTTTACAATGCAATATGTGACAAATACAGAAAAGTGAGCAAAATGACAAAAATACTTGGATAATGGGTTCTACATGATCATTATTACTTTCGTTCATTTTTTTTTCTAGAAACTTACCAGCCTATTGTTTAATATGCTGGTAAGTTTTTGGATTAAAAAAAAAAATTGAATAAAAATAACAATGATTATGTAGGGCCAATTATTTAAGTATTTTTGTCGTTTTACACATTTTTTTCATGTGCATTAAGTACTATATCCCAAAATATACGTCCTCCAAACATTTTTCATGTTTTTATGGGAAACAATGAAATGAAAAGGTACTCCCTCCATCCATTAATAATTGTCATTTTGGCAATATATCTAGATACAAATACATTACTAAAATGACATTAATAATTGTATCCAAATACATTACTAAAATGACAATTATTAATGGAAAGAGAGAGTGAAAAAAAAAAAAACAATTAAAGTTTAATAATAAATATGGAGAGTTGGGGTTTGGAAAGTACTTAACTTACGACTAAAAATCTAAGACACGTTATTTAGGATTTAGAGTTTAAGATACATATTGGACGATCGAGAGTGGATTGAGAGAGAATGCATAAATTCACTAAAGTCGGGTGAGAAATGAAGGTTTGGAATTGAAATGTAGGAAATTTCTAACATGCTCACAAACAATTTTGGACAATCCCATGCTCAAAAGCAAGTTTGTCCGTACATGTAGTTAATGGGGAATCATTTATTGAAATATGGGAATTTTAGTTAAATCATCAGATAATTTTGAGTACCGATATTGTCCATACACTTATCTACTGGGGAATAATTCTGTTAAAATTTAGGGATTTCAGTTAAACCAGTGAGGAATTGAAAATTGAGATTTAACTTTTTGAAAATGAGGATGATTTTTTTTTTGTTGGAACCTGTATCTTTCAAATCCCCAATAATTAAACCAAATTTCTCAAATTTTAAAAAGTAATTCCCAATTAGCAAATATATGGGAAAAAATTTTGCAACTTTCTGAGCATGGTAATTGGCTGCCGAAATGAATATAGATCGGAGAGTACTAATTGAACTGGTCAAGTGACCTAAACAGTGAGGATGTGGACCAGGTAGGCCAGGTTTGAAGTATAAGTTATAACTAAGTGCCTCTATCAAGTTAGATTAATAGTTATGGTCACATAATTTAATATTTTAATCAAAATATTTATGTAAAATATATTGGCTGAGATTTATTCTTCTTGCTCTCTTGAATAATTACTCTTTTCACTTGATATACTCTCAAGAGACATTTGGTATAGGAGCATATAAAAATATACTTGATGATATGGGAATCATGGTCGGTACAAGGTTTGAAATTTTTTTTTGGAAATATTGTATTCTCTTAAAAGAAAAAAAAAAACTACCAAAATCATTCCAACATTCTTATAGGAAGAAAGTGTTGTCTCTAGGCAAAAGAATCAAAATACTCATATTACCACCAACTGCCTTCCGCCACCATTGACTACTGCCGCCGACCACCTTCTAGCCACTTTCCAGCTCTTGCCATCAACCATGGTCAAGAGTATTTTTGAAAATATGTATAATATTTCTAGAAATGCTAGTGTCAACTAAATATAAAAATTGCAAGATTTCTATGAATTCAATTTGTGTTCAAAATACACATAAATATCATATCTAAAAAAAGCTATTCCCAAAAATAATATTCTCAGCAATAAAAATTTATTCTATCTACCAAACATTCTCCCAAAAACATATTAAGTGAGAGGGTTATTTTTATGTGATACATCTAACACACCATAATGAAGATGTTTCTTCGTACGATATTTATCACATGTACTTCCATTCACTCACGTGTAAAGTAGTTAGTTATTCCTAAGAGAAGTTAGTCGACGTAACCGCTAGTGCAAGTTGCTACTTGTCCCTCGTTTGTATGTACTGTTACCGTACCAAGTCTTCTTTCAATGCAACTATTTATTTTTTTGCACTCAGAATTCTCTTATAAACGTCGAAGATAGAAATTTTGATTATTAAATTAAATATAAATATAAATAGTCAAGATTAAGAGTTTAATTTTAATATATTTATAATATAAAATTTTTTTATTTTATTATTTAATTATATATTATCATATCAATAAATATGTTTGATTCTTATACTCATTATTTTAAAAATAATGCATGTATGTAGAAGAATTTGATTGAATAATAATATAAAATAATTTTATATTATTATTTTATACTATTGATATATCAAAATTATCCTTAGATTAAAAGTCATTTAAATATTATAAAATTACTTAAAAATAATTATATGATATAATATTTTAATCTTAATTATTTATATAAAATTTATTGATCAAGATTTACTCTTCTCATTCTCATGATTAACGATTTCACTCACTTAATATGCTCCCTATATATAATTTTAAAAAAATTCTTCACAAATTTCGGTTAAAATAATTAGAGTTAATTAATTAACTATGATTAATTAAATAATTAAATCTATTTAATGATTGATGAATAAGTATCCGTAAAGAGTATGTGTAATTCTTCTCAATATATAAATCATTTCGCATACAGTAAACGAGACCAATAAATGCATTCAAACAGCATGCTCAAGCCATTCAACGAAATACTGTATACTGAAACTTACTAGTATTTATTTAAATTAAGCCCTATAAAAATTGAATTTACACGGAGAAAATGTTGAATTATTCAGCCTACATATAACAAAAAAAAGTTATTTATACTCATTTTGAAACTCATTTTTTGGGGGACACATTAAGGGTGTGTTTGGCATACCATATTCGACATGATAGGATAAGGTAATACAATACGTTATGACCTTATCCGTTATTTAGTGCAGTTAATGTATTATATAAACTTATCCGTTAAATCTATCTTATACGTTAAAATAATAGATAACTTAATCTAACTTAAGAAGGTCGTATTAGGCCAGATTAACTTTTGATGTATAATGATTTTTTCATTTTTTTATTTTTAATATATTTTATTAAGAGAAAAATAATTATTAAATAAATAATAAAAACATATAAACAAAAAATAATAATTATGAAATAACTATTCAAACTAATATAAAAATATAGAAATAAAATTTATTATTAAAATATATAAATAATAATAAATAATATTTAATATAAATTTAATTATATATAATAAAAAATAAAATCAAATATAGGAATATGATATTGAGCCTACTTGAATTTTGATATATAAAAACTATCTCTCTATTTCTCTCTCTCTCTCTCTCTCTCATATTTTTTTATATTTAAGAATATTAAAAATAAATAAATAAATAAATTTTAATATAAAATTATATTTATATAAAATAAAAAATAGCCAAAATAATCATAATAAATATTTAAACAATTATATTAAAATTTAATTTTGAATTTAATATTTAAAAAATTATATTTATTATAATATCTTTTTTTGGTTATATTTTATATAATACAATCAGACCTTATACAATCAGGTATTATACTATCAACTTTTATCCTATCCAACCTTATGCTATTAGGCATGCCAAACGAGCCCTAAGATGTCTTTAAATCATTGATTAAGAATGAGTTTTACATTTTTTCTAACCAATAATTAAAGAATGTCTTAGTTGTCCCCCTTAAAATGAGTCTCAAAATGAGTACAAATAACACTACTCATATAAGAAGTCACTCATTTTCACCAGCAATAATTTTCTCATTAAAATCTTTTATCGATAGTGCTACCTTTACTTACATCTATTTCATCAATATAATGATGTCAATAATTTGATTGATTGCATACTAAACACTCATTTCAATGATAAGGAACTACTAGGTTGAGGTGTATTTATTGATTACAATGTTAATGATTCAAATAAACAAAGAAGCATTACTTAAAAAAAAAAAAAGGAGAGAAAGGCATTTTAATCTTTGGACTATAGGTTATATGCACTTTAGTTCTTAGATTTTTAAAAAATGTAAATCGACCTCCTAAATTTATTGAATGCGCATTTTAGTTAAATAAGTATACTATACTTCCTGAATTTTGGGTCATATATAAATCAATCGCTTGAAGTTTCTTGAACGTACAATTCGATATCCTAAATTTTCTTGAATGTGTGCTATTTCTGTTAACAATTGATAAAAAATTAACAAAATGGCAAATTACACATTTAGTAAAATTCAAGGGGTTGGATTTTGGACATTTTTTAAAGTGCAAATGCTAAAATGCACATAGCCTATACTTTAGGAGGGTAAAATGCTTTTTTCTCTAAAAAAAAAAAAAAGCAAACCCTTAAATCAGTTCCTAACAATATATTTGATGAACACATTGGCCCCTAATAAAAAAATAATTGGTCTTGTGGTTCCGGATAATTGCAAAAATTAGACACTGTGGTCCTTGACTTACTTGCAAATGGTAAGAGTACTTTCCTAACCTAATGTAGAGGTAAAATAATTATTAAGACTTTCCTAACCTCTTCTCATATGGCACCCTCTAAATACACAACTTGCAAAACTTTTTTTTTTTCAGAAAAGAAAACACCCCCTAAAACGCATTATTTTGAAAGATGAGGGTTGGGTGTGATAGACTAAAACGGTGCATTTGGGGGATTTTTTCAAATTATGCGAGTTGTGCATTTAGAAAAGTGCCACATAAAATTGGATTAAAGAAGTCCTAATCATTATTTTACCTCCACATTGAATTATTTACTGGTTATAAGTGAGTTAAGGACTATAGATGTCCAATTTTTTTAATTATCAAAGATTATGAGATCAATTATTTTTTTATTAGGGACCAATATATTTATCAAAAACATTGTTGCAGACTCATTTGGGAGTGTTTTTTAAAAAAAAAAGGTTGTTAAATGAAAACTAACCTTAAAGAATATAAAAATAAATATTGTAAGGAAAAAAAATCACAAATACTGTAAGGAGAAGGCACTGCTTTATTAAAAGTTTTCAGTGACGATATTACTTCAATTCACTCTATTTTATCAATGTAGGCAATTTCATTTACTCAATGTTAAACACTTAAACAAAAGTCTCTTAAATATAGTGCTTGATTTTATTCAATAGAAGTTTTAGTACAGAATATTCGGTGGTATTTCTTTCATTATTATCAAACACATCTTTACGTCTTTTTTTTAGGTCGGAATCTTTACTTCTTTTCTATGTAACTTCTACCTGAACTGAATGCGTGGATTTGACTCCTCTAGTACCCTGGTATTATAATGTAAAACGCTAATCAATGGAGCTTATTTATCGTAAACAAAATAAATTAATTCCTTCTATTATTTTCTATTAATACTTGTACAATCAAATAAACTAATCACATGTCAATGTTTAGCTAGTTCAAATAGTTAGATATTTATTTTTCTTGAGTAAAATTTTTGGTTTTGTTGGCATTATAAATTAGGATAGTTATAGGCTGACAAATGACCCGAAATTGGACCTGGTTAGAGGCTGGAATGAGTCAAGAAAAGCAATTAGGTCCAAGACAAATATTTATTAGCTCAGAAGTAATGGTAGGCTTAAAAGTACTGCATTAGCTGAATAGAATATTAGACTAAGAAAAATGATTGAGCTCAATAGTTGATGATAGAAGAGTAGTTAGAGACTGAAGTCATGATAAAGTAGCGGTTACCACTACTAAGAATGTGGGTGCATAAAGGACCACTAAATGCATGAAATAAGGAAGTAGTGAGAGTTCAGAAAGATTATAAGAGGCTCATATACAGAGAAGAAAATCATCACTCAGATCAACACACATCATGTCATTTTAACTATCAGCTTTTATTTTTTACTTTTTAATTTATTTTTAGCTTTATGTTACTTCTTTGGTTTCATTGTTCATCTTGAAGGTTTTGTATGAATTCATGGTTGATTAATAGAAGTTCAAGTTTCTATTCAATTCTTCGTTGACCGATGTTGCTCAAAGGCTTGCTCTCATGAGTTGTTTGAGGAGTCCATTTGTTAAGGAGCAGAGTACCCTCCGTAGCGTTAATCGTCTAAATATTAGTAATTTTTGAGACGTTGCTTTTCGGATAAGTTTCTTTTTAGAGATTTAGTTGATTGCATCTTTCATCCAACATAAAATTGGCACGCCCGGTGGGACTTCCAAGATCAAGTTAGCGAAAATTTCCTGTACTGGAGCTAGATCATACTTGGCATATGAATCTAGGATCCGAGAAAATCATCAACATGAGTTCAACAAATCTTAGTCTGACCCTAAGGCAGAAAGTAGAGGGGTAATCAGCTACATATGCGGCAGCCTTGACGACACTCCAAGGGGTGACTTTAGAGCAGCCGAATACAGCTGCTACCTCTTAGTTGTCGAGGGATCCAAGTTCTACCCCAAGGCAGAAAGTGGGAGGGCAACCAGCTACGTATGCGGCAACCTTGACTACACCCCAAGGGTTGACTTCAAAGTAGCCGAATACAGCTGCTACCTCTTAGTCGCCGAGGGATCCAAGTTCTACCCGAAGGCAGAAAGTGGGGGGTAGGTAACCAACTTCGTATGCGGCAGCCTTGACTACACCCCAAGTGGTGACTTCAGAATAGCCGAATATAGCTGCTACCTCTCAGTTGCCAAGGGTATTAGCAGCCTCTCCTGACATGACTAGCTCCATGTAGACTAAACGCGAGGAGAGGCAGCCGTCAGTGATGTCTACATCCTTTATCCGACAACAGATCAAAGCAGGCATAAATGATCTAATGCAGGAAGTATCAAAGCAATTAGCTGAGATAGTGAAGCCAATGGTGCGAAATTAAATGCAGCTTGTCTAGCAACAGCAAAAGGAAATATCCCAAACTTATGGCCATTCAGTTGAGGCTATTCAATGGGGTGGACATGAAACTGCTAGTAAAATAGTGGTTTACGCTAGGGGGTCAGGGCCTCAATTAGGCCAAGTGCAATTAATCAGAAGACCCCCCAATGTGCTAGGGAACTTGGGACTACCTTCTGGCAATACAGGTTCTTGGAATAGTTCCAATAGTAATTGGAACTAGCTTACCTACACTAGCCCATGCCCACTGTTGATCCAGTAAGTGAAGTTAATTGGCCTCAGGGAGATAACCAATGAAACATTTACAATCAAGGGCCCAATATTCAGCTGATTGGTGTTTACTCAGCTTAACCCATAGAATCCGTTCAGCCGACATATATACCACCAACAAAGTATACTTTGTGACCAATAAGTATACCTCAATAGCTAATATACCTTCTACTCTATATGCAGTCTCAGAATATAATACCTCTAGGAATTGAACCAAGGGACAATCGGCAGACAACACCCATTTAACCTCAACTATGTGCTGAGCTGAGGGGAGTGGTACCTCAGCTAATTTATCCCAATATGATAGTCGAGGCTATGAGAAGGCATTTTGGTGTCCAACTGAGACCCTTAGAGATGCCAATTTACAAGAAACCATACCCAGATTAGGTGGATAAGATCCAATTTCCAAGAGGTTTTAAAACCTCAAACTTTATAACATTCTCTGGTGAAGATAGTAAATCAACTATGGAGCATATCAGCCGATTTGTAGCTCAATGTGCTGAGGCTGGTCAAAATGACTTTTTAATGTTACAATTGTTCCCGTTATCCTTAACTGGGGCAACATTTACTTAGTACTCATCATTGCCCCCAAACTCTGTGCAAAGCTGGACCGATATGGAGAGGTTATTCCATGACAGATTTTATAGGCCCCAGCCAGAGGCTTGTGTGCTAAACTTGTTGGGCATCAAACAATAAGCTAGTGAGCCTGTGATAGAGTTTTTAGAAAGATTTAGAAGAATAAAAGGAAAATGCAGCATACAATTACCAGAGGCTGAATGCGTCTTTATTGCTATGAACAATATGAATCCTCAGTTGAAAGAAAGCTGATTGCTTCAGACTATTGTGATTTGGCTCAACTATCGTGGAAAGTAGCTTGAGTTGAGCAATTCATAATAGAAAGAGAGTAGAGAAATCTAATAGAGCAGGACTTAGAGGTTTTCAGCTGGTGGCCTTAGTCGATTGTGATTTAGCTGGTGAGGAAGTAGTCAATGAAGAAAAAGGCTTATATTGATGGCAAGCCAATCAGTTGAGTGTTAGTCGATAGTGGCGCCATCATAAATGTTATCCCGTTGGGAATTTTAAGGAAGTTGGGCAAGACTTAAAAGGATCCTAAAGAGACTAATATGGAGATGACCAACTTTATAAGAAAAGCATAGCATGCCTCTCGATATAAACTCATGATATGTAATGTCAATACTATAGAAAATGATGATCAACTATTAGCTGAGGGCATCAGTCGATTGTGTAATACTTTACCAGACAAAATACTATACTTAAGTCATAATATATTACCCGATAAGTTATTACGCGTGGTTGTCTAATTAAAATTTCATATTAATCCAATGTTATTTACCCATAATTGAGTTATATGTTTATTTATTTATTTATTTTGGCCATAGAATAAACAATGGGTTTTACGTCATATGTAGTAAAATAAACTGGCCTATCTCTACAAAGTAGAATCCTAGCTGATCCCCATGGGATATTTCATGTACTAATCATCTAAGAACAACACCCACCAAACTAAGCCGATGGCCCAGAATGACAAAAGAGGGCCACTCTATACATCTCCTACTGTTGTACCACATAAGTTCCCTAAATGGAATCTGAAAAAAGGAATCCATTCGCCATGTAGGCATTTGCTGGGGTATAATCTATGCCTAGTGTAGAGGATGAGAAAGATGAGCTCGTCACCTCTGATATATTCTTCTCCTCAGAAAACGAAATAGAAGGGGCCTGCTGAGGTGGTGAGGTGGAAGGTACTGCGGGAGAGGTTACTGCTGCTAATGGAGGTGGAAATAAATGTGCCATGTACAGTGGGATGGCAATATAGGGTGGGAAGGATTAAACAATGGATGAGTAAGTAGGACAGCAAAATCTCTGCAAAAAAAGAAATAAAAACAAAATTGGCAGCTACGATATATGGATCGAGGCGGATATGTAGATCGGGGAACTCAATGAAAAGGATGCCCGTCACTGCATTCTCCATGATCTGAGAATAATGCGGAAATACACAGTAGGGTGAGAATTTAAAGAAATTCTCAGTAGGAAATCTAATTTTACGCAAATCTGACATTGCCGTCATTCCCAGTTATTTCAATTTTTTCTTAATTTAAAAGGACATAACATAACTATAATATTCAACTTAAATCATATTTTGGAAAACATAACCCGAAACAAAACTTAATTTAAATTAGTGTAACAAGAAGTATAACCATAAATCAAGCAGTAATATAAACACGAGGAGTATACAAATAACTATGTAATCAGTTTAGGATTTAGCAAACAGAGCATGTAAATGTAAAAATGGAAATGCATTTAGCTTTAGAGAAATTTCGCTCATATGACTTGTATTTTTCTATACTTGGTCCCCTGGGAGTTTTTCACCATATACTCCTGGGTAATAGTTTGCTTTTCAAGATCGAGGTTGTTCTTATACAGGATTGCCGGGTTTACTTTCCCCAACTTTCCCACTGATCTATTCCCCTTAATCTTATTCAGGAGCTGACTCAAGTAATATGGAATCACTTATAATCTTCATAAATTTACATGCACAACTAATCTACCATGAACATTTCATACATATTTAAATATTTTATTTAGTATGTGAAATCTCTGTCGGAATTTCAACAGTATAACGGATCAAGTTTGCTTCCCCATGAATAGTGTCAGGCTACCAGAAAGATCAATCAAGCAATACAACCAGCATGGAGCATCAAGTTTAAGTTTATAACAATAATATCAATCATATAGTATGCCAACATAAATTAGGTTTTTCTGCTCATTCTACTCAATTCTGCCCAGTTTTGTAAACTCCATCAAAATTTCTGTTCAATTCATTTAGACTTCAATTTTGGATATGTTATAGTGCTATGTGTCTAGTTTTTAACCTTTTTTGTCCCATATCATTTTGATTTATGTAGCTCAAGTTATTTGAATTTTACCTCAGTCTATCCTATAACTAGCCAGAATTGCACCCTTAGAAGTAAAAATTCACTAAAAATAGGAAATTAGGTGAAATCATACTAAACTTAAATTAAAGCTAATAGAACAATTTTTATTCCTAACAAGTTTCATCTCATTTTCATAAGCAGAGCTTGAGTTATAAACTCCAAAAGTTGACCCTTTTGGACTACCCTATTCTAGTCTAATTTGGACTTAAGGCAACTTCATCGAATTACTGGGAATAAATGGAATCAAGTCTAACTCTGAAATTTTTATGGAATGTTTTCCTACATGTTAGCTTTCAAACAGAGTTAGTTGTACTTAATTTAGAGTTTTGTAGGGTGGTTATACCCCTCACAACTCATATTGCCCAGAAGAGAACCCAGAATTTCAGGTTAAACTTCAAAAATTGATAACTCACTCATCCAATGGCCTTATAATTTATATGGTTGTAAAGCCCTAAATGTCTAGTTTCATGTAAAAATTGCTTCATCAAAGATTTTGGTCCGTACAAGATGAACATACGGACGCCGTAGGATTTTCACCTAAACAATATCTTACTTCTTTCTATCCTCAAATCCTTCCACCCCAACTTCGATTCTAATCCAAACATACATATTAGACCAACCAATATTCATCATCTACACCCAGTATAACATCAAAAAGTGAATAAAAATTGAAACCCCAAGCAGCCCCAGGAAAACAAGAATAGAAGTTAAATCCCTACCTCTTCTAGGTGTAGACTTGCTAGATTTGGGTCTAGGGTTGAAGAAATTTTGTTGGAGCTTGTTGGAACTTGAAAGCTTGATGAAGATGAAATGAAGATGAGATGATAAATAAGGAAAATGGAGAGGGGTTAGCTACTTAATATGGCCCAAAGTTATAAGGGAGTGGGAAGGAATTTTTTTGAAAACTTTTGAAAGAAGTTCGAATGTGGTTGGTAGATTTCTTCCTTCATTCCAATTTGATATGGCTGCCCATTTGAATTGCTGATGTTGCGCCATTTAGAGGGTTGCGTGGCTAAATCTTGGCCATTCAATCTAGGGTTCTCACAGTATAATTTCTATTAATTCGATTCTGACAATTTAAAATACCAAAATCTTACTGATTTCCTTTAAATTGGTAAAATAGTTTTGGAAAAATCCTATGAGGTCTCCTATATTTCTAATAGTATTCCTTCAAATTTAATCTCTCTAAATGATACTTAATTGGCTTTAAGTAAATACTTATTCAAATTCTAATTAATCTCAATTATTCGATAAAAAACCGAATAACTTGGTTAAAAACGATAAAATTTTTCGGACGTTACATTACTACCCTCCTAAAAAAAAATTTTGTCCTCAAAATTTAGTGCCTGAGAATAATTCAGGATATTATTTTCTCGTATCTGACTCTAATTCTCATGTACAGTCCGCTAAGTCTTTGTTTCCCTATACTACTTTCACTAACTGTACGACTTTGTTTCAAAGGTGTTTGGTGCTCCTATCTACTATCCGTGCTGGGGGTGCATGAAAAGTTAAATCATCCGTTAGCTGAATTGATTCAGGTTTCAAGAAGTGTGTAGGATTAGATTGATATTTTCTGAGTTAAGAAACATGGAAAAATCATGAAAATTTTACAGATGCGGAGGTAAGGCGAGGGATTAGCTTTCTAACTTTAGGATTTGGAAAGGACCTATAAAGCGAGGGCTTAGCTTTCTAACTTTAATAGCTCTACTTACTACGATTGTGGGCGTGATCTTTAGAAACACATGGTCTCCTTCTTGAAATTCTAATGGCTTTCTTTTGACATCCACATAGCTTTTCTGACGGCTCTAGGCTGCAAGTATCTTGCTATGGATCTTCTTAATTTGCTTTGTAGTTTTCCCGACTAGTTCCGATCCTAATAGACTCCACTCTCCTGATTCGTACAAACACAGTGCAGATTGACATTTTTGTCTAAATAATACTTTATATGGAGCCATGCCGATACTTGCGTGATAACTGTTGTTATATGCAAATTTGGCTAATGGTAAATATCGATCCCAGTTTCCATGCTGCTCGAAGATATACGCTCAAAGCATATCTTCCAAAGTTTGAATAGTTCGCTTGGTCTGACCATTCATTTGCGGATGATATACAGTACTTAGACATAGTCTAGTACTGAACGCTTTCTGAAACGCTCTCCAAAATCTTGAGGTAAATCTTGAATCTCAATTTGAGATGATGGTTGAAGAAATGCCATGTAATCTCCCTACTTCCTAAATATATAATTAGGCTAACTTCTCCAAAGGATAATTCGCTTGAATAGGTAAAAAGTGGGTAAACTTAGTCAGTCTATCCACTATGACCTATATAACATCATATCCAGAAGGTGTCCTTGGCAAGCCCATCATGAAATCTATAGAAATGTTCTCCCATTTCTATTCCGAAATCTCCAAGGGTTGCAATGTCCCTGCTGGTTTCTGATGCTCTATTTTTACTTTCTGGCAAATTAGACATTTGTTCATAAGACTCGACATATTTGTCTTAAGGCTTAGTCACCAAAACATTTTCTTGAGGTCTTGATACATCTTATTAATACTAGGATGTATAGTGAACTCACTCCTGTGGGTTTCTTCCAAGTTCCCTTCCCTAAGGTTGTTCTCTTCAGGTACATATATCCTTCCCTAATATCACCATATACCTTCTATATCTCGAGTAAAATCTGTTAGTTTTCTGGATTGCACCAGTTGTACTATATGCTGAAAGTTGACATCTCGTTATTGTGCTTGTTGGATTTGGTCTTTAAAATAACTAGTTATCTTAATTTGATTTAATTGAATGGCATGAGGGGTTATAGAGATTCCCAAGTTGAGGTTTCAGAAACTCTCTATAAGTTCTGTCTATTTGATCATCATCGATGCCACAATTAAAGATTTCCTACTTAAGGTGTCTGCCACCACGTTTGCCTTGCAAGGATGGTATTTTAGCTCAAACTCGTAATCTTTAAGAAATGTCATCCATCTTCGCTGCTTCATGTTTAATTCCTTCTGGTCAAAACGGTATTTCAAACCTTTGTGATCAGAAAATACTTCAAACTTTATTATGTAAAGATAGTGTCTCCATATCTTCAAAGCAAATACCGTCATCGCTAATTTGAGGTCATGCGTTGGATAATTTCTCTCATGAGTCTTCAATTGTCTAGAAGCATATGTCCACATTCTTATTCTGCATCAACATGCATTTTAACCTTTTTCTGGAGGCATCACAATAAACTTCGAACAATCAATGAGAATTTGATAGAGTGAGCACTGGGGCTGTCGTCAACCTTTCCTTTAGATCTTGGAAACTTTGTTCGTACTCAGGCGTCCATTCAAATGGAGCATTCTTCCTAGTTAACTTCGTTAGGGGCAAAGCTATCTGAAAGAAGTTTTTAATAAATCTCCTATAGTATCCTGCCAGACCCAAGAAACTCCTGACTTCCATAACTGTCATTGGTCGTTCCAATTCAATACTACTTCTACCTTACTAGGGTCTACAAAAATTCTTCCATGGGATACCACATGGCTGAGAAATTTTACTTATTTCATCCAAAATTCACATTTGGATAGTTTGGCATAGAGTTTCTTCTCCCTTAAAATTTGCAGAACCAGTCATAAATGTTCTGCATGCTCCCACTCCATCTTCAAATAAACAAGTATATCGTCAATGAACACTACTACAAATTTGTCTAGATATGGTCGGAATATCCGATTCATATAATCCATAAATATTGCTGGCGCATTTGTCAACCCAAAAGACATCACAGTGCATTTATAATTTCCATAGCAAGTCCGAAAGGTCATCTTAGGAATATGTTTTACTTGAACCCAAATCTGGTGATATCCAAACCATAGATCAATCTTGGAAAATACAGTTGCCCCTTGCAGCTGATCCATGAAGTTATCAATCCTCGGTAGCGGATATCTATTCTTGATTGTCACCTTATTCAACTGCCTGTAATTCACATATAGTTGCATGCCCCAATCTTTCTTCTTAACTAACAGGACTGGGGCTCCTCATAGTGATGCACTTGCCCTAATAAATTGTTTTTCTAGGAGTTCTTCAATCTGCTTTTTAAGCTCGGTTAGCTCTAGGGGTGACATTCGGTACGGCGTTATAGATACCGGTCCCGCTCCTGGTATTAATTCAATGGCGAACTCAATTTCCTTCTCTGGAGAAAATTTGAGGGTATCTTCAGGGAATACATCGGGATATTCCCTAACAATTAGAATATCATCTAATTTCTGATCAACCTCCGTTACATTGGTTAATAAGAGAATATACCCTTGACTCCTATCCCCATAGTGGTGTACTGCTAAGGAGCTTAAATAAAGGTTTACAAGGATTACTGATTCAGAAGATGAAGCACAGGAAAACACAATGGCCCTATCAGAACAATTTAGCATGACTCGATTGGCAGAGAGCCAATCCATACCTAGAATAATGTCGAGTCCGGACAAGGTAAGACAAATTAAATTGGCTACAAAGGTTTGACCTCCTATTTGAAGGGAAACATCCATACAAATATGATTGGTCTTAACAGGCTCATTTGTAGGAGTATTTATAGGGTAATTCAGAGATGGGTAATTGTAAAGTTGACATGCAATCACGAGAAATGAAAGAGTGTAAAGTATCTGAATTATATAAAGCAGTCAGGATCTTACCATTTACTTCACATGTATTCTAAATCAAATCTCCTGATCTTTCAACTTCTTTTGCATCCATGGTGAAAACTCTTCCCTGGTGTTGTGGCTTGGGAATCGATTGAGGGTTTCTGGCTGGGCATTCATAAATCTTGTGGCCTGTCTTGCCACATCCGAAACAGACATTCTAACCAGTCAGGCACGGATAGTTGCCATGATTCTTTCCACACTGGCTGCAGGTTTAGTTTCCAAAAGGCTTTTGGGTTTTGCTTGCCCTTATCGCCTGTTGTTTGAAACTTTCTTTGTTGCCGAGAGTTAGGTTTAAACCTTGGACCTTGCAGTAACAAACCTTTCTTGAAATTACTGCCAATTGATCTAGCAACAGTCAACTTCCTATTACAATCTTCCACCAATTAGTACTTGTTCACTAAAGTGGAAAAATCTCTAATCTCCATCGACCCTATGGTGGTAAGAATATCTTCTCGCAGTCCACCTTCAAACTTCATGCACTTCCAAACCTCATCGAAGTTCCGTTGATAAATTGTAGAAAATTTACACAACTCCTCAAATTTAGCAATATACTCCGATATGCTACTATTCCCTTGATGAAAGTGCATAAACTCTAGCTCCTTGGCATTGCAGACAAAGGCAGGAAAATACTTCTGATAGAATGCGTCTATAAATACATCCCAAGTGATCTCCATTTGGGATCCCTCTAGTAACCATCGTACACTATTCCACCAAAACTTTGTATCTGCTTTCAGCATATAGGTGGCAAAGGTCAACTTCTGGCGGTCTGTGCAATCTAAGATGGAGCCATAGCTTTAACCCACCCATCGGCCTTATCAGGGTCGAAGGCTCCCCTGAAGCTTGGTGGGTTAGCTTTTCTGAACTCGGCAAATTTAAGGTACTCTAGGTCCACTCCTAGACCATTAGGATTCCCTCCATGACCAACCTTAGGTTGCCTAGCCCATCATCGAGGTTGCCGCAACTGCTTGTTCTCACATGGCGTTCACCATCTCCCGCATTATATCTATAAGCTCGGTAGATTCCTCTTGAGCTGGTGACATTCGTGGCCTACCTCACCTTCCGGAAGCCATCAAGTTTTGAACACACAAAACAAAAGTTATTGAGTTGATCAGGCTCAATACTAAGTCCAGTATGCTAGTAAGTAACAGCATACGGTCAGGCAATCCTTTCACATGCATCCTATCCAGATGGATAAGACTCAATGCATGATAGTATCTAGGAAACACGAAACATAAGCGAAGCATAGTCAGTCTAATCCTCAGGCCTATATTAGGACGAACTACACTTATACGAAAAATGTAACACCTTACCAAACAAAATACTATGCTTAAGTCATAATATATTACCCGATAAGTTATTACGTATGGTTGTCTAATTAAAATTTCATATTAATCCAATGTTATTTACCCATAGCTGAGTTAGCTGTTTATTTGTTTATTTATTTTGGCCATAGAATAAACAATGGGATTAATGTCATAATAGAAAAAGAAATCTGTGGAAAAGACAGAAGTATAGAAACTACGTCATATATGTACATGTAGATATCCATTTTTTAGAGTTTGCATCAAAGAAATATAAACAGTACAAGGTATAAAAAATGAGGTCACTAAAACAAAATAAACCGGCTTATCTGTACAAAATAGAACCCTAGTTGGTCCCCATGGGACATTTCATGTACTAATCATCTAAGAGCAACACCCACTAAGCTAAGCCCATGGCCCAGAATATCAAAAGAGGGCCACTCTATACATCACCTACTGCTGTACTACATAAGTCCCCTAAATGGATTCCGAAGAAATGAATCCATTCGCCATGCTGGTGTTTGTTGGGGTATAATCCACACCTTGTGCAAAGGACGAGGAAGATTAGCTCATCACCTCTGATGAATCCTCCTCCTCAGAAAATGAAATAGAAAGGGCCTGCTGGGGTGGTGAGGTGGGAGGTACTGTGGGAGCGGCTGCTGCTGCAAGTGGAGATGGAAATGAATGTGCCATGTACAGTGGGATGGCAATATAGGGTGCGAAAGAATCAAACAATGGGTGAGTAAGTGGGACAAAAAAATTCCTGTGAAAAAAGAAATAAAAACGAAACCGCCAGCTACCATATATATATATATATATGGATCAAGGTGGATATGTAGATCGGGGAACTCAATGAAAAGGATGCTCATCGCTACGTTCTCCATGATTTAAGAATGACGCGAAAATATACAGTACGGTGAGAATTTAAAGAATTTCTCAGTAGAAAATCTAATTCTACGCAAATTGACATCGCTGTCATTCCCAGTTGTTTTGATTTTTTCTTAATTTAAAAGGACATAACATAACTATAATATTCAACTTAATTCATATTTTGGAAAACATAACCGGAAACAAAACTTAATTTAAATTAGTGTAACAAGAAGTATAACTATAAATCAAGCAGTAATATAAACACAAGGAGTATAACTATAACTATGCAATCAGTTTAGGATTTAGCAAACAGAGCATATATGTAAACATGGAAATGCATTTAGCTTTAAAAAACTTTCACTCATGTGACTTATATTTTTCCACACTTGGTCCCCTGGGAGTCTTTGGCCATATACTCCTGGGTAATAATCTGCTTCTCAGAACCGAGCTCATTCCTATATAGGATTACCGGGTTTACTTTTCCCAACTTTCCCACTTATCTATTCCCCTTAACCTTATTCAGGGGCTAGCCCAAGTAATATAGAATCCTTTATAATCTTCATAAATTTACATGCACAACTAATCTACCATGAACATTTCATACATATTTAAATATTTTGTTTAGTATGTGAAATCTCTGCCAAAATTTTGGCAATATAACGGATCAAGTCCGCTTCCCCATGAATAGTGTCAGGCTACCAGAAAAATCAATCAAGTAATACAACTAACATGGAGCATCAAGTTTATAACAATAATATCAATCATATAGTATGCCAACATAAATTAGGTTTTTCTACTCATTCTAACTGGTTTTGTAAATTCCACCAAAATTTCTGTTCAAGTCATTTAGACCTCAATTTTGGATATGTTATAGTGTTGTGTGTCTAGTTTCCAATCCTTTTTGTCCCATATCATTTTGATTTATGTAGCTCAAGTTATTTGAATTTTATATCAGTCTGTCCTATAACTAGCCAAAATTGCACCATTAAAAGTAAAAATTTACTAAAAATAGGAAACTAAGTGAAATCATATGAAAATTATACCAAATTAAAGCTAACAGAACAATTTTTATTTCCAACAAGTTTCATCTCATTTGCATAAGGAAAGCTTGAGTTATAAGTTCTGTAAGTTGACCATTCTGGACTACCTTATTCTAGTCCGATCTGGACTTAAGGCAAATTCATCGAATTACTGGGAATAAATGGGATCAAGTCTAACTTTGAAATTTATGGAATGTTTCCCTACATGCAAGATTTCAAATAGAGTTAGTTGCACTCAATTTAGAGTTTTGTAGGGTGAATTACACCCCCTCACAACTTATACTGCCCAGAAGAGAACCCATAATTTCAGATTAAATTTCAAAAATTCATAACTCACTCAATACTAATCCAATGACTTTATAATTTATATGGTTGGAAAGTCTAACTGTCTAGTTTCATATAAAAATATCTTCATCAAACTTTGATGGCTAGATTTTGGTCTGTACAAGATGAATGTACGGACGCCGTAGGGTTTTCACCTAAACAATATCTTACTTCTTTCTATCCTCAAATCCTTCCACCCCAACTTCGATTCTGATCCAAACATACATATTAGACCAACCAATATTCATCATATACACCCAATATAACATCAAGAAGTAAAGAAAAATTGAAACCCCAAGCAGCCCCATATCAAGGAAAACAAGAATACAAGTTGAATCCCTACCTCTTCTAGGTGTAGATTTGCTAGATTTGGGTCTAGGGTTAAAGAAATTTTGTTGGAGCTTGTTGGAACTTGAAAGCTTGATGAAGATAAAGTGAAGATGAGATGAAAAAGAAGGAAAATGGAGAGGGGTCAGCTGCTTAATATGGTCGAAAGTTACAAGGGAGTGGGAAGGAATTTTTTTGAAAACTTTTGAAAGAAGTTTGAATGTAATTGGTGGATTTCTTCCTTCATTCCAATTTCATATAGCTGCCCATTTGAAGGGCTGATGTTGCGTTATTTAGAGGGGTTGGGTGGCTGAATCTTGGCCATTTAATCTAGGGTTCTCACAGTCGATTCTGACAGTTTAAAATACCGAAATTTTATCGATTTTCTTTAAATCGGTAAAATGGTTTTGGAAAAATCCTATGAGGTCCCCTATATTTCTAATCTAATTCCTTCAAATTTAATCTCTCTAAATGGTACTTAATTGGCTTTAAGTAAATACTTAATCAAATCATAATTAATCTCAATTATTCAATAAAAAATCGAATAACTTAGTTAAAACGATAAAATTTTTCGGACATTATAGATTGGAGACAAGGGTTAATCCAATATCTGGCTGATCTGTTAGTTTAAGTTGATTTCAAGCTTAAAACAAAAAGCACTAAAATATGTATTGATTAATGGTGAGTTGTTTAAAAGAAGTCAGGAAGGGGTATTGCTCAAATGCTTGGATAAGGATGACGTCCATGAAGGTGCCTGTGGAACTCATAAATCTGGCTCTAATATAAAATGGCTGATTGTCGATATGAATACTATTAGCCAACTATTACAGTCCATTAATTTGTTTATGCTAAAAGATATGAAGCTTGCCAACTCCATGGACCAATTCAGACAATCCCAATTGAGGAGTTGCATGTAATTGTCAAATCATGGCCCTTTAGAGGATGGCCAATGGATCTCATAGGGAAAATATATCCTTTTTCATCTAAAAGGGCACACTTTTATTATAGTTGCCACTGATTATTTTACAAAAATGGGTGGAAGCTCAGCCAATGACAAATATATCAAAAGCTGATGTGATAAGATTTATTGAAAGACAAATTATACATCGGTTTGGGATTCCAGAAACCATAACGAATGAGCAAGGCATCGTGTTCATAGGAGATAAGGTGAAATCTTCTGTACAAGAATATGGAATTAGATTAATCCATTCATCACCTTATTATGCACAAACCAATGGTCAAGTCAAGGCAACTAACAAGGTCCTAATTGATATGATCAAAAGAACTATCAAGGATCAGCCAAGGAAATGCTATGAGGCATCATCCGAGGTTCTTTAGGCTTATAGAAATTCAAGAAACAAGGCTAACTTCTTTTAGATTAACCTATGGCCAAGATGTAGTTTTGCCCATAGAGATTAGTATCAAGTCATTACAGGTGGCAAAACAAGCAGGCTTGCAACCTAAGGAGTATTCTCAGGCCATGTTCCAAGAATTGGAATCAGCTGATCCAGCTATAATAGATTTGGTAGCTGCCTTTACAGCAAGTTCATCTTCCAAGAGTGTGGTCAGAGCATCCCCTACAGCAGCCAGAATATTGTCCTGAAGGGCTTTAGGCTTGAGTTCTAGGATTGAAAGAGCAGATGTTTCACCCACGGAAGAGATAATAGCTGAGCTAGGATCTCGAGCCATTTTTGTATAAATCAGTAGTAAAAATCAAAAATGAACTCTCAGAAATTTATGACATAGATAATAAAAAGCCTAAGTAAGAAAGTTGATAAAGTTACCTGTAAGAGGAGGCTGTCGAGCTACTTGAAATTTATGGAAGAAGGAAGTCCATGATGCCGCAGTCTCGGCTAGGCCTTTGTTGCTGGTTTCTACCACATACTCCAACAGCTTTTGTTTCTCAGCAAGAGGGACGATTCTGTTATCCAAGGCCTTAGCCTGAGTACAGAGCTAAAGTTATTGAGTATCTTCAACTTTAATTTGAGCAATTACTTTAGCCAACTCAGGTTCCAAAGTACCTAGTTCAACTTGTAGCTTGGCAATCTCTTCATAGATTGATCCAATCCTATGAGTCAGGTGAGGATGTTGATCCAAACTAGACTCTATGACTTGGTACTGGGAAAGATAAGGATAGTGCAATGTCAGCATAGACCTGTCGAAGAGTAGTAGGGACAGCATAATATTGTGGAGAAGAAGCTTTGTTTCCTTCCAAAACTTGACCTGGCTAGGCATCATCGACTACTACAAGTTCCCTTAGATGAGACATTGGTTGATTATCATCTACTTGATATTCATTGGCAAGAAGGGAAGTCACTTGTACAGTAGCCATGATGGAAAGAACAGTAATGGTAATAAGCTTAAATACATTACCTAGCTAAGTAACTAGCCAGTCGATAGATAATAAATGGGGGCCATATGTTGGCACTATAAATTAGGATAGTTATAGGCTAACAAATGACCCGAAATTGGGTCTAGTTAGAGGCTGAAATGAGCCAAGAAAAGACAAATATTCATCAGCTGCGAAGTAATGGTAGGCTTAAAAGTGCTGCATCAACTAAATGGAATGTTGGGCTAAGAAAAATGATTGAGCCCAATGGTTGATGATAGAAGAGTAGTTGGAAACTGAAGCCATGATAAAGCAGCGGTTACCACTACTAAGAACGTGAGTGCATCGAGGACCACTACATGCATGAAATAAGGAAGTAGTGAGAGTCAAAAAAGATTATAAGAGGCTCATACACAGAGAAGAAAATCATTACTCAGATCAACATATATCATGTCATTTTAACTATCAGCTTTTATTTTCTACTTTTAAGTTTATTTTTAGCTTTATGTTACTTCTTTAGTTTCATTATTTATCTTCAAAGTTTTGTATGAACTCATGATTAATTAATAGAAGTTCAAGTTTCTGTTCAATTCTTCGTTGACCGATCTTGCTCAAAGACTTGCTCCTGTGAGTCGTTTGAGGAGCCCATTTGTTAAGGAGAAGAGTACTCTCCTTAGTGTTAATCATTTGAATATTGGTAATATTTGGGATGCTGCTTGTCAAATAAGTTTTTTCTTAGAGATTTAGCCGATTGCATCTTTCATCCAACAGGTTCGAATCTTATATTGACAAAATTAAAAAAATAAAGAGGTATATTCCTATAGTGAGCTGATGTAGCTCGAATTAAATTGCTGAAGTCCAATAACCTTATGATATCGGTAGCTTAATTAGACAACAATAATAATAATAAATTTTTCTAGCTATTGCTCTTAGAGTATTGGTTAAGAAACTAAGAATAAAAAGATTTTGAAATTTTCAAAGCATATAGTGTGTTGGAAATTTAACAATTTTATTTTTTAATAATAGTTTTTTACTTTTAATTTCTTAATCAGTACCCTTAGATAAACTAAAACAAAAAGGTAAACTAATCACATTAATAACAATCAATGAAAATAATTAATTACACAGGGTCATCATTTTAGCTGATACTAAAATTTTATTGCTCAACGAATAGGTTTAATTGAATTTAGCAACTTAAAACTTAAGTCAATAATTCAACACTATCTATTCTTAATTAATAAAACAGTATGACACAGGGCATATAAATTTTTTTTTTTCAAAAAGAAAGAAACAAAGAAAGAAAGAAAAGAAAAATGATATCATCCCAAACCTGTTGATCTTGGAGGTGCACGAAAGTGGATTTATTTTTATTTTTATTGTGATTCTATAATTTGTGTCACTAACCTTCCTCTTTTAGCATTTTCATGACAGTGGAAGTGTAGAACTAATGCTGGGGGTTGAGATCGAGATTCTTTGTACCTAGTACTAGTATTTGATAGACAAATTGTTATTCACTGTCCACATATAGAAAGAGACAAGAAGAAAATATAATTATGTCAGATAAATGTAATAATATGGTTACAAAATGCATCATTTCTGACAGGAACCTCAAGATCTTACTTAGAACTTGTCCCATTCAGATAGTCAGATCCAAAGCACTGGCCCTTTTCCCTTTCTCCTTACAGTGATCTTGTGCTTCCTTGAACCTGATGCTATGATATGAGGAAGAGGATTGAGAGTGCAAAGAGAGTGATAGATTGCTATCAACTTCATGTTCCTCCATGCTTCCTTGGTTCTCTAAAGTGACCCTTGAATTTAATTTAAGAGACAGATCCAAATCAAGGTCAACATTATCTGAAGCCTTCCTTTTCAAGGCCTTCTTAAGTTCCAATGGATTTGCAAGCACATTACTATTAGGCATCAGCTCTTGTGCTCTTGGTTTTAATTGGTCTAATCTAGTATGTGTGCTTAATGTTTCTTGGCCACCAAATGATAGGAACTGATCTTTTGATTCATGGACTTTGCTTGTTGATGGTTCACCAAAATTGGAAGAATCCACTTGGAAAATGCTGTGGGTCCAATTGATGTTACTATTAGATCCATAGATCCTCTCAGACATTCTGCCATAAAATCCAGCCCCAGATTCTTCTACTGAACTCCGACCCATGAAAGGCCTATGCACCTTGTTTTCGTAGACACCGAGCGAAGCACCCCTATATCCATATCTGTTAATAGAAGAAAGAAATTAAACTTGTATTGTAAAATCAAAACATTTGAAGGAATTTGAAGCAAACTTGGTGTAATTATGTTTACCTATAGGCTGAACTTTGGCTTGGATTATAGCCTTGAAGCATGGGAAGCTGGGTGAGATGATAAACATTTCTGTCTCCACTTTCTACTAGGAGCCTATGATCAGCCAATACTGCCATATACATTTATACATAATCAACTTACAATCGTTAGGGACTTGTAAGCACAAGCCCTAATGACTTATTGATAATAGTGTTATACGAAAGGAAAACCTTTTTGTACCTTGATTTGCGTCATCTACCTTCTTGCTTCTGTACATCTGGCGAAAGAAATAGATGGAAAGTGTTAAAAAAAAAAAACCAAATTGGCAAAAAAAAAACTATAAAAAAGAAAAAAAGCTTATTCGCAGAAAAGACTTTAGGTTGCAATATTTATGTATCTATATACCTGTAAATGACTCTTGACATGAGCAATACTTAAACCTTTGATATTCATCAATTGAAGAACCAACTTTGGTGTTGCTCCTATACCCAAAAAACACAACATAGCAAGTTCAGAAAAACAAATATAATGGCACTCAAATTAGTTAATTTGTCGAGTTAATTACCCTAGCAGGGATCAATGATCCTCGAGAAATTAAATTGAAATCCAAAAAAGGCACAAAATAAGCTATATGTGTATATGTGTGTGTGTGTGGAACTCACTCTCTTGTCCTCCAAGTCTTTGAACAGCATGAACAAAGCGAAGATGAAGATCAGGCGTCCAACGTAGCCTTGGCAACTTGGATCTAACATAAGGCCTCACTGAACTCTTCTTCTCATTCTCTTCCACTGTGCTGTTGCTTGAGCTCCCTCCTCCATTGTTGTTGTTGTTTTGCTTACTCTCATCTTCATAATTGGCCTCACTCTCTTCACAACCATCTTCGTTAGAAGGGCTTGTCTTGGAACATTCTGAACCATGGCTTTCTTCCATCCTCATATCTATCTAGCTATAGCTTCTACAACCTTTTCATGCCTCTACTCTTGCCTTGGAGATTCGATATGAATATCATAAAATTTGAGCCAAGTCAAGAGAAATAGTGTCCTCTATGTCTCTATATGATAATTATTGGTGGAATCAAACCACTAATTCATGAAAGGAATAGTTTGAGATTGTAGAACTTTTGGGCATCCCCTTTATATATATATATATATATATATCTACTCTCTCCTATTGTTCAACCTCCTCCATGCTTGGACACTGAAAAAGAAAATCCTTAATCTTAGCAACACCAACGTAGCTACGGCCACAGAAATCTACGACAACCAATATACACCTATGTTATACTTCGACAGTGAATAGTGTAAACCGTAGATTTGATCTTCACAGAGAATTTTAGAACACTTTCTTCTCTGGCTTTCTCTCTCTCTTTCTCTCTCTCTCTCTCTCTCTCTCTCTCTCTCTCTCTCTCTCTCTCTCTCTCTCCTTCTCTGTGTGCCTCTTTGGGATGAGTAAACGAATAATTTGGTTTTCATATCGTACGCATGTTGATGTATATATTTGTTTTAAAATATGCATGGACATCAAGGAATGGTAGGAATATATACTTGATTATTTCATGTGAGGCCAGTCCTATCTTTCCAACTTGTTGACAAAAGCATTTTTTTTTTTTTTTTGGTAATAATAAAGTAGTTCGGATAAATAAACCATAACATTGTTTAGTATTGTGATAGTGGAACCGTACATACTATACGAAAAAAAAAGGGTTTCGGAGAGACTAGAAAGATGAGTTTGATACTTCTGATGATAAGGATGTAAGTTTTACTGATACTACTACTACTAGTGAAGTCAAAAATAAATAAAGCACAGTAACTGTATGAAGTTAAACCGAGTTGTTTTTCATCCATTTACTAGTCTTCCATGGTCCATTTACTAGTCTTCCATGAATAGACTTTCATTTATTTATTTTTATTCATTTTGTAAAGTTTAGATCTTTTAAAATGTTAGATGCTTTACTCTAAGTTCACTTGAAAGATTCACATGCATTGAATAAAATTGTTTTCTTTAAAGTATAAAGAATGGGTTAAATTGCTTGCTGGTAATATCATAGTGGGATGGTATCCAATTGCTTGCTGAAGAGTAAAACCTTTGTCGTGTGGTACAGTCTATGACTTTGGTAGTGGATGGGCATAAAAAATAACATTAAAATATGCATGTACATATATAAGTTTGAGCTTGATTTTAATATATTATAAGTGTAAAATTTTACACCATTAATTAATAATATAATTTGATTCTCATAATATCTTAAAAATTATATACATAATAATAAATGATTAGGTGATTATTTAAATATATTTATACTAGCCATGTATTAATATTAAACTCAATAATTTTTTTTTAAAAAAATTGGATTTAATAAATTATAACATGATTATTAGGAAAATAGTGATGATTCCATTTATTATTGATTTATATCACCAAGAACGAAAAGATTCTTTAGTTTGGTAGGAAAGAAAAAATGGAACAATGATAATTTTAGGTGTAAATTTCTTAAGAATGTAAAATTATAATTCCTTATTATGAAGAGGGTGAAATAGTGAATCTGGAAATGCCTGAATTCAAATTATTATTTTTTTTTATATTTATTTTTCTGTTAATAGTAATAATTCTGGTTTATTTTTCTGCCACATATTCCGGACCCCAAAAATAGAATTAATATTTTATTCCAATCCAATCACTTTATAATTTATAAATTTTTATTGTGTATACACCAGCCACATGCTTACATTTCTTAAAAAAAAATTATTAAAAAATAAATCATGTGACACTTACACTTTTTTTGTGGGAGTGTATATTTACAATTTTACATTAAACATTTTTTGTTTTCACTTAATAACAGCCTCAATCTCATGTTGCTTATTACACTTGTCTTTCGTTTTTTGGTCTTGTTATTACAGTTGTATTAAGCTTTTTCTTTTTTTTTTTGGATAGATAAAAGGAGCTCAACCCCCAAACCAGGAGGAGCAAAACAATACAGTTGTCTTAAGCTATATGGATGACTCAATCATTTATCTTAAAATTCTTCACATACATTCATGAGAATGCAAAATTTACTCTTAAAATAAGGAAATCTATTCTGGGAATGGCATTAAGAAATGTGTGAATTGACAGCAGTGACAAATGGTGGGTTTTCAATTTTTCATGGATGCATGTGTGCGAGACTGTGAAGTGTGGTGCTGTGCTGTCTCTGATGCAGACCCAAACCTCTCAAAAAGATAATATGAAATATTTTCCCTTTCGTCGGGAATCACGGGGATTGTTCCTGCTTACATTATTTGCTAAACTCTGTTGTCTTTCAATATTTTAATTTCGTTTTCATATTATTTAAGTTTTGTTTTTCAATGAGATGTAGGCAGAGATACCATTGTTTATATTGTTTGACATAAAAAATATTGATCCAATCATCGGACTTTGATCTAAATATTTAAAATAAAAACTCGGATATATATACCTTGGACATAGTTACAATTAATGCGGAGTAATTCTTTTCTTTTCTTTTTTTAAGTGTGTAAGCTTTATATTTTGGATTTAAAACAAATAAATAAATCATTCATCTCTACATGAATTTCTTGGATCCTCCTTCCTTAATTATTATTCTTATGTATAATAATTTTTTAGTAATGTGAAAACAAATTTATAATTAATATTAATTTATGTCTACAATTTTTCTCCATAAAGAAAGAGCTGAAAACAAAATTCAACAACAAAAATCTTCCCAGTAATTAATTTAAGAATCTTCAAGTAAATGAATTCATACCATATTTTCTCCCTCTGTCTGTGACCATAATACCATTTCCCATTCCTCTTTGGTTCAAAGAGAGAATACTTTATAGTTGGTAGGAGAAACCTTTTTCATTCCTCACTCGTGCGTAACCGTGTGGGCATCCCTGCATGCATGGACCGTGCATGACTCAGATCAAAAAAGGCATGGGAAAGCCCATTTCATTTTTCAATCAATCACGAGGTTCTTGATAATGGTAGGTTTTGCAACTCTAAGCATATGTCAACTTATTAATGATCCTGCATGGCTGAATAAATGGGAGTCTCTTCATTAATTCTCATCGTCAACTAACTCAAATGGAAGAAAATGCGCGTTTGTTTATAGTACTTTTTAATAAGGAAAATATTTTTATAAAAAATAATTTGTTTGAGTAATTTATTTCAAAAACTAAAAGAATAAACAGCCGGTTTTTTGTTTTTTTGCTAGAAGTGGGTTAAAAATTATTTCTGCTTTTAATTTTAAAATTAATTTTTTAAAAAATGTTTATTCAAAAACGTAATTCAATTCTCAAGTTACTTATACTAATGAGAAGACAGAATATGAAAGAAGTGGCTAATTTTCAAAGGATTTTCCATGCACGTTCCGCAAAGGAAAGTGAAATGAAGCATTTAAGAAAAGAAAAAAAGAATTATTGGTTATTGAGCAACTAAAACTAATTTAGTAAAATAAATAATGTCATATCACTATATATTGAATTGAAGATATTCATTGATTATAAATATAGTCTACGGCATAAACACCATGCATTGATGGGGCGAAACTAAGTCAAAATCTAGTCACACCACAACTTAAACAAATAAGATAAACTTTATACGTCATACCAGTGAACCTTAACCCCATCCTATTGTCATGTTGGGCTTCCCTCCATCATGGGACCCACGTGGTTTAAATTGAAAAAGAAAAGAAAAGAAAGGTAAGGCTTCCTCTGTTAAAACACAACCAAAAAAAAAAAAAATGGTTAGAAAAAAGTAACATGAATGTGTGTGCTACGTGCGCGCAAGAGAAGAAGAAAAAGAAAAAGGTTGTATCCTATGCTCTATATTGAATGGGTAAATTTATTCTTTTTTACATGAAATTTTAGTATGTTATTCTTTGCATTGAACTGAATATTTTGATATAGTCTAATCATTATTTTACCTCTTTTTTTGACTGTATTGTGATATCCATATTATGGAGATTTGAAGTTGAATTCCATTTATTGGGTAAGGTATTTTTATTGATTGTTGTGATTTTCTAGTACTATTAGGAAGATTGATTGTATACCTATTAATTTATTAGTGGAGAATTTTGCTAGACTAGGTCCTGTGGATTTTTTGTCCCTCTCATTGAGGGTTTTTCCACGTTAAAAATTGTGGTGTCTGATATCCCTATTTTTTGTTGTATTATTTTATTTCGTGGAGTATTTTTGTATTGCCTATTTAATTGCTTAAATGTGAGAAAATATTTCTTGCTTCTGCTATAACACAAGTGATGGCCTAAGGTTTTTCCCAACAAAGTGATATCCAAAACTTTGGTTATTTTTTTTCTTTATTTGTGCAGTTTAAATGGAGGAAAATTAGGGGCCAAATATGGTCAAGTTAAATTTCAAAAATTACTCAATTTGGAAGACCTTTATGGAAAATATGCTATAAAGTAAGGACTTGAATGATCCTGATGAGGGAGAAAAAGTTAAACCTGCTAATAAATCTAATGCCGAATGAAAAAGAATGAACAAGAAAGTTGTTGCTTTAATCAGGTAGCGGTTACATCCGGTATATATCTACATGTTGACAGAGAAACTAATGCCCAGAGCATGAGGAAGAAATTGGCAGATTTATATGAGAGGAAGAATATGCAAAATAAAGCTTTTATGATTCGAAAGCTGGTGAACATGAAATATAAAGAAGGGGATTCAGTGCCAAAGCATCTGAGTAGCTTCCAGGAAATTGTGATTCAGTTGACAACTAATGAGATTACTTTAAGTGATGAGTTGCAAGCATTGTTGTTGCTAAGCTATTTACCTAACAATTAGAAAGTTCTGGTTGTGATTTTGACTAACTCAACTCCAAATGGGAAGTTGACATTATCAATGGTAAAAGAAAGCATGTTGAATGAAGAAGCCAGAAGAAGATAACAGGGTTTGATTAATACCTCTACCTAATCAGAAGCACTTGTTGTAAACTCACAGGGGATAAGCCAACCCAGAAAACCTCATAAATCTGGCAGGTCTGAGAGCTGTAGCAAGTCAAGAAGTAAGTCTAAGAATAGAAAATATTTTAATTGTTATCGTTGTCATAAGGCAGGACACATCAAAAGGCATTGCAAGTACTTGAAGAGAGAAAAGTCCAGGGAAAGAGATGAAGACAAAGATAAGGAAAATGACAAAGATATACTACTGTTGTTGCATATGATGATGTGCTTATTATGTATCATGAAAATTTTGTAAATCTTGAATGTGATGATTCCAATTGGGTCATGGATTCTTGAGCCTCATGCCATGTTTCTCCCAAGCATGATTTTTTTACTTCTTATACTGCTGATGATTTTGGCAAAATAAAATTGGGAGATGAAGGGCTATGCAAGATTGTTGGTATGGGAGATGTGTGGCTTGAAACATGCATAGGATGCAAGTTGCGATTGTAGAATGTTAAGCGTGCTCCTAATATGTGTCTTAGCCTGATTTAAATGAAATCATTGGATCAAGAAGGCTACTTCATTTCCTTTGGTAGTGGAAAATGCAATATCACTAAAGGGTCTCTAATTGTGGCAAAAGAAGATAGCAGTTTCACTACTCTCTACTAGTTGCCAAGAAAGTTGTGCAAAGAGGAGGTGAATGCAGTTGATAATTCCTTTTCCAACTTATGGCATATGTGTCTTGGCCAATTAAGTGAGAAAGGACTTGGCATTCTTGCCAAGAAACAATTTCTTTCGATGAAAGGTATATCTTTAAATACTTGCACTCATTGTTTTATTGGTAAACATGCTAGAGTTGCATTTACAGTTTAGGTCCTCATATGAGACCAATGTTCTAGATTTAGTTTGTACTAATGTTTGCACTATGGACACTAAATCACTTGGTGATGCATTGTATTTTGTGACTTTTATTGATGATCATTCTCAAAAAGTGTAGACTTTTGTTTTGAAATCTAAAGACTAGGTGCTCCAAGTCTTGAAGCACTTTCATGCAAGTGTTAAAAGAGAAAAAAGAAGAAAACTAAAATGTGTTCAAGTAGATAATGGTGGTGAATACAGGGGTCTGTTTGAAGAGTATTACAAAGAACATGGGATCAGGCTTGAGAAAATAGTTCCAAAACTCCTTAGCATAATGGAGTTATAGAGAGAATGAATCATACTATCAATGACGAATCAGATGCATGCTCTTGCATGCAAAATTGTCCCAATCCTTTTTAGGTGAAGCAATGAGAACTACAGTGGATTTGATCAATCTTTCTCCTTCAACTCCTTTAGATGTTGATGTTCTAAAGAGAGTATGGATAGGGAAGGATGTCTCTTGCAGTCACTTGAGAGTGTTTGGTTGCAGGGCTTTTGTTTGCATTCTAAGAGATAAAAGGTCCAAGTTTGATGGGAAATCTGAATAGTGTATTTTCATGGGTTATGGTCATGAAGACTTTGGCTATAAATTATGGGATCCAATGAACAAGAAATTATCAAAAGCTGATATATGATTTTTCTCGAAGACCAAACTATTGAAGACTTTGAGAAAAAAGAGAAGCAAGCACTAATTACTAGAAGTTACACTGATGTTGAACTAAAGCCTCCTTGTAGACCTTCCATTGATGGGGGAGATGTACAAGTTGACGATGCGAATACAAGTGATGAGCCTACACCTCAGCCTGAAGTGCCAATTGAACAAGTTCTACCTAAATCACCAGTTGAGCCTCAATTGAGAAGATCTAATATAGAGCGTTGTGCTTCGCAAAGATATCCTCCACATGATTATGTGATTATTTCTAATAGTGGAGAGGCAAAAAACTATCAAGCAGAAATTTCTAATGAGCACAAGGAAGAGCGATTGAAGGCCATGCAGGAAGAAATGAAGTCCTTATATGAGAATCACACATTTGAATTGGTGAAATTGCCTAAGGGTAGGAAAGCACTCAAGATAATAACTCACAGTCTACAAAGCACGGTTGGTTGTGAAAGGCTTTGAATAGAAGAAAGGCATTAACTTTGAAGAAATTTTCTCACTAGTTGTGAAGATGTCCTCTATTCGGGTTGTGCTTGGATTAGCAACCAGTTTGAATTTAGAAGTTGAGCAGCTTGATGTGAAAACTGCATTCCTTCATGGTGACTTGGATGAAGAAATTTATATGGAATAGCCAGAGGGTTTCAAGGTTAAAGGAAAGAAGTAGTTAGTGTGCAGATTGAAGAAAAGTCTGTACAAGCTTAAGCAAGCACCAAGACAGTGGTACAAGAAATTCGATTCTTTCATGGTAGATCATGGGTACAGTAAGACTACTTCTGACCATTGTGTGTTTGTCAAGAAATTCTCTTATGGTAATTTTATAATTCTTCTGCTTTACATAGATGACATGTTGATTGTTGATCATGACATTCAAAAGATTGAAAGTCTTAAAAGAGACTTGAGCAAGTCCTTTGCTATGAAGGACTTGGGTTCTACAAAGCAAATCCTTAGCATGAAAATCATTCACAATAGGAAGAATGGTAAATTATGGTTATCACAACAAAGGTACGTTGAGAAGGTATTAAAGAGGTTTAACATGAGTAATTCCAACCTGTTAGTACCCCACTTGTTGGTCATTTCAAGTTAAGTTCATAGCAATGTCTTATAAATGAGAAAAAGAAAGAAGAAATGAAAAAATTCCTTATGCATCTGCTATTGGCAATTTGATGTATGCTATGGTATGTACTAGGTCAGATATTGCTCATGCCATTGGAGTTGTTAGTTGTTTTCTCTCTAATGCAGGTAAGGAACACTAGCAAGCAGTAAAGTGGATCTTCAAGCATCTTAGAAGCACTTCTAGAGCCTTCCAAAGTTTGTTTATGCTTTGGGAGTGGCCAATCTGTGTTAGATGGCTACACAAATGTAGATATGGCTAGTGATGTTGATTCTAGGAAGTCTACTTCTGGCTACTTGATAACTTTTGTAGGGGGAGGTGTGTCATGGCAATCTAGACTTTAGAAATGTGTTGCCCTATCTCCCAATGAGGCTGAATATATTGCTATTACTAAACCTTCTAAAGAACTCCTATGGATGCAGAAATTCCTAAAAGAGTTGGGCCTCAATCGAGAGAAGTTTGTGTTATTTTGTGACAATCAGAGTGCAATTCATCTCATTAGAACCTAACATTTCATTCCAAATCGAAGCATATAGATCCATATTGATGAGGTGCTAGAGATGAAGTTGTTGTCACTTGAAAAGATCCATATTGATGATATATAATGGTTTAGATATAATAACTAAAGCTCTACCTGGGATGAAATTGATTTCTTGCAAGAAGAAAGCAGGCCTAGTGGAGCAACATATATCCTACTTAAGTCGGGAAGGGGGAGATTTGTCATGTTGGGCTTCCTTTCGTCATGAGATTTGGATCCTCTAAAGTAAAGGAAGTTGTGAAGTGAGAAAGTAATGGACTATTCACCATTAGATCATTTTAGTGGAACCCACATATAATGAAAGTTATTGATCCAATAGTGAATGGTCCCTTACTTGCTCACTTTACAACTTTCTTCACTTTAGAGGACCCAAATCCTTCATCGTGAGGCCCACATGGTTTAAATTGAAAAAAAAAGGAAAGGAAAGGCTTCCTTTCGAAGCTTCGTTAAAAGAAAAAAATAAGGGTTAGAAAAAAGTAACGTGACTGTGTGTGTTATGTATGCCGCGAGAGAAAAAGAAGAAGAAAAAGGCATTGTCCAATGCTCTACATCAAATGGGTAAACTTGCTCCTTTTCACCTAAAATTTTAGTATGTTGCTCCTGGTATTGAGCTGAATATTTTGGTATAGTCTAATTATTATTTTACCTTCTCTCTTGACTATATTGTGATACCCACATTGTGGAGATTTAAGGTTGAGTTCCACCCATTGGGTGAGGTATTTTTGTTGATTGTTGTAATTCCCTAGTGCTATTAGAAAAACTGATTATATACTCATTAATTTATTAGTGGAGAATTTTGCTTGACTAGGTCTCGTGGGTTTTTTGTCCCTCTCATTTTAGGTTTTCCCACCTTAAAAATTGTGATATTTGATATTCTTATTCTCTATCATATTATTTTATTGCCTGGAATATTTTTTTATTACCTATTTAACTACACATGTATGGGGAAAATATTTCTTGCTTCCGCTATGACACAGGTGATCGCCTAAAGTTTTCCCTAACACCTATCAATAATCTTAGGCAAAGCAGAAAAAGAAAATAAAAAATTCAACTAATTCTTGGTATATTTACAAAGTATTAGTTGTTCAGCCTAAGTGGTTAATATATTTGCGGTCGATAAACTTTATATATATATATATATATATATATATATATACACACGATATATCTTTGGATTTATTTTTAATATAAGATTAATGTTTATTCAGGTTATTATGAGATGTTGCACAACTCTTTTTTTTTTTGGTGACTCACATATCCAACTCACACATGCAACCACTAGGGCCTTTGCCCCTGGGGATCGAACACGCAACCCTTGATATGTACTTCTTACAAGGCCAATAACTTGACCACTACACCAATACCTTACATGCACAAATCTTGAATGTAAATATCTATTCAAATATTTACTTGATTTTAAACACAAAATGCCACCCATTAGTTTTAAGTCCTCGCATAGTCCATGAAGCTCAGTTTTCGCCACACTACCTATCTACCTATCAATATTCCTATCTCATATTTTTTTTCCAATAATTATCATAACAACTCAACCCACTTGAAGGAGTGAGGAGTAAGTGTAGCAAAACAAACAAGGAGTGTTCTACAATGGGGCGATTCGAGTTTTGGACTATGATGGTCCTGTAGTCAAATTTTTAGTTTGAAAGAGTCTAAGGATGTGTTTGCAAATATTTTATCTGATATGAAATCCTTGGGTTAGAAGATAAGCTGGTTACGTAGATGAAAGCTTAAGCTTCATTAATTCAAATCAAATCGTGAAAAGAATCGAGTAAGAAAGGACAAAGATGCGTGGGTGTTCTTATTATCCTTGCCTCAGCTACATCACAACATTCTCAAAACTGGGTTGGCAAGACAATTGAAGTGAATAAGAAATTGATTCCAGACAACATTCCTGTGGCAAGAGTCCTTGTTTGGATGTTTAGGTAGTGCGATCTAGGCCTAGGTCTCTCCTTCTTCCCAACCCGCTGCTACAACCCCATTGTGCCGCCATTACTACCACCACCATCGCACCTTAATGTTTAGTCATCCGTCCCAACCTTCTTTCGTTTCACAAGGTACAAATATCTAAAATGGAAGATTGATGCCTTATCAAAAACTCGAATTGGCCCATTGTAGATCCTTCCCTCAAACATTATCACCCTCCCCATTTCTTTCCCTACATTACATGGGCCACTAGCTTATCTTGTCCTCTTATCATGGGATGACATATTTACACCACACTTTGCACAGCTCCTTTGCTTCTCTTATGCACTTTTGCTCGAGACAGCATGAACATGTTGACTATGCTAAAGTTTTCAGTCATTCCTTAATATCGATTAAATGCAATTAAAATAGATAACTAAATCTGTGCATGTTTGGTTAACCCTAAAACAGCTTTTTTTTTCTTTTTTGAAAAAAAGCTGTTTTGCAAAAATTAATCATGTTTGGTTAAATTTTGAAAATAGATTACAATTTAATATTGATAATTTTAAGTTGAAAAATAGCTTATAAGCATAAGTAATATTTTGGAACTTATGATTATAAGCAAAAGTTGATTATTTCAGAATTGTTATGTTTTTACTAAACTAACCCTAAGTATCAAATATTATATAATATAAATAATTATTCTATGCCCTTTTTAGTAATTTTACCATATAAAAATAACTTTTTTCATACAATCTAAGCAAAACAGATTATCTTAAAACCTCTTTTTAGCTAAAGTATCTAAACATAAATTGATTCTTATATAATCGATTATACAAAAAAGTGATTATACAAATAAGTGATAATTGAAATAATTTTAATCTTACAATTTTTCTAAACACACACCTGATAAACTCATTACACCACTTAATCTAGGGTCAAAATGTAATTCTTAAATTTTATATCTTAATAGCTTTGGGGTCGTCTACAATTCTTAAAGACCCGTATAATCACTAAATCTGCAACATTGATAAAAAAGAATCAGTGGCTGGGATACCAGCACCATCATGGTCCCAGAATTAAAGTTGCCCATGTAAGTCTTTTCTAAACAAACAATACCATAACATAACAAGGTTCTAAAACATCCACTCAAAGTTGCTCTAACTAGAACATAAGAAACACCCACGGCTAAAATAGAAAAACAAAATAATGCTGGTCAAACCATCTTGCATAAAAGCAACTAACACCATAATATCCTCCCCCCTATGATACCATAATGCAACAGCATGTGAAATTGTCCCCTAATTCTTAGTAATTTGTTCCAAACTTTACGGATCATTAGCAACTGACCACAACTCGATCAAGTTCTTCAATATTTAAATTGTATCTGCCACCACAACTATTTTGTTTTAATAAATTATCAAATTCCTGGACATCCTAATACACCATAGAGCTACAAAGAAAGTTTTTGTCCACTGAGACCTCCTAAAATTGCACACTTAGAGGCATTGTCTTTGATAGTACCTTTAAAGCACATCCATTTGACACCCTTAGATTCCTCTGTAACATCCCCATATAACATTATAGGGAATAATAAAAATGCCCTTGGGCAAACTTTTATTATTTATAGCCTTGCCCTAAATATTTTTGAAAATGACATTTGGGTCCTTATATCAATTGAATTAGCAGAATAAGGTTTTAAACGAAGCAGAACTACATAACAGAAACATAGAAACTAAATTCTTAGCCAATTGGTCCATGAAGGTGTCTATATGTGAAATGACGTGAGATGCCTCAGACTTGTTTAAAATTACAAAAATGTCATTAGCTATGAAAAAACAGAAAATAGAAGGCCCTAAATTTGCAAAACGTTTAATTTACACTGTTAATTGATTTATTCGATTTTATTGAGTTTGTAAAGTTAATTAGAGGTTAACTAGGAGTTGATTAGAAGTTAATTAGAGAGATTAAGATTAAGAAGAATTAAAATAGAAACATATAAAACCTCACAAAATTCTTTAGAACCCTTTTACCGATTTGAAGGAAATCGGTAGAATTTCGGTATTTTCAACTGTCAAAACCCAAACCAACTAAATTTAACCTACTAAACCCTACTTCAAGTGGCTAGAATTTAGCCACCTCTCTCATCAAAGTGACGCCACCCATGCCACAAAGAGTGAGCATGGTTGGCTCACTTATGAGCCACCTCTATATCAAATTCATATAATCCTTTCTTACTTCCTTCAAATTTTTGGTCTCCCTCTCTCCCTTACAGACCTCCCATCATTCCCTCTCATCTTCCTTCCTTTTCACTTCATTTCTCTTCCATTTCCAAGCTCCAAGCACCTCTAACATCAAAAATCTTCATCTAGTCAAGCTATCTTTCAGTCTAGAGGTAGGATTCAATTTTTGTTCTTGATTTCTCTGAACTGTGGCTGCATGAAGTTTCACTTTTCTTCATTTATTTGATGATGTATTGGATGTATTTGATGGTATAGGGTTGGATTAACATGAAATTTTGAGTTAGGATTAAAGTTAGAAGGAGAAAACTAAAAGAAGTGGAGAATTAGGATTCTGTCTAGGTGAAGAACCTACGGCGGTCCATACGGCGGAGTGTACGGCTCCGCCTATAGCCGTTTAAATTTGATGAACGTATTTTTATATGAAACTAAACATTCAGGGCTTTCCATACATATAAAATATAAGGCGATTGGATTAATATAGAATTAGTTATGAATTTTTTAAATTTGACCTAGAAATCTGGATTCTCATCTGGGTAGTATGAGTTGAGAAGGGTATAACTCACCGTACACAACTCTAAATTGAGTGAAACTAATGTTGTTTGGAAGCTAACATATAAGGAAATATTTTATAAAAATTTCAAAGTCAGATTCATTACCAATTATTCCCAGCACATCAATGAATTTACCTTAAGTTCAAATCGGGCTGGAATAGGGTAGTCCAGAACAGTCAAGTTACGAGGCTTATATCTCAAAATATACTCATGCAAATGATATGCAACTTCTTTCATTTGAAGTCTTTTCTGTTAGCTTTAAATTGATATAAATTTTATATGATTTCATCCAGATTTCTATTTATAGTGAATTTTCACTTATAAGGGTGCAGTTCTAGCTAAGTACAGGGCAGTCTGAGGTAAAATACTAATAACTTGAGTTATACAAATCAAAATGAGATGGGGCCAAAGGGTTGGAAACTAAACACATAGAGCTATGACATATCCAAAATTCAGGTCTAAATGAGTTTAAATGAATTTATGGCCTAAGTTAAACAAAACCGGGTAGAATCAAAAGGAAATGGCAGAAAACTAATTCAAGATCAAGGTTATGAAACTTTGTTTGATTATTGGAGCATATATACCTTACATTGATTTTTCTGTATGAATGACAATCTGGTGGATTGATACTATTCACAGGGAAGCGAACTTGATCCGTTATGCTGCCGAAATTCTGGCAGAAATATGTGAATTATATGAATGTGATAAACATTTATGTATTATGCTCATAAGATTCATATATGCAAGAATGATTTAAGTATGATATAAAGTATGACACAAATACATTAATGATTTAATTATGATAGTTTCTGTTATGAATATTCATGATATGAACATGAAATTCTATATGCAAGGATATATGAAAGTAAATGATGAAGCATATGTATGAGTGCATTCAACATATCTATGCATGATTATGTATGGGAATAAAAGGACATGAACATATTAAATGTGGATCCCTTTACCTGGAGGTAGTTATGAGATCCCTCCTTGTGAAGGCAATTAAATGATATGATGAAGGTCCTATATTCCTAAGAAGTGTGACATGGTGATCACACCCCGATGGGATATGACATGGCGATCATACTCTGGAATATGGCATGATAAGCACATCCTAAGGAGTGTGACATGGCGATCACACCCCAATGGGGTATGACATGGCGATCATACTCTGGAATATAGCCTGATGACCACATCCTAAGGAATGTGACATGACGATCACACTCCGATGGAGTATGACATGGTGATCATACTCTGGAATGTGCATGCCAAGTAAAGGAAATTAAGAAAAACACCAATGCATTCGCATGAATTCAAGTATGAATATTTGCATAATTATATCCTATGTTTTATTGATGCTGAGACTGTTCTATCTACTTATGCTGTGATTATTATTCTAAATATGAAATATTGCCAATGTGACTCAAAGTGCATGAATAAAATGAACTCTACTTCGGACAATATATTTTCAAACTATAAAACTGATCAGTCTATTTGACATGCTCACATTTTTCATAATAAACCGAAGCAGCTGAAGATAATAACAATGACACAGTACATGGTAGTTTAATAAATTCTACTGAAAATTTATAATTTTCACTCCTATATTTATTTCTGTGTTATCTTCAGATAGTTCAGAAGTTCTGAAGAAGGTCCTCCGAGACGGAATTGACTAGTAAGATTGAAGGTGGCTGAAGGTTGCTGCCAAACAAGGTCCGATTAAGTGACAGTAACAACTCCTAGGCGAGGTATTATGACTTAAGCATAGTATTATACTTGGGAAGGTGTTACATCCTCCATCTCCTCATAAAATTTTCATCTCATCTATATAGAATGCCCCCACTACAATTAACTGCATCCACATGACCCCAACAAAAATTCCTCTTCCCTTGTATTCGCCCTACTTCATATTTACTCATACTTCCTTTCTTTGTTTCTATTACACCTAAGAAGGAAACCTATCTATCTTTCACTAGTTTCCTAACCATTCCTTTCTTTCCATCACCCCTAATCCCCTTACGTTCCAACTAAAAATCATCATTGATACTAGCTAGGGAGACCCACCTATTTTTTCCTTTTTGTACGACCCCCACCATTTCTATCTCATATAAAAAAATGCCAACTAGAAAGAATCATCTCCACCACAATTCGAGTATATATATATATATATATATATATATATATATATATATATATATATATATATATATATATATATATTATGTAAAATAGTCTGTAGGTGGGACAAAACTACTTATATATACTATATGCGTAAATATGCGATTGATTTATAACAATCTCTTGTATGTCCATGTTCATAGCTAACATAAAAGTTCAAATTTATTATAAGTTTAATTTTGATGCATTCTTAGTATAATTTTTTTTTCTCATGCAATTATTCGATTATGAATTAGCATATTTATAAAAGTATTTGATTTTTATAATTATTATATAAAAAATTACAAAATAATAGCACGTGATTAGAGAATAACATGACACTTTTTCACTAACAGTGTATTAAATCTAATCTCATATAATAAATATAGTACTACATGTTTGGAGGGGAGCTCGAAATCCTAAGGAGATGTAAACCAATGAACTAAATCAAAAACCACAATAACGAGTTGAACGACACATTTTGATCGAAAACCTTGAGGCAAAGAGTCTATGGGTACTCCATATTATATACTCTTCATTTAGTCCATTTTTAACTAATGTGAGATTTCACCACTCACACTTGAAAATCTAATATACTCCCCCTTAAAGTGTGAAGCTACCAAGCACAGTATATTTTCAAGTATTCAATGGTGTTAACAAGAGCCACATCTACTCTCTTCATTTGTGCCACCGGCATTCACAGAACATGCCTCTAGACCTCTACATTGGCAGGAAGACTTTTAGCATAAGGGATTCCAACACTTGGATCCAACAACCACTATTTCTCCAATACTCAATCAAATAGCACATGATTGGATAATAATATTATACTTTTTTCACTAAAAATGAATTAAATTTAATCTCATATAATAAATAGAGTACTATATGTTTGGAGGGGAGCTCAAAATTCTAGGGAGATCTAAACCAATGAACTACATCAGAAACCACAATAGCGGGTTGAACGACACATTTTGATAGAAAACTTTGAGGCAATGAGTTTATGGATACTCCATATTATATACTTTTCACTTAGTCCATTCTTAACCAATATGGAATTTCACCACTCACATTTGAAAGTCTAATATTCTCCGCCCTAAAGTGTGAAGCCAAATACGATAATACTTCCTAGTATTCAATGGTATTAACAAGAGCCATACCTGCTCTCTTCACTTGTGCCACCAGCATTCACGGAACATGTCACTAAACCTATACATTGCAAGGAAGACTTCGGCATAAGGGATCCTAACACTCGGATCCAACAACCACAATTTTTCCAGTACTCAATCAAGTAGATCCAAACTATCGGCTTTGATACCACTTGTTTGGAGAGGAGCCTAAAACCTAGGGAGATCTAAACCCATGGACTAAGTAAGAAACCATAATAGTGAATCGGATGCCATATCTTGACCCAAAACCTTAAGGCAATAAGTCTATAGGTTCTTTATATTATATACTATTCACGTAGTCCATTATTAACCAATGTGAAACTTCACTATTCATATTTGAAATTCTAATACTACATAGTATAGGCTTAATTGAGTCTACTTTTCCTTATGTAGTTTTTTAAAATCAAATGTTGATTTTGATTGTGCTATTGCATATCAACGTAACAAAATATAAAGGGGGGGGGAGAGAGATAAAGAACTACATAAGCAAATTAGAGAGTAAGGGGAGTTCACAAATCGGGTCAGGTCGAGTTTTGAGATAAATAAAATCCTACATAATCAATTGAAGTTGGGTTAGTTTTTTAGAAATTTCTTGATCAATCTAAACCAACCCAACCTAATGGGTTGGATACTCAGTTTGCTCTCTTTTTTGGTAATAAAAAAAGCATTAGAAAGGATCAAAATTTGCAAAATTTTGTATCTATTTACAGATTAAATTGTCTTATCAAGAACTTTATGAGTGCTATAGGTTTCTATGAATATAAGCAGCAGCAATAGGAAATCATATGACAATTAATTAGCATATAAGTCAATAAAATAAATTATATTGTTGCCAGGATAGAAGGAGATGGGGGAGACACAATGTTAGGATATATATAAAATTATTTATATATCTCTATTTAATAACTTAAACTTTTAGAAGAGATTGTTCATGGCATGGTATCAAAGTTTTTATGATCAAGTGGTTTAGAGTTTGATTCTTATTTGCCCTCATTCTTCTAAATATGTCCATACTTCAAACCCAAAAGAGACTTTTGTGCGAAGAGGCATGTTAGAATATAAAATTATTTATGTACCTTTATTCAATAATTTAAATTTTTAGGAGAGAAGATTCATGACATTTAGAAAGCAACATTGCAACAGGGGTGGTAGGTGAATCCACAGCGATGTAGCTCTGTCCCAGTAAAATTAATATTCTCAGAGTATATGTTAAGAATTAAGAAAAAGTCATCTTAATTATTTTTCAACTCTATAGAATTAGTTTGCATAGTTATAATAATTCCAATTTTATATATTATTTTGAACATTAAAATTGAAATTAAGAAGTCTAATTTCAATTCTAAGATTTAATTCAATGCTCAATTTCATGCGCTAAACGAAACGTAAAAGTACTTTAATTTTGTTTCTATTCTCATACAAAGTGTTCTCACTTTTCACAAATGTGAGATTAACTTATAAATATTTTATAATATAACTTTAGGCATAAAGTACTTTGGTGAGATTTAAATTTAAATCCATTCATTTAAATATGACTTCAATCTTAATGCATTGCTAATGTAAAAAATATTTTATACAGATATTCAATTATATATTGTCATATTAGTAAAACTATTTGACTCTCCTATCCACTATCTCAAAATTTTTTATTTTTTTATTTAAACTATCGGCATCTGAAATCCACTGAGACTCCAGCTAATCTAACTCAAGTTAGATTGACCTACTATAGACATAAAATTATTTCAATGTTAATTTTTTCTATCAACAAGATTCAAGCCTAAAATCTTATTATTGTACGTAATTAGATGACATATATACTTTTAATATATTAAAATTAATCTCTTTAAATACTATATGTTCACATCATTTTAATAAAAATTTTTTAAAATGAATTTCGTTTAATATTAGCTCATGATTTGAATCATTATCAAAATGTAAAATACATCTAATTAACAAAAACTCCAAGGTTGTATTTTATAGTCAATTTGTCTGCGAAGAAAGATTCACGCCTAGTTGGACATCAAAGCGTTAGATGAAGTCAACGATGGACAGTTAGTATACTGTGTCTGTTTTCTTTATTTCTATTATTTTTAATTCTAATACGCCAAGCTACATTAGAGTGCGTGAGCCTATAAATTCGGATCAAGCCTCATTTCTAGGGTACAAAAATCCTTATTATTTTTATTTCAGAATGAGCATGTCTGTCGTTTTATGCCAGTCTTTGCTAAGTTATTTAGAAATGGAATTATTAAAATATTAGAAATCTCTCAGCAAAAATAAAAATATTGGAAATCATGCTGTCATGTTTCATACCTATATGATTCTTGTTCCATGTATTCCGTGTATACACTATTCATGCAGGCATGTCATCATATTCAACAAAAAAATAATAAAGAAAATAAAAGCACATGATAACTAATGAGCCCAAAGATTTTGTAACATGTCACTTTAAATTATACGTCAAAAGAAGTGTCTCAGGATCGATTACTGCTCTAATGTTAGATATCTTACCGCAGTCTGCAGCCGATCAAAACTGACTCAAAGACTTATTATAATGCTTCCATATTTTGAATATCAGATTGCGTTCAATTTATTATATGCAGCTTGAATTATATACTTAGCTTTTATATATTGATGCGGCCCAAAATGTGCGATTGGCCCAAATGCTGATGAGAGTGGCCCGAATGTTGTAGGACAGAGCAGTTTAGTCCCTGATGCAGGGGGTGTTGAAACCAACACTGAAGGTGGGAATAGGCCTAGGCCTATAGATCTGGATGGTTCCAAACACATGGAGCCCACAAGTAAAACACAAGAAGTCACAGTGAAGACTGCACCAGGATGGCTTAAAAACTATAATGTTCCTAGGTAAGTTGTAACTCAACTGTCAAAAAGCATCGTAGTATGACAGTTGGCATATTCCTTAGCCTTTGTTTGGGAGTTTAATTTAGAAAGGGAAGGAAAGGAAAGGGAAGGCATTGGGAGATTTTAATATGTTTGGGAGTTTTAATTTAAATGGAAAAAGGTATTTGAGGGTTTTTAAAAACCCCTCAAATCCCTCCATAATCCCCCTTTTATATCTCCCCATTTTGGGGGGTTCTAGTGGAATCCAAATAAGGGAAGGCAAATCCTCCAAATGCCTTCCTTCCTTTATGCTTCCTTTCCTTTCATTATCTTCCATTTCCTTGCTTTCTTAACTCCCAAACAAAGCCTTGAGGTGTTGGTGGACTTGTCCTCTTTTCCTTTCAAAATAAAACTCACAAACATACTATAAATAAGTAAGAGGGGAGTAGAATAGTTAAAAAAGAGTGTATTTGATGTTAGGAGTTACTTTGAACTTGAATTAGAGAAAGAGACCATTGTATATATATGTTTCTATGTTTTTGCAATAAAGCTTTTTTATCTTTTTCGTTGTTTGGCTTCAACCCCAATTTTCACCATTTTGGTGCTTTCATTGAAAGAAGCACTCTACCATGGCCAAAGGTACAAGACTAACAAGGTTAAAAGACTCCACTAAGGAGTGTAGAGAGGCTATCGCCAATCTATAGGATTCTTATTTTGAAATCCAGAGCAAAATCCATGAGACTCAAGTTAGAACTATAACAATGGAGAATTCATTCAAGAACATGGAGGAATTGCTGAAGGGGTTGGCTAAAATTTAGAGGCATTATCAAACAACAGAGAAAGACAATCACTTTCACACTGAGAATGATTCATATTTAGATGAGAAATCTATCCCTAATTTTGAAAATAGTATGGATTCTGGATTTAAGTTGCATAGGGAAAATAGGATTGAAATCCCTAGTTTTGAGGTGGAAGTTGTAGATAAGTGGATTTTTAAAGCCCAATAATATTATAAAGTGTATGAAATACTTGTGGAACAAAGGATTAGGGTAGTTTCATTCCATTTCTCAAAAGTATTCTATTCTTGGTATAGGTGGATTGTTAATAATCGTATTAGGCATACTTGGGAGTCCTTTTTGGTTGCCTTAATAATGAGGTTTAGTGACAATCTACTCTATGATCCTTAGGCAACTCTAAAAGAATTAAAGCAGATTGGTACTATCGCCAAATATCAGAAACTTTTGGAGATGTCTAATGAGGTTACTAGGTTAATCAAAGATTGGCTAGTTGCTTTCTTTATTGTTGGTTTGTAGGAACACTTAAGTGTGAACTTTTATTGGCTAAGGCTATATCCCATGTGCTTGTTGTGTCACTAGCCAAATTGCATGAACAGAAGCATATGGCTCTACAACAGATGCAAAAAGGTATGAATTTTAGGAGCACTACAAGTACTTAAGCAACGGACATGATAGTACAATTCCTGGAGTTGAATTTGTTAGTTCCAAACCTACGACTTTTCCTTCAAGGCCTTCCTCAAGTTCGTCATCTCAGCAGCACCATGCTGCATTACTTCCTAATGCATTGGTAGCTAGTAGTGGTGGCCCTAGCCACTCAATCTACCCAAGGTAACCCTCCTTTTAGAAGGCTCTTAGTGGCAGAAATTAAACAAAAGGGAGAAAAGAGACTTTGTTATTACTGTGATAAAAAATATAACCCCAACCACAAATGTAAGCTTATTTTTTTATGAGTTATATTATTTGTACATATATTTTTTTGATCTCCGTGACGATGTAGTCCCATCTAATATAAAAATATCATTATATTAATATTTTATTAACTTTAAATCCTTAGTCACAGTTTTAAATTATAAAATTTAAGTTTATAAGTCAATTTTAACTATAAAAGAAATGGACAAATTTTATATCACAGTTCTAATTTTAAATTTCAAACGGACTCTTAGAAATAAATAAATAATTTCTTAAACAAAGATTAAATTTACACTAATAAAACGTATACAAGGTCTCATAAATAAAAGATCTCTTTTATCATAGGTAGACATTTAAGTCCAAAAAAGGATTTTTTTTTAGTTTTAATTCATGATGACAAAAATTTGAACTATTCTTTTAAAATAAGTACTATTTTTTTTAATTGGAGGTAGGGTTTCAAAAATAATTACTTCATCTATTTTAATTTATTTGTTAATTTAGATAATTTAATATATTTTTAAATTAATATATTATTTTATTTTAAATAAATTGATAAATAAATTGAAACAGATGAAATATCTATTTTATATAAATCTCTGCCAAACATTTAATTTTGGATTCAAAATCCAACTGAAGTATTTAAAAACTCCTAATTCATGCTAAGTGTCAATTTTATTTTTTATTTTTTATTTTTGTCAACGTCAATAAATTTCATTGATTAATAATTCAATGCCAAGTTTAAATTATCTTAAAAATCAGTGCTGGACCTTGTAAGGTTTAATTGAATTGGGCCATGCCAGGGTAAAGTAGATACCAAGCAATTAATCAGTGTTGCCACGAAAAGAAAGCAAAGTAAAATTAAAGAACAAACGCATTGATTGGACCCACACATGATCCATTGAGGTCCATTAAAATTAATATAACACAAGTGTGTGATTTGTACTGACCCAAAAATTTGACGAGTGTGATACGTGCACGTAGTCATGTTGGCACCAAGCTTTTGCTGCATCGTCTGTCATTTCACCATTCTGATTCATTATCCTACGCGCTTCATCTTGCATGTTGCTTTGAATGCAAAATTAGCCTGACTTTCAGACAAATGATGTAGAAGGCTAATTATTAAGAAGTGCTCTTTAGGATACTGAAGTTACAGAAATGCTATTGCTATAGCGACTTTTGGAAATGGGAATCTCTCAAGTGACATTAGAGTTGTTAGATGCAAAGGAACGTAAGAAAGAAAAAAAAAACGATTATAATATTTTCTATTTAATTATAAATAGTTTTATATTTAAAAATATAAAACTAATTTTATTGGAATTATAATAAAATTCGACACGCACACAAAGTTTTAAATTTTTATTCATAAAACTTTTTTTTGTTTAACCCTCTTTTCCTTGAAAAAAATTTTATACCTTTTTGTTAGTTGGGAGGGGGGCAAGGGACGGCGCTCTTTGAGGGCAAAGTCGAAAGTGCAATGGTCAAGCGATCAACCAGCCGAGCTACGCCTCACATGCAAAAAAAATAAAAAAAACTTAAACCATATGTTGTGATGGGTTCATGTCACAAACTCAATCTCAAAAAGTCCTATTTCCTCCTCCTCTTTTTAACTTTTCTATCTCTCTCCTTTTTCTTTTACTAACTTAAATTAGACAAAAAATAAAAGAAAGAAGTTTTAACTCTCCCTCTTTAATGCAAACCAGTAATCGAAGCTCTCCCTCCTTCTTCGATTTTATTCTTTTACCTTGCATGAATTATGGTATGTATATAATCTAGCAAAAAATTAAACAAAAAATGACTAGTACTTGAATAATACATCTCAAATATTTGAGATTAGTTTGTATATACCCTTTATTTAATTAGATATTTAAATACTATAATAAACAATATATTATGCATATATGTGAGTCTTGAGTTTTGATTGCAAAATTCTCTTATATATATTGTGATCTTTATTAAATTTTTTGGTTAGGATAAAAATTAAAAAATTATTTTTTATATAAAGTTCTATCAAGCATTGCCCCCAATAAAAAAGTCTAGTCCCGCCCCTGGTGGAGATGGTTGTTGAAAAGTTTAATTTTTATTACTTTATTGGACTTTTAAACAGTTCAATAAAATCAGAGGCTCTTTTAAACTAAATTTTAGTGTTATTGAACTCGATTGACCACAATTAGCAAAATAAACAACTCGAAAGTTCAAAGAGTATATCCGTGCTTTTTCAATGTGTTTTTTTATCAAGCTTAGAAACCAAACTTAACTAATTTTTTTTTATTTTTTGTTCGTAAAGCAACAGGCCTAAGCTAAAAAAATTTTAATATATTATAAGCAACGTATATTATGTACAATTGATTGTTACTTAATGAGAATAGCATGATAATAAGTTAAAGAGTATATAAACCAATTAAAATCTCAGAAAAAAAAAAGGAATACCAGGTACTGTTTTTTAAATTGTAGTGTGATGATGATATCGAGAATTCAATGATTCGCTAAGCTATCTATTCTCTTCCCTGCAAATGATGCTGTGGCACAGTGGCAGTAACCATAACAGTGATGTAGAGTGATTATAGTTGCTATAATAATTGGCTAAGCAGCTGAGAAAATGCTTTGGTTCCTTATAATTATCATCAAGAATTAGCATTCTAAATCTAATAGCTAAAAACAAAATTTCGAATTGAAGAGTCCAACTTTAATGTTAAATTTAAACTCCAAACCCAGTTTCTACATTCAAGATAACGTTTAAGCAAACTACCTAATAAAAAACAAATGTTGATTAGGAAACTCCCATGTTGAGAAATTTATTAAAAGTAACATAAGATATAAACATTATATGCGTCTATTATAAGAGATAGAACTCCTTAATGTGCCTTAAGTAATTAACCTTTTGTTAAGTCAATTTTCGGGGCATATTATTAATTGAACTAAGAAAGGGCAAGGCAACAAGACAAAAAAACAAAATTATCAATGAATCGAATTAAATGTTTACACATTGTAGCTTTCATCAATAAAATCAACCAAACAATTTGCTATCATATACTTCCATCACACGCGCTTTCTTATGCCAAAGCAACATCATCTCCCTTTTATGTTCTCAAATAGAGAGAGAAAGTGTGTGCGCAGCACACTGTTAATAACAATAAAGTAATGTAAGATTTGGAGGACATGGCATGATAAACATAGGTGCTATGGCATGATAAACATAGGTGCTTTTACTTATACACGGGCACACAGGAAGAAGACGAAGACACCGACCTTGTTGGCAGAGTTTTAATTTCTTTTGTCTACCTTCAACCTAGTGTGGAAAAAGGAAATGCAACTGTTCAAGCACGATTTGATTTCAAGATTAAAATTTTCTTCTTTTCTTTTCGATATTTATGATCCAATGTGAAAAAACGAAAACGTAAATTACAATATAAAACAAAAATGGTTTTATATGAAAAAGGAAATTCCAAATTAAATAAGCAATTCTGAAAGTGATATTTGTCGTAGTTTAAGGGTTTTTGGGATTAATTTTGCGATAATTGAAACTAAATTTGTTTATGACGAATACTAAAAGTACTTTTCACATTTGGAAAGTGTATTTAGTATTTACACAGATGAATTTATAAAATACATTAACGTAGGTCACGAACCTTTGGTTGATTTTAACTGGCAAGACATATGCTTTTCTTTTCTTTTTTTTTTTTAAATTTTTTACACGTATTCTCTATTGAAAGCAAATGCTTTTTTCTTAACTAAAATTTTGAGTACAAATCATATTGAATAAGAATAACTAATACTTAAAAGTCTTATTCTCACTATAAACTAATATGAATTGAATCAAATTAATTGAGTTTTGCTGGAGTTTGAAGCCTTATAATTTGGAATAGAAAAAAGTATTCCACTTAACAACTAACCGAACCCCCTAAATTTTGAAAGATTTGATGCCACACAAATCAAGTAAAATAATCTTTTATTTTTTATAAATAAAATTTTAGATTGAAAGAATATTCATTTCAATTATATTTTTATTCATTGAGTGTTTATAAAATTATTTGTAAGTAATTTATTAATGAAAGAATTTAAAAATTAAACATAAGTTATAATAATATATAAATGAAATACTAATAATATAAATGAATCTTTATTGACTAAGATTTAGTTTGACAATATTCTTTGAAGAGATGTTTTGATTTATGAAAAATATAAGTTAAATTTTTTTATTTGATAAATCAAAAAATTATAATACTTTTGCTCTTAAATTTTAAAAATCAAGAGTTGCTCTTGAAAGTTCTTATGAAATATTTTTCAGAGTTAATTTGTATTTTTAAATATTTAAAAAATTAATATAACTTTATTTATTTTAATAATATTAAAAATAAAAATTATTTTTTTAATATCTATATCTATTATATTTATTTTAAATTGTAAGAATAATTTTATTAAATATTATTTTTGTGATTCTATTTATGAAAATTAATTTTTATATTATTTTATTAAATAATATACTATAATTTTTTAAAAATAAAAAAACTTAATAATTCTAAAAAAAAAAAAATCATGACAATATCAAAGCAAGGATAAGAATAAGTACTCTGCATCTTGCCCTACCTTCACCGCGGACAACATTAGATGAAATAGAGAGAAGGGAAGAGAACTCACATTTAGAAATATATTAATAGAGCAGCAACTGACCAGCAGAAAAAAGAAACAAAAATGAGATAAGGCAACAAAAAAAATACACATAGCAGCAAAGAGAGATACCGAGAGTGGCCGTTTCAACGGCCGCCTCCACCATCACCGCCCCCAGCCACCTGCACCATCCCCACCCCAAGCCACTCCTTCATTCATTGTCTTATTCTATTTTTTCCCTTCCCTTTTTCCTTCATTTTCTCGGGAAAATAAAACCAGAAAAAACGAAAAACAGAAAGGGGAATCTGAGTTAACCAAATACAAAAAGGAGAATCTGAGCTAACCCCCAAAAAGCCATAAAAGAAAAAAAAAAAAGAATCAACATTTTTTCTACCTTCATCCTATCTTCCCCAACTGAATTTTGCTCTCTCTCTGTCTCTCTGAATCGATCTTCGAATGCCCGAATTTAAAAGTCTCAATTTTTTCTGAAGTCTGAACCGTTAGAAGCTTCCAACTTCGGTCGAATTGGAACCCGCAAAAAAAAGAAAAAAGAAAAAATAGGAACAGCAGAAGAGGAAGATGCAGCACAACATCTTCACCTCGATTCGCAGCTTGAAGATCATCGACGGTTGTAAGGGCACTCAGGTCCACGCCCTCAACACCTCCCCCGCCGCCGGAACAGCCACAGACGGAGGCGGCGCCGTGGAGGAGAACCTGCTCCACCACCATCACGACCAAGCCAAAACCCAAACCCAAATCCTCCGAACCAAACAGGCTCGGAACCTCCAAACCACAACAACAACAACAACAACGCCAGCAGTGTGCGACGTCGTTTTGGAAGGCCTCCTCCCTTACGGCCTGCCAACCACGGAGCTTCTAGAACCTTCCATCGAGCCTTCCTTGAAGCCCCTCGATTTCATTGAAACCCTCGCTGAGGTTCACCGGAGGATCGAGAATTGTAACCAATTCGAGAAATCCGAGGTTTTTTTGGAGCAGGCCGCGGTGTTCCACGGGCTGCCGGACCCCAAGCTGTTCCGGCGGAGCCTCCGGTCGATGCGGCGGCACGCCGCCGCCGTGCACGACAAGGTCGTGCTGGCGTCGTGGCTGCGGTACGAGAGGAGGGAGGACGAGATCGTCGGATCATCGTCAATGGATTGTTGTGGAAGAAACCTTGAATGCCCCAAGTCAAGCTTAATCCCTGGCTATGATCCTGAATCCGTCTTCGATCGGTGTTTGTGTTTGCGTGGAGAAGTTGTTGTTGCTGCTGCTCCTGCTGATGATGATGAAATTGTAGAGGAATGTTCAACATCTGATGATGATGATGATGTTGAATTGTGGTTTTGCGTTGGTGAGAGTGAAATTAGGTGTAGGAGATACTCTATGGCCTCACTTTCAAGGCCGATTGAGGCAATGTTGTGTGGTGAATTCGTTGAGTCGAGAAGGGAAAAGATAAACTTCTCTCTGAATGAGGTTTCTATTGAGGCAATGGTGGCTGCTGAGGTTTTTAGTAGGACCAAGAGGTTGAGTAATTTTCCGCCTAATGTTGTTCTCGAGCTGCTTTTGTTCGCGAACAAGTTTTGTTGTGATGAGCTGAAGTCTGCTTGTGATGCTCATTTAGCTTCTCTGGTTTGTGACATGGATGATGCCATGTTGCTGATCGAGTATGGGCTGGAGGAGACCGCGTATCTACTCGTGGCAGCTTGTTTGCAGGTGTTTTTGAGAGAGCTTCCTGCTTTGATGCAGCGTGCAAGTGTTATGAGATTGTTTTGTAGTCCGGAGGGTAGGGATAGATTAGCTATGGCAGGGCATAAGTCCTTTTTGTTGTACTATTTTTTGAGTCAGGTTGCGATGGAGGAGGAGTTGAAGTCTAATATGACTGTGATGCTCTTGGAAAGATTGGGAGAGTGCGCGGTGAAAGGTTGGCAGAAGCAGCTAGCTTATCACCAATTAGGTGTTGTGATGCTTGAGAGAAAAGAATACAAAGATGCGCAGCGTTGGTTTGAGGCTGCAGTTGAGGCAGGACATGTTTATTCTTCAGTGGGTGTAGCAAGGGCAAAATATAAGCGTGGTCACATATATTCATCGTACAAGATGGTAAACTCGCTTATCTCTGATTATAAGCCAGTTGGTTGGATGTATCAGGAAAGGTCTTTGTATTGTATTGGGAAGGAGAAGATGATGGACTTGGTCTCTGCAACCGAATTAGATCCAACACTTTCATTTCCATATAAGTACCGGGCTGTTTATTTGCTGGAGGAGAACAAGATTGGAGCTGCCATTTCGGAAATCAATAAAATAATTGGGTTCAAGGTTTCTCCAGACTGCCTTGATTTGAGAGCTTGGTTCTTGATTGCTATGAAGGACTATGAAGGAGCCCTCAGAGATGTCAGGGCAATTTTGACATTGAATCCAAATTATGTGATGTTCTATGGGAATATGCGTGGCAACCGCTTGGTAGAGCTCCTCCGCTCTGTCACTCAGCAGTGGAGCCCGGCTGATTGCTGGATACAATTGTATGACAGCTGGTCTTCTGTTGATGATATTGGTTCTTTGGCTGTTGTACACAAGATGTTAGAAAATGACCCAGGGAAAAGTATTTTAAGTTTTCGGCAATCTCTCCTTCTGTTACGGTGAGTTTATGCCTTATAGTAATTCAAATATAACTTTTTTTTCAGTCTCATAATTCTCTTCTGGCAAGAATTCTCTTTGTATGAAATTATTTTGTATGGGTTTTGTTTTATACTTATCTCTGTTATTAGTGAGGATGATTTATACCTAAATATGGGTAGATTTGTTTCAAGGGTTAAATTACATTGACTTTCCTTAAGCGATACTACACACGACACCCCTCAATTTGCAGAACTATATACTAACGTGACATTGAGCATCCTTGTAAACATAACACTAAGTACTCCTATAAAGGGGTGTCAATGTCAAGGGATATCGTGTGTAATATTATCTAACCTTAGGGGAGGTTAGGATAATTTACCCTTGTTTTTTTAATTATTCTTTTTAAGTTTGGACTGGACATATTTATGCATGGAACTCGTGGTGCTATTGGCTGCTTAGTTTATTGTGACTTGTGACTTTGTACTATGTTAAAATTAGAGGAAATTGTGGCATGAGTCCATCCATCAAACTAGGCAAGATAATAGGTAATGACATAAAACATGACAGTTTTAGTTGCCTCGTGCATGAGTCAGTTGATGCTATCGTTTATCCTCCCTTGTATTTTTCAAGAGCTCATATGAGCATGAACAATGAAGAATATTATAGGATGAAGTAGGCAAATGAGGAAAGATGAAGTGTGTTTGTTTTCTGTTTGTGTGATATGAGAGGTGTGAAAGTAAGCAGGTTGAAATTCTCAACCCAAAAACACTTAACTTAAAAAGTCACAGAATATTCAATTCCATTTTCTCTTTGTGCCCATTGAGCAGAAATTACAAAATTGGTGGGCACTAAAAAGGTTTTACAATTTTGTGTGTGACCGACTGAGTTTCAAAATTGAGTGGTTTGAAAGTAAGCTGGGAGAAATTCTCAGCCCTAGAGCACCTCACTTAAAAAGGCACGGTATTTCCAATTCCATTTTCTCTCTGCTGCTGCTGAGCAGATATTACAAAATTAGCAGGCATTATTAAAAGGTCTTACAATTAATTGAAATGTTTCCTTGCTTTTATTTTAAGCTGTTATCAGTTTTGATCCAGATAATGTACTTTTAGTTTGTTATGATATAAAAGTCATTCGTTTTCTACCTAACAATTTAAGCTTTTGGGAGAGGTGGTTCATAATATGATATTACATCTTTTTCGACCAAGTGGTCTAGAATTCAATTCTTGCTGTCTCATTTTTCTAATAGAATTAAGTTGAATATCAGCACAAGGTAGGTGGACCTATGTATTATCTTCACTTCAAGCCCAAAGAACCCTTGCAAAGGGGGCAGGTTATGGTATAAAAGCTATTCATGTTCTACCCAACAGCTTAAGCTTTTGGGAGAGGTGATTCATGACATAGTTGTTATTGTATCCTCTCTGAGTGTGGGATGCATGGAAGCGGATATCTCTTTACAAGACCAGTCAGATGATGTGTGTATATACTTCTTATTCATAACTAGTTTTTTACTCATCAGTATCAATCACAAATGTAGCATACTAAGCTGTGAACTTTTTTTAATAAATTTTGCTTGTTGTCTATGTATGATAGTTAATTTATGTTTCAGCCTTCCATTATTTTTAATCCATAACCCTTTCCATTGTGGGCATTAATGTTCCTGAATCTTGCAGGTTAAATTCTCAAAAGGCAGCCATGCGTAGTTTGCGCCTAGCTAGAAATCATTCTTCTTCTGCACATGAAAGGCTTGTATATGAAGGATGGATATTGTATGATACTGGTCATCGCGAAGAAGCATTAGCAAAGGCTGAGGAGTCCATTTCTCTTCAAAGGTCATTTGAAGCTTTCTTTCTCAAAGCTTATGTATTAGCTGACTCAAGTCTTGATTCTGAGTCTTCAAAGTGTGTGATTGATCTCTTGGAGGAAGCTCTTAGATGTCCTTCAGATGGCCTTCGTAAAGGACAAGTGAGTGTTATATTGTTTGCAGATTAAACATATTAACTTTATTTCAGTGCTGAAATTATGAATTTATTTTTGTCATTCTTTTACACTGTAGGCACTAAATAATTTAGGGAGTGTTTACGTAGATTGTGAAAAGCTGGACCTTGCTGCTGACTGCTACAAGCATGCCCTCAATATCAAGCATACACGAGCACATCAGGGTTTGGCACGTGTATATCATCTTAAAAATCAGCACAAAGCTGCATATGATGAGATGACAAAGTTAATAGCAAAGGCCTGGAGTAATGCATCAGCTTACGAGAAACGTTCAGAATATTGTGATCGTGACATGGCCATGAGCGATCTTAACATGGCAACAAAGTTGGATCCTAAAAGGACTTATCCTTACAGATATAGGGCAGCAGGTAAACTCCATACAACTAATTATATCATTCTGTGTTATTCTCCTTATATGTTTGGGCCTGTGGGGGTGGGAAGGGAGGGAACTTTGGTTGTGATTGTAAGCCATTTTTTGTGTTTCAAATATTTGTTGTGGCAGACGCAGGTCCTGGTCAGTTATAGTATGATGATTTACTTAATTTCAGGCATGCTGTAATCTTTCATGATGTGTTTTAACCAGTAATTTTTATTTATACTGGCTTGTAGAAACATATGGCCTATTTAAGAAATAATATTATTGAGAAACTACTTTTGAGGAAACATTATGCTTTTGATAAGTTAGATGAATAGGACATCCTTAAGGGTTTTCTCTTCCCCTCTGATTAACTTTCGAAATCAAACTTTGCTCTTTCATGTGTTTCCTTCATTTTCTATACATATGACTTCTTTCCTGCCAACTATGTTACTGTAGTCTGCAATCCAACCAAAAACGTTAATCAGCCAGTAAGTTTCTTGTATCCTTCTGTCCAAATTTTTTGCTTAGCATGTTTGGCCTTCTTTGCCATATAGGATGGACACTTTCAAAGTTTGGGATGTGAAAAGCTTGTGAAAATCTTTTTACTTGATCCAGCTCATGTCTGCTTTACATCTTTTACTCTATTTTCATGATCCACCTTCTTCCTTTAGGCCTCATCAGAGTAACTTCATTGACAGATATTTCAATTTTCCTGAAAAACAATTGTAGTTCCGCATGCTTTGATTGATTCCATTTTAATTTATGCTGCTCGGACAATCATGGTATTTCTATCCTTCAGCTGTCCTCATTTGCTCGTTTATGTACCTGAACTCTGCTTATTTAAGTGGGCAGCATATGTGATTGTTACTTCTAACTTACACGCTTCTCCTGTATACTAGTATTAGAAATTATGTAATCTCCTCAAAACATCACACTCTGTAAAGACTTGGAAATGACATGTGGATCTTGCACACTTATCGATTTGAAAATGATTGTTGAAGGAATATTGTTGGAGTTCTGGTATCTTTGTGTTCATGACACGCCTCAAATTACATGCCTTTGGAGGGTTCCATGCTTATCTTGGGTTGGTTTATCTTATCAGTAACAATCATTTATGAAGTGAGGGAGGAAACAAATCTTTTCAGTTTGAGTCTATTATTATTTGATGCTGATAGGGAACCAATTATCATTTAAGAGGGGGATGGGCCAAATTAACAAATAGGCCCAATTGTACATACCTTTTAGCAGGTGATACATGTGGTTAGGGAGTTAGAGGGTTGGCAAAATAAATTGGGAGATAGGAGTGGAGTGAAATTCAGTTAGTCTGTTTGTGAGTGAATTGTTGTGAGGAGAGGGTGGTGCGACTCTAAAATTCTGTACCATTTCTGTAATTTATTGGGTTCTATGACCACTTTGGTCTAGGAGCTCTATAGCAATCCAAAGTTTCTTTTGAGTTCATTTTTCATTCTCTAATTTTCTTATCCAGTCTAACAATGACTAATTTATTAGAGCCTTATTGTTGTCTTGATATTTGCCTGCCGAAATACTTTGTTTGCTATAAGCATCATGACGGAGAGATGTGACCATGATTTAGTCTTGAACCATTGAAACCAGTTAGTGAAGTGTGTGTCATAAATGTGCACAACTTTCTGACATGCAACCTCTGTATATCAGTTTTAATGGATGATCACAAGGAAGATGAAGCAATAGCGGAGCTTTCGAGGGCCATCAATTTCAAGCCAGATCTGCAACTGTTGCATCTTCGAGCGGCATTTTATGATTCAATGGGTGTTTATGTTTCTACTGTCCGGGATTGTGAAGCGGCCCTTTGTCTTGATCCTAGCCATGCTGAGACATTAGAGCTTTGTAATAAAGCACGAGAGCGAATTAATGAACAAAAGTGAGAGAATCAGAGATCAATAAGCATGCTTTCCGTGTTCCCTATGGGGACAAGCCTATTCTTGCCAACCAGCGCCTTTTTACGCCTAACGGCCAGTAATCATCAGTGATATTTATCGATTGAATGGTCTGCAGAAACAGTATGGTCTATATATCTTTAGGCCGGCCTTCTGGATGCAGAAATACAGAAGGGAAAAGAGAAGTTAGAGAGATAATTTGGATTGAAACTGAAGGGGAAGTATGGGAGCAAGATAGCTTGTAAATATATATATGTTCAAGTAGTGTAGACAGCTGCTGCTGTTGCTATTCTTGACTATGCCTCGCCAGCAAGAATGGTGATAAGTTACCACAGTTTTAGACGAAACTTGTACATGAAAGTCAATTTGTTATGTAACAGATTTAGCATTTGCCACCATATTTTTGGCTGAGCAATTGCTAATTCACATTGTGTTGTAACTTTTTCACTCTGTTGCATAAAAAACAGGATTTTCTCTAGCATCTCTTCTAACGGTGTATTTGTGATGTGTTCTATGCGAAGAAGCTATATCCATACCCATCTAATAAAAGTTTTCATGCACTCAATTCATCTATACTGTTTCCTTTTTTGTTCTTTTTTACCTATCACTATATGAACATTTTATTTGAGGAAGAGGACTTTCAATTTCTCATGTGCAACTTGTACATGATCGGGTCTTGTACATATCCTCGTCATTATTCAGATCATGTAAAAACGGTGAAAAATTAATGGCGTGGATGTGCATATGTAATTTGCACATAAGAAACTCATCTCCCATTTTTTGTGAATTATTTACATTTGTCTTTAAGATTTAAGCTACCTTGTAAAATGTTATCGAAAATTCAAAATACAGCCATGGCGATTCGGCTGATGTTGCATACTTGACATCTTTAGACATTTTTTTTGTTTACTTTTTCCTCTCATGCTGCATGTGGATCACCCTGTCCCTATTTTTTTTTTCCTTTTTTTTTTCCAGCTCTAATCATCTTGTAATATCTGGCATGTTGTTTCTCTTCCCACATGGAAGGGGCTTTTGAACCCACCTGTGACCAATTTAAAGCAAGACTTAAGTTTTAATGATTTCCATGAGAACTCCTTTTATTTATTCCACCCTGCTAGATGTCATACCCTGTCTGATCTCAATTTAGACCAAATTTTTTTTTTTTTAAAAAATTATCTCAGATAGAAGCTCCCCTAACATGAAAGAACAAGCAGAAGAAAATCTGGAGACCATGGATTTGAAACGTCCTATATTGTTACACAAGGTGTCTTTTTGTTCTTTTTTCTTTTCTTCTTCTTCTTTTTTTTTTTTTTTTTCAGTTGTTGAAGGTAAATCTTGCTCATCAAGTTCACTTGGTACATTACAAAACACAAGTGTTCCATTTTCATGGGAGCAAGCCCTGGGCAAGCCAAAAGACATGGAGAGGAGTGATAGCATCCGTGATGGAGACGCCCCTCAGCCAAGACTACCTCCTTGCCTTTGGCATCCACCACTGAATCTTGCATTTGATCAAGATATGGTTGTGATGGTGATGATGATGACGACAACGATGACGACAACAAGAATGATATTTACTCAGATGCAATGGAAGTTCTATCTCAATCAGAGGCATTAGACATTGTCCAACAATCAGAAACAAATCATAGTGGCAGCAATGATGGGTTTAGATTAAAGCTTGCAGAGTCTAATGGTGATCAATCTCCAACTTATATGATCAATCACTTTCTCCCTGATGCCACTGCATTGGCTGCATCATCTGCTGTACATTTTCCCCTTGTTTTGAATAAGATTGTGATACTTGCAGTTATCTTGGGGCTTATCTATCAGGGTCAGCTAGGCACTCATATGCTTCTTTTCCAAAGGGTTGTGGCCTGGAACTTCTGTTCCTTTGATGTATGAAGCATAAGCTTTGTAGTTTGTGCTATAGACGAACATTGTTCATCAGTTCACAAGACATGTAAAAATGTGAAAGAAGACAGTTGACATACAATGATTTGGTAAATATTACACTGGTGAGGCTTCTCCCCTTATTTGATAGCCAAGTTCTTTTGTTCATTTTTCTTTTATGCACAAACTTTTTGTTCTCCTGTTTAAACAATATGCACCTGTCGTATGCCAATGCTTAATATACGTCAGTTACTTATAAATAAATAAATGAATAATTGTTTGATATGTCAAATGGGATTTGGCTTAAGCTGACACCATATCCGACAAAATAGGAGACCAGAACAAATACTTGGCCCTTCCTTCCTTGGTCCATCACGCTAAACGCTCAACGTTAGATGAAACTAGAGATAGGAAATATATAGTATGATAAGCTAGTTGGAAAGGTGATTCCCTGGCTAACAAACGTGGTTGAGGATCCTAAAAGTTAAAGAGTTAGTTTTTCTCAAATTGTGTTTTGGGATGGCATGAAAGTCTGAATTTATCATCTCTTGTAAGCTACTCAAATTTCTTACTACAAGCCTCCTATTAGTGAATTATATTATGGCAGATTTGAAAAAGTGTAATGATATACATACAACCAAAACCAAATACAAAACAAAACAAAAAATTTGTAGTTGAAATGTGACTCATCCATTTGATTTTGTTCTAGGAGGTTTTGTCTTTGTATGTATGGTTTCTATCTGGAAAAAATAGAAACTATTTTTTTTTTCTTAGAATCAAAGTTCACTAATTCATCTATCAAATAGAAAATTTTAGATCAATGAGATGAGTAATGTGAATTGTATATAGTTTAATTTCTTCAGATCCGTTGTTGTTGTCCTGTAATTGTCTTCCCCATTCTTGCAATAGGAATAGGATGACTCTGGTTTCGACCCTTTGTATCTCTTTTATTTCTAGTGTTGTGCGGAGTTGTTAATAATTAAATTCATTTGCCGTAGTGGGGCAAAATAATTAAAAGACTTTTACCACATCTTTAATTGACATGTAAAAGCACAACTTCAAGAGAGTCCTCTTCCTTTGTCATACAAATATCTTAAGACTTTATAATAATATATTTTTTAATTTAAGGTATGATCTTTACGTAAAATGTATTCGCGTTGATTCATATTTTGGCTGTTAGCTAGCTCGTACGTGCTTATCTTTAAGTTTAGATAGGAATCTGCAGTAAACTGAAACCAACACCAATTTCGCACAATCCCCGGTTATCATACGTAGGTAGCAGGATATTTGCACTTTAAAATGATATAAGTAGAGATGTCACATTTTTTCCCCCTAAATTATTGACATCTAAAATCTACTATACTCAAATTAATCTGATTTGAATTAAGTTGGTGAATGTAAAGTTCTTCTGATACTAATTTTTTTTTTCTATCTGCAAAACTTGAACTTGAAACATTTACTTAAGAAAAATAAATATCGAATCATTTGAATCTGCTATATTAAAACTTCTATATAATCCTAAATCCATATAATTTAATTAATGTTACGTTCGCAGAACAAAATACATATAGTACGAAAGAAAAAAGTATCAAAGTCAGTGGCTTAACGCAACTTCATTGTATTGAAATGAATCAAATTATGGTGGAATTTGAGAGTTTTTTTTCCTTCTAGCTTTTCCTATTGAATATTACTGCTGACTCGTTGAATACAATGAATTACAATAGTGCCTTAAACTTGCCATGTCTACGCTCCCAATGTGTGGACATTGACTTTGTTTTTTCAATCACTTTAGAGATTAATAATTTATTAAACTTTTAAAACATCATATTTTTGTCAAAAAGATTTTTAATGAAGGGAAATAAAGAGAAAAGACAGGAGAGTGTTTTCTCTCATTCCTCCAGCTTTAGAATTTTCGTTCTCAAATTAGGGATGAGGAGGAAGAAAAAATATTTATTTTAAAATTAAATAAGTGGGAATGAGAATTGAGTTTTTCTACTTTCATCTCACTTAAAACGTCCAAGCACAGTATTTTTGGTTGAAGCAACCACAGAATATTGCCGCAAGCACTGAAATAGGCTCAAATAAGTGGATGGCACTTGCGATATGGAATCCCAGGAAAGAAGGGGGCAAAAATTCGATCATTAAAAACTTTTAAGTCCACAGCAGATACATTTCTTAATTCTTCAAAAACTCGATGATTTGGATTGGTTCAACGAAAGACGACATATTTCACTATCTTAAAATATTATTTTAAATTTTAGTATTGTTATTCATAAGCATATCAAAATAACCCCATAAGAAGACATATAATATATATAGAGTGCGTTTGGTTACGTTTATGAGACAAAATAAAAACAATTTTTTGATGAAAAAGTACTTTTGAAAATTACTTTGCTTGTTGTTATGCTTCTGCAAAAAAAAGGGTAGAATTAGAAAATGATTGATTTTCTACTTATTTTAAGAAATAGATATGGAGTTACTTTCAAAAAAAAAAAAAGTAGAAGCAGTGCAAGAGAGATAAGATATCAAATAAACATATCCAATGAATGTGGTATTATCCTCTCTACCAAGCTATCCTTAATTTTTTTTAATTTTTTTTAAAATGACCACTACCGTATACACTCTTCTCTCTATTTCTCTATCACTGAGTCTATGACACTTTTATTAAAGTAAAATTTTTGTTTTAAATTAATTTTTTATTGACTATATATTTGATAAATTTATTTTTAATTGAAAATATATAATATTTATTGAGAAGATTAGCCATGTACAAAGCATACTTTTTTTTTCCAAATATATTTATTGAGAAGTGATTGTTGCCTGCAATGTAATTTTATAACAAAAAAGTACTTATATGTTTGTTACAACCAAACAATTTGATAATGTCTAAATTTAATAAAAAAAATGCTTTTACAATTATATCAGAATGTAAAACAATTTCATACTTCCAATTCTGTTTCTCTTCTAATTTAGTTTTCATAAGTTTTTTTAAGAAAATACTTATAGCCCATATTTTAAGTGGGTAAAACATGACATAATTAATGGTATAGCTCTCTTGTCTTTAGTTGTTTTACGTAAAATAAGAAAGTTTGAGAAAAAAATCCTTAAGGAAAGCGAAAACTTTTAACAGCAAGTTATTGATTCTTTGCCACTCATAAAAGACGCTTTCACAATAACCCTTCAAAATGTCGGATCCAAATAGTTTGTAAGTATTAACATATATTTAAATAAATAACCTGCGAAAGAAGTCGATCCTCTTTAATCCATGCAAATTATCTTAAGCCGATTTGTGACCCCCACGTAGACTTGTTGACTTGATCCTTTTGCTGTTTGAACTTGCAATCATCTTAGAAGTTATGAAACCATATAGGGTTGTAAAATAGTACAAAAGAAGAAGTTCCAGAGACAGCGGGTTAACGCAACGTTTATCATAATTAAATAAATATCTATTATTGAATTCGTGAGCTTCTGTGGCAGAATGTTGGTCTTGGCTGTTAGAAATTATAAACTGACAATGTTCTTATGATTCTGTGGTATGAATATTATCTGATCATAGTTCTATAAAATGATAATTCGGAAGTAAATTTGTTTTATTTGTTGACCCTTTTTACTATACATTTGTGGAGTGTTCAGTTTTTCAAAACTTAAAAGGGTTTTAATTGACTTCATATTCGAAAGGACTTGCAGATTAGATTCCATTTAGCGGAGGCCAATGCAGGAAAATCCACAATCTGTGATCCGATGTGGCAAATTACTTCAGAAAAATCCAGCCAATTAGAATAATATGTGAAGGAATATGAATGAACAAGTTATATATGATTAATTTGTATAGGTCATGATATGTATGAAAATACTTCTTATCAAGTTTATTGTATTGTTATCGGACTTCCAATTCTAATATTTGTCCTTATGTTTTTTTAAGTACTTGGAAATTTGTATAGAGCTTAAATTAAAATAAAATATAATCCTAATTCAAAGAACAGGTATGATTATTGGAGAGTTTGAATTTGACTGGATATATCTACTGCTTATCCAAAAGAAAGAAACATTATTTGAGTTAGGCCGTATATATTATCTCATGCATGCAACTGCTTCAGATGTAAACTCGTCTGATTTTAGTATTAATTAAGGGATTTTGTTTTTATCCAAATAAGTATGATTAATTAATAAGAACTTGTCAACAAAAAAAGTATGATTAATAAGAAAGGATGTACAAAAGGATAAGATTATCGATAAATATATAACTAATTTTACGTAGTTTGCATAGAAATATTCACTTCTGGCGTTTGTGTTAATCTTACAAAATACAAATTAATTATATAAAAAATAAAAATTAATTAAATAACACAATTAATAAGTGCTCAATTTACGCCACAATACAGTAATACATACATCCTAATATCTAGGGAACGACGCGATAATATATATGGCAATCAATAATCACTAACGAACTTCAAGAAGAATGAGTAAAGAATAACGTAATTTAAGACTAACTCAGTTCAACTTAAAATATGACCTAAATTTAATGTTAAAAGTGCACTAATTATGTTTAAGAAAAATCATATTTGATACGAATACGAAATTCGTACAACCATTAAGCAGAGTTATTCCATCATGACCGTGAGTTAATTACATTTTCAAATTCTAATATATATTTAATTGAAATCAACCCTAACGTTGTCACGGCACAGTCGTACTCTTTCGTGTAAGAGTGATTCGCAGTTTCGCACCATCTAGCACTCTTCCTTATTTATTTATTTGTGTCATTTGGTGGCTTGTTGTGCATGTGTTTGCCGGTGTTCCTAGCTGTTTTCGAGTGACTATTATATGTTGCAGCTTTTTGTTTGTTTTGTTGATGTATGCCCAGCCATTATTTATTCCCTCCCCTATCTTGGGGTCGAGTCGAGCCTTTGCCAATATATATTCGCTCCCCTATCTTAGAGGAGTGGTTAATTGTGAGAGTAAGAAGAGTAAATTTTGCTATTAGATCTTATGTAAATGATTAAGATTAAAATATAAAATCATATGACCTTTTTAAGTGATCATATGACCATTAAACAACTTTAAATCTTCACCATCTATGAATGATTATACGGACCAAATTTACGCCTCTCACTCTCATAATAAACTACTCTTCTCATATGATACGCTCCCTATATATATATATATAATTTTTAATATTTGAAATCTATTGGATTTTAACTAATTTGGTTTGAGTCAAATTAAATTATTATAGAATAAAGCTCTTTCAGTACAATTATTTTTATTTATAATCCCAGACCTTGCACAATCTTGATTTTGAAAATCTAAACTCAGCCCAGTTAATTTTGAGTGAACGAGTTATCAGACTTAGCTTGGAAGATTTTGAACACTACTAATTCTCTTGCAGATATTATGGTATGAAACTCATATAATGACAACTAATTATTTTCGAAAATACATGAGATAATGTTATCTCCTGCAAGAATTTGGATTATCCTTTTTTATTTAATAATATGAAAGATAAAAATTTTATTGAGGAGGAATCTGCCATAATATGTGTTAAGGTTCATTAATTTTACATAAATGCATTTACTTTGGTTAAGAAGATGATTTTTTTTTTTTTAGTAGCAAGATGAAAAATTTGAAATTGAAAAGTTTAATATGAAATTTACTTTACATTTTATTAGTACTATAAAGAGGAGATGATATCAACACTTGGTTAATTTAAGTGTTTCAGTACTTATTTTTCATAAACAAGAACTTGAATTCAAATCTTGTAAATAAAAAAAAATATAATTTTGTGAGAGTTTTAACTTTATAGTAGATAGACTAGGCTCGAGATAGATTAACTAAAGTCTAATAAATTTTAATTAGATAGTAGTGATTTAGATAAAAAAGAATAGAGGATACTTAAAAAAGAAGTGTGGGTTGTTTCTTCTTCAGTATTTATAAAATTTAACGATTCCTATAACATTTAAGTGTCCTCCTAATTTCTTAACTTGCCTGTATAAAATGACACAGGTAATAGTGACTTATTATATCTCTAGATCTGAAGAAAATTCGAATTCATTTCTTAAAATGAGAATTATATGTAAGAAAATAATTTTACTGACTGTATTTCTGATATCAAGGAAGATAGAATCTCCGGATAGTGAATTATGCTGCCCTTTAGGCTGTACATATAACCTACCCAAACCTCTTGAACAGAGAAAAAAAAAAATAGTCCTCTAATTACTTTTTCCACATTTATAATTTTATACATACACCCTAAGTAAATGCTACCCAATAGAAAAAAAGAAAAGAAAAAGAATTTGTGGATAAAGCTTTTGATGTTGACGAGTATTAGTATTAAAAGGTATCCAACCTCTCATAATGATGAAAAGATTAACAAATTTGAAGGAAGGGTATCAGTATTAGTATGACTGGATGACCTAACTACCACCCAATGGACACCTAATTAAGCCTTCATGCAATAGTATTATATATTTTTTAAGAGAAAGATAGTTTAAAGAAGGAGAATTACGCTATTCTATATATATTACAAATATCAATGAGAGTTTATAAATATTTTATTAACAAAGTTATTTAGCAGAAATTGAATTCGAAATCTTTTTCATTGACGTTAAAAGTTTTTGTCGTTCATTGTAAGGAATATTTTAATTCCCAGCATTTAGAGCTCAAATTTTGTTTTATCTTCGTATATGCACCTTTCAAATGATTAATCAAGACTAACACGTCTCACTATATTAAGGAGCCTTCCCACGTGGATGCATACGACAGCATTCCACGACTACGCTTAAGGCAGTGAAACTTCATCGTTACTGAGGGGACGTTGTATTTCTTATGAATTCATACGTAAACGAGTTGAAAAGACATTAACTATTAACTAATCAAATTCTTTGATTATAAAACTGAATAGTGATTTTCATTTGGTAATTTGAGGTCCATTCCATCGAAGCTGCCAAAAGAAGGAAGAACAAAGTGGCGGGCAAACCGGTAGGAATGAAACTCTGTCGAAAGTGATTGTTAATTTCCTATTCCTTTCATGAAAAGATAACGATTGGCAGATAATTTTTGGTCCTTCACTGGTTTCCTATAATGTGGATTTGGTATCTATACATAATATTATGTTGATCTGATTTTTTATTTTTTATTTAATATTTACATTTTTTATTTGTCTCTTATGTTTTAAATTGCCCATCAAATTAATTTTTGGAGATGACAAATAATTATGTTTTAGATATTATAAATTTTACCGAAAGTGACGACTTATCACTAATAATAGTGATATAAAAACGACATTATTATTTTATGGCATCATAAAATTAATAAAGATTTAATTTATATATATTGTCAGTGTAAAATTTTTTTACAGAAATATTCAATTATGTATTACTATATCAGCAAAAGTATTTGATAATCACCTATTATTTTAAAAATTTTATAAATAAAAATATTTAATTAGATGATATTATAAAACTCATTTTATACTGTCAATAAATTCTAATTAATCTCAATTAATAATAGAAATGAATTTTAATATATGGGTAGAGCAAAATATTTTATGATATCAACCAATTATATTTTATTATAAGTGTGACTTATGAAGTAATTATGGTAAGAGTCAAAAACTTGTAATAATATGTCAAAAAATTCTTAGGTGTTCCTATAACAAGAAAAAGTTTTAGCTTTGATCTATTTAATATTTAACACCCACCATTATAATTTTAATATAATTGTTAAAGTGTAAAGTATTGAATAGTTTAGAACAATTTTTTTTTCATTTTTACCCTTAAAATGCCTAAGAAAATCTCGTATAAAAAAATTTATGATTGTATGATTATGTAAAAAAAAATTTATATTAATAATATATTAAAATTAAATACTTGATAATATATTATTTCTTGTCTTGTTAAACAGAAATATGACAAAGGACTGGATTAATATGCGATTTGAAACATTTTAAATTACTTTAAAAATAGATAAAAGATTACATTAACAGAAAGCCGGACCGAATTATTCAATTTACCCAAAGTATAATTTAATGCTATATTTGGATTAGAGGGGGGATAGATAAGCATAGGGAAATACTTTCGTTTTGAAATTTTTAAGGAGGGAGAAGAAGGGGAATTATTTTCACTTTTTTTTTTTACAAAATTCCAATATTTTCTTTTCTCAAATTATGTTGTAAGGGAAAACAATATTTTAAATTAAATAAAGTGAAATAATCCTCATCAACCATAATATAATTTCCGTCAATTTCTTTATCTTAACATTCAAATGTTGGAAAGTGACTTTCATGAATCCACTTTCTTTTTGTCTTCTCATTTGTTCAAGAACTTCCAAGATAGAAATAAAAAAAAAAGTAATATTAAAAGAAATATTGCATAAACAATTACATGTATATTTGGTTCAATTTTTAAGAAAATTGTTTTTAAAAGAATTAATTTGTATTTAGTTTGAATATGTCAAAAGTAAATTTAAAAGAATAATTTTTGTTTAAATAAAATAAAATAAAATTACTTTTAATTATTAATATAAGAGTAATAGTAAAATTCTCTTTTAAAATATTTTTTCTAAAATAAAAAATAATTTTAAAAATATCTTTTCTAAAAAACCTTCTAAAATTCTAAAAATTAATTTTAAAAAAATCTTTGTATTTCCAAGATTTTTTATTTTTTATATGGTATTTGAATTGTATATATACCAAAATATGGGAATTGGAAAGAATTTACGCAAATATGGGATGTTACAAAATCGGAATTTCCGATTTCAGAAAAGGTGAAATCGAAAATTTCGATTTCAATTAAAATAATATTTTATTTTTTGTCTGTAGTGAAATCGAAAATTCCGATTTCAGAAAAGACAAAAAATAAAATATTATTTTAATTGAAATTGAAAATTCCGATTTCACCTTTTCTCAAATCGAAAATTCCGATTTTGTAACATCCCATATTCACGTAAATTCCTCCCAATTCCCATATTCTTGTAAATTTTTCATTCAAATACCATATAAAAAAAAACATCCTATTTCCAAACATACTGATTATCGGGTATTTTTATATTCATGCTAATAAAAAGTTTTTTTAGCCCCACAGCAATCCAAACGGGTCCGTACTCTAGCTACTTCCCTTGGTTCTGACTTGTCTTCACAATGTTCTCCACTATTTGTTTTTGCTATAAATATCAAACAGGATTAACTCATGACTCATCCAATCAGACTCCAATAGAAACCCTCCTCCTCTGCGGTGTGTACAGAACCCAACAGAGAAAATGATGCAGCCTGAGACTCTTCAGTCCCAGTGGTCATGCTTTGAAGGCATGAGCTCAACTTTTGATCAAGTTGTTGAGCCCTATGGCTTCACCATGGACGACCATGTTGGTGTTTGTGAATTGAGTACCATATTCAACACTCCAGAGGACACTTCCTCTGAAGTCTCCTCCTTTCCCTTTCCCTTTCCCTTTCCTTCCTCCACCACCATGTTCTCCACCAATGATCATATGCATCATATCCAATACACAATTGGTGAAGAGACCTTGGAACTCCCACCATTGATGGAGGATTTCTCCATGGAATTGGATGATTTTGGTCCCATCCTAAGTGCCCAGTTTGTTGGTATTCAAGGCCTTGGATACCCACAAGAAGAAAGTGAAGAAAGCTTCCCTTCACAAAATTTGTCTAGCGAGGTAGAATATGCATGGAGTCCCACCCCATCTATGAAGTCAGAGTTGTCCTCTATTCAACCATCACTGACCTTGCCGCAAGAAGACAAGGAAATTGACAACAAAATGATCCTTCCACACTTGCTTGAGGCCCTTGGCGAAGCCATGGAGCAAAGACATAAAGCACTTGCAGAAGAGATCTTGAAGAGCATGAGCCAGAAGGTTAGCCCTCTTGGTGAAACTCTTGAGCGCCTTTTATTTTACTTGTCTCAAGGAGTGGCAAATCATGGGGACTATCTCAAAGGGGAGGCCTTGAAGAACTTTGAGGCTGCTTTCAGGGCATTCTATCAAGGGATCCCAGTTGGAAAAGTTGCTCACTTTGCAGCTATTTCAGCAATTCTTGAAGCCATACCACAGGATTCTGATGCCATACACATAGTAGACTCATATATGGGACTAGGGGTTCAATGGATCCCAATGATTGAGGCCATGGCACACATGAACAGAACACTGAAATTGACATCAATCAAATGGGGTGATGAAAGCCCTGAAAGTACTTCCACTCCTTGGAATTTTGAGGAAATCAGAAGGCAGCTCCATGAGCATGCAAGATCCTGTGGGTTGAACTTGAAGGTGGAGGAAAAGGGAGTGGAGGAATTGGTTATTGAGCTAGAGAAAATGAACAAAAGGGGTGGGAGGAAAGAGTTTTTGGCCTTCAATTGCATGGTGGGTTTGCCACATATGGGGAGGGTAAGGAGCAGACGACAAGCCATGGACTTTCTAAGGTTAGCTGAGGATTTGATCAACAGCTCTGGCAACAAGGGAATAATCACTTTTGGTGATGGGGATGCACTTGAGAAATTGAAGAATAGCTTGAATTTAAGGTCATTCTTTGATGGACATTTGGTGCATTACCATGCCTTGTTGGAATCAATTGAGTCACATTTCCCAACCCGTTTCTCAGATGCAAGAACTGCCATGGAGTGCCTATTTGTGGCACCTTATATCTCTCCTTTTGAGTGGTTACTAAAATGGGAGGACATGAAAAGGGATTGCCATCTTCAAGCAGAGATTGGCCTAGAAGGTTGCAGATTGAGCACAAATATTTTGATGGAAATCAGAGATATGTTGAGAGGAAGTGAAGGTTCATATGAGGCAAGGACTGAGGGAGAAAATGGCAATGAACTGGTTTTGGAATGGAAAGGAACAGAACTAGTGAGAGTTTCAGCTTGGAGAAACTATAGCTAATAGCTAAAGTCCAAGGAGTAAGGAGTGCAGAGTACTTTTAACTTTTTAAAATTTTTTTTTTCTGTATACCAATTAATTCTAGGCATTCATAAGATAGTTGATAGTTTATGTAATTTAGTTTGCACATATTCATGTTCGTACGTTCTTTCAGTATGTGTTTCCTTTCTCTTTAAATTAACACACACTTTTGACAGCAAGTTATTAATTCTTTGGCACTCATAAAAGACGGCTTCACCTTTTAATATATTAATTCTTTGACAGCAATGTTGGATCCAAATAGTAACCTATATTAAATAAGAATTTAATTTTGATGTACTTAAAAGATATTTTTATAAATATTTAATTATATATTATCACATTAATAAAAATATTTAATTTTTGCACTTACTATCTCAAAAGTCTCATTTATATACTAATAATATATCAAAATTACTCTCATTAAATAAATAATCAGCTAAAGAAGTCCTCTTTTAATCCATGCAAATTAAGGCGATTTGTGACCTTCACTTAGACACGTTGTATTGATGCTTTGGCTCATTGAGCTTGTAAGCATCTTAGAAGTTGACAATACCATATAGGTTGTACAATAGTACAAAAGAAGAAATTCCAAAGACAGCGGGTTAACGCACCGTTTATTATAATGAAATAAATATCGATTATTGAATTCAGGAGTTTCTGTGGCAGAACGTTGGTCTTGTCTGTTAGAAATTATAAACTGACAATACTGTTAGGATTCTGAGGTATGCATGCCAATAAAATGATAATTAGGATGTAACTTTGTTTTATTTGTTGATCTTTTTACTATACATCTTTTATGGAGGTTTTCATTGACTTCTTATTCAAAAGGATATGCAGATTAGATTCCATTTAGCGGAGGCCAATGCAGGAAAATCCACAATCTATGATCTGATGTGGCAAAGTTATATACTTCAGAAAAATCCGGGCAATCAGAATAATATGTGAATGAATATGAATGAACTAGCTTTGATTAATTTGTATAGGTTATGATATGTGTGAAAGTACTACGTGTCAAATTTATTGCGTTATCGGACTTCCAATTCTAATATTTGTCCTATTTATATTTGAGTTATATTAGTTGCACATATCATGTACTTAGTAATTTGTATAGAGCTTAACTAAAATAAAAAATAATCCTAATTCAAAAAGCCGCATAAGATTGGAGAGAGTATGATTATTTGAGTTAGGACATATATATTATCTCATGCATGCAACTGATTCAGATGTAAACTCTACTGATTTTAGTTATTAAGGAATTTCGTTTTTATCCAAGTAAGCATGATTAGAAAAATGTCATAGTGTCACAATATTTATCCGAATTTATTTATCAGAATAATGTAATATATATGCAGGCTCTTAGATTGGCCATCTAAATATCACCCTTATTTTTTGTCAAAAATTCTATCAATTTTTTCTGCTAGTGTAGAATTATTGAAATATTAATTGATTATATATTTATTGATATGTAATTAATTTTATGTAGTTTGCATAGAAGGGCATGTCTATTGCTATTCATTTTTGTCTATTTGTCACTCTCACTTAACAAACTTATTTACTGATTTCTCCAAAATATCATTTCTCGTCTTTCATAATTAAATTAAGAATCCTTATTTTTTGTAATTAACTTAAGAAGGATGCTTAACTTTACAATTTTTTAATAAAATATAGTAGTTTAAATTTTTTAAGTGACAAAAATTAAATATAATAATTTAGAAGTGACTCTTATTTATTATAATGATAATAAAAATACATTAGATGTCGAGGTCAATCTTTACTTCACATATTTTTTATACTTTTATATTATAAAACTATTTTAAAAAATATGAAAAAAATTGATAAATTTTTGTTGATGTGTCAAATTTTATACTAAAAAAAAATTAGTTTTTAATAATCTCAATGCATGATTTTAAATTAAATAAATAAATTCATAACTTCATAAAACACTTAGTTGTCACCAGAAAAAAAAAACTAAAAATTAAGAGTGATAAATAAAAAAATTTAAAAGACTTTGAAGATTTTAAATAAACTTAGGAGTTATATGAGAAATAATTTTAAACAATAGACACATAAATGTAACACTAGAACCTTCCTAAAAATATAAAAAAATTATTATATCTTAAAAAAAATATGTGAAGAAAAAATTAAATTTAATATTCAAACTATTTCTATTATCATGGTAATAATTTTACGTCGCATTAAAATTAGTTTAATTATTTTTTCCTTAAAAAATTTAATCCAATGTGTTTTATTAAAAAAAAAATTGAAGTTAAACATTTTGTTAATTTATTTATGGAAAGTAAAGAAAGGTACTTTAGTAAAATTAGTATACAGACTTAATGTCACTTATAATTTTTTTTTTCAAATTCACAACAGGGCCAAAGGCTCAAAAGACAAAGCAACTAAATCATAACAATATAAGGAAAGTCAATCGACAAGCGAGGCCTAGCTCAGCTGGTAAATTATAGCCTTTGCAAATGCTCCTGAGGTGAGGAGTCGCAGGTTCTCTCCGCCATCTCCAAGCCTCATTCTGCCTATGTTTTGCTAGCCCATCAGCCGCGGCATTGCTTCCCCATCAAAAGCTCGAACCAAAAACAAAAAAAAAGGCTAGAATTTAATCTTAAAAATAAACATTCTATATAACAAGATAATTTTGCTCACTGTATTTGTGATATGTAGGAAGATAGATTCTCAGCAAAGTGAATTACGCTGCCGTGTAGCTTGTACATATAACCAGCTATACCTCTTAAACCCAAAAAAAAAAAAAAAAACAAAAGTCCTCTAATTGCCTTTTTCCGTTTTTTAATTTTATATATACACCCTAAGTAAATGCTACCAAAAGAAAAGAGAGAGAGAGAGAGAGAGAGAGAGAGTTTGTACATAAAGCTTTTGACGTTGACGACTAGTAAAAGATATTCGACCTCTCATAATCGGAAGCGTTTCAAGTGTACCACTGTACACCTTAAATTGTGGTGTGCCATTTATTAACCAGTTATTATTCGGTGACAAGCGGGGACAAAAGTATTTTGCACATGTCAAAAGACCATTATACCCCTAATTTCATTAGCTTTGTACAAATATACTAATATTAAATCGGAACTTGTACTATGGCACTTTTGTACAAAAAACACTTTTGTAGATATCAAAAGATTATTGTACCCCTAAATTAATAATATGCTTAAGATTTCTGTAAATAGCTCTAATAATTTTTAATATAATATCCCGTAATTTTTTTCACTACAAATATTATCTACTAATTATTTTTTTTTTGTGCGACATGGTCAGTAGGCCAAGACGAGGCTCAACTCCTTGAAACGTTGACCCAAAAATTAAAATATAATCAAATATAGTATAATTATAACACAGATGCTTTGCACTTTATTTTTTTGTTGAAGGATGCAGATACTTAAATTTTAGAGTAAATAATTTTTTTAATTTTAGGATTTTATAATTGATATTAATTTAATCTTAAAAATTTTTTAGACATTAATTTATTTTTAATATTTTAAAATTTGACATCAATTTGGTTTCACCATTAAATTTATTAACATCCATCACTCATTTCTTGGTTGGGTTGCACATTATAAACTTTACATCGTCGTCAACTAAAAACCATTAAATTCACTCTGATAAATCTATTTGCGCAACTAGAAACCCAGGCTTGCAATATTAGATTGCATAAAATATAGCTAACATAGCAGGAACTTTTTCTTATCCTTATAACATCAATGCCTGCCTTTACATCACCACCTCAATATGGGTGTACCTAACTTGATTTTAACTTGCTAAATATGTTTAATCCTAAAGACTATATTAGAGCAACAAAGGCTAACGCCTGATGAATAAAACAGACCAGCAAAGCCATGGTGTTATCAGGTTTGTGGTATAAAGACCAGACTCAAAAACACCACTTCCTTTCAAACTAAAGCCATGTTCCAACTAAGATTAAAAAATACGATAGCAATAGTCATGATATAAACCCAAACCCCCCATTTTATTTTTTATTTTTTATTTTTTTGCTTTTCATGTTTTAAATAATTATTTTTTATTAAAAATAATTATTTTTTAATAAAAGTAATTTTCATTTTTAAAAAAAGATAAAAATTCTTATTTTTTTAATGAAAAAAGTGAGAATATTTTAAATTTAATTATTAAATTATATTTTTATATACTAAATTTATACAATTTTATTTAAAAAAAAATAAATCTTTGGAAAAGCACTTTGTTTACTAGATTGGCCCATTTAACCCGTGAGTTAAATGGACTGGGTTGAAAATAGATTGTTATTTTTTAAGTTTAGTCCACCTATTTTTTGCGGGTAAAATGGTTGACTCGATGAATTTAACTCATTTTGACGGCCTGTAAAAAAATTATTTAGTCTAATTTTTTGTTAGCCTTGCAGATAGCTCCCTCCTGGAACGCACAGTTAGCTCCGAATTCCCAAGTTGCCCATTATGGTCATTCTACAATCCACCATATCTACTTTTAAATGCATTAACTTAAAAACCGAATCCCCACCTATACTCTTCAATGTGTGCTGCTTATCATAGACTTCCCATATGCAATCTTCACCGTGACATAACTTCTTGCTGCATGTATACGGTTCATAATAACTGGCACACCACTATTTCAAGTGTGCCATGGTACACTTGAAACGCTTCCCTCATAATCAGTAAAAGATTAACAAATTTGAAAGAAGGTATCAGTATTGGTATGACTGTATGACCTTACTACCACCCAACGGATCCAATCAAGCTTTAATGCAATATTATTATATTTTCTTAAGAGAAAGAAAGTGTAAAGAAAGAGAATTGCCCTATTTTAAAATATATTACAAATTTCAATGACAATTTTTTTTTTTACAAAGGCAGATAAGAGGAAAAATGGGAGTAAAAAATGGGATATCCTAAATCCAATGAGATAAAAAGGAGACAATTATTAAGTTATGGGCTCAACTATAAATTTTAGTAAGAGTTTATAAATATTTTATTAATAAAAGATATTTTGTAGAAATTGAATTCCAAATCTTCTTTACGCCTGTCGTTCATTTTGAGGAATATTTTAATTCCCAGCATTTAGAGCTCTAATAGTCTAATTTTGTTTTTATTTTCATATGCACCTTTCAAATGATTAATCAAGACTAACACGTGTCACTGTATTAAGGAGCCTTCCCGCGTGGATGCATTAGCCAGTATTCCACTGCTATGCATAGGTCAGTGAAACTTCATCGTCATTGAGGGGAGGTTGTATTCCTCATGAATTCGTACGTAAATGGGTTGAAAAGAGATTAACTATTAACTAATCAATTCTTTGATTATAAAATTGAATAGTGATTTTCATTTGGTAATTTGGGGTTCGTTCCATCGAAGCTGCCAAAAGAAAGAAGAATAAATTGGCGGGCAGCCTTGGTAAGAAACAAAGTGGGTGAAAGGGATTGCCTGATTGGTGGTTTCCTATTCCTTTCATGAAAAGGCATCGATTGGCAAAATAAATTTTGGTCCTTTCAGTTTCCTATAATGTGGATTTGGTATCTACGCATAATATTATGTTAATGCAAATTTTCTTTTTTAATTTCTCAAAGTTTCCCTTCACATGATAAAATAAGAGACTAATTTTACTAGGTGTGATTAAGCACTTAAGTGGAACCCCTCCCAATGATATTTTTTCTATACTTATGATCTTGAACTCAAACTTAAAACCATATATTTAATGGATACGAGTTTCTTTTGTTCGAATTAATACTTTGTTGGTTTAGTGCAATCTTGTATTAGTTTCTATTTAATTATATACAAGATTTGGCCTAATTTGATAGTACTCTCTGAAAATGTGTTATAATTTATGAAAAATATAAGATAATATTTTCTGATTTATAAACAAAAAGGATAGGGTGCTTTTGTTTTTTACTTTTAAAAATCAGTGGTGCTCTCTAGAGTCTTATCGAGTACTTTTCAAAACTGGGATATATTCTCTAAAATTTAAAAGATTAATATAATCTTATTATTTTTAATAACATTAAAGGTAAATTTTATTCTATTTAGTATTTATGCTTATTATAGTTATTTAAGAATTTAAAAATAGTTTTACCAAATATTACTTTTGTGGCTTTTGATTATTGGAAGTAACTTTTACATTATTTTATCAAACATGACTATTATAATTTTTTGAGAGCAGCTTTTAAAAAGCTCAACAACTTTAAAAAAGCCACAGCAAGTCAGCAACATCAAACCAAGCTTTGGTGCTATGTGAAAATGATAGGTTACAACATGAGTTAGATTTAATTAATTTGCAAATCTCTATAGTTTGATCTAATATTTTAATTAGATTCCTATAATTTTAAAAATTTCAATTAAATTCCTATATTAAACAAATTTTTATAATCAAGTCCCTAAAAGAATATATTGTTGCAAAATTTTTGGCTAGATAAATTTTTTTTTATATTTGAATTTAAAAAATTGGATAGAGATCTATTAAACTATATAAAATTTGAAAACTTTTCGTAATATTCTATTGCTCCAATGACTTGGTAATAAAAATTTATCTAATACATAGACTTGTTAAAAACTTTTAAACTTTAGGGGCTTAATTAAAAATTTGGTCAAATTATAGAACTTCTAAAATAATTAAACCTATAAGTTATGATAGAAATGAAAAGTAATTACCTATGTAATAAGGGAGGATTCTATAATAAGGCTTGTTGAGTTTGGGACTTTAATGATCCTTGAATATTAATCATTAAAATTATAGTCAATGGTTAAGATTAAACTTTTTTGTTATTATAAAAAAATAATTTTATAATAATTTAAATTTAATAATTTAATATTTATAAACCACATCTTTACAATTATACCCCTTCTCTTCTTTCTCTTTCCTCTCCCCGTATGTTCTTTAATAATTTTACCCAGCAGCATGACCCGCTGCATTCGGTTTCCCTTTTGATCAATGTTGTGTATGCACAAGGTGTCTAAGGCGATGGTGGTCGCAATGGTGGTCATGGTGGTGGTTGTAGTGCTCCTGCAAGAGAGTGCCGTGACAGAGGGAAAAAGAAGTAATTGAAGCAACGAAGAGGAAGGGGAGTGCATCATGGATAATTTCATAATTTCAAAAGTTTTTGTGAATATACAATATTTATCTACTGCTAATTTAGGGATTGCATTTTTTATATAGTATTTGAGTTATATATGTACCAAGATATGGGAATTCGGAGGAATTTATACTGATATGGGATCCACTAAAATTAGAATTTTCGATTTATAAAAAGGCAAATTCGGAATTTCTGAATTCACTACAGACAAAAAATAAAATATTTTTTTAATTGAATTCGGAAATTTCGATTTTATTTTTTTAGAAATCAGAAATTTCGATTTTAGTACATCCCATATCAGTGTAAATTATTCCTAATTCCCATATTTTGATGTATTTTCCACCCAAGAAAAAAAAACACCCACTAATTTAAATTGTCCATCTATTTTTTTTTTTTTTGATCTAGGGTAAAATTGAGAGGTAAAATTTTATGGATAAGCTCCATATATCAACATAGAGTTCATCCATAAAATTTTAACTCATACCAAACACACCTCTAATGATAAATTTAGGATGATCACATGGTCCAAAAGTTATGTTAGCAGCCACTAAGAAACACCAAGCAATTATGCTGTTGGTGTGTGTGGCTTGATATTCTTTTCGAAATTCTGGCATTCATTTTTTCTTTTTTTTGTTTTTTTTTTTGGGTATGCTAAAGTTTAACTTAAGAGAAACATTTGACTATGTCTAAAATCAGGATATGTCTTTCTTCTGTGCTTATATATATTGCTAACAAGTAACAACCTATAGAGAATACACCAAATAGGCAAATACTTTATATCATGGAAGATGGTTTGGCTCGAATATATTTAAGCCATGAACAGTTAAATAGCGTGATGGATATGCAACATGGATAGTCTTGACTAGAGAAGAATAAAACCAATAGCTAAAATGAAAATAAAATGACAAAAACAGAGGTAGCAAACAGTGGCATAAAACATAAACAAGTGTCAAAATAGTGAATTACCAAAGACTTGGTACGAACCAGAGAGGATAAGGGGGTTTACATTCACCAGATTTCTCAATAGAATAGTATTGGATGCTGTTATCAGCCAAGCAAAAGATCCCCAGTTGAAAGCCGTCCCATGGATTTGCAGGACATCGATAGTTAACAGCAAAATAGATACAATTTGCTGCAAATAACTCTTCATTGCTATTAAAGGCTGCACTTGACATTACTATGGACTTGCAAGAACCAAGAAACAGCACACGGTCACCCAAGTTATCAACCTTCACAAACTGGTTATTAGTCTCATTATTACTCAGACATAACTTGAACACTTCAATTGCGGTAACCTGAGGCGGGCTAACGAATTCGGTGACCAAGTTCAAATAGCCAACCCTTTCAGTATCATGAACTGCATCGGAATGCATGTAAATGAGCAATAACTCTTGTAATGCATCATCTTTGGCCAGAAAGGCAATGACTGTGCCCCAGACAAAACGGCGATTGCCAATTATACTTGATACTGGCGGTGGCATTACTGGTGGAAGCAAAGCTAGTAGTTTAGGCTTTGGGGGGTCACCACCGCTAGAATCTTGCAGATCATAGACCATTATGCAATTCATCGATTTGTCAGTTCTAACATACAATTTGCTACCCAAAATTTCCACATCCATAAAATGATACTCATGTTCTTTTCCAATCATAGTCCAAGACTTGTCAGATAGTCCACAAAACGCAATGTGACAAAAATCAGTGAAGAGGCTCACCAAGAAACAGCTTGAAGAATCAGGCTTGGAAGAGGCCACCATTTTTCCAATAGACAATTGATCTCCCTTAAGGGGTGAGTCAGATGGGTAGTTCAACATGGGTGGGACAGAGACTCTAGCATTAGTCACCGGATTCAAGAAGAAGACCAAGATATTATTATGTCTACTGTTATCACGATGGTCACACACAATCATCCATCCTTCAACTGAGCCATGACAGAATTGAGTGCCTTCGAATAGTGGTGTTTTGCGGTGAAAGACACATGCTGTGCTCAAGCTGAAAAATCGGGTTACCTTGTAAAAATATCTTAGCACAACCAATGGCAGTTCAGGTAGAGGGTGGCAATGCTTGTTTGCAATGGCATTAACAATGGTGGCCCTCCAAGGTGAGCACACCGCACGCAATCCAAGGTAATCTGCAAGGCACAAACGCCTCATTATCAGTTCCAGGATATCATCTGGGAGATGTATCCATCCGTAGATATTTATCTCTTCTTCTTCTTCTTCTTCTTGTGCTTCTTCTTCTTGACTGAGCTTGTTTTGTTTCCTCTTATCTATAACAAGTGTCATTTCGTTTTGTTCCATGTTCTCTCTAACAAGTTTGCTTTCTTGCGGCTGGCAATGCAGTGTGTTTCTAGTTCTGTGTGAGGGATGAACAGCAAGTGCAGATTTCTCGGTCATTGCATTTTCACAGAGAAAGAATATATATACTTGCACTCATTAAGTGAGTTATCTACACAATCTGAACTATTTAGGTAGAAACATTGGTACCAGGATGTTATTCAACGTATTCTATGAGAAGAAAATTGCTTAAATCCTTCCAAAGCAAGAAAAACTAGGTATTATACACCATTCAATATCTAACACTTTAGGATTGTAGGTCATTTTGAGTCCGATTTTAATTATATTTTTAATGCAAAAGTTGAAGTGTTAGACATACAAGAACACAGGACACTTTATTTTTATTCTAATAGGATCTAAGAATTCGTCTTATGAAGATGTATAAGAAAAAAAAAATGAATTTCTCTTATGAAAATATATCATGAATGTATGATAAGTTTGTGCATATATTGAGTGGCTGAACTGTTACAAAATAAGCTTTAATAGGCAAGGTGGATTGAAAAGATAAAAAAAAAGGAGCAACAAGAGTATTTAGAGAGTCTGAGTTTATTTCAAGATGTAAAGCACTTAGACACCAAACCTGGAATTGTAGAAGGAGCAACTTCGGTAATGGCAATGTGAGAAAAAATAAGAGGCTTAATGCCAGAGACAAGACGAACCTGCACATTAACAAAATTGCGTGGACAGAAATTACTTTAAGCAGAAGAATTGAAGCGACGACCAAGGGAAACCCGGAGATGGAATGGGGTGAGTCGTTTGCGGCTGCATATGTTATTTAGATTGGGTGCTTGGCAATTTTCAAATAAACACATACCTAGGTATATATCGGCTGAGCTTATATACAGGATATTTTGTTATTGCTTACTTTTTATTTTATTTTTTTAATATCTGGTTATTGCTTAAATTTAAAAAACTTACTTTATTGATTTTTTGATATATTATTTGTGTAAAATATTTTACAATATAAATCAATCATATTATATTATTTATATGACTCTTGAAGCAATAATAATAAAAATTAAATTATTTTAATAACTTGGAACACTATATATAATTAAATGATTATATAGAAATATTTTATACGGATAATAAATTAAAATTGAATCCAAAAGATATTTTTTTATTTAAATTGAATAAGAGAAAAAATTGGAATTTGGTCAAGGTTGGGTTTTGGTTTAGTCAACGAGTGTTGACCTTTCTCATTTTTTAAATTCCCCCTTTATTTTTGTTCCACTAAATTTGAACACATTTGGATGTGCTACTGGACATTGGACAAATAAAGAATTTTTTTTTTATATATAATAAGTACTTTTTATATTTTTAAGATATTTTGGTGATTTCTTTATAAATAAAGATGAAGAATTAGATAATTGTGCTTTTTCTAACTGTTCTGTTATTAAAAAAAAATAAAACAAGATATTTTACTTAAAAAAAATACTTCTTCTTCTTCTTCTTTTTTTTTTTTTTTTTTGAGATGTTCAAAAAGACTTCTTTAAAACATCAAAAAGCAATTTAAGAATAAAAAATCTTTTAAAAATAATACACAAAATATGATTATATATCGTTTTCTAAAATATTTGTTTTTTAAAAAATATAACATAACAAAATCCATTTTAAGAAGTTTTCCGAAACAGGTATTTAGTGGCGGTTGTTGAATCAGATAAAATAATATAAATTACTCCCCCCCAAAAAAAAAAAATCTAAAAAAAATCTAAAAATAAATATTTGGATGTATGTACCATGCTGCAACCATGATCTTGCCTATATTCTTTTCCTCATCTGTGCTAACATCCAATTCCATGTTTACTTGTTTGTTAAATTGATCATAAATCCAAGTTGGAGAGAAAATTTGGCTTGAGTTTTCTGCATGTGGATTCATATTCTTCAGAATATGTGCCATTTCCATCAGCAACAACATTCTTAAACATGTAGTAGATATCTGCCTTGAGGATCCTCCTATATTTTTCATAGAACAATTAAGGAGCCTTGTAGCCAATTGTGCCTCTTGCATCAGTCAAAGGCACAATGTGTTAGAGTGCAACACAAGAATGAAGTAGCTGATTTAATCTCAGCGAGTTAGTTACTGCTGAGTCCGCAGTGGTAGGCTGTTACAACAGCCTCCTCCTTTTCATTTTCAGAATTTGTTAGGAACTCTCTGGAAGTGGTTATGTGTTGGGAGGATAAATATACATAGCTTTACCATTGCAAGCAATTTTACTGTTATGCCAATACTTCGCTACTTATAATGTATAGATATTTTAGAAGTATTACTTCAGTGATTTACGAAGATTACTTTATTTGATAAATTATAATAAAATTAATAAATTTGAGGTTTTAAATTTTACTTTTACTAACAAAGTGATTAAGTCTTGCTAAAAAAATTGATTAAATTATTTAAAATAGATTTAAAGGATATTTTAAATATTTTATTTAGTTAATTTAAGTAATTTGACACTTATTTTCTTTTAAGCAAGATCTCAAATTTGAGTCTTGTAAATAAAAAAAAAAAAAAATAGCACTAAGATAGCTTTATCCCTATAGTGAGTTGATTCAACTCAAATTAAATTAATTGGAGTCTAGTAGGCTATGGATACTGAGGGTCTAGACCAAAAAATCATTCAATCATCTACATACATCACTTAGGGCACTCCTCGACCTTCAAGCTGTTAAGGAAAGCGAGAGCCCAAAATCCGAAGAGATTTAAATTAATGGACTAAGTAATAAACCATAATAACAGGTTAGGCGCCACATCTTTTGACCCAAAATATTAAAATAATGAGTTTATGGATCTGCTATTTATATACTTTTCACTTAGTATATTCTTAATAAATGTGAAACTTTCATCACTCATACTTGAAATTCCAATACAAGCATCACGGGCACCTCTTTGTCACCCTGATTGCTTGGATCCTCGGCATCTTACTTAGTTGGCTCAACAGACTCGTGGCCTTCACCCACTTCTTCTACCTCCTATTCAGACTTGAGGGGGAGAGGGACCTAGTCTCCAAACTTCAAGTTGTAGCATGGCTCAACTTAATCAAAATTGAGAGATGGGTCAGGATAAAGGTGACAAGAATGGGCTCAAGCTTTTGCATAACCGTCCTCATGTTGACAAACCCTGTTATCTAGTAAGCTTGACCTCTCTTCATCCTAAGGTCTTGTTTTCTCTTTCAAATCCTCATGAGCATCCTACATTGACTTCTCTGCTATGATGGTCCACTTGTTAGCCTCAATGAGGATAGACATCAATTATGTTGCCTTTTCATTAATCACCGCCTAGACCAATCTTCGAATAGCTCCAAAGCTTTTACCCTATCTTTTAGCTCGGTTATCTCATCTTCTAAACAACAAGTTTGATGATCGGCCTTCTCCCACTTGGCCTCCTAGGCTTCTTGGAGCTTCTTCATCAACTTTTTGTGTTGGGTGGTTGCACCTAAGTGATTAGACATCTATCAGACCTCATTTTACAAAACTAGGCCACGTTGGCATTCCTTACAACATGAGCCTCAAGCATTCAAAACAATGCATAAGCCCAATATTCTTGTGCTTCGCTTAGTCAACTGAGCTAGAAAGGGATTAGTTTATATGGACCTCATTTAAATAATGTTAGTCCTATATTAGATTATAGTCCCTTCATCCCCATCATATTTAAAAAAGAATCATTTGGCTTCCTTAAGCAAGTGGTCAAGTTGTGTTTGTGGCAATTTCTAACCTAGTGGGGAGGGCTATCCAAGGAACTAGCTCTTTATGTCACAGAGTTTGGCTGAATGGTGACAAGGGATCCTAGGGTTTGAGGCTTAGCCTCTACTATCTCTTCGCCATCCTTGGACTGCTTAGGAGAGCCATTGATCGTTAGAGGATCGATTGTATCAACATTAATTATCTCATTCATCCTTGGCCTTTTGGATAAATCCTTTCCTTTATTCATTGTTTAGAATGAATTGCAATGATGTTGTAATGATTGCCACTTTGTTTATGATACTTTGTCAAAAAAGCACTGCAAAGTCCTGGATTGAAATGTTAGCACTGTAAAATAGTTTAAAGATGAGACATCAAAAAATAAATGAATTTGCAAAAATGTTGTTGTAGGAGGTTTGGATCCTCATAGCATTAGATTATCTTTGAATAACACAGCCTAATCATTTCCAATAAAGAGGTGTCTTAGGCAAGTGTATCAAGTTTAGTCACATCAGCCTGGTCGAAGTCGGAGAAATCTCTAGTAGTAATCTAGGGAGAAGGGGAATGGCCTTAACTTGCCTAAAAAGAAACCTCTATTGACCATTTTTATTAACGAAATGGCACAATACCAAGGACTGGGCTTTAGCTTGAAAAATATTTCCTAACAAGATGTCTTCTTGTAGGATGAATTGAAGGGCTACATATCTTTTTCCTCTCACCTTGAACAATGAAACAAGGCTTTCTTTTTTACCTTGATTACTCAAGGTATGGAAAAAGAATTATGAAAGTATTTGTGTTGAGGCCTCAAACCCAAGGTTGTTCGCACACTGGACCTACCTATTGTGATATAGTTGTACTAAGGCCAACCTTAATTGGTAAATAAAGAACTTCATAGTACAAAGGTGAAAAAGGGAATCGATGTATATCTTTACCCTAGTGACATAAGTAGCGTACATGAAAAAACAACCTCCCTAGGATCACCACAAACCAGGTTAAAGGGGCAACAAATCTCTAGATGATAATTATCCAAAGAACTAGAAAATTGAGTTGGAGATGCAGGTTTACTTAGATTGGAAACGGATTCCCCATGCAGTATATCCTCTGTGCTACCTCAGAAGACTGGAAAGTTACTTCCTTGGATAATTGATCAAACATCTTTCTAGAAGAAAATGACAAGACAAGTACATTGTCCTAACTGCCAGATGAAGAAGGAGATATCGGGCCATAAATTTGCAATCTAGATTAAATACCCTTCATCATGTCTATCATTGAACTGAATTTAACATAGTCAGCTAGCTAAGGAGGCTCGAATAAGGAGTGTTGGCTAAGAAAAACATTTCCACCAAGCTCGCATACTAATGGTCCAGTATCTCGATGAACCTACCACCCTCACTAATCTAAGGGTTCCCTCTCTCTCGCTTTTCCTTCGAGACCTGGTCTCCCTCTTTATTGATTCCCTACCATTGCAATAGAATAAGAACAAAACACTTACATGAAACACCCTCCATTGGCAATACCACTCACAATTAGGGGACAGTGCTGTCAAACATCGAAAGTAAATAAAACTTAAATCCTAAGCACTAGGTTCCTTCACTAAGTTTCTCAAATAGAAAAGGAACAGAAAGAAAAAGGAAGGAGGAAAACTCACCTAAAAAAGCAATTGACGAGGGTCTTATGATCATAAAACAATACTAAGTAACCACCCAAGGTACTACACAAAATAAATTCTCACAGCAATGATAGCCACAACAAACAACAAAAAATTGAAAGAAGAAGAGGGAACTTGAATAGGGAGAATGGGGATCAAGAGGCTAAAGTTTTTTTAATAAGGAAAAACAAGCCCTAAGAGGGTATTTACCCGCCTTAGCTCCCGCTCAATCCTATGGTCCCCGCTTCACAAATAGTTCACATTCAACAAGTAAGATTAAGGCAACCAAAAACCACTAGTCCCCAATCCAACGACCACAAAATAAATGGTAAAAGCATGATTAATGGCTGGGATCTCTCCTTCAAAATGATGTGATGTGACATGATAGGACCCCACTGCAAGCATGACATGTGTAGCCACCTTAGTATTTGAAAAGGCAAAACAACTATGAATTGTTAAGGAATCAACCATTAAACCCTAGTGGTTTATCAGGTTATTGAGCTCCCAATAATAATAATGCTCCTAACAACCTTGCTTGAACACCTATTTCCCTTGGCCTTAGCTAATTTACAAGATTTGATGGGTGATAATCTTGCCAAAGCCTTTTTGCTCTTCAGAGCTTGAGGTTGAGGGGCTTGTGGTTTGTCTGGGCTACTTGGCCTTTGGGTGTGAGCACCTCCACCCCCAAGAAACCCTATTTGTCCATAAGTTTCTTTGCTTTTTAGTGCTTAAGGCCAAGGGGCTTGTGGTCTATCTAAGCTACATGGCCTTTGGACATAAGCATTGCCTCCTCGGGTAAAGTACTTAGCCCTGAACACCTTCTGTTTACAACATTGCTTAAATGATTGCCCCATTTCTTTCTCCCTTAATTGGAGCTCCTAATAATATTCACCTTGTGGAGAAAATCCCCCTTCTATCCCCTCAACCTAGTTCCAATTTGGCCATTGATTGCTTAGTAAGACCCCCTATACATGCCCAAATGTGCTTTCATTACTTACATCTCCCACTATAAATACCTCATATAATAGAGGAAAAAGGTATATACAGTCATCTCTAAGGCTAAACACTATTATTCCAACTTTCACTATACAGCTCCAAACTTTGTCTTCCCCAACTTGGCACTACACCCTCTGCCCTTAAAAGAGGTTTTTTGCAACTCATTTACTGCCATGTCTCTCACCTCCATCTGGTTGAGATTGTAATAGAACCCTACATGTCTCTAATGATTGCATGTATGATAACTTGTAAAATTATATTACTTTCCCCATATTTGTGTATTAAATTATGATAATTTTCTTGGATTATATTAATAAATTTGAATTGTTATTGTTTTTAGTGAGAATTTATTTATTTTGAGCTTAATGGACAAATATTCTCACTAAATCTAATTGATTGTAGAGTAAATTATTGCACAAATGAATGGAGGATCAAAGGAATTGATTGGATAAAGATTTTGAAGAATTAATGAGGCGAAAAAGAAGAGCTTAGAAGATATAGATCGAGCTTGAAAAAATAACTAAATATTTGATTACAAGATAAGAAGAAATCTTAGGATTTCGTACCAGCACTCTAGCACCATGGTGCTGGCATTTTTGTATGCCAAATTAGCTTTCTTTGTTTTTATTAATACTTGTAACTTTTTGAATTGAGTTATCCATTATTAGCAAGAGAGAGAGAGAGAGAGAGAAAGAGAAAGAGAGAGAGGTAGGCCAAGGTTTTCTAGTTTTTCTGAGAGCATTGTGAGTGTCAAGGAGAGGAAAACTTGAGGAATCAAGATTCAACCCCTAAGGTATCACATGCCCTTGCCAGATTACATGACTCTAAGATTTATTGTTTCCTTTTCTTTGACTATGACTTGCTAGATTTCTTTAGGTACTTGCGAGATGTAGTCTTAGGGAGCTAGTTTTGTATTCCTTTTTTTTTTTTAATCTTAATTCTCTTTTCCATACATTACTTAATTTTTGGTGTTCTTAATGCTGTTTTTGGCCTGATCACCCATTAACTGATTTATGGCTTTGTGATATCAAAAGGAACTTCACTTCATAAAATAAGCTAATGTAGGAATTAACATTGGTTAGAGTAGTTAAGAATAAAAGTACATACTTGTGTGGTCGTTTGAATTCTTGTTCTTCATCCTTAAGATAATTTTAGAATAGTTTGAAGAATTAAACTGTTTAGCTTATCTTAAGAGGATCCTAGTATCAAGGAATTGAATTTTGATTATTAATTATGAATAATTTGATCGATAATAATATTGTCAAGAAATTAACTTAACATTTAGGTAATGCAAAACACAAGCCGAACTTGGATGAAATCAGCCCCTAACATGTGCTTTCCTTCATTGCTTATTCATATTTTCCATTGCTCACTTGTTTACATTCTTGCATAATTTTTGCTTTATTAATCTCTCATTTGCATTTGCTTGAATAGTGACATGCTCGAGCGAACTGGTCGTTGATTTTAGTCCTTGTGGGAATGACATTCCTTATACTCATCTTTATTACTTGTGACTTGATATATTTGTCGGGGCTAATTTTATAAATTGGTCATCAATGTATCACTAGTTTAGAAAGTTTCGTGTAAGACCCAAAATACAGATTATCTAGTGAAAGAACATCTATTATTTCATATTTGTTATTTATTCGTTTCTAGGAAAGCTTTTGGTCTTTAAATGATTTATAGTGATACATGTATATGGCTTGGTACTTTCTAGCTAGACATAATTTGATTTCCGTAAGTTGATGAAAGGCTTTGGCTGATTGAAAATCCTAACTGGATTAGAGAATTAATATTATGGTAACAAGGAACAGTTCATATTCTATCATTTTCGAACAAATTTAACATAAATCCTAATCCTGATACTCCTTTCAGTTTGAGTTATCTTTGCAAATGATGACTGTATCATTTCATTTTCTGTTAAAAGCCTTCTCTTGTAATACTAGTGTGCCTTTCAATGGATGTCCATGACACTGGAAACTAAATAGGTCTATATATGGTAACTCATTGCACCTTTGCTTAATTGAAAGATCCTCACAAACCACAAATGTAATAAAGAAGAATAAAATATCAAACCGGGTAGTAATAATAGGAAATATATATATATTTTTAAAATAAAATAAAAAATAAAAACATAAAAAATAAGTGAAGCATGTTCAATAAACTTATCATAAATAAGTGAACAGAAGATAAGTGTAAACTACAACTATTTAAAGAAGATAAAACGTAGTGATCCTATTTAAGATAAGAGTCATAACTTCAACAGCTCATCACTAATTTTTTTTTTTTAAAAAGTTCATCATTAATAGCATTTAGGAAATATTAAGATTATTGTATTTTGAGACCACACAAAATGGAGAGAAATAAAATGAGAAGAAAGAAAATGGGATGATTTTAAACTCTTCTCTTGTGCGGATAAAAAGAAAAAATAAAAAAAAGAAAGTAAAAAAAAAGATATGTAGAGCCCATAAAAGAGTTTTCTCTCCATTTTTGGAAAGAAAACTAGGTAGGGAGTATAATGTTACTTAAAATAACAATATTATTCTCATTCTTTTGTTACTTTTCACTTATAATAAGGATTAAAATGTCATTTAATATTATTTTATTTTATTTTATTTTCATTTTCTCTCCTAACCAAGTAGGAAAAAGAAATATTTTTATTTTTTATTTTCTTATTTTCTTCTCTTTTTATTTTCTTTTTCTCAATTTTCTCTCCTCCCAAAAGATGAATGTTAATTAACATAAAAAATAATCAATGTATATGACTAATTAATGAGTTTTGGAATCCATGTGAATACTATCTATAACTATACGGAAAAAATGGGCAGGTGACTAGTAGAGATATGAGTTCACAATTAGTTAACTATTGAATTCAGAACTCAGAACTCATAACTCAGAAACTTGGAGATAATAAAAAAGTGAAATCAAAACTTGGACCTCATAACTCGAAAATAACTAGGAAATTTGGAGACAATAAAAAAGTGAACTCGGAACTTAGAACCCGTAATTTGGAAACTTAGGGATAATAAAGGAATAAACTCGCTCTGATAAACTCGGAACTCGGAACTAATTCATGTGGCCCAGCAAACGCTCTGCCATGCGTCACTCTTCTTTCATGCCACAACACATTTGCATCATCTGCACCAGAGTATGCAGCACAATATATACTGTATACCATAAATTCCTGTCCTGTATATTTTCAGTAGGCCACCATTTAAAGTGGGTACTATCATAAGCCAGATATACATATTTCTGGCAGTAAGAACATCAAGTGGATAGTATCATAAGCTGGGTATGCATAGGAAATTAATAATGGAAAGCACGACATATATTTAAACCTTCACTCAATAAATGAGGTTTGTCTCCATTCTTTTAATATAAAAATATGATATAATAGGGGAAAGGCCTATAAGGAATAAATGATCCATTCGTCAAATAAACAAGTACACAGATATATATATGCCTCAGCTTCAGTATGTTTAGTATTCGACCTTGCATCACAATTCATCTCTATAATCGGCTCTAAATTAAGTTTATGGCTTTAGTGATAAATTAAGTTTATGGGTGGTACAGGATGTCTGTTTTTTCTGTTTTTATGATACTTAGGGGATCTGTAGCTTGCTGAATAAGCTGGTAGCGGGGGGCTGTTACACATGGGTGTTTCATGTAGCCTTTTGAATAACACTTATCGAAAGAAAAAAAGTTCATGGCCTTAGTTGTGAAGCTCGAATTCCAATTACATTTCTACCTTGCTTTCAAAATAACCAAGCATAAGTGCAACTGCAGGCAGCTTCTGGGTACTTTAAAGAACAAACCCTGTTGCACCATCGGGCCATGGGTATGCGCTTTGCTTATATGCGCACACATACCAAGGTTTTAATATATATTTGTGGATTCAGCATATATATTAGATGAAAAGCAAAGGGGTTAAAAAGGGTCAAAGTAGGATAATGAAGAGAAGACAAGTTCAGCAAATTAAAAATTAAAACAGTGCATTAATCCAAAGAAATACTGATATATCTTAAGGGGGATATTCCCTGAAATACTAATATTTTTTTAACCTCTTGTGTGTGAGAATCACCTAATAAGCGAAAATGTTGCTTTTGCTAAATCAAATAGCACATTTTTTCAGTGAAAGGCCACGCTTTGTTTAAACCATAACCTTTGCTCTGAATAAGCATGACTAGAGGAAAAAGGATATGGTTTTATAAGATATGGCACAAAAAACATAGCCCATTGGCAACAAATGTTGCCTTTTATTTAAAGCCACACTTTTTATGATTAACGGACACACTTTTTAAGCGTTATCTTAGGATATATTTATTGCAGTGAATTAAGAAAGAATAGTATAATTTTTTTATACAGTGAAATATTTTTTCAAAATTTGTTATTATCAATTACTATGATTTCATCATTTCTTTTTCTTATATGATACTCAACTTTTTGTTTCAAATTTTAACCCAAACAAAAAGAATTAGATGTTAATCAATTCTACTACCTTTATCTCATCTTTTCTTTTATCATGACTAGCTTTATTATCTCAGTTTTATCTTTAAAATTTGATATGCTTAACTATAGTTTTTGAGTTAATGGTAATGGTTATTATTTGTGGTTGCCTTTGCTGCTGATTTTGGATATGCTATTGCCTTTTTTTTGAGTTCTAGGATGTTAAGCATTGCATTAATTTTATCCAATTGACGATGCATATAATCAATGGCAGTTGCAAGCTTTCTGTTGTGGTCTAGTGGAGGATCTAGTGGTGGTGGATCGGTTGTTCTCCACCACAGAGCTGATGTGGTGGTGGTCGTGTTGACACCAGAACCATGAAATGACATTATGTTGGATGCGGTGGTGTTGGAAAGTGGTAGAAGAATCTCAGATTGTGCTCTAATGGAGTGAGGAACAGTTGGTGAGTGGGAGTTAGAAGGGGTGATTGCCAAAATTAGTATGGAGATGAAAGGGGAAACATGATAAGTTTGAAATGAAAGCACCAAATTGTTAGGGAAAATTAAGAATAATTCCTTTTTGGAGGGAAGGAGACATCCTAAAGCTAAAGAAAACTAAGATAAAAATTAATTGGCTAGAAATTTCCTTCTTCGATTCATTCATATCAAAGAATTGTATTTATAATGATGTAAAGGATTCTAGATCCTTCTATCCCTATACATGTCATACTCACACGCAGTACACATGTCATCATTACATACTCATTCTAAAATATTCCTGTTAGTTATTTTTTCTTATCAGAAATTCCCCGTGACATTACAAGAAATTGTTAACTTTATTTTTTTAGTGTTACTTTAAGGTTCAGTGATTTAATATTATAGTTCATGACACTTTCAATAAATACATTGTAGGATTCAGTGACTTGACATTATGATTCATGACACTTTACAGTCGTTTATGCTAAATGCGATTTAGAAAAACCTTAGGAATGTAAAATATATTTTTGTTATTGGTCATAGTCTTTGACTAAATAGTAAGTTCTTTATCAATGTATCCGATCACTATTCCCCAATTATCACCTGGTAGGGACTTGTCTCCCAATTATCTCTTATTTTTAAATTTTTTTAATAACAAAATATTCTTTGATTTCTCATCAGGGATTAATTTTTGATACATTGTAAATATAAAAAAATTTTACATTATAATCAAATCACATGTTACAATATATTGACTTCTGAGATAATGATAATAAAAGTTAAATATTTTTACTGATACAGTAATACATAATTGGATAATTGAGTTAACTTTTTACAGCATCAAAATTAAATTCTTCCATTCCTTTAAAGGTGAGGTTTTTTTTTTTTGCCCAACTTTTAATTGGCATAGGTGGAGTTGTATATCATCTTCCCAAGAACTCTATATATACATAAATATACACACAGTAACTTTCCAATGAACATAATGATGAAAAATCAATGGTTTCTGTAGTGTGATTGTTAAGTCTGCATATGCAGGTTTCATTATCAGGCAGGCCTGTGGCATGAAATAATTAACTATCTAGCATGTTTTCTGACGTGCTCAAGTTGGGCAGTGAGAGGGACCCACAAATGGGGGGAAAATGGCATTAGGCATAACATAATCATGCATATAGAAACACATTTATGCTATTTGCTATTTAATTGTTTGCACTGATTGTTTTGTAGCTTGCATCTTGTACATATATGGTGACATTTCACTACCTGGTGGACTAGAGTAAAATGCAAGCTGCTCTGCAGGTACTATATAAATGTCTTCTGGAGAGCTTTCAGCCTAATGTTCTTCTCATGTACATATATGAAGCAATGATTGGCTCACATCCATAGAAGTATGAGCTTCTAATTTTTTTAGCTCGCATTCATATTTAACGAAGTTTGCATGCTTTTGGAACGGCAATGCCTCTATAAGCCTTGCAAACATAGCACGTAAAATTTTCATATTCCTTAATTAACACAAAGAGTAGCCTTTCTTCATGAGTATTTTCGCAGCAATCTTGAAATCATGCCAGAGATAAGTGTGTGAGAGAGAGAATGAGAAAGGGAAGAGCAAGATAAAGGACAAAAACCTTTCCAATTGATTGATTGTTTACCACCACCCGTGGTAGGAATGTATGGGATGGGTCAAGAAGTGCAGTTTCATTAATATATTTTTGTGCAAGCTGCATGCCAACATCATATAGCAGACTTCATGAAGTGGAAAATCAATTACATAGAAGGCTGTAGTATAAGGTTGAAATCGAATATAACATCTATAATTTTGCATAACTCTATAGTCACGATTAGGTGCCTGCTATAATTAATCATGAATGTGCTGTGTAATGACTTCACTAACAATGTAATAGAAAAATAACTTCTTCCTAATGTCCTCTGTTATATTATTTTGGTTAATTGTAAGTCATAGAAATGTAAAGTAACCTCGATTCCATTTCCTGTGTTATCACAATTCACAATATTATCCTTAGGCAATTCCAATTGGCTGAAACAGTCATTCCAATTCTTTTGCCTTCCCTCAATTGCCAGAAACTTAAAGCACGCAATCAAAGCATAATGTTTGTTCTGCATCATAAATTGATTGTAGAAAGCTGGATCCAATTGAAATCATGGTCTGTTGCACAGAATTTATGTTTACCATCCCTAAGGCCTGTTGGCTATGTTATCTAAAGAACTGGCGAACGAACATTACGCTTACCACATCAATCCAAAGGTTGAGGGCACAACCTTCCAATGAATTAAGCTCACATTCATCAGGTTCATTCTGCAATGTTTTGTTGGATATAATATCATCATCAGATATTCAAATTTCTCACAGTTCTAGTCCAAATAAAAAGGAAAAATGGATAAAGGAGGAGTGGATGAAGAGAATAAAGAAACAATTACTATAATCATGGAAACATTTTGAAATAATCTCTGTGTTGGGGTCTGTGTATGGATTACGCCAGTCATCTGCTGGGGTAAGCTGAGCTGGAAATGTTTCATTCGCAACAATGGGGTTTGACTATAGCAATTCCTTGACCAAAACTTCATTAAAATAGAAATGAAAAAAGGACTTGTTTAAGGCATATTCAAAGCAAATGAACTGAATCCACAGAAAGAATAATTTAAAGCATATGAATATAATATGCATAACCAGTTCGAAGACCTATAAGTTTCATAATATACTATAATGTTCGATTATTATTTATTTTAAGCAGTAGACCTTATACCCTCAGTTTTCGCTCTGGCCCTTGAGCTTGCTAAAATCTTAAAGAAATAAATTAACGTTCTGAATATTTTTTGAAGGGCCAATGTAATTGATTTATTTTATTTTGATGCTTATTCTTCTATGTGAGAAATTCTTAGGTAGCCACTTTCTACTGCATCAATATTTAGGCATTCCATTTATATTTTGACACGTATAAAAATTATAACCCACGTATCTCAATCTTCGTTAATACTAAAATCTTATTAATTACTTTCCATTTATTATATCTATCTATTAAAAATAACTAATATCAAAATATAACAATAATCTTTTCTATCACATAAAAAAATATATATATCTTTTCTAAATTACCATTTTCAAGTTATTTTTTAGTACTTTACTATTTAAAAATCATCATTATTAATTATTTTTGGATATTTAATATTGTTATTATTATTATTATTTTGTTAACAAATGTGGTTAGGAAAGTATATTGAATTAATTATTAATATCCATATATTATATCTTCTTAATAATAATATCAAGCATAAAAAATATTGCTTTTAAATTAATTTTTCAGCAATTTATTTTTAAATTATCATTATTAATTAAATTTAAAAAATTTTAAGATAAATATAAAAATAATAATTTAATGAAATGTAGTTTCATTTTACATGACTCATTATTTAATAATTTTTTAAATTTTTATTCAATTACACCTCAAATGCTAGATATTGCATTACTGCAAAAAAAAAAAAAAGAGGCTAGATATCTAAAACGTAATAATATTTTTTAATAGAATAAATTATGCTAATTACAACAACTAGATAAATTTTAATTAATAATGGTAATTTAAAAATAAATTGCCGAAAATTTAATTTAAAAATTATATTTGTCATTATTATTATTAAACAGATATAATATATGGATATTAATAATTAATTCAATATATTTTTCTAAACGCAGTTATTAACACAAAAATATTAAATATTTAAAAATTAATTAATAATAAAAATTTTAAAAATAATAAGACACTGAAAAAGTAACTTAAAAATAATAATTTAGAAAGATAATTATTATATTTTGATATTAATAATTATTAATAGATAGATATAATAAATAGAAAATAACTAACAAAATTATAGTATTAATAAAAATTGAGACATGTAAACCACCATTTTTATACATTTCAATATCCGACTAAAATACCTAAATATTGACATAATAGAAAATGTCTATCTAAAAATTTCTTCGATATTAAAGCTTCAACCCTACTTTTTAGGCATTTGGCCTCTTTTGGATGCCCCTGCAGCACCTCCTTCTTCCCTTAAATAAATTATTATTCCCACTTAATTTTAGTATATTTATCAAATTTTTTAATTCTTTACTAATTATTTCCTTTATTGCTTTTTACATTATAACGGGTCTTTCAATCTTTCCATCGCGCGGAGTTATTTCATAAATAGTAAAAGTTGTACTCTTGGAAAATTATAATTAAAATATACATTGAATTAAATTTTTTTTTAATGAATATACCTCATATATTAAAATTAAAGATCCAATATTACAAGATCTCTGACATATCCTGGACCTCACCAATCCACAATCTAGTCCCAACCAATTTTGCTAAGTCGGTTAGTGTATCAGCTATATATTCTGTTACAATATGTTAATTTACTAATAAATAATTATATACATTGAATTAAATAGTTATATTACATGTTTAATTAATTACTAATAAATAATCTATAAATTTACTTAATTATTTTAATTGAATAATTAATTAAAAGTAAAATTAATTAAATAACACATTAAATAAAAGTCATTAAATTGTTATTGAAAAGGAAACGAATTAATATTGTGATACCATGTGAAATAAGATCCATTGCTAAAAGTTGTCTTTTAGTATGTAATAAATTAGATAAATTCTCTTCTTATACAAAATAATTTAAAAAATTATAATAGTTCCTTAAATATAATTCATAATCATACTTAATAAAAGATCAATATTCTAGTTTTTATCATTTCATTTTTTTTTTCACATTAAATATACACTTGGAAACTTTAATCTCAGTGGTGAAAGTAATTTAGCACTCAGAAAACAAAAAATTGAAGCAATTTCCCATCAAAAAATTTGTAGCCATTTATCGCTATTATTATTATTATTATTATTATTAATTACTAGCTGAGTTTTATGTTATTTTCTCGAGTTATATATTGTATAAAATAAAAACAGTGCTGTAGTAGTGTCGTCTGTACGTAGACATCATTTTACAAGTATGCAATTCTTATTCTTATTATCTGATTGCAGGGAATTTTATTTTATTTTGTACGATCACATTCTAATGTGTGTCATCTCACATTTCTGAAATGATGTAAGATGCAGATGCACCAACCATTATGCGCAGTATAAAGACACAAAAGGTTCTTTCTACCATGTTATCACGTTAAAACGAAAGGGCTTTTTTGCTCAGGAATAGCATACGACTCACAGCATTAGGAATAACGCCCGAATGGTTTATGCAACTTTACGCCTTACAAATATAATCAAAATCTAATGCCTTTCAGTTTTGCATTGATTCCTTAACGATAGTTCCTCCAGCTAACAAGAAAGGAATCCAACAGTACTAACAAATCATCTACTGGGAAAATTGCTTGCAAGATAGCGAGGACCGAATCCAATCCTTGTAACAATAACTCCCGAGCATAATGCTTTAATTATTCATTTCACACCAATCAAGTTACCGTCTTAGCCAACTCCATTGAGCTTGGAATTGCTCTTCTATAAAAGGGCAAGAGCAGGTTCCACATTTTGCACATCCTTTGAGCTGTGACCAAAAAAATACATATAATATTATATATACTCAATGGGGAATCAATCCTCTTCAGCTTCGGACGATTACGACGGTTGTCCTGCGCCACGGACAACACGATACCCACCAAATTGTTGTCCTCCAAGATGTGATCCGAAGCCAGATGACTCTAAGCCATCGCCTTCACCATGTTCCTCTCCTCCTCGTCCTAGCACTTAGTCATGTTATATATGTATTGCAAAATTATGCTTGTCTGGTTTGCACGTGTAAGCATGTAAGAATCCTTGCGTCCTGTGCCTCCTCTATATATGTACCTTGTTATGTATGCGGTATATGATAAAACCTGCATGGAACTAGGATGAAGGTTTAGTTATGGACCTCCTCCATTCCATGAATGATCGTATGTAATATACAATAATAAAAATAAGGTTTAATTAATCTATAAGTTTCTGTATTTTGACCTAATTTTTAATTAGGTCTCTATAATTTAAAAATTTTTAATCAAATTCCTATATTAAATAAATTTTTATAATTAAGTCCTTGGAGCAATCTACCATTGCAAAATTGTTGGTTAAATTGAATAAATTTGTACGTTTGAACTTATAAAATTAAGTTAGGGCCTATTAAATTATATAAAATTTTAAAAAAAATTGTAATTTTAGGTTGTTTTAAGAACCTGATTACAACAATTTATCTAATGTAGGGATCTAATTAAAAATTTTTAAAATATAGAGACTCCAAAATAATTAAACCTAAAAATAAATATTATAGTTTCACCACTACTGCATCTGCACATCATGGCCTTCTCTGAAAGGAGCTTCCGACAGAATTACCAATCTTCCCTGCAAAATGATGGGTACAACTTTAACCTGCTTTTGGAAATTTTTATTTTTATTTATTTTTTCTCTTTTAAATGTTAGGAGATCATAACGCAGATTTCACACAGCAAAAATCAGTCGCGCCAAAGGCTGTAGTTATAAGGTTTAATTTAATTACTTGAGCGCAACATCTATACTCTTGCGTGACAATCTTGTCTTGATTAGGTGCTGCTACAATTAACCATAAATTTGCTGGGTAATGTCTTCACTAACAAAATCATAGAAAAATAATCTTTTCCTAATCTTCTCGCTTACATTATTTTGGTTTATTATAAAATAGAAAGTCATAGAAATGTAAAATAACATGTGGTCCATTTCTGTGATATAGAACTCAGGATAGGTTCCTCAAAGCAGTCAATCAAAGCATAACGTTTGTCCTGCATCATAAATTGATTGTAGATATCATAAATGATCCGTGGGATAGATTTTATGGTACCACTGCAGCGGTTAGGTTTTATGTTCTTTAAACTGTAAAGAACTCTGGAATCACACGTTACACTTAGCAAATATCAGTCCAAACGCTAAGAAGACATGCTTTTAAGGTTTGGAAGACTCTCTATGAAAGCATTAAAATGTTATAACTCAAATATCTTTCTTTCAAGTTAAAAAGAGAAAACTCCAAATGGATTAATATTTACTAACAATTGCAATTCTGTAATGAGTTGCCACTAAGACTAATTCTCTATTTACACCTAGTACTTAATCATATCAGTAATTTTTCATAAAAGTAAATTATTTGTTAAATTCTTTTAAAATAAGAATTAAAATAATTAGTTTGTTAATTTGTTTAGAAGTAGAAATTGTTTATAATAAAATCAATTCTAAATATGTCAATTCTTAATACTGTATTAAAATTACTTTTTTAAAAGCTTATTCAAATATACCTAATTATATGAAATTCCTTCTTGTACCTGTTATACTTTGGTTTCAAATTATAATGCACCTATCTAAATCCCTTCTTTTTCTTCCGCCTCCCCTCTTCCCATGTGTTCAACTTCAACATGTTTAGCTGTTCTCGTTCTTCTTCTATAGATATTAAAATATTTTACCAAAAAATTTAACAACATTGTAATTCTTTCCACCTTCAATAAGGACATGTTTCAAGTTAAACTTCTAGAAAGACCCTATTTTCTCAGTCTTTTTAGATCTTGTCAACTTGTCTAACAACAAAAGTACAAGTGCCATAGATATTAGAGTCATAGAAGAGATTAGAGAATTTAATTTCTACATTTAAACGTACGTATTTCCGCCTTGCTTGTGCTAAAGCTCCTTCCAGCTGATTCTCCCGACTTTGTAGCTCTTTTATGTTAAGTGGTCCAAGATCTTGGCCATGCAGGTGCCTCAATTGAAATCATATTGCAAATAATTAAAAATGCTGCATGTGGTGATCATATCATAATGATCTCAAATACTGGATTATCTCCTTCTAGATTGTTTGTGATTAACATATTACTTTTTGTGTATGTATGATAGTGTTAAAAATAAAGAAAAACTATGGACAATAAGCATGAGTTACAGCCTTTGTGTCCTCGGAAGAGATTCATGCTTTGCCTTTAGTCTTGACACCAGATGGTCCCCCCCCCCTCCCCCCAAAAACAACAAAAAAGTCATGATATATATATATATATATATATATATTCAACAGTTAAATCACAATTACCTATGATGAATTGTTAAATCACAATTACTTACAATAAAAATTATTTGTACCAAATTTTATCAAAATTAAGCATTAATATAAGTATAATTAAATAACTCTTACTTATATACATTTTAAATATATATATTATGTTGATTTTGAAATATATAAAAAGTATATCAAATAATTTTTAATTAACTCAAAATTTTGTAGAGATGATTTATAAGATATAAACTTTTAATCCAATGATAAGTTTTGTAAGAAGTCTTTTAATGATGTAATAATGATTTAAAATTATACGAGTGTAACTTAATTCAAACCCTATATATATGATAATTATTTTAATATTTCAGAAAAAAATAATTATTTAATGCATCAAATTGTAATAAATGTTAAAAGGATAGAGGACAGTCCTTGATTTTGCTTGCATGTTTATAGTTTTTAAATACACACACAAAGACCTAATCAATTTCATAGCGCTCAAATTCGCACTATCAATGTCAAATGAACGTACAACTCAAATGAAAAAAAAAATGTCAAATGAACATAAAAATAAAACAAATATTAAACGCAGAATTGAAGGCAGGACTAATGAACAAAAGATTTTTATAGAATCTTGTCTTACAGTTGGGAGACCAAAATTCTTAATTCTTAAACATATTCTCTTGCGTTATACATTACAATTAGAATTCGTAAGTACTCTTCAAGTGGGCAGAGGGAGTTACCTGAGTTTCATGTTAAACATTCTCATCTTGAGCAGCGGAAGAGCTCGTCTGGTATCGTTCAATGATTTTGGTGATATTGCTGCAAATTAAAGCGACATCGTGATAGTTCACGCTAAGCTAATTAACTCTTTTTGTTAGACAAATGACCATAAACCTATATTTCTGTCAGTGTGAACGTCTCTTTCTCAATCGCGAATAGAGAACCCACATTTTCTTTATCTTACATCAATTAGAATCTGCCACCCTTTAAGCACAACCCAATTAGAGTGCAGGAAAGTAAGATGGTAAAAGAAAACTGTACAAAGGTCCCAGGAGATAACAACAAAACCGCTGGAGTCCCCAAAAAACTGCTCTTCATCGCGGAATATATGTGAAAAAATGCAGATGTTTACCATTTTATTCTTCTAACTCATGAAAAGTTGATAAATAAATTATTTATAAGGTCGAAAATAGGAAAAAATAGTTGGACACAAAAAAAGCAGTTATACTCTCAACACTCAAAAAAGAGAAACTTAAAAGAAACAAATAGCTTCTCTATTACCGAATGAGTGAGCAAGAGAGGATTGATGGATGATTGTTGGTGGTGCAAACTGCTATGAACGAAAGCTCTATTTATAGAGCTCCAGATGCAAAATTTTCAATTCCTCATTAAATGACATTCGATGCTTCAAATCAATTTTCTACCGCAACATTCTACAGCACTTTGGCAATGTCCAACATCATTTATGCACCGAAAACAGTTGTGGAATTTTAGTCTATTTGCTTCTGACATGGCTTTAAAAATCAAGCTATCAATCACGTCACAAATCTCCACCTTGGCTTGATTTTCATCAAGCTTTAAAATTCTTGAAGTCACCTTCTTCAATATGCTTGTTTGGGCAAACTCACATATTGCAGTTGCCAACTTAGCTATCATAATTGACTTCGTCAACATATCAGCTGGATTGCTTGAGGTACCAATCTTTTTCACAACTATTGTACCTTGAGAAATAATTTCTCGAATAAAATGATATCTGATGTTAATATGTTTGATTCTCTCATGATACATTATGTATCACCCTTTGGCTATCATAGTAACTAACTATAACATCTTGTTCCAAACCCAGCCAAACTCTTGAGCCAAATGGCTTCCTTCACTGCTTCTGCTGCTGCCATATATTTAGCTTCTATAGTTGATAATGCAATAGTAGATTGTAAAGTTGCTTTTCAACTAATTGCACTACCGGATAGCATGAAAACATATCCTATTAAAGATCTTCTTTTATCAATATCTCTAGTATAATCAGAGTCAACATAACCAGTAACACTATCACCAATATTTGAACTCCGATCATATACTAAGCCAATATCGACAGTACCTCAAAGATATTGAAGTATTCATTTCACTACTTGCCAATGCATTTTGCCTAGATTCATCATATATCTGCTAACAACACTAACGGTATGTGAAATATCAAGTCGAGTGCATATATACCATGGCATATATTAAGCTTCCAACTGCATTAGCATAAGGAGCATGTAACATTTGTTCCTCCTCTTCAATAGACTATGGTGACTGTCTAATTGGTAGTTTGAAATGGGCTACTAATAGAGTATTCACAAGCTTTGCATATTGCAGTCTAAAGTGCTCAAGTACTTTTTCAATATACTTCTTTTGAGATAGATATAATTTGTTGGCACGCCATTCTTGTGAATTTCCATGCCCGCAATTTTCTTAACCGCATCCAAATCTTTCATTTCAAATTCTCCAGTGAGTTGCTCCCTCAGTTTCTTGATCTCAGACATGCTCTTAGCAGCAATGAGCATGTTATCAACATAAAACAATAAATAGACGAAAGATCCATTTGAGAGCTTCCTGTGGTATACACAACAGTCATAGTCACTCTTAGAATAACTATAACTTAGCATGAAGGTGTCAAATCTCTTACACCACTGGTCAGGAGATTGCTTTAAGCCATATAATGACTTTTTAAAGAGACAAATACGATCTTCCTTGCCTTGAACAATGAAGCCTTTTGGTTGCTACATAAGATCTGTTCTTCAAGCTCACCATGAAGAAAAGCTGTCTTGACATCGAGCTATTCAAGCTCTAGGTCAAACAGTGCAACCATAGCCAGTAATACACGAATGGAGCTATGCCTTACAACAGGAAAGAATACTTCATTGAAGTCTATTATTTCCCTTTGGCTAAAGCTCTTAGCAACTAAACATGCTTTGTATTGGGCCGATTCAACTCCAGGTGATCCTTCCTTTTTCTCGAAGATCTATTTGCAACCAATGATCTTATGACCTTTTGGTGGTTTTACCAACTCCCAAGTCTGGTTATTGTGAAGAGGCTCCATCTTTTCAATCATGGCAACAATCCACTATGTAGACTCGCTACTCGAAATAGCCTCACAGTATGTTGTAGAATCTTGTGTTTCAATATCCTTTGCTATCGATAATGCAAAAGAGCCTATGTTTACATGACTATATCTTTGTGGTGGTTTTATTTGCCTCCTTTCTTTGTCTCTGGTGAGGCTATAATGCTATAACTATTGTGGAACATCCACATAGTTAGGAATTTGTTGTTCTTCCTCTTGAATACGCTGATTAGGAGCATCTTCTTGTACTTGCTTTGGTGATTTATCTTCAAACTCCACATGCTTACTAGCATTGTGGTTTGTTTCTGCATCAACAACCTCCTTTTTTGGATGAAGCATGGATGATTCATTAAACTTGACATCTCTATTCATTATAAATTTGGGTGATTTAGGTTCAATACACCACAATTTATAACCTTTCACCCAATTGCATATCCAAGAAGTATATATTTTAGTGCCCTTTATTCAAGCTTGCCATCATTAATATGAGCATATGCAGAACACTAGAAAATTCTTAGATTTGAATAATCAACTGGAGCACTAAACCATACCCCAATAGGAGTCTTCAAATCGATCGTAGTTGACAGAGATCGATTTACAAAATAGCAAGCTATATTAATAGCTTCGGCCCAAAATTCCTTTGACAAGCCGGCGTTAGAGAGCATGCAACAAGCCCTTTCCAAAAGAGTTCTATTCATACATTCTGCTACTCCATTTTGTTGTGGTGTCTTTTGCATTACTATGGCTTCATTTCATAGAACTTGTTGAACTGACCTTCACAGAACTCCAAACCATTACTTGCTCAAAGGCACTTGATTTCTTGTTGGTTTGGTTCTCAACAATCACTTTCCATTTCTTGAAAGTATAGAACACATCATTCTTATGCTTCAAAAAATAAGCCCATACCTTTCTCGAAAAGTCATCACTGAACGTCAGTAAGTATTTGGCACCACCTTTTGACAAACAGGTGCTACGCCCCACAAGTCAGAGTGGATGTAATCTACCGTGCTCTTTGTCCTATGGATGATAGTACTAGACTTGACTCTGATCTACTTCTTGTAGACACAATATTCATAAAAGTCTAGCTTCCTAATTTTGTGATCACCTAGCAAGCGATGCTTGGTCAAAATGGACATTCTTGTTTCACTCATATACCCTAGATGCATATGCCACATGCGAGTAGTATCTGAATCTAAATAAGATGAAGATGAAACTGAAGTAGTGCCAATAACTGTACTTCCATGAAATAAATAAAAGCCATTGACTAATCTGCCTTCAATTAAAATAAGAGCACCTTTAGAGCCTTTAGAACTTCGCCTTAAGTAGAATACTTATAACCTTAAGAATTGAGAACACCCAAGGATATATGATTTTTCTTCAAGTCTGGTATATGTCGAACATTATTCAATGTTCTCACAACTCCATCATGCATCTTGATTTGGACAATTCTAATGCCACCATTAATTAATCAGTAAGAGGTAAAACAATCTAGGTTCGAACACATATGATAGGAGCAGCCTGAATCAAGAATCAAAGCATCACCAACTGAATTGGTTGATACTAAAAGAATATTATTAGCACTTTCAGCAACATTTGCTGAATCACTTGAATCTCTCTCCTTTTTGTCTTTGAGCTTCGGACATTCTGCTTTCCAGTGCCTTTCTTTCTTGCAATATCGACATCTGCCTTTTTGATGTCTAGACTTAGATCTAGACTTGACTCTACTATTACTTAATCAGATCTTTTTTTACCTCCCTTTGACAACCAATCTAGATGCAATGTTATCACGACTGCCATTATCGTGCCCCATCTTGTCCCAACTTAAAAGTGCAAACTTTACCTCATCAATTTTGAGGCTTTCATGACCATATATGAGCATCTCATGAAAATGTTTGTAGGAAGGAGGTTACGAGCAAAACAATATCATTGCTTGTTGTTCACTAAAGAATGTTTTATCCATATTTTTCAACATTGTGATGAGTGAAGTGAACTCAGCAAGGTGAGATCGAATTGATGTCCCTTCTGCCATACAAAGCATATACACATGTTGCAAAATACCGAGATAGTTGGCTACTATCTTAGTCGTACATAATGACTCCAACTTAGTCCATGGCGAATATGCTATTTTCTTAAAAAAGATCTCTTGCAATATATCATCTGTAATGCACAATTGAATAATAGAGAAAGCCTTTTGACCGGCCTCTTACCATTCAAAATCTTTCATTATTGTGGGCTTCTTATCTTTGCCATCAAGTGTTACTCTTATACCTTGCTATACTAGAATGGCCATCATGCGGACCCTTCACATTCCAAAATTGATGTATCCATCAAACTGTTGAAACTAATGAATATCAAACTTTACAGTACACATCTTTGAACAAATCGACCTAGAACTCTATAAGAGCTTTAATACTAGTTTCTTATAAAATATGGAGGTTGCATCTAAATAAGGCACAAATAAAATATGCAAAAACATAAGGAAAAAAGACACAAAAATTTAACATGATTCAACTTACAGTCTACATCCATAGGCAAAGATGACAACCAAATATTTTACTAAGGAAATATGATAGAGAATACAAAAAATGATCACACTTCACTCAACTCAATTCCTAAATACCCAAAATACCTCACAATATTTTTCTCACAGGTTTATACTCTGAACACTCAAGAGAGAGAAACTCAAAAGAAACAAATTGCTTGTCTATTACTGAATAAGTGAGCAAGAAAGGATTGATGGATGATTGTTGGTGGTGCAAATTACTATGAATGAAAGCTCTATTTATAGAGCTCCATATGCAAAATTTTCAGTCCCTTATTAAATGACATTCGATGCTTCCAAATCAATTTTCTACTGCAAGATTTCGCAGCACTTTGACAATGCCCAACGTGATTTATGCACCAAAAATAATTGTGGACTTTTAGTCCATTTGCTTCTGACATGGCTTGAAAAATCAAGCCACCAATCACATTACAAAATTTCATCTCTGGATTTGACATTCACCTCTAATGACCAAACAAGCCACCCAACCATGAAAGTACTATCCTCCACTTGCCACTATGACATCAGTTTTTAACTTTTTATCATACCTATATGTTTCGCATATTATAAGCAGTCTATTTGCTTGCCCATAACAAGATCAATTGGCCTCTCGATGTTGGTTGTGAATTTTTTTATAACCACAAAGATGCTCAGTCTAGGATTTACCCCTTTCACAAACATGCACCATGAAGAGTTCCCAGTTGGCTTCTGCTTGCTGAGATAGAATCTTATTTCTCAATTCCCAAATCTACCAGAGCATGCCAAAAACCCATGCAATCTACTATTTTTTTTGTAGCTTCCTGCATTTGACTCCTATCCTTGATCCATATGCCATCCTTGGGTTACTTGATACAACCCACAAATATGCATACTGATTAATACAAGCACACCGTGCTTTCCATGTAAATTGGCGAGAGAAGAATAAATGGCTAATATCCTCCACACATTCACCACAGAGCACACATCTATCATTGGTATTATTTAATATATTTAGCCTAATCAACTTTTCTTTCATATTAAGCCTGCCTAACAGCACAAAACAAGCTAGCAATCCTGATTTCGGAGGGGCAACACCCTTCTATACACTACTAGCAAAGTTGTAAGATCGCATATATATGGCGTGAGATTTATGAGTGATCTAATAGAAAAAACACCTGAGTTGTCATGAATCCAAACAGCTTTATCGGTTTGCTCTCTAGCCAGAACCACTTGTGCTAGCGAATTGTGCAATTCTTGGAAGACCTCGAGCTCGCATGCAAAGAATTCTCTTCTCCATGTTAGGCTTCAATTCCACACCACCCCATCCCAAAGTCCACAATCAGAAATGAAAGCATTCTTCAATGTAGAGATTAAATAAAACCTGTGATATTTATCCTTTTAGCCTTATATCCCCATGCCATAAATCCTCCCAAAACCATGGGTGCTACCCACTACCGATCATTATATGAATTCCATTAGCCACAATTGATTGTACCCATTTCAGAATTATGGATGCCTATGCCTCAGATATTAGCCCAAGGTCCTGTTATTGTATTTTGCTCTATGGCCAACCTGTTGGGGCTCATATTATCATAGGAACACACCACATGCTTCCAAAAGGGTGATCTTTCCACTGAAAACCGCCACCACCATTTGAATAAAAGGATCACATTCTTCACAACAATGTCACTCACACCCAACCCTCATTTCTTCCTTGGTAATTGGATCACTTCCCATTTGACTAAGGGTCAGGGAATAAATATGCCCTCACCGCTATAATCTCCTTAGCCATTTTTTTTTTTTTTTTTGAGAAATATTTTTATGGTCCGGAAGCATCACGTGGCTATACTCCCGGATCAATTATGTGAGTGTATTTTATATGGAACTCACCATTAACACATAATCCCATAAAAATACATTTATATGATTGGTCGGGAGTAAAACCATGTAATACTTCAAAACTATGTAAGAATTTCTCTTTTTTTGACATTTTAAATAAGCCCAAATATTACAATGGCATATTGTTAATCATTGATTTAATCAATGTGAGTCTCCCATAAAGTAGTTTCCTCTTTCAACCACTTAGCTTTATCTTGATCTTGTCAATGATTGGCCACCATGTTTCCACTTTTCCCGAGGTGGCTCCCAAAAGGATATCCAGATAATTTATTGGAAGTATTTTCATCACACAATTCAGAGTTAGCCTCGTGTTTTTAGTCTAGCCTGCCTCAATTGATTAGAATAAGAGCTGACTTGGCAGGATTTAGTTTAAGGCAAGACATCAGTCCAAAGCAATCCAAAATTCGCCTATAAGTAACCAACATCTCAGGTTTAGTTGGACAAGTAGTTATTTTATTATAGTCATTTTTAAAAAAAATTAGGGTTTAGTGATTTAAAAAAAATAATATGTCAAAATACTTTATTATTAGTTATACAGTACTATGAAAATTAATGATTTTATTATTTTATAATTGGATTTTTGAATTTTTTATGTACAATAGAAAATTCAAATGAGCAATATTTATATCTACACCATCATTAATATAAACTTAAATTATTATAATAAATATTTTTACATAATTAGTTTTTAAAAATATGCATGTTCTGTTTCATAAAATTTGAACTTTTTATTGTACCGAAAAAAAAAAAAGAACTTTTTATGTTACATTTTATGAGATTGTAAACTTCACATACAATATAATTAAACTAAATTATATAAGATATAAAAAAAAGTAAGTTTTTGTTTCTTTTTGAGTTGTTAAATCTTAACATGAAAATTAGAAGTATATATTCAAATAAAGTGAATTTCAATATTTCTTTTTACTTTAAAATTTATATTTTGTTCCACAAAGAATATCTCACTTTTTTTTCTTATGAACCTTAAAAAAGATTAGCCAACTATTAATTTTTGATTTATTAAAATTTTATTAGTGTAAGATGTTCAAATTATTTTTTTTCTAAATCAATAAATATGTAATCTAATTTTTTTTTTTTGGCCTTTAAGTAGTGCAAATAAGTTTTTTATTTAAATTGTCAAATTATAAATGATTTGATCTTTGTACATGTTATAGATTTATGTTAATATTTTATTTTAATATTTTATAAAAAACTATACTTTTATTTAAAAACTTTTATATTAAATTGTTATATTTTAGTTATTTTATTTTAAATATTTTTATTTGTAATTAATTTTATAATTATAATTTAAATTAATTTATGATTTACCAATAACGGTGTTAGCGTAACTATAAAGGCACACCTCAGCTCAACTTGTGAAGAGAATACTAATTGGAAGAGCACACCTAATTATATTCGAAACATATTTACCTCCCTCCTTGATAATAGGGATAGATATTCCCTTAAAAAATAAAAATAAAATTTATAATTGCGTATTATAATAATAAATCGTGCAACGCACTGGCCATCATACCAGTTGACAATGGTGGGAAAAAAAAATCATGATTCACATTATTGATGATTAAATTTCGTCTGGGCCGTCGAATGAGTGCAAAAAATGAGAGTTGTAGAGTGCAATTACGACAAAAGCCAAGAGCGACCAGTAAAATTTTCCCTAATTGAAAGTCAATATACTGGGCCAAAATCAATTTTCTCAAATGTGGGAACAGTTGTCAGTTCTTTTGTGTTCTATTTCGGATTGTTGCACATTTTTTTTTTTTTTTCATATTTTAAATTGCCACGGGAATTAGATGAACAAAAATATTGATAAAAACAAAGCTGGACAAATTTGTTTGTCATGTTGACGAAATTTAGTAATGCTAGTTTATGTTGGATGATTGTAGATAACTGACGATCGTCACTTCAATATAACTTAGTATTATATTACTCATAGTCGTGCAAAGACCACAATTCATGGAACAATGTCTCGTATTTCCAGTATACGTGAACACACAATGGCATAATGGTTTCTTTGAACTCAATCTTCATAGTTACTTGGAAAAAAAATAGAGGAAAACGAAGAACGAGTAATACTAGAAAGAAGAAACTGCAGCAGTGCGGTTGGCAATGTTTGCATTATTTACACACCGAAATTGAATAAATTCTTTGGTTTAGAATCAACATTGCAGGCTTTGCATAAATATTATATGTAACTTCTGTAGTCCTATATGGGTATAGAGGAAATAGAGATTGTTAAGGAGCCGTTTGATATGCAAAATGCTTTTACATTTTAGGAAATGCAATCTTGTAAATAAAAGATTTTTATGTTTGGTATGAGAATTCAAAAAATATTCCCAAATAAGTTTCATTCTCGAGAATGAAAATTGACCTATTTTCTTTCCCACTTCCTCCATGGGAATATAGATTTCCATAGAAAAGAAATATTTCTGCAAAAATAAAAAGATAAAATTACCCTAATTATTATCCACCACCATTGATTTGCCATCGCTATTGGACCTCCATCGTTGAATTGCCAGACTACCACTGCTAGCCACCAAACCGCTACCATACCTCTATCCCAACTGTTAGATAGTCGCCCCACTGTTATTTTGTCATGGGCATTTTTGAAAAGATATATAATAGTATCAACAATATCAATATCAACTAAATACAAAAATAGTTTATTCCTATGTATAATTTGCAAAATTTATGGTAATTCAGTCTTCATACCAAATGTGTACAAATGTTATGTTTAGGAACGTTAATCCTAGGAATAACATTTCTAGGAATACTATTCCTAGGAATGAAAACCTATTCCGCTTACCAAATACCCCAAGAGAAAGAAAAGCAGATAAATGGTAAGTGATTAAATGGTCCTCCATAAGTTTTGGAGTGGGATGGAAAAAAAATTCCATTTAAATAGGTTTCTGTATGAATTACCCACTATAGGTGTAGATACGGAATGGTTTTGGTTCCCGGGGGATGGGGATAGGGTCCCCATTTAATAAATTGGGCAGGGACAGGGGGTAAGATCTCTGTTCCATGAAAACTTGTCAAGTCTCCATTTACATATGAGCTAGTGAACTGGTGAATGGTCCGAGCTACATAACGGACCCAACTTGCTTAGGAATTGGTGTGACCCAATCTAGCTCGATTGGTTCTAAGCAAAACAAGTGACCCAACTTGGTTTAGTAAAATTGATCAAGTTATATATATTTTATTTTTTTTAAAAAAATTAACATGTTAGGGAAAATATTGATGACTTTTTCAAGTCATGATGATGGAAGTAATTGGGTCTTCTCATTTTGTAGTATAAGTCTTGGCTTCTACTTACTTTTATTTTCAATATGGGACTAATCAACAATGGTAGCATTTTATAACATAAGTATTGACTCTATTTTCCATGTAGGACTAAGAAATAGTGGGAAGTAAGTCATTTATGCTATCGTAGGCTTTAAAAATTAATCATATAAAAGAAAACCAACACCTAAAAATAACTTAACTCCTCTGAAGAAAACTATTAGATGGTTGCTATTATTATTTCATCACAAAGATATTTTTGGTTACTTCTATATATAAAATTATCAAGGTTCTTAAAATCGAATTGAACAAGATATTAACTCAAAAGTTTGTTAATTCAATCAATTTAATCATAGTTAAACCATAGTATAATAAAATGTATTATAATACTAAAACACAATAAAACATATACCAAAATAAAACACACAAAGCCAGCCCAAAAAAAAGTCTAAAAAACACAGTTCAACAGAAAAATTAATAAAAAATACAAGATAGCCGAGCCCAACTCTCAAGCATCATTAGATGCCCAAGCCCTCTAATATCCCCCCACCTTTTGTAAGCTAACCCTAAATTTGAAACAACCTGTGCAAAGAAAATGGAAGTAGGATATATGACTAGAATTTTGGAAAACTGAGTCGGGAAGGACCGCGACACCGAAAGCAGCACGACAGCTACAAGGCCGCTCAGGCGACGGTATAGCCCAGTGGTTGGTGCAAGGTGCTGACGTTGGGAGGATGCACGGCGGTGGGTGCAAGGATGACTTCAACTTCTGAAAGGGGAGGCTTCTTCTTCAAATGCCGGTTATTAAGACATAATCAGACCAGTCATCTAGCTGGTTTTTTGGTTCAATCGGTTAGATCGGCCGATCCGATATTTTTAGAACTATTATAAATATTAGATATATGTTTTTTATAATTTAATATATTAATTAACATATAATAATTGTATATACAAATCTTTAAAGTATATTAAATTATTAATTATTTATATCATTTTGTTGTATCTATTTGAATTTTAAATATATTTCATGCATCTATTTAATTGTACTTAGTTTAACTAATGATCTAATGTTTTAGTCGAGTTGATGATCAAGATTTATAATTATGATTTTTATTGTTAATTTAAACTAGGTTGTGTTAATAATATTATAATAAATTACAAATATTTTATTTAGATTTATTAGTAATTTTTTTATAAAATTTTGTCTTTTTAAAATATTTTTTGAATTTTTTGCATAAATTACATATATTTGCAGGAAATTAAATCTCTACAAAAAAAAATAAGGATTAAAGACCTTGTGATAGAGATGGAGGTGGAGACGTGAGGTAAATTGCTAAACTTGGATGAGAGTTGGGGGATGTCTCAGCCCTATATAGGTACCCATTATCAACGCTATTTTGGACCATTCAAATTGTTCACTTCTCAATTATTAAATTAACCCTCTTTTACTTTAAATTTTGTCATTTAACCACTATCCTTCTTTCCCCTTAAATCTGATTTTCTCTTGAAGGTATTTTGGTCATTCAAATCTGGCTTTTATAACCTAATGGCACGAATAAGATGTACCAAATATCAAAGCCATGGATAACACAATTAAACAAACATATCGTAGCCATTTAGCCAAACGTTCAAGTCACTACAGCTATGGAATTGGTTCATTATTGTAAAATATATGCTGCCCATGATACTCTAGTCACATAGATTTTGCCATTTTTGTTTTTTTTTTTTTGTCTTTTGTGTTCAAGTTTTTGGTGCTTTAATTTGCTTGCTGTTCGTGGAAAACTACATGTTGAACTAAGACACTAGAACCCGACGCAGCATGACTCGCTGCGGAGGGTGTCCGCGGCAGTGGTGGTCGCAGTGGGGGGCGTTGGTTGTCGCAGTGCTCCTGCAAGAGAGAGCCGCGAGAGAGGGAGAGGGAGAGCGAGAGAGAGGCAGAGAGAAGGAACTGAAGCAGCTGAGAGTGAATAAGGGATAATTTCGTAATTTCAAAAGTAAAATCATATCATTTAGAAAATGTATAATATTTATCTACTGCTAATCTGATCCGTCCATCCATTTTTTTTTCCTTTTTTTGGATCTAATGGTAAAATTTAGTACCATCACATTGTCCAAAAGATACAGTGGACCAACTTGACTGCCACCAAGAAACACAAAGGGAAGGGGTGATCCCGTTGGTGTAGTGCACTTGACATTTTGCAATTCTATTGTCCGAAAGATAAGATATGATGTATTAAATCATGAATAATTTAGAATAATTTTTTTTTTTGGCTCTAAAACGAATTTCCTCTTTTCCAATTTCTAGCATTTCTTTTTTGGGTATGTTAAGATTTAAGTTGAAAGAAATATTTCTCAATCTAAAATTTGGGTATGTCTTTATGTTCAATTTTGACATTCTTTTTCTAAGCTATATTGCTAACAAGTAACAACCAATAATGAGAATATGGTTATATCATGGAAGTTGGTTTGACTCAAATACTTTTAAGTCATTAAAGCATGATGTATATGCAATATGGATAGTCTTGACTAGAGAAGAATAAAACCAATAGCTAAAATGAAAATAAAATGGCATAACAGAAGTAGCAAACATTGGCATAAAACATACACAAGTGTCAAATGTGTAAATTATCAAAGACTTGGTAAGAACCAGATAGGATAAGGGGGGATTATGTTGACCAGACTTCTCAATAGAATAGTCTTGGATGCTGTTATTAGCCATGCAAAAGATCCCCAGTTGAAAGCCGTCCCATGGATTTGCGGGACATTGATAGGTAACAGCAACAAAGATACAATTTGTTGCAATTAACTCTCTAGTGCTATTAAAGGCGGCACCTGACATTTCTTTGGACCTGCAAAAACCAAGAAACGACACACGATCACCCAAGTTATCAACCTTCACAAACTGGTTATTAGTTTCATTACTCATACACAACCTGAACACTTCAATTGGGTAACTGTGAACTTGTGTGATAGTGTAAGAGAAATACTTGTATGGATCGAGAGTACCATGTGGTTGTGCTCCCAATCAATCATATAAATAATATATAGTCCCATATAAAATGCATTTACATTATTGGCTAAGAGTATAATTACATAATACTTCCGAATCATACAAATATTATTTGCTAGTGTAAAGCCACTTTTGACTTTAAAGTCAAAGAACCATGCACCTATATTTCGGTGCATTAATTCTTGCAGAGGACAGATTGAATTTTTCTCCTATAGTACGAGTGTCAGAATTATGAAGAATTTTTTTCCTTTTGCTTTCAATGGGGAGGCTCAGCTATAAATAGAGACGTTCCCTAATAGTTTTTTGCATCTCACTTCAGTATCGCCTAGTATAGACTTGTCTCTTAAGGTATCTTTTGTTCATTCTTATTTTTATTTTTTATTTTTTTGTAATAACAAAATATTCTTTGATTTTCATTTACGATTAATTTTGACACATTGTAACTATAAAAAAATTTATACTATTATCAAATCATATGTTACAATATATTGACTTTTTGAAATAATGATAGTAAGTGTAAAATACTTTTGTATTAGCTTTTTACAATATCAAAATTAAATTCTTCCATTCAAAGATTAGATTTTTTTCCCCCCTAAAGACTTGTCTTTTAAAGTATATTCATATTTTTTTAAAAATTTTTTTTATAATAACAAAATATTCTTTGGTTTCTCATTTTGAGATTAATTTTGATATATTGTAAATATAAAAAATTTTATACTAATATAAAATGATATGTTATAATATATTAACTTTTGAGATAATGACGGTTAGAGTAAAATACTTTTATTGATACAGTAATATATAAGTGAAAAATTGTGTTACCTTTTTACAGCATCAAAATTAAACTCTTCCATTTAAAGGTGAGTTTTTTTCCCCCAACTTTTAATTGGCATAGGTGGAGTTGTATCATCTTCGCAAGGACTATATACATAAATACATACACACACTAACTTTCCAATGAATATAATGACGAAAAATCAATGGTTTCTATTGTGTGATTGTTAAGTCTGCATATGCAGGTTTCATTATCAGGCAGGCCTAGGCATGAAATATCTAGCATGTTTTCTGATGTGCTCAAGTTTTGCAGTGAGAGGGACCAAGAAATGGGATGAAAGTGGCATTAGGCATAACATAAACATGCATACAACAACACATTTACGCTGTTTGCTATTTAATTGTTTGCATTGATTGTTTTGTAGCGTGAATGTTGTACATATATGGTGACATTTCACTACCTGGTGGACTAGAGTAAAAAGTAAGCTGCTCTGGAGGTACTACATGTCTTCTGGAGAGCTTTCAGCCTAATGTTCTTCTCATGTATATGAAGCCATTATTGGCTCATATCCGTAGCAGTATGAGCTTCTAATTTATTTAGCTCGCAATCATTTCTAACGAAGTTTGCATGCTTTTGGAATGGCAACACCTCTATAAGCCTTGCAAACATACCTTGTAAAATTTTCATATTCCTGAATTAACACAAACAATAGCCCTTCTTCATGAGTATTTTCACAACAATAAAGAAATCATACTAGAGATAAGCGTGTGAGAGAGAGAATGAGAAAGAGAAGAGCAAGATAAAGGACAAAAACCTTTCCAATTGATTGATTGTTTACCACCACCCATGGCAGGAATGTATGGGGTGTGTGAAGAAGTGCAGCTTCATTAATATATTTTTGTGCAAGCTGCATGCCAATTCAAATTTAATGTTAAACATCATAGAGCAGACTTCATGAAGTGGAAAATCAATTACATAGAAGGCAGTAGTATAAGGTTGAAATTGAATACAACATCTATAATTTTGCATAACTCTATAGTCAAGATTAGGTGCTTACTATAATTAACCATGAATTTGCTGCGTAACGGCTTCACTAATAAAGTAATAGAAAAATAACTTCTTCCTAATTAATATCATCTGCTATATTATTTTGGTTAATTATAAGTAATAGAAATGTGAAGTAACCTCGATTCCATGTCCTGTGTTATGGCATTTCACAATAGGATCCTTCGGCAATCCCAATTGGCTGAAACAGTCCTTCCAATTCTTTTGCCTTCCCTCAATTGCCAGAAGCTCAAAGCACACAATCAAAGCATAATGTTTGTTCTGCATCGTAAATTGATTGTAGAAAACTGAGATCCAATTGAAAGCATGATCTGTTGGACAGAGTTTATGTTCATCATCCCTGAGGACAGGTTGCTATGTTATCTAAAGAACTGGGGGAAGGAACATAACACTTACCACATCATTCCAAAGGTTGAGGGCACAACCTTCCAATGAATTAAGCTTACATTCATCAGGGCCACTCTGCAATGTTTCGTTGGATATAAGATTATCATCAGAAATTCAAATTTCTCACTGTCCTAGTCCAAATAGTTATGAAAAATGGATAAAGGAGGAGTAGATAAAGAGAATAAAGAAACAATTACTATAATCAAGGAATCATTTTCAAATAATCTCTGTGTTGGGGTCTGTGTATGGATTACTCCAGTCATCTGGTGGGGTAAGCTAAGCTGGAAATGTATCATTTGTTACAATGGGGTTTTGACCATAAAAATTCATTGACCAAAACTTCATCAACATAGAAATTAAAAGACATGGTTAAACTTAAACGCCTTTTCCCTCATTGAAGTGAAAAGAAAGTCCAAAAAGGCATATTCAAAGCAAATGAAATAAATCCACAAAGAGAATAATTTAAAGCAAATGAATATAATAAACACAGCCAATTTGAATTCCTATTAAGTTTCATACTGTACTATAATGTTTGATTATTATTTATTTTCCCATCAATGCATGATTCTAGAATTTTAATCAACAGAAATGAGAAGCAATAAACATTATACCCTCAGTTTTCGCTCAGGCCCTTGAGCTTGCTATCACCTCTCTAAAGCCGACCAAATTGATATCAATGTTTCCAGTGACACAGAAAATTCAACAATGTTAATTGCTAAAAGTTTTTGTCAGCACAACACAACATAATCAAACATATAATTCCTTCTAGCATAATAAATGCGATATTAGAAATAAAACAAAACCTGACATATTATGGAATTGTTAGTCTTATTGACATGAGCATTGGCCCAAGGGACTAGCTGGAGATTGATTATGTTGATGAGATCGTTGTAGAAGATTTCCACCAGATTCTTAATAATGAAAGTTGCACAAGGTAGGCAAAGGCTTTCATAGTATACTGACAGATTAACTTTCTGAGAGGCAAATGCTGTAATCTCAACACTATCAGCATGTGAACCAGAAGGGAAAGAAGCACCACTGGATTCATAGATGAAAATGAAAAGGGTTGATGCTAGTACAATGATGATGGCTAGTTTTGGAGAAACCATTGTCTTTCTTTTGAGCCTACAAAACTAGGATGATTTCTCTGCTGTGTCTCTGGGTTTAAGTGTGTGAATGAATATTACACTGACTCTTTTCATATATTGGTCACAATGGCTAGCAGCCAAAGAGCAAAAGAGACGAAAAGGTTAAAAAATAATACAGAGATTGAGAGAGAGACAGGGAATGTATAAAAGGCAACAAGTCATTGACTAATTGACTTATGGTACCCATTAGTACATCGAGTTTTTCTGTTTGTGTCTGCCTTTATGGAAAAACCTCTATGTGATAACAAAATTGCTTTTGTCTTAAGTAGTTAAGTTGATAAATCAATTTCATAATTTGTACTTGGAAAATAGTATAATCAAAATCCTCTTCCTTTTTCCTTTTTTCCCTATCTGGTATAAACAAGGAGGAATGAAGCAGAGAAATATACAGGATCAAGCCTAGGGATAGAAGCTACAACCATATCAGCCATGATCATCTGTTCACACTGCTAGCCTCCTTTTGTGTGTTGTGCTAAACTTGTTTTATAGCTCCACAGAAAAAATAAAACAAAAATAAAAATAACCAAAAAAAAAAAGGTTTTAATATAGAGATTTCATTGGCATTCTTGTCTGTTTGCCACTTTCTATCTTCCACCTGTGCATCCCTCCCTCTTTAACTTTGTCTCATCTTACCAACCACGAGCTGTACAAAACTTTATTTTTTTCTTTGGGTACAAAAAATGCCAATAAGGGGAGGCATCCCAAGACCAGCGGGCAGAGCGGGCAACGCCTGGACGGGGAATCCAGCCAATCAAAGGTGAAGGATACGTACCAGGCTCAGGCCATGGTCAACACATTCACCCCCGCTAAATTGGGCCAAACCAAAGCTATCTAGAGGACTCATTGACATTGTCCTTCGGTGGTAGGGGATTTCCCTACGGAGGGTTCCCCACCAATTGAGGATTTTAGTGCTTAGATAGGACTTGAACCCGTGACATGGGGATCATGAATCCAGGATCCGGGTCCCAACCATTTGTGCCAATCTTAATTGACAAGTTGCACAAAACTTATTTTTAGACTTTCATCATATTGCTCTTGTCCTTAGTAGTTTTCGCTTTCTTTTTCTTCTCTCTCTCTCTCTCTCTCTCTCTATATATATATATATATATATAAGTGAAACAGTACGAGAATTATTTTAATTATGTCTCTTTCAATATCTCCATATCCTGATAGTCAGGTTGAAATTTATGGCATATGGTTGAATGATATTGATTTATACTTGTACTGATTTATTAGCGTAAATATGCCAGAGAAATTTCAAAAGGCTTTCCTTTTCATCTTAAATTTTAAGGGAGTATTTTATTCCTAGGCGCTCATTACTCATGACACGCCATACTCATTATTAATTTTAATATTTTTAAATTGTATTTTAATTTTTTTATTTTAATTTATTTATCAATTTAAATAATTTGATATATTCTTAAAATATAATTATATTCAGATATATTGATTTAAAAATGTATTAAGTAAAGCTACCTTAATAAGGTGGAGGTAAATTACCATAAGAGGAGGATACAACTGTACAAGGGTACATTATATACTAGATATAAGCTCTGTTTTTGCCAACAATTCTCGTGCCTTTTTTGAAATATGGTTCATATTAGGTTACGATAATTTTACACTTCCACATTCACAGACAATCCAAATACATCAGAACCAATAAATAAGCCCAAAATTTAAACGTTGAGGCCGAAAGTTCTCATATAGACAGCCACATGAATCACACCAAAATATATTTCAACTCACCTTCACGGTGACACTTGTCGTAAGGTCAGATTTATAGCTTCATCGGCAACAAGGATTGGTTTATTTAGTCAGTATTTGGCTCATATATTATGATGATTTGAGCTTTATTTTTGGATTCTATCTTTAGTGGATGATCTATAAATATTTCTGCAAATGCTTAATAGATCTCAAAATATGTTTGATCTTAAGCTAGAGTGAAAATAAAAAATTATAACTTCGTCGGTATTGCAAATTGGAATAAAGGAATTAATATTCTAAATTGAGTTATAAGTTCTTGTTAAAATTGATCTACCGTAATTTGGTTTTAAATTACCCTTAGTGCCCTACAAATATGTCACTGAATGTGGTAGTTCTACAACCGTAAAAGGAGATAGCGAGGCCAAAGTTTAGTTGGGTTTTGGAATGTTACATATAAATGACGAACATCTTTCAAAGGTGCTGGCTTGGTATCACAACCACACATTAATCAACAAATCTATGGCGGTGGTTTAAGCTGAGAAGTCTCCTTGGCGCATCGTTGTCTAATCTTTTTCTTTAAAACAATACTTTTTATGTTTTTCCATATGTTTGGATAAAATTAAGTAGAAATTGTTACTTATCTAAAAGGGGGAAGGAGAAGCTACAAGGGCATAAAAACTATTCCCTAGAAATCACAACTTAATTTCTGTGCTGACTGATTTTTCAAAGACAGGATCTCGGGGAGAGGCTCTAGTTGTTGCCTTAAAAGGATCGCTTCAAAGTGCTATTGAGGAGTTTGATTGTAATGAATCAGATTTAGAATTTCGGTCCTACTCAAAGGATCTGATATCTTGGCTATCTGAGGAAAGTAATTTGAACTGGGAAAACAGATTTGCTATAAGCCTGTTGAGAAACTACAAGTCATGGTTTCAAAAGGTGACAAACCTCTTCTATAAGAAGTCCGAATTTAGGTGGTTTCAATTATGGAGATCTAAGTGCAATCAGTACTCCGAAAGGCAAGTGCTGAAGGGATCTTTAATCTGAATTATGGAGGCATATGCATTGGCTATTGTATTTAGTTGCTGCTGGTCTCTGCTTAATGGTTATGGCATTATGCAAACCTAGTCATTTGAAATCCTATTAAAATTGATGAAATTCTATTAAAATTAAAAAGATTTGATGGAAATTAATTTAATTTTAAAATTTAAATATAAATCAAATCAAATCAATTTTATTCTTAGCTATTTTAAATACAATCTAATATATTATAAAAATAAGAATTAATTTTTAAATTAATTTAAATCTTATTTTTACATAATTATTTCAAATATAAAATTTAATTTATAAATTAAATTAATTCCAAAATTTAGTCATTTCAATCATTTAGATCTGGCAGGGGAGGACTTTTAGCAGAATAGTAAGGCTTTGGAGGGTCAGATGCAATAAGACTTGTATGATCCAGGAGTAGCATGTAATTGTGCTTCGGTCAATCATGTAAGTGTATTTTACATGAGACTGTGGATTCTATGTAAAATACACTTATATGATTGGTCAGAAGTACAATCACGTGGTACTTCTGGACTATATAAATATTTCTCGTTTTGTTAACAGTTTCGGGAGTGCATCCATTCTTGGCAAGGCGAATAAGGCCAGCAGCATCGTGCAGATGCTTTAGTTTTTTGATGTTCAGTTCTGAGCTCTAGCTTGTTTTGCTTGCGGGTCAAGCGTGGATTGAATTATGCGAAAAAAAATTCTCCACTAGTTATTTCTGTCATTACTTTTTACATTATAACTGGCCTTTTAGTCTTTGCGTATCGCACGAAATTACCTCATAGGTAGTACATGTTTTATTCTTAGCAAAGTATAACTAAGATATACGTTGAATTAATTAATTATATTACATGTTTAATTAATTATTAAGAAAAGATATAAAATTTAGTTAATAATTAATTAAAATTATAACCAATTAAATAATATTCTAAACTAAAGGCATTAGATTATTACTGAAAACGAAAACAAATTAATATTGTTATGCCATGTGAAATAAGATCTACTACTAAAAGATTTCTGAACGAAAAATAGCATATGAATATTTTGTACATTGCATTTTTCACACTAAATGTACCCTCAATCTTGAGATTGTCACTGATGAAATTAATTTCACAATCAGAAAACAAAATTTGTAGCCATTTACCAGCAGAAGAAAAAAAAATTGCAGCCACTACTACTACTATTATTATTATTATTTACTAGCTGAGTTTTGTGCTATTTTATTCGGTAATATATTGTACAAAAACAGTGTGTAGATATCAATTTACCCTAATTAATTTATACTTATGCAATTCTTATTATTCGATTTCAGGTGATTTTATGTTAGGGTGAGGCTATTGACACTTCCAATTGCCTATATACACTCTTTATTAATTCATTATTATTTTAATTTTCTAGATTATCCTAACCTAATCATTTGTTTTTTCAAAAACAGCCAAACTTTAATCAAGTATATTAATTGTGTAGCCGCAATTAAAATCATTAATTACTTCATATTTTTACTTATATAATAAATCAAAGTATTAAAATTATTCAAATTTTTTATTAATTTTTTTCTCATATATAACATCTAATCAATATAAAGTCATACCAATAAATCTACTAAAGGTACATTTATTTAAATTTTAAAAAAATATTTTTATGATGTATTTTTATGGCTTCTTTTTAGAAATTTATTCATTTCAATTTGTGAAAAACTCACAAAAATATTTTTTTTGTTTTAGTTTTTTAAAAATAATTTAATTAACTTAAAATTTGTATACATACCTTTCGATTAGAAAGTTTTTCTTCCTAAAAAATGCTCAAATGAATAGCCCTAATTGTTATTATTTAAAACATCATTAACAAAATAATATCTTAATTTTTTCATTTAATTTTCTTAAAACAAGAAATATTTCATATTAACAATCTTCAGTTATTTTTTACAAATATATTTCAAGATTTTATTCCACAGAAAAAAAGAATGTTTCTCAAAAGTCCTTTTTTTTATTAATTCAAGTTATATAACTTTGTATTGCTTCTAATCATTTGCACAAAAATATTTTGAAATATATTTTCTCTACAATAAAATAGTTCTCTTATATATCTAGAAAACAAATTACACTCACAATAAAAATTTTATTGTTAATTGTTTAGTTTTAGAGATTACAATATCATTTGTGGTTACAATAGTACAATATCAAAAGGAAGCTTGTTAAGATAAGAATTCAACTCCAAGTCCAAATAATTTTCATCATTAGGATAATAAATTCTATTAAAGTTTAGTTTGTAGCAATTTATAACCGATAATTTATATTGGAAAGAAAACATGAAATAATGAAGAAAAAACTAGGAAAAGGAATAGAAGAGTACCACAGAATTTTGGAGAATAAAAAAGTGAGAGATAATAATATTATATTGAAAATATAAATAGATAAATTATTGGTAATATAACTAATTACATCATAAATTTTTTTTTTGTCTACAATTAAACAAATACATTTTTAGTTTGCTATCACTTTATATTGATTAGGTGTTATGAGAAAGACAATTAATAAAAAATTTGAATAATTTTAATATTTTCAATTAATTATTATATAAATTATAATGTGAAATAATTGATACTTTGAAGTGTAAATAAACAAAGATTAAATGATTAAAGTTTTGATTTTATTAGTGTAATTTAGGAAATTAAAATTATAAGTAATTAATAAGAAGTGTAGATAGGTGATTGGGAGCGTCAGTAGCTCCACACTTTATGTCATTATGACTATTATTATTTTAGATGCTTTTGGTGTAATTTGCGTTTGTTCTGTGTCTTTGGGTAGCTCCCTATGTTTCTTGGAGCTATCTTTTCATATTTATTAAAAAAATGTCATTATGTTTTTTTTTTCTTTCTATATTTACAGCCTAATAAGCGCCATCTCACACATGAAATGATATAAGATGCACCAACCATTATGCGAAGTATAAAGACCCAAATTTCACAGGTTCTTTCTACCTTGTTACGTCAAAGGAAATGAATTTTGCTTGGGAATACGATACGGCCTACAGTACTAAGATTAGCGCATGGATGGCTTATGTAACTTTACGCCTAACAAATACAATCAAAATCTAACGCCTTGTATAGTTTTGTATTGATTCCTTAACAATGGTCCGCAGCTATCAAAAAGATGAATTCTATGTTACTAACAAATCGTCTACTAGGAGAAATTGCACAACAGCAAGAATCGAATCCAATCCTTGTAATTAACTCCTGAGCAAAATGCTTTATTCATTTCACACCAAGTTACCATCTAAACCACAGCTCCATTGAGCCTGGCATCGGTCTTCTATAAAGGGGCAAGAGCAGGTTCCACATTTTGCTCATCCTTGTGTGCCGTGACCAAAATACATATAATCAATGGGGAATTTACCACCTTCGCTTCCGGTTCCAGTTCCGGATTTTCCACTTCCGGATGATCCATTTCCTCCACTTCCGGCTGATCCATTTCCTTTCCCCCGATTTCCTCCACTTCCGAATGGTCCATTTCCTCCATATTTCCATGAATGATCATGTTATGTATTACAATAATGCTCGTGTGCTTTGCACATATGTATAAGAAGCCTTGTGTCCTTTGCCTAATGCCTACTATGTATCTTTTTATGTATGCAGTATGAGTATGTAGTAAAAGCTACATGGAAGGATGACGGTTTAGTTGTGGACCTCCTCCATTCCATGAATGATCATATGTAATATATAATAATAAAAATAAAAAATTGTATTAATCTGAGTTTCACCACTACTGCATCTGCACATCATGGCCTTCTCAAGAAAAGAAGCACAACTTTTAACCTTCCTTTGGAAACCACTTTGTTTTAAATGTTAAGAGATTGAAAGGTATCAGTGTATGAGCTCAAGGGAGAGAATAAGCAGAAGACAAGAGAAGGAGAGATTGATTTCTGAAAGTGAAAGAATGAATATTGCTTGATTATTGATTGAATACAGTGCTGATATATATACAAAACCAGTTTCTATGCAAAGCTTGCATAATACATTAGTCAGTTAACAGAAACAAAACTAACTAACTATAACTGACAAAAACAGAACTAACTATAACTAACTTAACTAATCTGTAACTGAATCCTTTCCCTTAACATCCCCCGCCAAACTCAGAGAGGAAGGTTTTGAAACTCTGAGTTTGGTGCGAAAATCCAAAAACTTGGACTGAGAGAGGCTCTTGGTGAGTACATCAGCAACTTGGACCTTAGAGGGGATATGGGAGACATGAACTTGTTCACTAATGACTTGGTCCCAAACATAGTAGAGATCAAGCTCTAAGTGCTTGGTTCTGCTATGCAGAATTGGGTTTGCTGCGAGCAACACAGCACTTTGATTGTCGTAGAATACTGAGGGAGCCACAGGGTAAGGAATGTGGAGTTCAAAAAGAAAAGACTTGAGCCATGTTAACTCTGTAAGAACAGCTGCGAGACTTCTGAATTCAGCCTCAGTACTTGATCGAGAGACCACATTTTGATTCTTACTAGCCCAAGAGATGATGTTGGGACCAAGGAAAACACAATAAACACTTGTTGATTTTCGATCGTCGATGTCTAAAGCCCAATCTGAGTCACAGAATGCAAAGAGTCGTAGATCATTGGATTTGAAGAATGTAAGACTATGAGTGACTGTTCTAGCCAGGTGTCTGAGGACCCTCTTGACAACTTTCTAGTGAGAGTCCAAAGGAGCATGCATAAATTGGCTCATTTTGTTGACCACAAATGCTATGTCAAGTCTGGTGATGGTTGCATACTGCAATCCACCCACCACGGATCTGTAGAGTTTTGGATCATGAAAAGGGCTGCTGCTAGTGGCTGAAAGCTTGTGTCTACTAATAATTGGTGTGGGCATTGGTTTGGCAGAGTCCATTCCTGCTTTCTTCAAAAGATCTCGAATGTACATGGCTTGGTTGAGTAGAACTACTTTAGGTTTAGGTTTGGTGGCTTCATTGCCAAGGAAGAAATGCATTTCGCCTATGTATTTTAAGGCAAAAATTTGATCAAGGCTAGAGATGATGTTAGAAATTTCAGAAGGGTTGTCTCCTGTGATAAGTAAATCATCAACATAGACTATAATGTAGGTAGTGGAGGTTGGGGTGAATCTAGTGAAATGGGATGTGTCAAACTTGGTAGCATGAAAACCAAATTGAGTGAGTGTAAGGCTGAGTTTGGAAAACCAAGCCCGAGGGGCCTGTTTTAGGCCATACAAGGCTTTTTGAAGGTGACACACTACATTGGGGTTGGATGAGATGAACCCTTCTAGCTAAACCATGAAAACTTCCTCACTGAGCTCCCCATTAAGGAATGGATTGTTAAAATCAAATTGCCTTATTGACCAACCTTTTGACAAGGCAATGGAAAGAACTAACCTAATAGAAGTTAGTTTTACTACTGGACTAAAAACTTCATCATAGTCTAAGCCTGCCCTTTGATGAAAACCTTTCATAACTAACCTGGCTTTGTACTTCTAAATGCTGCCATTTGGATTTTTTATTTTATTTTGAAGACCCATTTGCAGCCAATGGGTGATCTACCTGTTGGGAAAGGTCGCAGGTTCTAAGTTTTGTTCTTAAGAAAGGCTGCATATTCTTCTTCCATTGCTATTTTTCAATGAGGGGAAAGTAGTGCTTGTTATACTGAGGTTGGTTCAGTGTGTATTAAGTTTGCAGGTAGAGTCATGAGAGCAGCAGCAAATGTTTTTGGTTTGAAAATTCCAAATTTGGCACAAGCTTGCATAGGATGAGTAGATATCCTTGCAAGCACAATAGGAGGGTTTTCTGTAGGGAGCAATTCAGATGCGAATGGCAACTCAATTGCAATAGTAGGACCTATAGAACCTACATTCAAAGAGGGAGAACCACTATGTGCACTATGGTTTAGATCAATAGCAATAGATTAAGAAATAGACAAAGATGAATCAGAAATAAGAGGGGCATGCTGAATCTGAGGTAATTTGGAAATTAAAGGAATAGATGACACACAAGAAGGAGAAATTGAGGGGTTGGGCACTGGTGAGGTGTGTTTGGTATACTCAACATAGGGAAAACAAGTTTCACCAAAAACCACATCTTTAGAGATATAGATTTTACCTATAGGACTCAAGCATTTTAAAGCCTTTGTGTTGTGGTGTATAGCCTAGGAAGGTGCATTGGTGGGTTTTGAAATTTAGTTTCTGGTGTATGTAGGGTCTGAGGTAATGGTAACAAGCACAACCAAAAATTTTGAGGAACTTATAGTCTGGGGTGTTGTTGAATAAAAGTTGGTATGGGGATTGGTTTCTGGTGTTGAGGGAGGGTAGCCTATTGGTTAGATAAGTGGCAGCCATGAATGCATGATCCTAGAATTTTAAAGGAAGTGAGGCATTTTCTAGAAAGGTGAGGCCTGTTTCAGTAATAGATTTGTGCTTTCTTTCTACACAAGCATTTTGTTGATGGCTATATGGACAAGTTAATCTGTGAGCCATGCCATGGTGCTGTAGGAACTATATAAAGGGAATGGATAGATATTCCTTTCCATTATCAGTTTGTAGGGCTTTAATTTGGTAACCGGTTTGTAGTTCACTATAGGCTTTGTATTGCTTAAAGATGCAGCAGGTAAAGACAAGTATATCCAGAGAAAGCATCCACAAAACAAATATAAAATCTGTAACTAGAAGAAGCAGTGATGGGTGCTAGACCCCAAAGATCAGAAAATACCATTCGAGTGGAGAATTGTATCTAGTCAATGATGGAAAATGAGATAATTGATGCATTTTGTCCATACAACAAGATTTACAAACTGAAGGCATTTTATTCACATCATATGATAGTTTACAAGTGTCTAGGATAGCAGCTACAATTCTGGGGGAGGGGTGGCCTAATCTTTGATGCCAAATGTCATAGCTATTTGAAAAGGATGTACATTGAGTATGGAAAGCTAAAGGTGTAGGATTTGATCTTGCAGCAAAAACATTAACATTTTGGAAAGCATAAAGACCATCTTTGATGCATCCTTGGAGATGAATCTCCTCGGCATCCTGAGATTTGACAAGGCAATGCTTAGGGTGAAACTCAAAAAACACATGATTGTCTTTTGCAAATTGAGACACTCACAAGATTTTTCTTGATTTCAGATACATGCATCAGATTATGCAAATGAAAAGAGGTATTCAAAGTAGGAGAATGAAAAATAAAATGGCCAACTTGCTTGATTTTCATACCTTTTCCATTACCTATCTGCACTTGATCCAAACCAGTGTACTCGGAGCATTGCAGCAGATTTCCTTACTCAAATGTGAGGTGGTCGGAAGCTCCTGAGTCAGGATACCAAGAAGAGTCATTCAATGTGGTTGGAGTAGCTAGGTATGCTTGAGACTGAGCCTGTTGAGCACCAAGTTGATGGAAAGATGATAGAGGAGGGGAGAGTTACTAAAAGTTGCCACTTGGGTTGGGAAAAGATTAGTCAAACTTGTGGTAGCACTGCCACATAGTGTGACCAATTTTTCCACAAAGTTGACATTGTGGCCTGCCTCCTGAGTTCCAGCCAGATCTTCCTCCTCTAAAGAATCTTCCACGGTCTCTTCTTCCACCTCCAGAATCATATCTGCCTCCATTTTCTAGTTGTGATTTCTTTCCATCATTTTGAGTAGTGTGTGCAAGATTTGCTTGCACAAGAGCCACATCAATTTTCTTGTACTTTTCTAATCTTTCTTCATAAGCCATGAGTAATGCCTCCAATTCATCAACCGAATATGGCACAGTTCTTGACAGAACAGTAGTGATTAAATGGCAATAATCTTTAGGTAAGCCATCAAGTATTACCTCAACGTGTTCCTTTGTGCCTACAGGAGCTCCAACATCATCCAATGAATCAACCACATTCTTGATCTTGAGAACATACTCTGCAACTGAAGAGCCTTCCTTTTTGATAGACTTCAATTGAGTCTTTGACTATTTGATCTTTGCTTTTGTCCTTGAAGCAAAATAGGTGTCTAGTTTGCCCCAAATTTGATGTGCAAACTCACAGCCTACAACTCGATTGGTGAATGCTTCATTCATGGAGGAGAGTAACCACGCCAGAAGATGGTGATCTTGCTGTTCCCATTCTATGAATTCTTGGCTTTCTGATTCTGCTTCTTCATCAGCTGCTAAGAGAAACCTCTTTGGCACATTGTCTTTTTCAAGATGCTTTTGCAGCTTGCGTGCTTTAATGGCAGCTAATGCTTGATGCCTCCAAGGAGCAAAATTCTCATCATTCAATTTGAATGATACTGGTTTGTAGAAGGTTTTTGGTGTGTACTCATGGCTACGATTTTGGTTTGCAGCAGAAGGTGAAGGTGAAGCTTCCATGGATCCTCGATAGCTCTGATACCATGAAAGGAACCAAAGCACGAGCTCAAGGGACAGAATAAGTAGAAGAGAGGAGAACGAGAGATTGATTGTGAAAGTGAAAGAATGAATATTGCTTGATTAATGATTGAATACAGTGTTGATATATATACAAAACCAGTTTCTATGCAAAGCTTGCATAATACATTAGTCAGTTAACAGAAACAGAACTAACTAACTATAACTGATAGAAACAGAACCAACTATAACTGACTTAACTAATTGCAATTGAATCCTTTCCCTTAATAGAGATCATAAAGCAAATTTTACACTGCTATATTATTTTGGTTAATTATAAAACATAAAGTCATAGAAATGGAAAGTAACCTCTTTTGCCTTTCCTACGTTATAGAATTCACAGTAGGTTCCTTAGGCATTCCTCGGAGACTCGAAATAGGAAATCAAAGCATAATATTTATTCAGCATCATAATTTGATTGTAGATATCTTAAATCTAGTAGAAAGAATGATCTGTTGGACAATTTTCATGTATACCATGCACTACAGTGTTTAGATTCCTGTGTTCTCTAAACTACAAAGAACGATGGAATAGCACAAATACACTTGGTACATGGTTCCAAACATTCAGAACACATGCTTTTATTTATTTATTTGTTTATAAAAGAGAATACATTCAAATGAGTATAGATCGCATCTGAATTCATAATGACCATTCTTAAATTTTGAAATCTGCTGACAATCTGTCGGAAATCAATACTTTCTTACCGCTTTTAATCAATTTCCAGCGAAGTCGTCTATTGGAAATTGTCTGTTTTCTTGTAATGGATATTAAAGACCACTAGCAATTATTAATTGAGATAAAGGACTAATTTTATTAAAGTTATTAAAAGGACCTGTTAAAAATTATTGATGGTGCACCACAAAGATTAAGTATGATGCACCACACACTAAGTTAATTTGAGAGTCAAGATTGATGGTGCATGCATACAATCAATCACAGCCAATGCACCATAAAATTTCTCTGACAAACATTCTCTCTCCCAACTCCACCATTTGCGCTAATGCTCTCGCTCCCCACCTCTTTTGTGTTAAGCAATTTTCGTTCTAAATTTCCCACTTCTAAATTTCCCACCTATAAAACATTCTTTTGCACCATATGAGCTCCACCATTCTTAATGTTTGGCGGGATTATTTTGCGGATTTGTTAGCAAAGTATGCACATTTGCAGGGGACGCTTTTGTTATTCTTGCACTCCACTTGTAGATTTGCTTCCTCTACTGCGAGCTAATTATATGAACACAACATTCATGAGACTCTAGTTTTGCTCTTGTTTTTATGAAGTACCAAAACAATATAACCTTTGTGCACTGATTGATTTGCTGGAACCTTGGACATTTGTGGTTGGAGTTGGAGGCTCAGCCTTTCGCGAGGTTTTTCTGTCGATAGCGGACAACCACCACGCACTTGCTAACTGCGTGACGGCTTTTGTGTTCGACCCCACGCCATGCTGCTTCGCATCTTTGAGCCTGTCCTCATCACCGTCATGCTTAGCAGCACCAGAGTGATAGGAATCATGAGAGGGAGAGAGAGAACCTGAGATTACAGAGAATTGAATGAATAGTGAAATGATGTCATGTTAATGATATTACAGTGGTGTGAGTATTTATACAGAGGATGTGAGTGTGATGACATCTAATAGAATGTAACTGACTCTAACTGAATCTCTAACTAACTCTAACTGACTTTAAGTGACATCCCTAACACCCCCCTCAAACTCAGGGGGGAGAGGACTCAATCGTGAGTTTGCTGCGAAGGTGAGGAAACTTAGAGTTGGAGACAGCCTTGGTCAATATGTCTGTAGTTTGTTCATCTGAGGGGATGTGACTAACATGAAGTTGTCTTTGAAGAACCTTCTCACGGACAAAGTGGAGATCAAGCTCAAAATGATTTGAGCGACTATGAAAAACTGGATTGGCAGTGAGCATAACCACACATTGGTTATCACAGTAGATAGTGGGAGTGAGTGAGGCAGATGCAACTCATTGAGGAGTGCTTGAATCCATATGATTTCTGTAACAGTTAAAGCCATACTTCGATATTCTGCTTCAGTGCTCGATCGAGGCACCACAGCTTGTTTCTTCGAGCTCCAAGAGACAATGTTGCCACCAAAAAAGATGCAAAATCCAGAGGTTGACCTTCTGTCATCAAGATCACAAGCCCAAGCAGCATCATAAAAGGCAAAGAGATTCAAGTTGGGACAAGCTCTAAGGGTGAGACCAAAAGAGATGGTGCCTTTTAAGTATCGAAGGATTCTTTTCACTACCTGCCAATGGGAAAGTAGGGGCTGGTGTATAAATTGAGAGAATATGTTAACGCAGAAAGCTATTTCAGGTCTTGTGATTGTTGTATATTGGAGAGCATCCACCATAGACCGATATAGAGAGGGATTGTCAAAGAAATCAGTGCCTTGTCTAGACAATTTCAGACCACTTGTCATAGGAGTAGAACAGGCCTTGCAATCAATCATTTGAGCCTTGGCTAAGAGATCAGAAATTTACTTGGACTTAGATAAATGTAATTTACTTGAAGAGAATTTGGCTTCTATCCCAAGGAAGTAGTGAAGTTTGCCAAGGTCCTTGAGAGAAAATTTATCATTGAGTGTTTGAATTAGGCGTAAGACTACTATAGAAGAATTCCCTGTAATAATCACATCATCTACATAAACCAAGACATACCGACTGCAAGTAGATGAGACACTGATAAAGAGAGACAAGTCAGATTTGGCAGAGTGGAAACCAAGTGAACGAAAAGCAGAACTCAATTTGTTGAACCAGGCCCTTGGTGCTTGTTTTAAACCATATAGAGCTTTGTTTAATTTGCAAACAAGGTGAGACATACCAATTGTAAATCCTTCTAGTTGGACCATATAAACTGATTCCTCCAAGTCACCATTTAGAAATGCATTGTTGAAGTCTACTTGTCTGATATCCCAAAGATATGTGAGAGCGATAGTTAAGATGATGCGTACTGTGGTAGGTTTAACCACAGGGCTGAATGTCTCATGGAAGTCAAACTTTTCTTGCTGGTGAAACCCCTTTGCAACCAACCTAGCTTTGTACTTATTGATGGTGCCATCAGGGTGATATTTGATTCTAAAGACCCACTTACAACCAATTGGCTCCGTGCCAGGGGGTAAGGATACTAAAGACCAATTGTTATTCTTCATCAAGGCATCATATTCTTCTTTCATAGCTTGCAGTCTTTCATAGCTTGCAGCCAATTGGCATCCTCTATAGCTTTCTTAGCTGATGTAGGCTCAATAGAAGCAGCAAACAATCTCACTTTAGGCTTGAAAATACCATCTTTGGCTCTGGTGATCATTGAATGACTAGTTAAGGGAGCAGCATCTATTGATGGAGGATTAGGAACTATAGCAAGTTGTGGTGGAGGAACAGATGTTGGTGATGCAGGAACAGGACCTGCAAGTAGAGCAGGTGGAGAAATTGATCTCATAGCCGGAGAAGGTGAGTGAGACCTGTAAGAATCAGTAGTCACAGTAGTAGGAGTAGTCACAGCAGTAGGGTTAGTAGTAGCATTTGTAACAGCAGGATTATGAGTATTAGCAGTTGGGGAATATGCAATATTTGGGTTGATAAGAGGTATTTAAGGAACGAGTGTAAGGGAGTAGGGAAGTAATGATGCAGTGGAAATAGTCTCAGGTTCTTTGGAGAAAAACTGTAGGTAGGGGAATTGTGACTTATCAAAGATGACATTCTTGGATACGTAAGTCTCACTAGTAGTGTTCAAGCATTTGTAACCTTTGTGTTGGTCAGAGTACTTGAGGAAAAGACACAGGTTTGAGTGAAAATCTAGTTTGTGATTTCTGTATGGTCTGACTAAGGGATAGCATATACAACCAAATGGTTTTAGAAAAGTATAATCAAGTGCCCTGGTGAATAGTGTTTGATAAGGTGAGGCCATTTTCAACATAGGAGTCGGAAGTAAGTTGATGAGATATACAGTAGTAAGAAATGCCTCCCCCCAAAATGTGAGGGGTAAAGAGGCATCAGCAAGTAGGGTGAGGCCAACTTCTGTCATATGCCTATGTTTTCGTTCAATACTACTGTTTTGCTCATGGATATGGGGACAAGAAAGTATGCTGAACGCCATGAGTAGCTAAGAATTTGGAGAAAGCTAGAAACTCCTTGGCATTATCAGTTTGAATGGATTTAATGTGTTTGCCTAGCTGGTTTTCAACCAGGTTTTTGAATGTCACAAAGGAAGCAAATGCTTGAGACTTGTTGCTTAATAGATAAATCCAAGTAAACTTTGAATAAGTATCAAGGAAGCTAATATAATATCGTGCACCAGATGATGACTAATATGAGGCAGGACCCCAAATATCAATATAAATAAGTTGAAGAGGTTCTGAATAAATAGAAGAGGAGAGGGAAAATGGTAACTTGTGTGATTTGCCATAGCAACAGGATTTACGAACAACTTCAGATTTATTTATGTCATAGGGAATGTTACACAAATGCAGCACATGATCTACAACCTTGCTAAATGGATGTCCTAGACGAGCATGCCAAAGAGAAAATACATTGTCATTGTTTATTTTGTAGGTATGAAAAGCATGGGATGCAGAACTAGAAATAGAATTACAATGTACAGAATTGGGAATCAAACTAGAGGACAAGTCAAGAAACACATAGACTCCATCTTTAATAGTGCCTTGGAGAAGAATCTCCCTGGTACCCTGTGATTTTACAAAGCAAGAATTAGAGTGAAATTCAAAAAAGACGTGGTGGTCATGTGCAAACTGAGAAACACTAAGTAGATTTTTGGTTAAGCCTAGAACATGTAATAAGTTCTTGAGAGCAAAGGAGGTTTTAGCTGATTATGAGTAAAGAACAAAATTCCCAACATGTCTAATACACATACCTGAGCCATTACTAACTTGAACTCGATCATCACCATCATACTGCAATTTTTGATTAAAAATTGATGTATCAGGAGTCAAGTGATGTGATGCACCAAAATTTGGATACCAAAGTGGATCATACACGGTTGAAGGTGTTGTGACCAAGGCTTTGGACAACTTTGGACATTGAGACACAAGAGCAGCAAGATACGCATGAGGAGGAGCTTGAGGATTGTGTTGATGCTATTGAGGTCACTAATAGTGAGGATTGAAGCGATGGTAGCAATCCCAACATGAGTGGCCATATTTGCCACAAACTTGACATTGTGGCTTGTTTCCAGAATAATCACCTCGACCTTTGCCATGACCAAAACCACCATGGCCATGACCTCGAAAACCACCACGACCACGGACTGAGGTTGAGAACCTCCATGCCCATGCCAGGAAGAATTGGTTGGAGCTTGAGCAACATTGGCTTGCACAAGTAGTGTAAGATTCGAGGATCCAACTTCCAACAAATTGCATTTCTCAATTTGAGACTCAACAGCTAACAATAATGCTTCCATTTCATCAATAGAGTAAGGATCTAAGCGTGAGATAATAGAGGTTACCACAAAGTTATACTCAGCAAGTAGGCCATCGAGGAGAACTTCAATGTGTTCCTCAGTTGAAATTGGAACACCAATAACAGCAAGTTGATCGCCTTCTTGATATCAAGTAGATACGTGTTCATGGACGTAGTCTTCTTGGTGCTACGCAGCTGAGTCTTGAGTTGACGAACTCTAGCACAAGTTTGTAAAGCAAAAAACTTCTCAATTTTCTCCCAAACTTGATAGGAGAAAACACAACCTACCATGCGAATTCTCACCGATTCACTAAGTGAAGCAAGCAACCATGAAAGCAGCAAATTATCTTGTTGTTCCCAGTTTATGAATTCTGAATTCACTCGTCTATCAGCAGCATCTTCATCAGAGGAATACATCGCAGGGATTCGATCTTTATGCAGGTGATCTTGCAATTTGTGGCCTTTGATTGTTGCCATGGCTTCTTGTTGCCAAAGAGTGAAGTTGTCATCAGTGAGTTTGAACGAGATAGGATTGGAAAAAGTGTGTGGTGCAAACAATGGAGAAGAAGAAGTAGAGGAAGTTGGTGATTGTGGAGGGGAAGGTGGTCGAGCAGCCATTGCAAAAGTGGCAAAAGCTTCAGAGAGCGAAAAAAGAAGGCTCTAGATACCATGATAGGAATCGTGAGAGGGAGAGAGAAAACCTGAAATTACAGAGAATTGAATGAATAGTGAAATGATTTCATGTTAATGATATTACAGTGGTGTAAGTATTTATACAGAGGATGTGAGTGTGATGACATCTAACAGAATGCAACTGACTCTAACTGAATCTCTAACTAACTCTAACTGACTTTAACTGACATCCGTAACACATAGCTTCGCTGCCACATTCATTGCACTATTGGAGATAGGTGGAGTTGGGGTAGAAGAAGCCATCGAAAATAAGCTGGTGCACCAGTATCATTGGGGAAGCAGATGAGACAATGTGAAAATTTACAAAAATAGATTTGGTGTATCAATGCACCAGTATCATCCAATTCACTAAATTAACTAGTTTGTGGTGCACCACAGCACGGGCCTCAAGAGGAAGGACTAAACATTCTTGTAAGTCCTTAAACTATTTCTTAATTATTTTTTATTCTTTTTTAGGTTTTCTGCAGCTCACACTCTCAATCTTCTTCTCTCGCGGCTCTCACACCCTCGTTCTCCCTGGCACAACTATGAAGTGTGAATTTGGATTGGAATTTGCAAACATAATTTTAAATCAATATGATTTTTTGGAACTAATTTTGATCAAAAGTGTATTTTGTATAACGTAAAAAAGTGTATTTTGTATAACTTAATTTATGTTTGAAAACCAAAACATAAATATTATTTAGATGATTTTGAAAAAAAATTACTTTAAAATTACTGAAAAAAGGTATATATTACAACGTTAATGTTATGTTCTTTTACATTTCATTATTTTCTAAAAGTTTGATTACTCTGTAATCCTTAAAGTTTCAATATGTCTCTATGATTTAAAAATTTATATTCAAGTCCATACATTGATTAAAAATTTGTAAGTAGGTCTCTACTATTGTAATACCGTAATATAAAACAAAATATTATATTATTCTAGATGATGTGATATGATATGTGTATAAGATTATCTAATATAAAGTCATCTCATATCTATGTCACTAATTAAGGACCTTCTTGAAATTTGAGTGAAATTATATAGACCTACTTGAAATTTAACTAAAATTATAGGAACCTACATAATGATTAAACATTTAATTTCTAAACTAAGTATAACACTCACTTAAATTAGCATTTTTACTTTATTAATTGTGTATACAATACCTTATGAATTTAATTTTAGGATTTTATTAGTATGAAACGTTAATATAATTTTTTTAAATATTTTCATTTTTTTTTCTATAGTTGTATAGGACACATAGGCTTTCAACCCTTACACAAAGGGAGCTGATTGAGAATATTACGTCAAAAAAAATTTACCTTTTTCTCAATTTTGAATTTTTAATACCAGCTAATTTGCACCATCCCCTAACTCCCTAACGGATATATCTTAACCACTAAAGCATGCACATCTAAGCTAAAAAGTTGATCTTATAGATCTATGGAAATTCTCCAAGTCAGAGTTTATGTTGCTCCTCTACGAAACTCTTAGTGTATAGCCTACTAAAACTTGATTTGCTTCATTAATCTTGCCAAATACTGATGATATGCAATGCTAGACTATATAATTTCCTTAGCCTTGAGTGATTCTTCTTCTTTTTGCTTTCCTTTCTTCAACTAATGCTATGTAACATGATGGTCATTTGTTGCACTTAGATCAAATAATTTCATAAACAAAGTAATCTTTGTTTGTTCAGTTGTTGAATTAAGCATGCCTGATTTTTAAAATGAATTAAGCATTCTTCAGTATAAAAACTAAATAGTTAAAGTGTTATATTTTTGTTATCACATGATAAATTAATTTTAGGAGGAAAAACTAGAATACAGACTAATTTATTACAATATAATTTCCTACATAATATAAGTATAGACGTCATTTTAATTGGTCAAGAAAGACTATACTTATATAGGTAGAACGTCTCTAATCTACAATATATATGCAAGCATCAAGCACATTATGTTTTCTGGTTGTTTTTTTGTTTTCTTTTACAATTTTAATTGTGAAAATATAGATAAAACATGTAGTATAATGATTAAATTATTTTCTCTTATGATGGTTATGTAATGACATATAGCAACGCATACCTTCTCCCTTTGTAAAGAAGGGAACAAATGAAAAGTTGAAGTAATAGTTCCATATGAAATGCTATTATATTTTAATTTTTCAATGCTTGTATTTTAATTTAATAAAAAATAATAAATGTTATAAAAGTTATTATATTAATTAAAAATAAAAGTATATTGACCTTTAATAACATAGAAATGCTAGTTTAATCTAGTTTTATATTTTGTTTAAAAATTAATGGTTTAATTATTCAAGTAAGTCCCTTTACTTTATTTAAAATTCAAGTAGCTCTTATGTCACATTAGATGCCATGTTACTGTTTCTAATAATTTGATAATGATGAGTTGCTTGAAGGACTTGATTACAAATTTTCACTCAATATATGGACCTGATTATAAATTTTGAAATTATAGGGATCTATTTGAAAATTAATTAAAACTGTCGAGATACGCAAAATAATTAAACATTTTCTAAATATATTTCAATAAGTTATATAGTGTTATTATATTTTTTAAAACTTTTTTAAATATACAAAACCCTAATTATTCTTGATGAAATATTTTTTGTAATAAACAGTCATATACATCAATCAACATATTTTTTTTATTTACATAACAAATCATTTATTATATAAAAATATATTTTATAGAAAATACAGGTAAAAATAAATTATAAAAATATTTAAGGTTCCTAAACTCACGTTTTGGAGTTGGCAAACGCCAATACAAACGTTTTTGGCTTCAACTATATCATTCAGCGTATACTGTGTCCCTTGCCGGTCGTGATATGAAAGAGCTCATAACACTGGAGGGACTTATACCAAATTACACAAAAACCACAAGGGTCCATTATCCAGAGCATGATGCAAAGCTGGGTGAGCCAAAATAATATTCAGAATTCAAAAGAATTCATTGGACGGGACAAATTCTTGGAAATTCTAGTCCCACCATCACTAATTTGTACGCTGCCCAATACATTTAGCAAGTGACATACTACTGTCCAAGGTTGTGAACAATCACCTCCCTGCCTTTAAGAAATTGGCCAAAAATTGTTGAGACGAAGGCTTGCTAGCCAAAATGAGGGAGTAGCAGAAACCTCATATAGAAGGATTGAGGGAGTAGCAGAAACCTCATATAGAATAATAAAAAAAATTAGAAAATAGTTTAAAGATATTATTGTTTACTTATAATTTTTATCATTCTAGCTCTTTAAATAATATTTAATAAAAATTTTAATATAATTAATTCTTGTTATTAATTAATACTTATTGATGGTCGTTAGTACTGATTTTTAATGTGTCTAGTAGTAGTTGAGCGCTGTAGACATCAACTTACACCAATCAATTCATATTTATACAATCCTTATTATTTGATTATTACAAGTAATTTTATGATATTATTTTTTAAATAATTCACAGGTCTCTATAGTTGGATCTATTTTTCAATTGGATCTTTATAGTTTAAAAGCTTTCAATTAGGTACTTATATTGAATAAATTTTTTCAATCAAATCCCTATAACGACACACTATTATAAAATTTTTGGTTAGATTGAATAAACTCTTATATTTAAAGTTACAAAATTAGGTAGGAATTTATTAAACTATATAAAATTCTAAATTTTTTTTATAATATTAGGATGTTTCCAAGCTTAATTACAAAATTCATTCAATAAAGGAACCTGATTAAAAATTTAAAATTATACAGATCTAATTAAAAATTTGTTCAAATTATAGGACTTGCAATTAACTAATTTTTATTCAAATTTTTTTTTACACTCTGGTTCTAATGTGTCGTCTCGCACATGAAATTATAGAAGATGCACCAACGTACCATTATGCGCAATATAAAGACACCTTGTAGTTTCTACCTTGTCACGTGAAAAGAAATGAATTTTGCTTGGGAATTGGATATGGCTACTTACATGGTCCGGGAGTACTATGTGGCTGTGCTCCAAGATCAATCATATAAGTATATTTTATATGGGACCAACCATTAATATACAATCTCATAAAAATGCACTTACATAATTAAAAGAGTATAGCATGTAAGTGCTAAGTATATAAGAATTTCTCTTACAGTGCTAGGGATAGCGCATGAATGGCTTTATGTAACTTTACGCCTAACAAATACAATCAAAATCTAATGTCTTGTATGGTTTTGTATTGATTCCTTAACAATGGTCCCAGCCATCAAAAAGATGAATTCTATAGTGCTAACAAAATCATCTTTTAGGAAAAATTGCACGATAGCGAGAATCCAATCCAATCCTGGTAATCAACTCCCGAGCAAAATGCTTTATTCATTTCACACCAAGTTACCGTATCTTAACCAGCTCCATTGAGCTTGGCATTGCTTGTAGTATTTGGTACGTTACCTATTAAGATTGCTAGTAATATAGATTAGTACTTTAAAAGATCACCACCTTTTAAATTACTAATAATATTATAATATAATATTTGATATATACAAATAATTTAAGTGATAATTCACATTATTTTGATGGTATATCAATAATTATTAATTATAATATTATTATTATTCTATTAATTTTTAATAATAATAATTAATAATATACCATTACGTTTTACATTATAGCTGGCCTTATAGTCTTTGCGGATCGCACGAAATTATTTCATAGGTAGCAGAAGTTTTATTCTTAGAAAAGTATAACTAAGATTTACGTTGAATTAAATAATTACATTACCTGTTTAATTAATTATTAAGAAAAAATTGTAAATTATTTAATAATTAATTAAAATTATAAACATTTAAATAATATTCTAAACTAAAGTCATTAGATTTTTACTGAAAAAGAAAACAAATTAATATTGTGATGCCACGTGGAATAAGATCTACTACTAAAAGATTTCTGAACGAAAAATAGTATATATATGAATATTTTGTACATTGCACTTTTCACACCAAATGCACCCTCAATCTTGAGATTTTCACTGGTGAAATTAATTTCACCACCAGAAAACAAAATTTGTAGCCATTTCCCAGCAAAAATAAATAAATTGCTGTCATTATTGTTATTATTATTATTCACCAGCTGACTTTGGTGCTATTTTATTTAGTAATATATTGTACAAAAACAGTGTGCAGATATCAATTTACACTAATCAATTTATACTTATGCATTTCTTATTATTTGATTACAGGTGATTTTATGTTAGGTGAGGCTATTGGCACTCCTAATCACCTATTTACACTCTCTATTAATTATTTATTATTTTAATTTTCTAGATTACCCTAACCTAATCATTTGTTTTTTAAAAAACAGTCAAACTTTAATCAAATATATTAATTGTTCACTTGCAATTAAAATTATTAATTACTTCATATTTTTATTTATATAATAATTCAAACTATTAAAATTATTCGAATTTTTTATTAATTTTCTTTCTCATACATAACATTTAATCAATATAAAGTCATAACAATAAATCCACTAAATGTACATTTGTTTAAATTTTTAAAAAAATATTTTTATGATGTATTTTTAATAGCTTCTTTTTCGAAATTTATTCATTTCAATTTGTGAAAGATTCACTAAAATATTTTTTGTTTTAATTTTTTTTAAATAATTTAATTAACTTAAAATTTGTATACATGCCTTTTAATTAGAAAGTTTTTCTTCTTAAAAAAAATGCTCAAATAAATGGGCCTAACTGTTATTATTTAAAACATCATTAATAAAATAATATCTTAAATTATTCATTTAATTTTCTTAAAACACGAAATATATCATATTAATAATCTTCAGTTATTTTTTACAAAATATATTTCAAGATTTTATTCCAAAGAATAAACGAATGTTTATCAAAAGTCCTTTTTTTTTAATTAATTCCAGTTATATAACTTTCTATTGGTTCTAATTATTTGTACAAAAATATTTTGAATTATATTTTCGCTACAATAAAATAGTTCTGTTATATATCTAAAAAAAATTACACTCACAATAAAAATTTTATTGTTAATTGTTAAGTTTTAGAAGATTACAATATCATTTGTGGTTACAATAGTACTATATCAAAAGGAAGCTTGTTAGGATAAGAAATCAACTCCAAGTCCAAATAATTTTCATCATTAGGATACTCAATTCTATTACAGTTTAGTTTGTAGCAATGTAATTTATAACCAATAATTTATATTATGAAGAAAACATGAAATAATGAAGAAAAAAACTAGGAAAAGGAATAGAAGAGTACCACAGAATTTTGGAGAATAAAAAGTGAGAGATAATAATGTTATAGTAAAAATATAAATAGATAAATTAATAGTAATATAACTAATTACATCATAAAATGTTTTTTTTCCTAAACTTAAACAAATAAACTTTTAGTAGATTTATTGTTATCACTTTATATTGATTAGGTGTTATGAGAAAGGCGATTAATAAAAAATTTGACTAATTTTAATAGTTTGAATTAATTATTGTATAAATTACAATATGGAATAATTAATACTTTGAAGTGTAAATAAACAAAGATTAAATTATTAAAGTTTTGACTTTATTAGAGCAACTTAGAAAATTAAAATTATAAATAATTAATAGGAAGTGTGGATAGGCAATTAGGAGTGCCAATAGCTCTATCCTTTATGTTATTATTATTGTTATTATTATTATTATTAGATGCTTTTTGTGTAATTTGCTTCTGACGTGTGTTCTCTGTCTTTGGGTAGCTCCCTATGTTTCTTGGAGCTATCTTTTCATATTTATCAAAAAAATGTTATCTTGTGTTTTCTTTCCTTTCTACATTTAGATTCTAATATGTGACATCTCACACATGAAATGATATAGATGCACCAACCATCATGCGAAGTATAAAGACCCAAATTTCACAGGTTCTTTCTACCTTGTTACATCAAAGGAAATGAATTTTACTTGGGAATACGATACGGCATACAGTACTTGGAATAGCGCATCAATGTTTTATGTAACTTCACGCCTAACAAATACAATCAAAATCTAATGCCTTATTATAGTTTTGCATTGATTATGGTCCCCGGCTAACAAAAAGATGAATTCACTAGTATTAACAAATCATCTACTAGGAAAAATTGCACGATAACTGAGGAGAATCGAATCCAATCCTTGTACTAACTCCTGAGCAAAATGCTTTATTCATTTCACACCAAGTTACCATCTAAACCACAGCTCCATTGAGCCTGGCATCGGTCTTCTATAAAGGGGCAAGAGCAGGTTCCACATTTTGCTCATCCTTGTGTGCCGTGACCAAAATACATATAACTCAATGGGGAATACACCACCTGCGCCTCCGCTTCCAGCTCCGGATGTTCCATTTCCTTTCCCCCGATTACCTCCACTTCCGGATGATCCATTTCCTTTCCCCCGATTTCCTCCACTTCCGAGTGATCCATTTCCTCCCCCCCGATTTCCTCCATATTTCCATGATCGTTTCTGAATAATCATGTTATGTATTACAATAATGCTAGTATGCTTTGCACATATGTATAAGAAGCCTTGTGTCCTTTGCCTAATGCCTACTGTGTAGTATGAGTATGTAGTAAAAGCTACATGGAAGGATGACGGTTTAGTTATGGACCTCCTCCATTCCATGAATGATCATATGTAATATATAATAATAAAAATAAAAAAATTTTATTAATCTGAGTTTCACCACTGCTGCATCTGTACATCATGGCCTTCTCAAGAAGAGAAGCACAACTTTTAACCTTCCTTTGGAAACCACTTTGTTTTAAATGTTAAGAGATTGAAAGGTATCAGTGTATGAGCTCAAGGGAGAGAATAAGCAGAAGAGAGGAGAACGAGAGATTGATTTCTGAAAGTGACAGAATGAATATTGCTTGATTATTGATTGAATACAGTGCTGATATATATACAAAACCAGTTTCTATGCAAACCTTGCATAATACATTAGTCAGTTAGCAGAAACAGAACTAACTATAACTGACAGAAACAGAACTAACTATAACTAACTTAACTAATCTGTAACTGAATCCTTTCCCTTAACATCCCCCCGCAAACTCAGAGAGGAAGGTTCTGAAACTCTGAGTTTGGTGCGAAAATCCAAAAACTTGGACTGAGAGAGGCTCTTGGTGAGTACATCAGCAACTTGGACCTCAGAGGGGATAAGGGAGACATGAACTTGTTTACTAATGACTTGGTCCCGAACATAGTAGAGATCAAGCTCGAAGTGCTTGGTTCTGCTATGCAGAATTGGGTTTGCTGCGAGCAACACAGCACTTTGATTGTTGTAGAATACTGAGGGAGCCACAAGGCAAAATGATTTCATGTTAATGATATTACGGTGGTGTGAGTATTTATACAGAGGATGTGAGTGTGATGGCATCTAAAAGAATGCAACTAACTCTAACTAAATCTCTAACTAACTCTAACTGACTTTAGCTGACATCCCTAACACAGAGCTTCGCCGCCACGTTCATTGCACTATCGGAGATAGGTGGAGCTGGGGGAGAAGAAGCCATCGAAAATGAGCTGGTGCACCAGTATCATTGGGGAAGCGGATGAGACAATGTGAAAATTTCCAGTGGCAAAATAGATTTGGTGTATCAATGCACCAATATCATCCAATTCACTAAATTAACTGGTTTGTGGTGCACCACAGCATGAGCCTCTCAAGAGGAAGGACTAAACATTCTTGTAAGTCCTTAAACTATTTCTTAATTATTTTTTATTCATTTTTAGGTTTTCTACGGGTCACACTCTCAATCTTCTTCTCCCACGACTCTCACACCCTCGTTCTCTCTGGCACAACTATGAAGTGTGAATTTGGATTGGAATTTGCAAACATAATTTTAAATCAATATGATTTCGTGGAACTGATTTTCAAAAGTGTATTTTGTATAACGTAAAAAAGTGTATTTTGTATAACTTAATTTATGTTTGAAAACCAAAACATAAATATTATTTAGATGATTTTGAAAAAAAATTACTTTAAAATTACTGAAAAAAAGGGTATATATTACAATGTTAATGTTATGTTCTTTTACATTTCATTATTTTCTAAAAGTTTGATTACTCTGTAGTCCTTAAAGTTTCAATATGTCTCTATGATTTAAAAATTTATATTCAAGTCCATACATTGATTAAAAATTTGTAAGTAGGTCTCTACCATTGTAATGTCGTAATATAAAACAAAATATTATATTACTCTAGATGATGTGATATGATATGTGTATAAGATTATCTAATATAAAGTCATCTCATATCTATGTCACTAATTAAGGACCTTCTTGAAATTTGAGTGAAATTATATAGACCTACTTGAAATTTAACTAAAATTATAGGAACCTACATAATGATTAAACATTTAATTTCTAAACTAAGTACAACACTCACTTAAATTAGCATTTTTACTTTATTAATTGTATATACAATACCTTATGAATTTAATTTTAGGATTGTATTAGTATGAAACGTTACTATAATTTTTTTAAATATTTTCTTTTTTTTTTCCTATAGTCGTATAGGACACATAGGCTTTCAACCCTTACACAAAGGGAGCTGATTGAGAATATTATGTCAAAAAAAATTTACCTTTTTCTCAATTTTGAATTTTTAATACCAGCTAATTTGCACCATCCCCTAACTCCCTAACGGATATATCTTAACCACTAAAGCATTCACATCTAAGCTAAAAAGTTGATCTTATAGATCTATGGAAATTCTCCAAGTCAGAGTTTATGTTGCTCCTCTACGAAACTCTTAGTGTATAGCCTACTAAAACTTGATTTGCTTCATTAATCTTGCCAAATACTGATGATATGCAATGCTAGACTATATAATTTCCTTAGCCTTGAGTGATTCTTCTTCTTTTTGCTTTCCTTTCTTCAACTAATGCTATGTAACATGATGGTCATTTGTTGCACTTAGATCAAATAATTTCATAAACAAAGTAATCTTTGTTTGTTCAGTTGTTGAATTAAGCATGCCTGATTTTTAAAATGAATTAAGCATTCTTCAGTATAAAAACTAAATAGTTAAAGTGTTATATTTTTGTTATCACATGATAAATTAATTTTAGGAGGAAAAACTAGAATACAGACTAATTTATTACAATATAATTTCCTACATAATATAAGTATAGACGTCATTCTAATTGGTCAAGAAAGACTATACTTATATAGGTAGAACGTCTCTAATCTACAATATATATATATATGCAAGCATCAAGCACATTATGTTTTCTGGTTGTTTTTTTGTTTTCTTTTACAATTTTAATTGTGAAAATATAGATAAAACATGTAGTATAATGATTAAATTATTTTCTCTTATGATGGTTATGTAATGACATATAGCAACGCATACCTTCTCCCTTTGTAAAGAAGGGAACAAATGAAAAGTTGAAGTAATAGTTCCATATGAAATGCTATTATATTTTAATTTTTCAATGCTTGTATTTTAATTTAATAAAAAATAACAAATGTTATAAAAGTTATTATATTAATTGAAAATAAGAGTATATTGACCTTTAATAACATAGAAATGCTAGTTTAATCTAGTTTTATATTTTGTTTAAAAATTAATGGTTTAATTATTCAAGTAGGTCCTTTACTTTATTTAAAATTCAAGTAGCTCTTATGTCACATTAGATGCCATGTCACTATTTCTAATAATTTGATAATGATGAGTTGCTTGAAGAACTTGATTACAAATTTTCACTCAATACATGGACCTGATTATAAATTTTGAAATTATAGGGATCTATTTGAAAATTAATTAAAACTATCGAGATATGCAAAATAATTAAACATTTTCTAAATATATTTCAATAAGTTATATAGTGTTATTATATTTTTTAAAACTTTTTTAAATATACAAAACCCTAATTATTCTTGATGAAATATTTTTTGTAATAAACAGTCATATACATCAATCAACATATTTTTTTTATTTACATAACAAATCATTTATTATATAAAAATATATTTTATAGAAAATACAGGTAAAAATAAATTATAAAAATATTTAAGGTTCCTAAACTCACGTTTTGGAGTTGGCAAACGCCAATACAAACGTTTTTGGCTTCAACTATATCATTCAGCGTATACTGTGTCCCTTGCCGGTCGTGATATGAAAGAGCTCATAACACTGGAGGGACTTATACCAAATTACACAAAAACCACAAGGGTCCATTATCCAGAGCATGATGCAAAGCTGGGTGAGCCAAAATAATATTCAGAATTCAAAAGAATTCATTGGACGGGACAAATTCTTGGAAATTCTAGTCCCACCATCACTAATTTGTACGCTGCCCAATACATTTAGCAAGTGACATACTACTGTCCAAGGTTGTGAACAATCACCTCCCTGCCTTTAAGAAATTGGCCAAAAATTGTTGAGACGAAGGCTTGCTAGCCAAAATGAGGGAGTAGCAGAAACCTCATATAGAATAATAAAAAAAATTAGAAAATAGTTTAAAGATATTATTGTTTACTTATAATTTTTATCATTCTAGCTCTTTAAATAATATTTAATAAAAATTTTAATATAATTAATTCTTGTTATTAATTAATACTTATTGATGGTCGTTAGTACTGATTTTTAATGTGTCTAGTAGTAGTTGAGCGCTGTAGACATCAACTTACACCAATCAATTCATATTTATACAATCCTTATTATTTGATTATTACAAGTAATTTTATGATATTATTTTTTAAATAATTCACAGGTCTCTATAGTTGGATCTATTTTTCAATTGGATCTTTATAGTTTAAAAGCTTTCAATTAGGTACTTATATTGAATAAATTTTTTCAATTTAATCCCTATAACGACACACTATTATAAAATTTTTGGTTAGATTGAATAAACTCTTATATTTAAAGTTACAAAATTAGGTAGGAATTTATTAAACTATATAAAATTCTAAAATTTTTTTATAATATTAGGATGTTTCCAAGCTTAATTACAAAATTCATTCAATAAAGGAACCTGATTAAAAATTTAAAATTATACGGATCTAATTAAAAATTTGTTCAAATTATAGGACTTGCAATTAACTAATTTTTATTCAAATTTTTTTTTACACTCTGGTTCTAATGTGTCGTCTCGCACGTGAAATTATGGAAGATGCACCAACGTACCATTATGCGCAATATAAAGACACCTTGTAGTTTCTACCTTGTCACGTGAAAAGAAATGAATTTTGCTTGGGAATTGGATATGGCTACTTATATGGTCCGGGAGCACTATGTAGCTGTACTCCAAGATCAATCATATAAGTATATTTTATATGATACCAACCATTAATATACAATCCCATAAAAATGCACTTACATGATTAACCGGAAGTATAACCATGTAGTACTCCGGAACTATATAAGAATTTCTCTTACAGTGCTAGGGATAGCGCATGGATGGCTTTATGTAACTTTACGCCTAACAAATACAATCAAAATCTAATGTCTTGTATGGTTTTGTATTGATTCCTTAACAATGGTCCCAGCCATCAAAAAGATGAATTCTATAGTGCTAACAAAATCATCGTTTAGGAAAAATTGCACGATAGCGAGAATCCAATCCAATCCTGGTAATCAACTCCCGAGCAAAATGCTTTATTCATTTCACACCAAGTTACCGTATCTTAACCAGCTCCATTGAGCTTGGTATTGCTTGTAGTATTTGGTACGTTACCTATTAAGATTGCTAGTAATATAGATTAGTACTTAAAAATATCACCATCTTTTAAATTACTAATAATATTATAATATAATATTTGATATGTACAAATAATCTAAATGATAATTCACATTATTTTGATGGTATATCAATAATTATTAATTATAATATTATTATTATTCTATTAATTTTTAATAATAATAATTAATAATATACCATTACGTTTTACATTATAGCTGGCCTTATAGTCTTTGCGGATCGCACGAAATTATTTCATAGGTAGCAGAAGTTTTATTCTTAGAAAAGTATAACTAAGATTTACGTTGAATTAAATAATTATATTACCTGTTTAATTAATTATTAAGAAAAAATTGTAAATTATTTAATAATTAATTAAAATTATAAACATTTAAATAATATTCTAAACTAAAGTCATTAGATTATTACTGAAAAAGAAAACAAATTAATATTGTGATGCCACGTGGAATAAGATCTACTACTAAAAGATTTCTGAACGAAAAATAGTATATATATGAATATTTTGTACATTGCACTTTTCACACCAAATGCACCCTCAATCTTGAGATTTTCACTGGTGAAATTAATTTCACCACCAGAAAACAAAATTTGTAGCCATTTCCCAGCAAAAATAAATAAATTGCTGTCATTATTATTATTATTATTATTCACCAGCTGACTTTTGTGCTATTTTATTTAGTAATATATTGTACAAAAACAGTGTGCAGATATCAATTTACACTAATCAATTTATACTTATGCATTTCTTATTATTTGATTACAGGTGATTTTATGTTAGGTGAGGCTATTGGCACTCCTAATTACCTATTTACACTCTCTATTAATTATTTATTATTTTAATTTTCTAGATTACCCTAACCTAATCATTTGTTTTTTAAAAAACAGTCAAACTTTAATCAAATATATTAATTGTTCACTTGCAATTAAAATTATTAATTACTTCATATTTTTATTTATATAATAATTCAAACTATTAAAATTATTCGAATTTTTTATTAATTTTCTTTCTCATACATAACATTTAATCAATATAAAGTCATAACAATAAATCCACTAAATGTACATTTGTTTAAATTTTTTAAAAAATATTTTTATGATGTATTTTTAATAGCTTCTTTTTCGAAATTTATTCATTTCAATTTGTGAAAGATTCACTAAAATATTTTTTGTTTTAATTTTTTTTAAATAATTTAATTAACTTAAAATTTGTATACATGCCTTTTAATTAGAAAGTTTTTCTTCTTAAAAAAAATGCTCAAATAAATGGGCCTAACTGTTATTATTTAAAACATCATTAATAAAATAATATCTTAAATTATTCATTTAATTTTCTTAAAACGCGAAATATATCATATTAATAATCTTCAGTTATTTTTTACAAAATATATTTCAAGATTTTATTCCAAAGAATAAACGAATGTTTATCAAAAGTCCTTTTTTTTTAATTAATTCCAGTTATATAACTTTCTATTGGTTCTAATTATTTGTACAAAAATATTTTGAATTATATTTTCGCTACAATAAAATAGTTCTGTTATATATCTAAAAAAAATTACACTCACAATAAAAATTTTATTGTTAATTGTTAAGTTTTAGAAGATTACAATATCATTTGTGGTTACAATAGTACTATATCAAAAGGAAGCTTGTTAGGATAAGAAATCAACTCCAAGTCCAAATAATTTTCATCATTAGGATACTCAATTCTATTACAGTTTAGTTTGTAGCAATGTAATTTATAACCAATAATTTATATTATGAAGAAAACATGAAATAATGAAGAATAAAACTAGGAAAAGGAATAGAAGAGTACCACAGAATTTTGGAGAATAAAAAGTGAGAGATAATAATGTTATAGTAAAAATATAAATAGATAAATTAATAGTAATATAACTAATTACATCATAAAATGTTTTTTTTCCTAAACTTAAACAAATAAACTTTTAGTAGATTTATTGTTATCACTTTATATTGATTAGGTGTTATGAGAAAGGCGATTAATAAAAAATTTGACTAATTTTAATAGTTTGAATTAATTATTGTATAAATTACAATATGGAATAATTAATACTTTGAAGTGTAAATAAACAAAGATTAAATTATTAAAGTTTTGACTTTATTAGAGCAACTTAGAAAATTAAAATTATAAATAATTAATAGGAAGTGTGGATAGGCAATTAGGAGTGCCAATAGCTCTATCCTTTATGTTATTATTATTGTTATTATTATTATTATTAGATGCTTTTTGTGTAATTTGCTTCTGACGTGTGTTCTCTGTCTTTGGGTAGCTCCCTATGTTTCTTGGAGCTATCTTTTCATATTTATCAAAAAAATGTTATTTTGTTTTTTCTTTCCTTTCTACATTTAGATTCTAATATGTGACATCTCACACATGAAATGATATAGATGCACCAACCATCATGCGAAGTATAAAGACCCAAATTTCACAGGTTCTTTCTACCTTGTTACATCAAAGGAAATGAATTTTACTTGGGAATACGATACGGCATACAGTACTTGGAATAGCGCATCAATGTTTTATGTAACTTCACGCCTAACAAATACAATCAAAATCTAATGCCTTATTATAGTTTTGCATTGATTATGGTCCCCGGCTAACAAAAAGATGAATTCACTAGTATTAACAAATCATCTACTAGGAAAAATTGCACGATAACTGAGGAGAATCGAATCCAATCCTTGTACTAACTCCTGAGCAAAATGCTTTATTCATTTCACACCAAGTTACCATCTAAACCACACAGCTCCATTGAGCCTGGCATCGGTCTTCTATAAAGGGGCAAGAGCAGGTTCCACATTTTGCTCATCCTTGTGTGCCGTGACCAAAATACATATAACTCAATGGGGAATACACCACCTGCGCCTCCGCTTCCAGCTCCGGATGTTCCATTTCCTTTCCCCCGATTACCTCCACTTCCGGATGATCCATTTCCTTTCCCCCGATTTCCTCCACTTCCGAGTGATCCATTTCCTCCCCCCCGATTTCCTCCATATTTCCATGATCGTTTCTGAATAATCATGTTATGTATTACAATAATGCTAGTATGCTTTGCACATATGTATAAGAAGCCTTGTGTCCTTTGCCTAATGCCTACTGTGTAGTATGAGTATGTAGTAAAAGCTACATGGAAGGATGACGGTTTAGTTATGGACCTCCTCCATTCCATGAATGATCATATGTAATATATAATAATAAAAATAAAAAAATTGTATTAATCTGAGTTTCACCACTGCTGCATCTGTACATCATGGCCTTCTCAAGAAGAGAAGCACAACTTTTAACCTTCCTTTGGAAACCACTTTGTTTTAAATGTTAAGAGATTGAAAGGTATCAGTGTATGAGCTCAAGGGAGAGAATAAGCAGAAGAGAGGAGAACGAGAGATTGATTTCTGAAAGTGACAGAATGAATATTGCTTGATTATTGACTGAATATAACATGATGGTCATTTGCTGCATTAAGGTCAAATAATTTCATCAACAAATTAATCTTTGTTGGTTCAAAAGTTGAAATGAGCATGCCTGATTTTTAAAATAAATTGAGCATTCACCGGTATAAAGCCTAAATAGTTAAAATGTTATGCTTTCATTTTCACGTGATAAATTAACTTTTATAGCAAAGAATAGAATACAGACTAATTTATTACAATATAATTTCCTACATAATTTACACTGTGCAAATAAAAAGATATAAGTGCAGACATAATTCTAGTTGTTTTTGGTTTATTTTAGAATTTTAACTGTTAAAATATAGATAAAATATGTAGTATAATGATTAAATTATTTTTTGTTTTGATGATTGTGCAATGACCCTAGGTAACGCTTCCCTCCTCCCCTTGTAAAGAGGGGAAGAAATGAAAAGTTGAAACAACAGTTCCATATGAAATGCTATAAAATTTTAATTTTTTAAATCTTATATTTTAATTTAATAAAAATAATAAATGTTATAAAAGCTATTATATTCTTTAAAGTCGAAAACAACATTGTATTTACCTTTAATAACATAGAAATGCTAATATAGCCTAATTTTATATTTTATTGAAAAATTAATGGTTTAATTCTTCAAGTAGATCACTGTAGTTTCATTTAAAATTCAAGTAAGCCCCTATGTCATATTGGATTCCACGCCAGTGTTTCTGACAATTTTGTAACTGTGAGTTGCTCAGAAGACTTAATTACAAATTTTTATTCAATATCAAGACCTGATTATAAATTTTGAAATTATAAAAATTGAGTAAAATTATAGAAATATGCAAAATAATTAAACTTTTTCTAAATATAGTTAATAAGTTATATAGTGTTATTATAATTTTTAAAAATTTTGTAAAAATGCAGAATTTTAATTAAAAGTCTTAATTATTCTTGTTGAAATACTTTTTGTAATAAGCAGTAATATACATAAATCAGCATAATCATTTTATTTACATAACAAATCATTTATTTTATAAAATATTTTTTTATAGAAAATGCAGGTAAAAATAAATTATAAAATAAAATATAAAAATGATAAATTATAAAATTATTTTAAATCAGTAAAAAAAAAGTATAAGTAAAAATGTTATAATGGGAATTTAATGTTTTAAAAAGAAAGAATAAACTAACGTGATTTTGATTAACGTAAAAGTAACAAAAAATGTTTCTACTCAAACCTTGATTTGAGAGTAAAATCACGGTAAATCTGACAAATGTGTTTTGTTGCCAAATATCATCAACTGAGTGCAAAAGTAAGTTTGAGGTTCCTAAACTCATGTTTTGGAGTTCGCCAACGCCGATAACTTGTAAAAATATATTATTTTCTTCTGTATTCGTGTATATAATTTTTCTAAATTTATTCTTATAACAATTATTTTCTTGGATTAATTTAATAAATCTTAATTATTGATACTTTTAGTGAGAAATTAATTATTTTGAGTTTAATTGGCAAATATTCTCACTAAATTTATTTGATTGCAGAATTGATTTTTAGCATCAGTGATTTGAATATTAGAGAAGATCAATTGGATAAGGATTTGAAAATTTGGAAGAGCAAAAAGAGAATTTTTGAAAGATTTGAGTTGAATTAAAGATTGAAAAAAATAAAAGAGATTACCAAAATATTTGAATCAGATTTTTTAAAGAGATCAAGATAAGAAAATGGGGATAAAGATTTGAAAAAGAACAAAATCAAGGGAATCAGTTTCTTTCTATTTTGATTTAAATTCTTTTATCTGTTAGATGGTTACCATCCATTGTTAGAGAGAGAAGAGCATAGATTAAGGTCTAGAGATTCTAGAGATCTATCACAGGCCTCTTCTAGTTGACAATGACTTTGAGTATTGTTTTCTATTTTTCTTTTCCCATGACTTGCTAAATTTCTTCTAGGTGTTAAGGAGATGTATTCTTAGGGAACTGATTTACATTACTTAATTTCTAGTGTTCTTAGTGTTGCTTTTGGCCTGATCACGCATTAATTGAAGTATGGTTTTGTGATGTAGAAAGCCATTTCACTTCATAAAATAAGTCAAACTAGAAATTAATATAGGTTAGAGTAGCTAGGAGTGGAAGTACTCATCTGTGCGCCCAATATTTGAATTCTTGTTTTTTATCCTTAGGATAGGTTTGGAATAGTTTAAGAAATTAAATTGTTCAACTTGTCCTAAGAGGATCCTAGTATCAAGCAATTGAGTTTTGACTATAATTAAGAGTAATTCAACCAGTAATGATATTGTCAAAAATTAATTTAATAATTGAGTAATACAAAAATCAGGGAACTTTGATGAATTCAACCCCTAACATCTATTTTCCATCCATTTCTCATTCCTATTTTTTATTGCTTGCTGCATTAATTTAAATTCCAATTTTCTCTTAATTGCATTTGCCTAAATAGTGACATGCAGTGAACTGGTACTTGATTTTAGTTCTCATGAGAACAAAAATCCCATACCCTTTTTTGTGGTTATTACTTGTGACCTGATGTATTTGCCGAAGCTGATTTGCTAAAATTGGATAACAAGTTTTTGGCATGGTTGTTAGGAACTAAAGATCAATATCATTAGTAATTTGGGTATTGCTAATTTAGCTTGTTTATTTCTATTTTATTTTTTTTATTTTCATATTTATTTTTTCTTTATTTTTATATTCTTCATTTTTTTGTTTAGTTATTTATTTTATTCCTATCTCAAAAAAAAAAAAAATCTAGCTACTTATTTTAATTACTTTTACTACTCACCTCCTATGGAGTTTTTCCGTGTTCTTTGCTTTGGTTTATGCGAGGTAATAGTCCACCAGAGTTACTTCTCTTTGATCCTGAGATAGAAAAGATGGCTAAGAAGAACCGAAAACTTGCAAGGGAGAGAAGAAAAGAGGAAAGTGCAATGGCTAATGAAAATCCTCCTCCTCCATGAACTGTAGGAGACTATGCCATTCTGACTACTGATGGTTGTGGATCAAGCATAGTAAGGCCATTGGTGTAAGCAAACAACTTTGAAATCAAGTTAGCTATTGTGCAATTGGTGCAGCAGAGTCAATTTGGAGGAAGTCCTCTAGAAGATCCTCATGCACACATCACTACTTTCCTTCAAAGTTATGATACCTTCAAGATCAATGAAGCAGGTGATGATGCTATTAGACTTAGATTGTTTTCTTTCTCTCTAGGAGATTTCTCATTTGATCCCATATATTATATTCCTATGGTTATCTTCATTTTCGACTTTTTCAATTTTCCACATTTTCTTGTCTGGGTTCTCTTCAAATTTCAACTTTTTCACCTTCCGTTAACTCTTCTAATCTATTTGATTCCTGAAATCCCTAAAGGGTTTGTAACATTTAATAAACTACCCACCAACATGAAAAAATGACATCATCACATAGTGGTATTAAAGTGTTTGATAGACTGCTTGTGCTTGCCATCCTCAATGGATTTTTCAAGTTGATGGCAGCGATTGAGCATATTTGATTTGGGGATTGCTTAAAAAAGAAAAAAGAAAGAAAAAAAATTAGAATGAAGAAGAAAAATAACCATGTGTTTTTTTCATGGAACCATAATTGCATAAGGTTCAATACCCTATCATTGTCGGTATACTTACATTGGCTGTCAACATAGTTGTTAGGGAGTATTTCTACTTGGGACAATCTTGTTTCTAAATTTTTTTGGTAGATATTTCCCTCTTTTTAAGATTATTAAACTATAGTCTGACATCTCTTATTTTATGTGGAAAGAAGGTGAATCATTATATGAAGCTTGGGAACACTTCAAGGAGCTTCTAAGGAAGTGCCCAAATCATGCATTTGAAGATTGGCAACAGGTGCAGATCTTTTACAGTGGCATAAATCCTACCACAAAATCTATGGTAGATGCATCTGCTAGTAGCTCATTGAATACGAAGACTCCCAAGCATGCAAGAGAATTAATAGAGACTATGGTAGCAAATGAATACCATATGCCATCTAAAATGCAAAGAGGAGTTCTCCATGTTGACACCACAGATGCCTTTACTACCATGCCTCAACAGATGGTTGACATAAGTAAGCAAATGAGTCTGGTGCAGTCAGCAGTGGTACAAACTCAACCATTTGCTATTGGAGACTGTACTCCAAATATTCAAGCTGCATTAGAGTAGGCCAATTACATGGGACAACCACAAAGACCCCAAAATAATCCTTATTCCAATATTGTAAGTCAGGATGGAGAAATCATCAAAACTTCTCCTGAAGTAATCAAGGGAATATGGGTCATAACCAAATGCTCCTTTACAAGAGAAGAAGGCTGACTAGAAGCTAGCCATAGAAAAGCTGCTCAACATACTACTGTATTCATGGACGAGACTAGAGCAAATCTCAAGAATCATGGTGCAAGCATTCGGAACCTGGAGTTGCAAATGAGTCAGTTGTCAAAGCAATTTTCCAACTTAGAGAGGTCACACAACACTCTGCCAGGTGACACTATTCCTAACCCAAAGGAGCAATGCAATGATATTACCTTGAGGAGTACAAGGATAGTGCAGCAACATAAGGAGTTAAGAAAGGAAGGTGAAAAAGAAAAGAAAAAAGAGAAAGAGTTGAAAAAAGAAAAATGAGAGTGAGAAAAAAATGGAGAAAGAAAAAATAGAGAAAGGAAGCGATAAGCAAGGGGGAAGAGTTAAAAGATAATCCATATGCGATAATCCCATAGCCTGGAAGGTTAATGAAGCAAGAGAAGAAGAAGAAGTATGCTCATTTCTTGGATGTCTTCAAGAAACTCCATATTAATATCCTTTTTGCTAAGGTGCTAGAGCGGATGCCATCTTACACTAAATTCATGAAGGAGTTATTGTCAAAGAAAAAAAAAAAGTTGGAAGAAGACAAACTATGCCACTAACTGAAGAATGCTCTGCCATACTTCACAGGAAGTTGCCATTCAAATTGAAGGATTTTGGAAGTTTCTCTATAACCATTAGCAATATGGCCATTGGTAAGACACTTTGTGATTTGGGGGCAAGCATCAACTCGATGCCTCTTTCTATTATGAAGAAATTGGGCATTAGTGAAGTGAAGCCTACTAAGGTATCTCTTCATAAAGTTCCCATATGGCATTGTGGATGATATTCTTGTGAAGGTGGATAAATTTAGCTTGCCTGCGAAATTTGTGGTGTTGGACATAGAAGGGGATGACAATATTCCTCTTATACTTGGAACCATTTTTGGCCACTGGGAGAGCATTAATAACTGTTCAAAAAGGGAAGCTAACACTCAGAGTCTAAAATAAAAAAGTGAACTTCAAAGTTTTTCAAGCAATAGACTATCCTGGGTAGAAAGATCATTGCTACAAAGTGGATGTCAAGAATCCTCCAATAGAGAAGATACCCCAGGAAGACATACAGACAACGCTTGAGGCAAAAATGAGCTTTTCTAGGGTGATAGAAGGCACTTAGCAGGAAGGATCTCGGCTAGCCGCTCCCTTGAGCCCTATAGCATAATTCAAAGGAAAGGTGCATACAAGGTAGCAAAGCAGGCAGACATCACCAAGAAATGCTGGGATCCAGGTGATCCTTTAGTTAACTTTTGGGTTAGTGCAGCTCAAATATTTTCGTGTGGCAAAAGGAATGTAACATCCCCACTTTCGTACACATAACGTAATAGAAACTTTGAATTATTTCCCTTAGGCAGTGTGAGAATTTCTCATGTAGCGCTATGTCATGACGATCCTCACACTTGGAATTATAGGGTAGTGTAACACTGCCATTGAAAATATGGCACTGCCATATGTTAAAAATTAGGAAATGACAAAAGTGTCTCTGTAAACTTTTGTTAATTGCAGTGATGCCCATGATTTTTACAAATTATATTTTGACCCCAAAGACTTATTCCCGCAATAACGCTAGAACTTTTCATGAAATGACCTTCATGTTCCCACATCTATAGAATTAGCAGAATGGGATTTTAAGCATAGTTGAATCACGTGGTGAAACTGTAGAAGTTTAAATCTCTGCCGATTGGGCTGTGGAGGCAGTCTAGTGTGAAATGACATGGGGTGCCCCTGGACTTGCTTAAAATTATGGAAATGCCACTAGCTAGGGAAAATAGAAAACAGAAAAGTTCTAAATTTGCAAAATGTTTAAATTATGACGTTAATCAATTTATTTGATTTTATCGCATAAGTGAGATTAATTAGAAATCAATTAAGCATTTAATTAAAGCCAATTGTTATTAATTAGAGAGATTAGGATTAGAAACAATTAGAATAGAAACATAGAAAACCTCACAAAATTCTTCAAAATCGTTTTGCCGATTTGAAGGAAATAAGTAAAAATTCGGTATTTTAAACTGTCAGAACCGAATCAACAGAATAATGCACTCAAAACCCTAAATCAAGTGGCTTAAAACTCAGCCACTTAACCCATTAAGAGGGGTGTAAGATAGCCACAAGAGTGGAAGAGAGTTAGCTCTTTCTTAGCCACTTATGCTAAGGACCAATGGGGTGCTTTTCTTCCAACTACCCCAAAATTCTGCTTGCTTTAATTCTTTTTCCACACCCATTTTCGTCCTCCCTCTTCCAGCAGACTTCTCTCCTTCTTCTCTTCATCTTCTTCATCTCCTTCTTCCATTTTCAGCCTCCCTTAAGTCTCTTGTACCTATATCTTTCACTAGAACTCAAGACTAGCTAGTTTTGCATCCAAATGAAGGTAAGATTTCTATTTTTTGTTTCTTGTTTTCATGGATTAAAGCTATATGAGAGTTCAACTCTCTTCACTTCTTTGATGATATACTTGATGTGTGTGATGGTTTATGGCTGGTTTATTAAGTATTTGGAGGGATTGAGATTGAATCTTGCATGGAACATAAGATAGAGAACAAACCAGAATCTGAAAACCTAGGAGAACCTACAGCGGTCCGTACGGCAGAGTGTACGACTCCGCCTATAGCCATTTAAATTTATGAATCCATTTTTATATGAAACTAGACATTCAGGGCTTTCCATGCATATAAAATATAAGGCCATTGGATTAGTATAGAGTTAGTTATGAATTTTTAAAGTTTAACCTAGAAATCTGGATTCTTATCTGGGCAGTATGAGTTGAGAAGGGTGTAACTCACCCTACACAACTCTAAATCGAGTGAAACTAATGTTGTTTGAAAGCTGACATATAAGAGAACATCCCATAAAAATTTAGAGTAGATTCGTTGCCAATTATTTCCAGCACATCAATGAAGTTACCTTAAGTTCAAATTGGGCTGGAACAGGGTAATCCCATAGGGTCAAGTTACGGGGCTTATATCTCAAAATATACTCATGCAAATGATATGGAGCTTATTTCATTTGAAAGCTTGTTCTATTAGCTTTAAATTGACATAAATTACATATGATTTCACCTAGTTTTCTATTTTTAGTGAATTTTCACTTATAGGGGTGCATTTTTGGCTAAGTTCAAGGCAGTCTGAGGTAAAATATAATAACTTGAGTTATATAAATCAAAATGAGATAGGACCAAAAGGGTTGGAAACTACACACATAGAGCTATGACATATCCAAAATTCAGGTTTAAATGAGTTGAATTGGACTAAAGGTGGAGTATACAAAATTTGGGCAGAATAGGATGAAGTAAGAAGAAAATTCTATTGAGGGTTGTATTGAATTTAATGAATGATATTGTGAATGTATAATCGCTATTCCATATTGATTTGCATGTTTGAATGATTTTACTGGTAGTTTGGAACTATTCATGGGGAAGCGGACTTGATCCGTTATGCTGCCAAATTTTCGGCAGGAGTTTATGAGAACATATGCTATGGGTGATTATACTTTGGATATATTTACATTTACATGTCATGTTCATGTATGTCATGCATGCAATATAATTAGAATATGATATGAGAAATAAGGTGTGAGACACATCCATGAATGCACAAAGCATTCGCATACATGATAAGATATGGAAAGGAAAAAGATAATAAGAACTTGCAAGAGGGACATACTAAGCTACCACGTGAGGCCTAGCATAGACCCAGCTAGCATGGACCAAAGCAGTACTTTCTAAGACTTGGGCTAGCCCTCGACCAGATTTAATGGGAATAGACTAGTGTAAGGGTCGGGGAAAGTAAACCCGTTACTCATGTATAGGTACGAGCTCGATCCTGAAAAGCAGGCTATTACCCAGGGGTGAGAGAGGCCATTCACCTCCGGGGGACCAGATACAGAAGAGCAAGGTTAAGTCGCAAGTTAAAGAAAGATACGAATTAAGTCAAGTGCACTTGTATACAGTCAAGTATAAGCATCTATATGTGTATCTTCAATTATCTCGTTAAGTCATAATGCTATTATGATTCTTATTGAAGCATATTATACTATTCGTATTTCTATATCTGTCATGTGATATGGCAAGTGGTTTTTAAAATATAACCCGCTTCAAGAAAGGTGTTTTCAACTTAAAATTGAACTACTATTTGTGTATATGTGCTCATATTTTTATAATAAACCGAAGCAGCTGGAATGTTTATAATGACATTGTAAGATTGGTTTGAGTTTACCTACTGAGAACCTTAGGTTCTCACTGCCTGCTTGTATGTTTTTCTTGTCCGTAAACATTCCAGCACCCAAGTTGGAAATCAAGTGTGAGGCGGAGTACACAGGGCCATTCATTGAGCAAGACTCAGGTGTAAGCTAGACCAAGAGACTATTGAAGCTAGCTAATGACTAGTTGGAAGCAAATGCTGTGTGTTATGTCAATCACAATTTCTTTTAAAGTGTAATTATTTTATTCTCTATATATTAAAGACTATTAGTCGATAATAAAGTGAGCAGTTAAATGGTCATGTATTATATTTTCCATATTTTAAAGATTCTTAGCATAGTGACAACCTTTTAATATAACTCCATGGCTCGAGCATGGCTTATATGATAGAGGTTGTTACAAGGAAGGTCCTGAAGCACTATTTAGGAGAAAAAGTTGATGGCAATAGCTCCTTTATCAATTTTGACAAGACATAAAAAGGGACACAGCTTAGCTAGGATTATAAATAAATGCTTCTTCAGAGACAACCCAAGTTTCTTTTTTTTTTTTTTTTTGGTATATTTTTAATTTTTGCTAGTTATTGTTTGTGTTTAGTTTTAATTTTCATCTTAATTTCATTGTTTTGTGTCTAGGTATAGTGCAAGACTAATGCTGGAGCCAGAATTTGAAGACGGACAAGCGATGTTGGCGCTGTAGCAACTTGGAGGGCGCTACAGAGCCCAACATGTGTAACTAAAGTAGAATGTCAATGCTGCAGCGTTGAGAAGGGTGCTATAGTGCCCACTAAGTGAACTTTCAACTTTGGTTGAGCAACAACAGCGCCATTGCTCTAATCTGGGCGCTACAATGCTCAAAACAAAAAAAAGAAAGACAAAAGCGCTTACAGTGCTCCTAAGAGCACTATAGTGGTGGAAGCACCACAGCACCCATTTGAGCGCTATAGCACTAGGCTTGGACGCTAAAATACTCCAAACACCTGCAATTTCATTTTTTTTTTTGGAGTTATAAAGGGTGTTTTGTTTTTTTTTTTTTTTTTTGGTGTCTTGACAGGTACTCCACTTGGCCTCAATTTGAAGTGCAAATTGAAGCTTGATGTTGGAAAATTGAAGAGCTCTAGAATCAAATAGATGAAATCACCAGATCCAATAAGAGAACAAGGGCTGCCAAACAAAAATTTGGAGAGTATTTGCTTTCCTTTTGCTTTCTTTTCTATTTTTCTTAGTCAATTTAATATTTTCCTTTATTTCAAGTTGTTTTTTATTTAGTTTTCTTTTCTTTTTTTTTTTTAGCTTAGGAATTCTAGTTTAAGGTGGTAAATGTCAAAGTTTGCCCAAAATTATTTTAATTCACCAATATTTCTGCCTTTTGATTTACTAGCTTGCTAGAATCTCTTTATGCTCTTTGTAAGCTCTTGGCTTATTCCATTATTCTTAGTGGCTTTTTATTTGGAATTAATCTATTTGTTGTGTGCTACAAATATTGTCCATGTGGTGGATGGAATTTTTTTTACAGACCTTATCAAAAAAAAAAAAAGGAGAGAAAAATCAAAGAAAATAAAAATTGGGGAACTGCTAAAGGCTATAAAAATCTGAAGGCTTTGAGTACCAATGTTCCGGCTATGCATAATACATAACATTAATCCTAGATTTGTACTTGTGGTGCATCTATGGCATTGGATGACTGGAGCAAGTAGATTCGATGGATACTTTATTACCTAATGCCTTGGGCCAACTAGAACGAGAGTCATTGATCGAACATTCCTCTAAAGATTCACTGTAGTACAGAGCATTTAGAGTCAGTTCAGTCCCAAAAATTAAATTCAATTTAAATATGTTGAATATGTGATCTATATTTTATTTCTTTCTCATTGGTCAATTTAGAAAATTTTGGTGTGCCTGATTTGTTTTCCTTCTAGAGAGTCCATAAAAGAACTTGATTTGAGCCATTTTACCATTACTTAAAATGATTAGAGCTTTCGAATATTTCATCAAGGTTAGAACTCTGGTATAGTTTTGCAAGTTTGTGTTAAAATTGACTTTTATGAATCTACTGCCATCTATATTGCTTATAATTTCAATTGGTGCTCGGTACTTGGGAGGTTATGAGATGTCCATTTCTTACCCTTTTTACCTCTTATTTTGCTTGAGGACAAGAAAAATTGGAAACATATTATTTTTCTTGTATTCGTGTATTGAATTTTTCCAAATTTATTCTCATAATAATAATTTTCTTGGATTAATTTAATAAATCTTAATCGTTGATGCTTTTAGTGAGAAATTAATTATTTTGAGTTTAATTAGTAAATATTCTCAATAAATCACTAATTTATTTTGATTGTAGATGATTTTCAGCATCAATGATTTGAAGATCAGAGTGGATCAATTGGATAAGGATTTGAAGATTTGGAATAGCATAAAAAGGATTTTTGAAAGATTTGAGTTGAGTTAAAGAAGGGAAAAGATATAAGAGATTACCTGAATATTTGAATCAGATATTTTAAACAAATCAAGATAAGAGAATGGGGATGAAGATTGAAAAAAGGAGTAAATAAAGGGAATCAGTTTCTTTCTATTTTGATTTAAATTCTTTTATCTATTATAAGGTATCATCCATTGTTTGAGAGAGGAGTATAGACTAAAGTCTAGAGACTCTAGAGATTTATCACAAGCCTCTTCCAATTGATATGACTTTGACATGACTCTGAATATTGTTTTCTTTTCTTTTTTCCATAACTTGCTAAATTTCTTCTAGATGTTAGGGAGATGTAGTCTTAGGAAATGGATTTTGTATTCAATTTTGTTATTTTAATTATCTTTCCAATACATTACTTTATTTCTAGTATTCTTAATGTATGATTTGTGATGTCGAAAACCATTTCACTTCATAAAATAAGCTAAACTAGAAATTAGCATAGGTTAGAGCAGCCAAGAGTGGAAGGACTCATTTATGCGATCAATTAAATTCTTGTTTTTCATCCTTACAATAGGTTTAGAATAGTTTAAGAAATTAAACTGTTCAACTTGTACTAAGACGGTTCTAATATCAAGCAATTGAGCTTTGACTATAATTAAGAGTAATTCGATTAATAATGATATTGTCAAAGAATTAATTTAATAATTGGGTAATACAAAAATCAAGAAATTTTGATAAAATCAACCCCTCACACCTGCTTTTCATCCATTGTTTATTCCTGTTTTCTATTTCTTGTTTATTTACAATTTTTGCATTAATTTAAATTCCAATTTTCTCTTAATTGTATTTGCCTGATGAATAGTGACATACTCAAGTGAACTAGTAATTAGTTTTAGTCTTCATGAAAATGATACCCCGTACTCTTTTCTTTTTTTTTTTTTTTATTTGTGACCCGATGTACTTGCCAAAATTGATTTGCTAAAATTGGATATCAAACGCCAATGGAAACAAGCTCTTTGGCTTCAACTCTATCATTCAGTATGAACTATGTCAGCCTTGCTGGTCGCGATGTGAAAGAGCTCACTACACCGGAGGGACACTATACCACTTTACGCAAAAACCACAAGGGTCCATAATTCAGAGCATGATGTAAACCTGGCTAAGCCAAAATAATATTCAGAATTCAACACAATTCATTGGACCTGACAAATCACTTGGATATTCTAGTCCCACCATCACTAATTTGTACATTGCCCAATCCATTTAGCAAGTGACATACTTCTGTGAATGCCGGCATCTAATCCAACTCCCTTCATGTCCAAGGTTGTGAACAATCAGCTCCTTGCCTTTAAGAAATGGAATTGGCCAAAAATTATTGAGACGAAAGTGTGCTAGCCAAAATGAGGGTTTGACATTGGATAAAAGGATTGAGGGAGTGAGTGACAGAAACCTTATATAGAATAAAAAAATATTAGAAAATATTTTAAGGATATTATTATCTATTTATAAAATTTTTTATCATTTTTCTTAAATAATATTTAATAAATAATTTTAATATAATTAGTTCTTGTTCTTAACTAATACTTATTAATGGTTACTAGTATTGATTTTTCCTATTTAAAATAGAAATCAATTATATTTTTTAATTTGTTCCTTAATAATTATTTTATACTAAGAAAGTTAACACTAGTGTCTAAAATCTTTAAAAAATGGTTTAGTGTTCTGAATTTTTTTAAGGGCCTCTGTAAATATTGCTTTTTCTATTTCCAAGTTTATTCTTTTTATATAATCGGATTGGACATCAAATATACTTCATGCCGATATTTAAGCTTCAACCCTACTTTTTATTAGGCGTTGAGCCTCTTTGGACGCCCCTGTAGGTTCTCCTTCTCCCCTTATGTAAGTTATAATTGGCCACTTAATTTTAGTTATTGTCCACTAGTTTTTTCTTTCGTTACTTTTTACATTATAATTAGTCTGTTTTTTTTTTTTTTGGGTATACAAATGATAATGAGATTTGATCTTGTGATGTCATGCTAATTACCCAAACCTCTCACCACTAATTCACTCTTAGTGGCTTATATTATGATTAGTCTAGTAGTCTTTTAGTTTTTCTATCGAACAGAATTATATTGAACAAATAGTTGATGTTTTATTCTTAGAAAAGTATAGCTAAAATATACATTCAATTAAATTATCATATTTCATGTTTAATTAACTATTAAGTAAAATTTATAAATTTAGCTAATTATTTTAATTGAATAATTAATTAAATGTACAATCAATTAAGTAGTATACTAAATTAAAGTCATTAAATTATTATTTAAAAGGAAAACAAGTTAACATTGTGATGCTATGTGAAATGAGATCCATTACTAAAAGTTTTCTTTTATATACTAAATTAGATAAATTCTCTTTTCCTATAAAATTTCTAAAAATTACAATAATTCTTTAAATATAATTCATAATTCAAATTTAGTAAAAAAGACATATATATGAACTTCTTATGCATTGCATTTTTTATATTAAATATACCCTTTTAAACTTTAATCTTGATACTGTCACTGGTGATATTAATTTCAAATTCAGAAAACAAATTTGTAACTATTTCTCATCAAAAGAATCTGTAGCCATTTATATTATTATTATTGTTGTTGTTATTATTATTATTAGTAGTTTAGTTTTGTGCTATTTCCTTGAGTTATATGTTGTATCGAAACAACCCTGTAGACATCAACTTACCCTAATCAATTTATGTTTATGCAATCCTTATTATTTGATTATACAGGTAATTTTATGATATTATTTTTTAATTAATTTACAGGTTCTATAATCTGACCAAATTTTCAATTAAATCCATAAGGTTTAAAAGTTTTTAATTAAGTCATTATATTGAATAAATCTTTTTAATCAAATCCATTGAACAACACACTATTATAATTTTTTTTATTAAATTGAATAAATTCTTACATTTAAACTTGCAAAATTGGATAGGGATCTATTAAACTATGCAAAATTTTAAAATTTTTTATCATATTAGAATGTTTCCAAGTACTTAATTATAAAAATTTATTCAATAAAGGAGTCTGATTAAAAAATTTAAAATTATAAAGATCTAATTAAAAATTAGATTAAGTTACAGGAGTAGTAGATTAATTAAACTTTTTTTTTAAGTAGTTTTTTATACTCCGGTTCTAATGTGTCATCTCACACATGAAGTGATGTAAGATGCACCGACGTACCATTTTGCGCAGTATAAGGACACCTTGTTGTTTCTACGTTGGTACGTGAAAAAAAGTGAATTTTGCTTGGGAATTGGATACGGCTTACAGTGGTAAGAATAGCGCAAGAATGGTTTATGTAACTTCACGGCTAACAAATACAATCAAAATCTAATGCCTTATAGCTTTGCATTGATTCCTTAACAATGGTCCCAAGCTAACAAAAAGATGAATTCTATAGTACTAACAAATCATCTACCAGGAAAAATTGTACGAGCTAGAATCGAATCCAATCCTTATCTTTATTCATTTCACACCAACTTACCATATCTTAACCAAGTCCATTGAGCTTGGCATTGCTCTTCTATAAAAGGCAAGAGCAGTTTCCACATTTTGCTCATCCTGTGGGCTGTGACCAAAATATATATATTCAATGGGGAATGATCAATCGACGCGCAATGACCCTCATCCTCCTCCTACACCTCCTCGACCGTATCATTTTGGCACTTCTTCGTGTGTAATATGTACTCTAACAACTCCACCTGAGCGAAATGGCCTACCATTGCCTACGCCTTCTTTCTGTCTTGCTGATAAGAAGTAATCATGTTAAGTATTACAATAATGCTTGTGTGCTTTGCGCATGTATCCTATCCTATGTTGTGTAGTATAAGAATCCTTGTGTCCTTTAACCTAATGCCTACTATGTATCTTGTTATGTGTGCATTGTATAATAAAAGCTACATGGAAGGATGAGGTTTAGTTGTGGACCACCTCCGTTCCATGAATGATCATAAGTAATATTTAATAATAAGAATAAAAATTGTATTAATCTGAGTTTCGCCACTACTGCATCTGCACCAATGGCCGAGCTTGAAAAAAAATTTTAGGGAGGCCAAAGAGTGTAATATATAAATTAGATGATGATAATCAAATTAAAACTAATTTCACATCACACATGTATAAACTTTAAAATAAATAATTAATATGACAAAAAAATTTTAAAGATAATTGTTAGAGTATATAGAGTTTGTTAGTTTGTTACAAATTATTAATTAGGATTAATTTGGAGGTTATGATAATTAATTACTTACCTCCCATTATATAAGTCATATTATAGATCTATTATATTCACGTTTTCTCATTTTATTACACTAATCAAAACTTTTTCCTTCTATGTATTACTTTTTCTCTTAACCATGAAATTCAACATTCAACATGATATTAGAGCCATATCACCCACCTTGAAATTTTTTTTCGTTGCTCTACTTTAGGTTTTTAGAACTCATTTTCTTTCACTTTCTCTCATTTCCTCTCTTTCCAAACAATTCCTCAAAAAAAAAAAAAAAGTAAATCTACTCCCTTTTTCCCATAAAATCAATTGAAGATTCTCAAACTAACAAATTTTATATACTCTAATAATGATGTTTTTGGTTTTTAATTATGTTTAATTAGAAAAATAAGCTAATAAACTTTTAAGTTATAGAAGCCCATTTGTGTAGAATAGTATTATTATGTAGAATAACATATTTAAACTTGAGCTTATTTATCATAGAAAACTTCTCTCTCTCTCTCTCTCTCTCTCTCTCTATATATATATATATATATATAATTTTTAAAAAAAAGGGGGGGAGGCATGGTCCCCCATTGTCCATATTAAGCTCCGCCACTGATCTGCACATCATGGCCTTCTGAAGAAGAGCTCCCAACAATGTTAATTAACCATCTTTCTTGCAAAATGATGAGCGCAACTTTTAACCTTCCTTTGGAAATTCCTTTCTTTTAAATGTTAAAGAGATCATAAAGCAGATTTCACACAGCTATATTATTTTCGTTAATCATAAAATATATAGTCAAAGATAGAATTTTACAATATGCTCGTCAGGCAGTCCTCGGAGACTCAAAACAGTAAATCAAAGTGTGATATTTGCCCCGTACCATAATTTGATTGTAGATTTCTTATATCTAGTAGAAAGAATGATCAGTTGGACAGTTTTCCTCACTCGAGACACGCAATACTCATTATTAATTTTAATATTTTTAAATTATACTTTATTAGGTAAAGCTACTTAATGAGGTGGGCGAAATTACCATGAGAGGAGAGTACAACTGTACAAGGGTGAATGTAGATTATATACTAGATATAAGCTCTGTTTTTGCCTACAATTCTTGTGCCTTTTTTGAAATATGGTTCATATTAGGTTAGGATAATTTTACACTTCCACAGTTACAGGCAATCCAAATACATCAGAACCCATAAATAAGCCCAAAATTTAAACATTATGGCCAAAAGTTCTCATACAAATAGCCACATGAATCACACCAAAATATATTTTAACTCATTTTCACAGGACACTAGTCATAAGGTTAGATTTATATATAACTTCATTGCCAACAAGGGTTGGTTCATTTGGTCAGTATTTCACTTATATATTATCATGATTTGGGCTTAATTTTTCGATTCTAATGTTAGTAGATGATCTATAAATATTTCTGCAAGCGCTTGATAAACCTGAAGATTTGTTTAATGAAATATTTAATCCTAAATTAGAGCAAATCTTCTTATCAATCTAAATTAAACAAAAAATTGTAACTTCATCAAGATTGCAAATTGGTATAAAGATATTCTAACTTGTGCTATAAGTTCTTGTTAAAAGTAATATACAGTCATTCGGTTTCAAGGTACCCTTTAATGCCCTACAAATATGTATGTTACTGAATGTGGTAGTTCTACAACCGTAAAAGGAGATAGCAAGGCCAAAGTTCAGCTGGGTTTTGGAATCTTACATATAAATGACAACCATCTTTCAAAGGTGCTAGCTTGGAGTCACAACCACACATTGAACAAATCTATGGGGGTGGATTAATCTGAGAAGTCTCCTTGGTGTATCGTTGTCCAATTTTTTCCTTTAAAATAATACTTTTATGTTTTTTATATGTTCGGATAAAATTATTTAAAAAATAAAATTACTAGAAAAAGTATAAAAAAATATTTTTTATTTAAAAGCTATAATTTTTATTTTCTAAAGAAGATCTTTTTATGACATAAAAAATATATTTAAAGATAAAAAAAATCTTTTAATATTATATTCAAATATAAATTAATTTTACATCTTGATAAAATATAACTTTCAATATTTTAAAATTTCTTTAAAAAAAGACTATTTAAAAAACAGTTTTTTTATTTTTTAGAAATTCATCCAAACAAGCCCAATACAAAGGGGCTACTGGTATATTAGTTAATAAAAATTGAGAATTGCTAGAAGTTACAAGAGAAATTCAAGAAGCACAAATAAAACATAACATATTATTCGTGCAAGATCTCCCATAACTATGATTTACATTTGTCTTTAGAAAATGTAAGGAATATCAAGTAGTTGTTATATATATATATATATATATATATATATATCCTTGACATTAATTAACTTTTTTTAATGTGTCTTTAGATAATAATTTGGTCCTTAATAGTTATTTTATATTATCAAAGATAAAATTAATGTCTAAAATCTTAAAAGAAATAACCTAGTGTTCTGAATATTTGTTAAGGGCTCATGTAAATATCGATTTATTTTACTTCCATGCTCATTCTTTTATATAATCTGATTGGTCATTCAATATACCTCATACCCATTTTATAAGCTTCAACCCTACTCTTTAGGCATTTGGCCTCCTGGGGATGCCCTTGTAGCGCCTCCTTCCCCCTTTAATATAAGTAATAATGTCTACTTAATTTTAATATATTTCTTAATTTTACATATTCTCCACTAGTTATTTATTTCATTACTTTTTACATTATAACTGGCCTTTTAATCTTTGCGTATCGCAAGAAATTATTTCATAGGTAGTAAAAGTTTTACTCTTAGAAAAGTTTAACTAAGATATACGTTGAATTAAATAATTATATAACATGTTTAATTAATTATTAAGCAAAAATTGTAAATTTAGTTAATAATTAATAAAAACTATAATCAATTAAATAATATTCTAAACTAAAGTCATTAAATTATTACTGAAAAATAAAACAAATTAATATTGTGATTCCACGTGAAATAAGATCTACTGCTAAAAGATTTCTGAATGAAAAATAGTATATGCATATTTTGTACACTTCAAATGTACCCCAATCTTGAGATTTTCACTGGTAAAATTAATTGCACAATGAGAAAACAAGAATTTGGAGCCATTTCCCAGCGCAAAAAAAAAAAAAAAATTGTAGTCATTATTATTATTATTATTATTATTTACTAGATGAGTTTTGTGCTATTTTATTTAGTATTATATTGTACAAAAACAGTGTGTAGATATCAATTTACACTAATGAATTCATACTTATGGAATTCTTATTATTTGACAGGTGATTTTATGTGAGGGTGAGGCTTTCGACACTTCCAATTATCTATCTACACTATCTATTGATTAATTATTATTTTAATTTCCTAAATTACCCTAACCTAATCGTTTGTTTTCTCCCAAAAAAAAAAAGTCAAACTTTAATCGGGTATATTAATTGTTTCCTTGCAATTCAAAATATTAACTACTTCTTTTTTATTTATATAATAATTCAAACAATTAAAATTATTCAAATTTTTTATTAATTTTCTTTCTCATATATAAGACCTAATCCATGTAAAGTCATAACAATAAATCTACTAAAGGTACATTAGTTTAAATTTAGAAAAAAAATATGTTTTTATAATGTATTTTTTTATAGCTTCGTTTTATAAATTTATTCATTTCAATTTGTGAAAAACTAGATAAAATATTTTTTTAGTTTTAGTTTTATTTTTTTAAAATAATTTAATTAACTTAAAATTTGTATACATACCTTTTTTATTAGAAAGTATTTCTTCTTAAAAAAAGCTCAAACGAATGGCCCGAATTGTTATTATTTAAAACATCATTAATAAAATAATATCTTTAATTATTCATTTAATTTTCTTAAAAGACGAAATATATCATATAAAACATGCATCTTCAATTGTTTTTTACGAAATATATTTCAAGATTTTACTCCAAAGAATAAAAGAATATTTCTCAAAGGTCATTTTTTTTATTAATTCAAGTTATAAAACTTTGTATTGGTTCTAATTATTTGTACAAAAATATTTTGAAATATATTTTCTGTACAATAAAATAGTTCTCTTATATATCTAAAAACAATTAGACTCACAATAAAAATTTTACTGTTAATAGTTAAGTATTAGAAGATTACAACATCATTTGTGGTTACAATAGTACAACATTAAAAGGATGCTTGTTAAGATAAGAAATCAACTACAAGTCCAAATTATTTCCATCATTAGAATAATAAACTCTATTAAAGTTTAGTTTGTAGCAATTTAAAACTAATAATTTATATTGTGAAGAAAACATAAAATAATGAAGGAGAAACTAGAAAAAGGAATAGAAGAGTACCACAGAATTTTGGTGGATAAAAAGAATGTAAGAAATAATAATATTATATTAAAAATAAAAATAGATAAATCAACAGTGATGTAACTAATTACATCACAAATTTTTTTTCTTAAATTAAACAAATACACTTATAGCAGATTATTGTTATCGCTTTATGTTGACTAGGTGTTTTGAGAATGATAATGAAAAATTTGAATAATTTTAATAGTTCTAATTAATTATTATATAAATTACATTATAAAATCATTAATACTTTGAAATGTAAATAAACAAAGATTAAATGATTAAAGTTTTGACTTTATTAGAGAAATTTAGGAAATTAAAATTATAATTAATTAATAGAAAGTGTGGATAGACACTTGGGAGTGGCAATAGCCCCACCCCTTATGCTATTATTATTAGATGCTTTTGGTGTAATTTGCTTCTGACGTTTGTTCTCAGTCTTTCGGTAGCTCCCTATGTTTCTTGGAGCTGTTTTTTCATATTTATCAAAAAAAATGTTATTATTATTATTATTATTATTATTATTATTTCTACATTTACATTCTATACATGTGAGTATGTGACATCTCACGCAAGAAAAGATACAAGATACGCCAACCATTATGCGCGGTATAAAGACCCAAATTTCACACAGGTTCTTTCTACCTTGTTACATCAAAGGAAATGAATTTTACTTGGGAATACGATACGGCTTACAGTACTAGGAGTGGCGCACGAATGGTTTATGTAACTTTACGCCTAGCCAATACAATCAAAATCTAATGCCTTATTATAGTTTTGCATTGATTATGGTCCGCGGCTAACAAAAAGATGAATTCAATAGTACCAACAAATCATCTACTAGGAAAAATTGCACGATAGCTAGCGAGAATCGAATCCAATCCTCGTAAAAACTCCTGAGCAAAATGCTTTATTCATTTCACACCAAGTTACCATCTAAACCACAGCTCCATTGAGCCTGGCATCGGTCTTCTATAAAGGGGCAAGAGCAGGTTCCACATTTTGCTCATCCTTGTGTGCCGTGACCAAAATACATATAACTCAATGGGGATTCCGGTATCTACGCCTGACCTTCCGCCTCCTAAACCAACGGTTGTTATCGAGCGTCCATCTCCTCCCTCAATTCCTCCATCTCTTCCTCCACCAACTGTCCCCCGCATTCCACCACCTCGTCCGCCTTATGCCGGTCGTCGTTAGCAATCATGTTAAAGTATTACAATAATGCTTGTGTGCTTTGCTTTGCGCATGTATCCTTTCCTATGTTGTGTAGCATAAGAATCCTTGTGTCCTTAGCCTACTATGTATCTTTTTACGTATGCAGTATATAATAAAAGCTACATGGAACTAGGATGAAGGTTTAGTTATGAACGATCATTAGTAATATATAATAATAAGAATAAAAATTGTATTAATCTGAGTTTCACCACTACTGCATCTGCACATCATGTCCTTCTCAAGAAGAGCTCCCATCAATGTTGATTAACATCTTTCTTGCAAAATGATTAGCACAACTTTTAACCTTCCTTTGGAAACCACCTTGTTTTAAATGTTACGAGATCATAAAGCGGGTTTCACGCTGCTATATTATTTTGGTTAATTATAAAATGTAAAGTCATAGAGATGTAAAGTAACCTCTCTGTTGCCTCTCCTGCTTTATAGAGTTCACAGTAGGTTCCTCAGGCAATCCTCGGAGACTCAAAGCAGCAAATCAAAGCGTAGTATTTATTCAGCATCATAATTTGATTGTAGATATCTTAAATCTAGCAGAAAGAATGATCTTTTGGACAATTTTCATGTATACCACTGCAGTGTTTAGATTCCTGTGTTCTCTAAACTATAAAGAACTATGGAATAGCATAAATACACTTGATACATTGCTCCAAACATTGAGAACACATGCTTTCTTTTATATATATATTATATTTTGATAAAAGAGAACACATTCAGATGAGCGTAGATCGCATCTAAATTCATAATGACCATTCTTACATTTTGAAATCTATTGACAATCCGTTGGAAATCAATACTTTTCTACCGCTTTTAATCAATTTCCAGCAAAGTTGTCCACCGGAATTTAAATCGTCTGTTTTCTTCTAGTGGATATTAAAGACCATTAGCAATTATTAATTGAGATAAAGGACTAATTCTATTAAAGTTATTAAAAGGACCTGTTAAACATTATTCAAGGAGAAGGACTAAAAATTCTATTAAAGTTATTAAAAGGACCTGTTAAACATTATTCAAGGAGAAGAACTAAAAATTCTTATAATTCCTTAAACTATTTCTTAATTTTTTTTTTTAAGGTTTTCTGCGGCTCACACTCTCAACCTTCTTCTCCCGCTGCTCTCACGCCCTCGTTCTCCCTGGCACAACTATGAAGTGTGCATTTGGATTGGAGTTTGCAAATATAATTTTAAATCAATGTGATTTTGTGAATTTGATTTTGATCAAAAGTGTATTTCGTTTAACTTAATTTCTGTTTGAAATCTTTAACTTAAAAGTGTGTTTGACAAAATAAATATTATTTAGATGATATTGATAAAAAGCTACTTTAAAATTACTAAAAAAAGATATATAACATTGTGTTCTTTTACATTTCACTATTTTCTAGACGTTTAATTACTCTATAGTCCTTATTATAGTTTAAAAATTTATAATTAAATCCCTACATTAATTAAAAATTTGTAAGTAGGTCTACACCGTAATATAAATAGAATATTTTATTATTCCAGATGATGTGATAGGATATATGTATAAAATTATCCAATATAGAGCTATCTCATATCCAATTAGTGACCTTCTTGAATTTTGAATGAAACTATAGAAACCTACTTGAAATTTGATTGAAATTATTGGAACCTATATAATGATTAAATATTTATAATTTCTAAACTAAGTATAACACTCACCTAAATTAGCATTTTTACGTTATTAATTATGTATACAATATTGTATGAATTTAAGTTTAGGGTTTTATTAGTATGAAATATTACTATAATTTTTTAAAATATTTTCATTTTTTTTATAGTTGTATAGAACAAAATAAGCTCTCAACCCTTATGCAAAGGGAGCTAATTAAGAACATTACATCAAAATATTTTTACTTTCTTCTTTCTCAATTTTCGAAATTTTAGTAGCAGGTAATTTGCACCATCCCCTAACTCTCTAATGGATATATCTTAACCACTAAAGCATTCACATCAAAGCTAAAGAAGTTGATCTTAAGATTTATGGAAATTCTTCAAATTAGAGTTTATATTGCTCATCTATGTAACCCTTAGTGTATAGCCTTCTAAGACTTGATTTGCTTCACTAATCTTGCTAAATGTTGATGATATACAATGTTGGACTATCTAATTTTCTTAGCCTTGAGTGATTCTCCTCCTTTTTGCTTTCCTCTCTTCAACTGATGCCATATAACATGATGGTCATTGGTTGGACTTAGGTCAAATAATTTCACAAACAAAGTAATCTTTGTTGGTTCAATTGTTAAAATAAGCATGCCTAATCTTTAAAGTAAATTGAGCATTATTCAGTATAAAAAATAAAGAGTTAAAATATTATACTTCGTTATCATAGGCCACATAGTTACAAAAAATAAGAGGCACCATAGTTTACATGGATAACTGATAAATTCATATATGTAGATGCATAAGTACTTGGCATACATAGTTATATATTAGTATCTCAAAAGTGCCCAAGTAAGTTGAATTAACAAGGCCCTAGGCCGAGCTAAACAAAATACATGTACAGTCATCTCAAAAGAGTGAGTCTACCATGGTTAGATCCTACAAATTCGCCAAACGGGCCGCTAGGGAAAAATATAAACTCTAAAACTACTGCAAGCTACCAAAACTAGCGAGTCTAAGGCAGGATCACAATGCTAGGGCCATGCAAGCACCTCTAGGAGATCACCATCGGCGCCATCAACTTTGTCTGAGGATGATACAGGAACACATAGGGATGAAAAATAAAATATTTCTCAGTAAGAACTCCTAACTAAACAATAAAATATTTCTCATTAGGAACTCCTAACTAAACATACCACTGATGTCATCATTGCCCTAAGCCACTTCGGTTTGTTTAATAAAATCAGTAAACACACTTGAAAAGAATAAAGATTCCTTTTAGTAATTTCAAACTCATAAACTCCGAAGTGGGTTTATTTTATTCAATCACTTAAATCAAGACTCTAAAACATAATAGCATTAGTAACACATTAAATTATCACTCATGCAATGAATGTTATGCAAGACTTATGATGGATACTTATGCTCTTTATTCCTTTGCCATTAAGGCCTTTCGCTTAGCACGTGTTTTAATTAATACAGGCCCTTAGATAAATTGTTTTATGATGTGAGCTCATTCTTATCAATGAATCATCATTCACATAGATCTATACCTAGCCAAGTATAAATTCCTTAACTCAAGCAAGATTATCAGGTATAAATTCCTTAAGTTAAGCAAGGTTATTAGGTATAAATTCCCTGACCTTAAATAAAATAATTAACCAAATATAAATTCTCTAATTAATCACCATAAGTCTTATCAAATATAAATTCCTTTATTCAAGCAACATTATCAAGTATAAATTCCCTAACCTTAAATAAAGTAATTAACCAGATATAAATTCTCTGATTAATCACGATAAGTCTTATCAGGTATAAATTCCTTGATTCAAGCAACATTGTTAGGTATAAATTCCCTGTTCTTGAACCTTAAATAAAGCAATTAACAGATATAAATTCTCTGATTACTTACCATAAGTCTTAATTCCAAGTATCTTTTTGGATTCATGGGTTTTGTGTAATTACATAATCCTCAGGCTGAGTCACCTCTTCAACATTCAAAGTAAAGTCTCTCACTTGGTGTTGAGGCCTAGTGGTAGGTGTCTGAGCCATGTCAGGGTAGTCTCGAAACTTATGTCCGGCCTTTCCACAATTGTAGCACACATTTTGTCCTTTCAAGCAGGGTCTTCCTCCATGATCCTTTCCGCAATTCGGGCAATTGTACCTCATGACTAGCTTCTGTGGTGGTTTATCCTCATGACCACTTGGTTGAAATTGCTTCTTTAGCAGTGGGGCCTGCTCGAGTCTCCAGTCTTTGGGTGTCGACCTCTTCTTAAAAGCGTCGAACTTGGCCATAGCAAGCTTCCTGTTATAGTTCTCCACTAATCGACTCGTATTTACCAATGCAGAATAGTTCTAGATTTCCATTGGTCCGACCGAAACAAGAATATCCTCTCTCAATCCTCATTCGAACATGATACACTTCTAGTTTTCATCGGGGTTAGGTGGGTAAATTGTAGAAAATTTGCAAAGCTCCTCAAACTTAGTGACATATTTAGAGACGCTTATATTTCCTTATTAAAGTCTCACGAATTCCAGCTCTTGAGCATTCTTCACCAATGTTGGGACATATTTCTCATGGAATGCGCCCTTGAAAACTTCCCAAGTAATGAGAGTTTGGGCTTCCTCCAGTAATTTCTTCATGCCTACCCACCAGAATTCTACATTTGCTTCAAACATGTAGGTAGCAAATGCCTTCTTTTGCTGTTCAATATAGGGTAAGATAGAGAAAATCTTCTCGATTGCCTTCACCAATTTGTCAACTCTGTCTAGGTTGAAAGTTCCATGAAAACTTAGAGGGTTTGCCTTCTTAAACTCACAGAACTTTAGGTACTCTTGATTGACTCCAACTCCTCTAGCATTCATTCCAGGCTTCTTTACGGGTTGTCTTTCTAACCTTTCCATCATGCGGTTTGCAGCAGTAGCTTCATCCCTCACAACGAAAGCCATTGCATGGAGGGTATGCATTATATCGGCCTCTTCCTCGGGGGCACGTTCTCATTACGGTCTATCACGCCTGCCAGTAGCCATTAGTTCCTAGCCGCACAAAATAAAAGATATTGAGTTGATCAAGCTCAACATTGAGCTAAGTGTGACAGCAACTAAATGCACGCACAACAAGGCAGTCGTCATGCCTATAAAATTTCTACATCTTATCCCAAGCAAATAATACCTAGTGCATGACATTATACTAACACTTCCAGAGCATGCTAGAAGCATAGTCAGTCTACTCCTCAGGCTCTAATAGGTCAAACTGCTCTGATACCAAAATGTAATGCCCTAATAAGACTACACTATACTTAAGTCGTATTACGGTATTTATTAGTTGCTACAGCTAAACTAGCGAAATAGTTATGGTTACAAAATGAATCGATTAATGAAAATAGCATATAATTTTTTTCAAATAATAATAATTAAAACTAAGCCTTCTAACGAATATAGTTGATAATATTGTTACAACGTACAGTACTAGAATTCGTAATTGATTCACATCATAGTAGTATAAGATTAAGAGGCAACATAGTTTACATGGATAATTGATAAATTCATATATTTAGATACATAAGTTTTGGGTATGCATAGTTACATATTAGTATCTCAAAAGTGCCTAGCCAGTCAAATTAGCAAGGCCCTAGACCAAGCTAAACAAATTACATATATAGTCATCCCAAAAGAGTGAGTCTACCATGGTTAGCTCCTACAAGTACGCCAAGGAAAAAAATATAAACTTTAAAACTACTTTAGGCTACCAAAACCAGCGAGTTCAAGGCAGGATCACAATGCCAGGTCCATGCAGGCACTTCTAGGAGCATCATTGTAGACGCCATCAACTTCGTCTGAGGACGATATGAGAACACACAAGGTTGAGAAATAAAATATTTCTCAGTAGGAATTCCTAACTAAACATACCACTGACGTCGTCATCATCTTAGCCACTTCGGTTTATTTAATAAAATTGGTTATCATGCTTGAAGAGAATAAATATTCCTTTTTAGTAATTTTGAAATCATAAACTGCGAAGTAGGTTCATTTTATTCAATCACTTAAATCAAGACTCTAAAACATAATAGCATTAGTAACACATTAAATTATCACTCATGCAATGAATGTTATGCAAGACTTATGATGGATGCTTATGCTCTTTATTCCTTTGCCATTAAGGCCTTTCTTTTAGTACGTGCTTCTAATTATTACGGGCCCTTGGATAGACTGTTCTATGATATGAGCTCATTCGTATCAGTGAATCATCATTCACAAGATCTATACCTAGCCAAGTATAAATTCCTTGCCTCAAGCAAGACTGTTAGGTATAAATTCTTTAACTCAAGCAAGGTTGTTAGGTATAAATTCCCTGATCTTAAATAAAATATTTAACTAGATATAAATTCTTTAATTAATCACCATAAGTCTTATCATGTATAAATTTCTTAATCCAAGCAACATTGTTAGGCATAAATTCTCTGACCTTAAATAAAGTAATTAACCAAATATAAATTCTCTGATTAATCGCCGTAAGTCTTATCAAGTATAAATTCTCTAATCCAAGCAGCATTGTCAGGTATAAATTCTCTGACCTTAAATAAAGTAATTAACTAGATATAAATTCTCTGATTAATTATCATAAGTCTTATTAGGTATAAATTCCCTGATTCAATCAACATTGTCGGTATAAATTCGCGGACCTTAAATAAAGTAATTAACATGATATAAATTCTCTGATTAATCATCATAAGTCTTAAAGTTCTGGGTTAATTTGAAATATCTTTTTGGATTCATGGGTCTTGGGCAATTACATAATGCATCATGCAAACTTGTGGATGCTGTAAACTAGTACATTGTAAGTTTTCTTTTCGCACAATCTTATGGCATGTCCATATTAGGAGGCAATCAATTTATGGAACCAAGAGGAAGTCTAACAAAAATCTTGCAGCATAATGGCTGTATTGGGAGAAAACCAAAATTTGAAACATTAAATAAACAATCAAAAAATTCTCAGTCATAGCATCAATTCAATAAATACTCATCAATCCATAATTCCAACACATCCTTTTCCACAAATAACATCATCATCGTCATAAGTCATAAATAATGCAAATCAAGGTTCCAAGAGTCAAGGGTAACACATATCTTGGTTTTTATTCTTTGGCCTTATTGGCCATGAACAATCATTTTCAAACAATTCAATTCTAAGTGGTTTCCCACCATCATATTCACTTCATATTCAAATAGATATGTAACATAACGCTTTTTCTCAAGAACTCTTGGCTACAGGATTTGAGTTTTGTTTAAAGGAGGTTATTTCAACCTTGTTAATGCTTTAATCACAATTAAATTTGGTAAAACACACTTTTTCTTGTATTCACACCTTTAAACCAATTCTAAACTTTCTTAAACTTATTTGACATTATTATATATAGTCCAAGCCACTTAAATTCACCATAATAACTTTGAATACTTTACTAAAACATGGATTTAGTTAACGCTCAAACACATGGCTGCAAATGACTTCATGAACTAAGGAATTTGACTAGTTAACACCCAAATCTTCCATAATTCACCTTAAACCAATTCCAACCATTCAAGGACATTTCTAAAGTCTATATAACTCAAGAATAAAAGTAGTTTTATTATTTATAGAGAGATAGAAACCGAAATTCACCCTTCTAGTTGCTTATTAGAACTAGTTTCAGTCCAAAATTGTTTCTATTCATCCTTTCACCAAACCAACTACTAAAGGACAATTTTAGACTCTAGACATCATGTATTTTAAGGGGTAAAATCAGTTTGCATTTATTCTGTTGGTAAGATAATTAGTTCTCCACCTTTCTAGGTTGCCAATGTAGGATTTAACTACCCTTTTGTGAAAAAAACTCAAGATGGTGGTCCTACAAGTTTGGGTTTACAATTGCACTTATATTTACGGACATATAAATTAGTTAAACTCATAAGAACCTCAATCTCGTATTAAATATTGGGAGTTCAAGTCTTAACTTCAATAATCCTATTCTAGCTAGTTTATGATATAACTCAATTAATTGCTCTCTTAAGGGTTCCACCTCACAAAAAATATTTTAGAACACTCACCTAAGCTAATATAAGCTAAACCTAAGATTTAAACATGCCACTATATTCAACTCTTTGAACCCTAGAATAGTGAGCCAAGCCCCAAATCACATATTTCCTTCATAAATCACAATATAAGAGTGTTAGAGATCATTACGCTTCTTCCTAGCTTAGAAACCCTTTCAAGATTCAACCTCCACCTTTAAGAATCACCACTTCAAGAGAAAAATCTCTTCCCTCTTTAGATAAGGTAGTCACAGCCTTGAGAGAGAGAGGGAAAGGAGTTTTGCTTCTTAATTGATGATGAAGAAAGGAAATGAGAAGAAGAAGGAGAGGTCTTGAGATTTGAGGAAGTTTTGTGAGATTTGTGGAGGTTGGAGAAGGAAAAATGGAGAGGGTTTTAGGGGTGGAAGTTGCCATGAATAGTAGAAAGGAAGTGAGGGAGAGTATGCTGTGTTTTTGAATTGTGTTTAGAAAGAGTTTGGGAGTTTTAAGTGTTGTTGATGTTAATAGGTGTTTAAACTCTAGCCTTTGGATTAAAAACAAAGACTCATAACTTGATCCAAGTCTTTGATTAAAAGGTTGAAAGTAGTAGTTATCACCTTATGTCATTTATTGCTACTTTGTGACATGACAATAGTACTCTATTGTATATAAAATCCTTAAATTAAACAATTCTGAAAGCTCTAAAAGGTTCCAGGAGAAATTTGGAACTGTTTCTAATTGTTTTATTTGAGAATATAATTTACTAAATTTTTATCCCTGGTAGGATCTTTAACTGTGAAATTTAATCTGTTATTATCGTATTTTATTTCTCCATTTTAATTTTTATTCATTGCATTTTTGGTAAATAGTTTTTTTGTAAGCTTTTATCTAAAATTTCATGGTCTCTAAATAATTTTAATCTTAATTTAAATATTTTTGCTCCTTAATAATCTTATACAGTATTATTTATTTAATTTGTTATGCAAAGTTACAAATCCAGCAAAATTGGAGATATTACAAATAGCATATTATTATAAAATTTTTGGTTAGATTGAATAAATTCCTATGTTTAAATTTATAAAATTGGGTAGCGATCTAATAAAGTATATAAAATTTTAAAATATTTTATAATATTAGGATGTTTCCAATCTTAATTGCAAAAAATAATTCAATAAAGAAATCTAATTAAAAACTGTAAAATTACAGAGATCTAATTAAAAATTAGGTTAAATTATAGGACTTATCGATTAATTAATTTAAAAAACTAATTTTATACTCCGGTTCTATTGTGTCATACCACATATGAAAGGATGGAAGATGCACCAACGTACCATTATGCGTAGTATAAAGACACCTTGTTGTTTCTACCTTGTTACGCGAAAAGAAATGAATTTTGCTTGGGAATTGGATACAGATTACAGTACTAAGAATAGGTCATGAATGGCTTATGTAACTTTACGCCCAACAAAGAATCAAAATCTAATGCCTTGTACAGTTTCGCATTGATTCCTCAACAATGGTCCCCAGCTATCAAAAAGATGAATTCTATAGTACTAACAAATCATCTGCTAGGAAAAATTGCACAATAGCTAGAATCCAATCCAATCCTTGGAATTAACTCCCGAGCAAAATGTTTTATTCATTTCACACCAAGTTACCATATCTTAATTAACCAGCTCCATTGAGCTTGGCATTGCTCTTCTATAAAGGACGGGAACAGGTTCCACATTTCGCTCACCCTGTGACCAAAACACATGTACTCAATGGGGAATCAACCCTCGCATACACCTACGCCATTATTGGAAGACCCTCCTGTACCTCCACCAAAGCCAGAACATCCACTGTTGAAGGCATTGGTCGCACCGACCCTGTCACCACGTGGCAGTATGCTATTGCCTCCGCCTTCTCTGTTTCCTCCTTATAAAAAGTAATCATGTTACGTATTACAATAGTGCTTGTGTGCTTTGCACATGCTTGCCATGAGAACGATTAGAGCTGACATCTTCGGCATGCTTGCTCGTGGCGAATTCCTCCATGAATTGCATGATCTTTTCGATCATATCCGCTTAAAAGGCTAAGCGGGTTTCACGTTCTTGGCGGATCTCAGCTTTGAGTTCAGAGATTTTTGTACCTTCAGCCATGATCAAGCACCTGGTAAAGAACTCAATGAAAGCACCAGATGTTAAACCTTCTTCGAGTCAGTTTTGGAACTCCAAGAAAAGAGAGACGGTACCCTCTGTTAGTTTTATTAATATCAGAAAAAGAATGAATTATAATTGATAGAGGAGGTCCTTATATACTGATATGGTTTCAACTAATTACAACAATTCCTATTACTGCTTAACTAACTACCTAACCAACCAATCAGAATTAAAGGTTCTCCTTATTCAGCAACTTAACTAACTACTTAACTAACTATTTTCCTAATTATGACAGAATTACAACTTGTGTATTTACGCTATATTTTGGATACAAAGTCTGTGGCCCAACTTGGGGCTCCTTTCACTCTTTGGTTCCTAGCATGATGATTTTGGATTGTATCAGCCTGTGTTATGTAGTATATGAATCCTTGTGTCCTTTGTCTACTATGTATCTTTTTATGTATGCAGTGTGTAATAAAAGCTACATGGAAGGATGAAGGTTTAGTTATGGACCTCCTCCATCCCATGAATGATCATAAGTAATATATGATAATAAAAATAAAAATTGTGTTAATCTGAGTTTCACCACTGCTGCATCTGCACATCATGGCCATCTCAAGAAGAGCTCCCAACAACGTTGATTACCATCCTTCTTGCAAAATGATTAGCACAACTTTGAACCTTCCTTTGGAAAACCATTTTGTTTTAAATGTTAAGAGAACATAAAGCAGATTTCACACTGCTGCATTATTTTGGTTAATTATGAAATATTAAGTCATAGAAATGTAAAGTAACCTCTGTTGCCATTCCTGCGTTAAAGAATTCACAGTAGGTTCCTCAGGCAATCCTCAGGGATTCAAAACAGCAAATCTAAGCGTAATATTTATTCAGCATCATAATTTGATTGTAGATATCTTAAATCTAGTAGAAAGAATGATCTGTTGGACAATTTTCATGTATACCACTGCAGTGTTTAGATTCCTGTGTTCTCTAAACTATAAAGAACTATGGAATAGCATAAATACACTTGGTACATTGTTCCAAACATTGAGAACACATGCTTTCTTTATATATATATATATATATATATTGATAAAAGAGAACACATTCAGATGAGTATAGATCACATCTAAATTCATAATGACCATTCTTATATTTTGAAATCTATTGAAAATCCGTCGGAAATCAATACTTTTCTACCGCTTTTAATCAATTTCCAGCGAAATTGTCTACCGGAAATTGCCTGTTTTCTTGAAGTGGATAGTAAAGACCATTAGCAATTATTAATTGAGATAAAGGATTAATTCTATTAAAGTTATTAAAAGGACCAGTTAAACATTATTCAAGGAGAACGACTAAAAATTCTTATAATTCCTTAAACTATTTCTTATTTCTTATTTTTAAGGTTTTCCGCGGCTCACACTCTCAACCTTCTTCTCCCGCTGCTCTCACACCCTCGTCCTCCCTGGCACAACTATGAAGTGTGCATTTGGATTGGAGTTTGCAAATATAATTTTAAATTAATGTGATTTTGTGAACTTGATTTTGATCAAAAATGTATTTTGTATAACTTAATTTATGTTTAAAAATCTATAACTTAAAAGTGAGTTTGACAAAATAAAAATTATTTAGATGATATTATAAAAAATTAAATTAAAATTACTAAAAAAAGATATATAACATTGTGTTCTTTTACATTTCACTATTTTCTAAATGTTTAATTACTTTGTGGTCCTTATAGTTTAAAAATTTATAATTAAATCCCTACATTGATTAAAAATTTGTAAGTAGGTCTCTACCATTATAATATCATAATATAAACAGAATATTCTATTATTTCAGATGATGTAATATGATATATGTATAAGATTATCCAATATAGAAACATCTTACATCCGATTAGTGATCTTGAATTTTGAATGAAACTATAGAAACCTACATAATGATTAAGCATTTAATTTCTAAACTAAGTATAACACTCACCTAAATTAGCATTTTTTTATTAATTATGTATACAATACCTTATGAATTTAATTGTAGGGTTTTATTAGTATGAAATATTACTATAATTTTTTTAAATATTTTCATTTTTTTTTCTATAGTTGTATAGAACAAAACAAGCTATCAACCCTTATGCAAAGGGAGCTGATTAAGAACATTACATCAGAAAATTTTTACTTTTTTTTTATCAATTTTGAATTTTTAATAGCAACTAATTTGCACCATCCCCTAACTCTCTGATGGATATATCTTAACCACTAAAGCATTCACATCTAAGCTAAAAAAGTTGATCTTATAGATCTATGGAAATTCTTCAAATCAGAGTTTATGTTGCTCCTCTATGTATTTCTTAGTGTATAGCCTTCTAAGACCTGATTTGCTTCGCTAATCTTGCCAAATACCAATGGTATAAGACTATCTAATTTACTTAGCCTTGAGTGATTCTCCTTCTTTTTACTTTCCTTTCTTCAACTAATGCCATATAACATGATCATCATTTGTTGCACTTAGGTCAAATAATTTCACAAACAAAGTAATCTTTGTTGGTTCAATGGTTGAAATAAGCATGCCTGATTTTTAAAATAAATTGAGCATTCTTCAATATAGAAAATAAAGAGTTAAAATATTATACTTTCGTTATCACATGATAAATTAATTTTAGGAGGAAAAAATAGAATATAGACTAATTTATTACAATATAATTTCCTACATAATATAAATGTAAACATCATTCTAATTGGTCAAAGAAGACTATACTTACATAGGTAGAATGTATCTAATCTACAATATATAAGCAAGCATGAATCAGATTTATTTATTTTTTTAATAGGTAAAAGAGATCCAACTCACCATTGGTGAGGAGCCAACGAAAGCAACACAGGAATACAGATAACAGGATAAAACAAAAAGACCAACAACAAACTTGCAAATCAAGCAAGGCCAGACACCACCCTACGAACAATCCAAAAAAAGACACCAGAAAAATAGTGCAAAAACTCAGAACCAAAAGACGAAAGACCACCAACTGAACGAACAAAAAGCAAGGGCTAACAGAGGCAAGCCAAAGAACCAAACCAAAATACCACATGACCTCCACTGCACCAGCAAAAGCTAAAAAGAGAACTAGCAGCGCCTCCAAGAACAACCACAAGGACAAAGGCCACAAGCCTACTACTCCAATAACTCCCCGCGCGAGCAAACCAACACCACGCGTCTCCAAGAATCAGATTTAGTTTTCTAGTAGTTTTTGTTTTCCTTTACAATTTTAATTGTGAAAATATAGATAAAACATGTAACATGATGATTAAATTATTTTCTTTTTTGATGGTTGTATAATGACATATGGTAATGCTTCCCTCCTCCCTTTGTAAAGAAGGGAAGAAATGAAAAGTTGAGGTAACAGTTTGTTAGAGACATAATTGTGTTAGTTAGTGATTAGTCACAATTAGTTACAATATCTTGTAATTAGGTACTAATTAGTTACTTTACCATTTTGTATATAAGCCACACTATTGGCTTGATGGAGGAACATTTTTCATTCCATCAATACACAATTTCTAATTTTTCCTCTCAATTCTCTCTTTTCTCTGCTCTGCCATGTTTCTCAACATGGTATCAGAGCCATGGCATCCACCCTGAAACCTTCATTTCCGCAGCATTGAGCTTTCTTTGGAAAGTAACTTTTTCTCACACTTTCCTTCATTTTCTCATATTTTCCTCTCTTCCAAACAACTTTTCCTTCTTTATATTTCTGTTGCAAGATTTTCTAATCTCACCTTCAAAGCTCTACCTCCATTTTCGATCTGTCCACCGCTGGTGACCAATGCCGGCACCATCCAAATCCTTGTTTGGATCCATCTTTCTCATCTTGATTCTAGAAGCCACTAGTCCTTCATCATCATCTCCTTCTTCTACGATCTAGTTTGTCGGATCTGGTTTGTTGCTAGTCAAATCCAGTTCATCGCCGTCTGATCTCGATCGTGTTCTTCTTCGGTGTGGTTCTTCTTCTTTGATTATGGCTCATCTCCATCGCATCCTCCACAAGACCGATCGTCTTCCTTGTTTTTTAGATCTGGTCCACTAGTTTGCCGCCGCTGCTGCTTGTCTCCAAGATCCTCATCTCTGCTGCATCTATCCGCCATGGCTTGGATCCGAATATGCTCCATCTTCGTCTTCTGTTCTCCATTGCTGGTTCTGATTTGATTGATCGTGTTCTTGTTCAATTGGGATTGATTTTGTTGTTGTTGCTCGCGATTTGTTTTGGTCGTAGCTCGCAATTTTCTAGTCTTTGCTGTCCTTGATCATGCTTTGGTTGATCAAGATTTGTTGTTATACTCTTTTGGAGCTGCAGATTCCATTACCTTCAAGGCTGTGTCCTTAAGCTTGTGCAGTTGTGATCCGAGTTCTGTGTTGGCTGTTTGAAGTTTTGGTTTATTGAGGATTATTTCTTAGATTTGGATTATTCAAGTTCTTGTTAATATTTTCCATCTCTAGGTCAGATTATTGTGTGTAACATTCTGTCCAGAATTGGTCATGACTTGTTAGCTTGATGTGGCTTTGTTTTTGCTTCTGTCTTGATGGTTAAGCTTGAGAAATGGCTTCTGTCTTGATGGTTATGTTGTGGTTAAGCTTCTTCCTTTTGAGATAGTTAAGCATTTGTTGTTTTCGCCTTTGATTTGCTTCTGCTGAGTGGTTAAGCATGGATGATAGCTTCTGTTTGGTGGTTTAGCATTTGATTTGAGATTTGATATTGAAATTTAGTATTCCCTAAATTGGGAATTCTTAATAGCCCTATGGCTTTAACCGCTTCTTGCTATAGCCATATGACTTTAACCTCTTTCGCAATGAGCGCTGTGGAGATGTCGATAGTAGATCAAAGGGGCCCAAGTGAAGGTCGAAGACTTCTTGGCACTAGGCACCACTGCCGTTGCTGACACAATTTTTATTCATTTTGGTGATTTGTTATCATTGCAAGATTGATTATATAGTATTATTGATCCCAAGCTGGAGATGCTAAAGTACGCATCCTCCAGCTTGCGAGGGGGTGGTAAAGACATAATTGTGTTAATTAGTGATTAGTCATAATTAGTTACAATACTTGTAATTAGGTACTTTACCATTTTATATATAAGCCACACTATTGGCTTGATGGAGGAACTTTTTTCATTTCATCAATACACAATTTCTAATTTTTCCTCTCAATTCTCTCTTTTCTCTGTTCTGCCATGTTTCTCAAAAGTTGTTATATTCTCTCTTACCATTTTCAATGCTTATATTTTAATTTAATAAATAATAAAAGTTGTTATATTCTTTAAAATCGAAAATAAGAGTATGTTGACCTTTAGTAACATAGAAATGCTAATTTAACCTAGTTTTATATTTTGTTTAAAAATCAAGGGTTTAATTATTCAAGTAGGTCTTTATAGTTTATTCAAAATTCAAGTACGACTCTTATTCCATATCAGATGCCACCGTTAGTGTTTCCAATAATTATGTAATGGTGAATTGCTTGAGGGACTTGACTACAAATTTTTACTAAATATATGGATTAGATTACAAAATTTGAAACTATAGGGATCTATTTGGAAATTGATTAAAATTATACAGACATGCAAAACAATTAAATATTTTCTAAATATATTTTAATAAGTTATATAGTGTTATTATGTTTTTTAAAACTTTTTTAAAAATACAAAATCTTAATTAGAAATCTTAATTGTTCTTGTCGAAATATTTTTTGTAATAAGCAGTAATATACACCAATCAACATATTCATTTTATTTACATAACAAATCATTTTTTATATAAAAATATTTAAGGTTCCTAGACTCACATTTTGGAGTTGGCAAACGCCAATGCAAACACGCGTTTTGGCTTCAACTATATCATTCAGCGTATACTATGTCCCTTGCCGGTCGTGATACGAAAGAGCTCACAACACTGGAGGGACCTATACCAAATTACACAAAAATCACAAAGGGTCCATGATCCAGAGCATGATGCAAAACTGCGTAGGCCAAAATAAGATTCAGAATTCAAAACAATTCATTGGAACTGACAAATTCTCGGAAATTCTAGTCCCACCATCACTAATTTGTACGTTGCCCAATACATTTAGCGAGTGACATAATACACGTCCGCGGCTGTGAACAATCACCTCCTTGCCTTTAAGAAATTGGCCAAAAATTATTGAGAAAATTAGAAAATAATTTAAGGATATTATTATTTACTTATAATGTTTTTTTATCATTCTCTTTAAATAATATTTAATAAAGTAGTAGTAGTAGTAGTAGTAGACATCAACTGACACTAATCAATTTATATTTACGCAATCCTTATTATCTGATTATTACAGGTAATTTTTTATACTATTTTTTAATTAATCTACATGTCACTATGGTTCAACCTAATTTTTAATTGGATCCCTATAATTTAAAAGTAGTAGTAGTAGTAGTAGACATCAACTGACACTAATCAATTTATATTTACGCAATCCTTATAATCTGATTATTACAGGTAATTTTTTGATACTATTTTTTAATTAATCTACATGTCACTATGGTTCAACCTAATTTTTAATTGGATCCCTATAGTTTAAAAGTTTTTAATTAGGTGCTTATATTGAATAAATTTTTTCAATCAAATCTCTAGAACAACACACTATTATAAAATTTTTGGTTAGATTGGATAAATTCTTCTTTTTAAACTCACAAAATTGGGTAGGGATCTATTACACTATATAACATTTTAAAATTTTTATATAATATTAGGATGTTTCCAAGCTTAATTACAAAAAATTATTCAATAAAGGAACTTGATTAAAAACTTAAAAATTATAGGGATCTAATTAAAAATTGGGTCATTATAAGACTTGTAGATTTTATTTATTTATCTTGAAAATTTGTTTCACACATGAAATGATGGAAGATGCACAAACGTAGCATTATGCGCAGTATAAAGACACCATGTTGTGTCTCTACCTTGTTACGTGAAAAGAAATGAATTCTGCTTGGGAATTGGATGCGGCTTACAGTACTAAGATTAGCGCATGGATGGCTTATGTAACTTTACGCCTAACAAATACAATCAAAATCTAACGCCTTGTATAGTTTTGTATTGATTCCTTAACAATTGTCCGCAGCTATCAAAAAGATGAATTCTATGGTACTAACAAATCGTCTACTAGGAGAAATTGCACAATAGCAAGAATCGAATCCAATCCTTGTAATTAACTCGCGAGCAAAATGCTTTATTCATTTCACACCAAGCTACCATTAATTATCTTAACCAGCTCCGATCCACTGAGCTTGGCATTGCTCTTCTATATAAAGGACAAGAGCAGGTTCCACATTTCGCTCACCCTGTGTCCTGTGACCAAAATCAATATACTCAATGGGTAATCAACCCCCGCTTGCAGCTACGGCATCACCTCCAACTCCACCAGGGCCAGAAGGTCCACTGCTGGCGGCATTATTGGCCCTCGACGCGATTAACAACCTACCTGATCCTTTTGATAGGAGGAACACAGGACCATCACTATTCCGTCCCCCATCTCTGTTTCCTGACTTTCTTGATCCTTTTAAGAAGTAATCATGTTACGTATTATTAGTATTACAATAATGCTCGTGTGTGCTTTGCACATGTAGCCTGTGCTGTGTGCTGTGTAGTATAAGAATCCTCTTGTCCTTTGCCCACTATGTGTCTTTCCATGTATGCAGTGTATAATAAAAGCTACATGGAAGGTTGAAGGTTTAGTTATGGACCTCCATCCATTCCATGGATTATATATGATCGCAAGTAATATATGATAATAAAAATAAAAAATTGTATTAATCTGAGTTTCACCACTACTGCATCTGCACATCATGGCCTTCTCAAGAAGACATCCCAACGAAGTTTACTTCCATCTTTCGTGCAAAATGGTGAGCACCACTTTTAACCTTCCTTTGGAAATCCCTTTCTTTTAAATAATTAAATGTTAAGAGATCATAAAGCAAATTTCACACTGCCATATCATTTTGGTTAATTATAAAGTCACAGAAATGTAAAGTAACCTCTCTATATATACATATATATAGAATCCACAATAGGTTCCTCAGGCAATCCTCGAATATTCAAAACAGTAAATCAAAGCATAGTATTTGTTCAGCATCATAATTTCATTGTAGATATCTTAACTCTAGTAGAAAGAATGATCTGTGACAGTTTTCATATATACCACTGCAGGGTTTAGGTTTTTGTGTTCTCTAAACTGTTAAGACCTCTGGAATAGCACAATACACTTATATCGTTCCAAACACTGAGAGCTCATATTTTTTTCTTTTATTTTCTTTCTTTGATAAAAGATAGTACATTCAAATGAGTATAGATCGCATCATAATGACCATTCTGCTGAATTTTTTAATGTACAAGTCCAATATTTCTTACTGTTCTCCAAATGAAAAGGAAAATACTAGTAAAAACATTTGAACTTATACAAATAGAAATTAATAAAGAGAGGAGAAAAATATAACCGTAAATTTTTTTTTTTTTCAAATATTCTCTACATTCCTTTTGGGTCGTTAACCACTAATATCCAGTTTTCAGTTTCTTTTTCTTTGCTTTTACCTATGGATCTGGTTGAATTATATATACTAATAGTCATGGTGAAATTCGTGATGTATGGTTTAATGATATGGTTATGTTATATGTTTTACATGTGCATATATATGATGTATCAAGACAGATAAGTAATTTATTATAAGAGTAATAAAAGTAAATTTGGACCGTATAATTATATATAAATGGTTAAGATGAAAAATTATTCAAAAATTATATGATTACTTAAAAAGTTAGATAATTTTATATTTTAATTTTGACCATTTAAATATGATTCAATTGTCATCAAAGATCCAAGGGTCTTTTTGCTCCAAGAGAGTCAAAGAACATAAAATGGAAAAAGTAATATAGTTTATATTTGTAAACAAACAATTTCTGCTGTGATAACTTTCACTTACACATTCTTAGGCAAGCCATGTGCATCTGAAGTTCTGAACCTATGTACTAGCCAAAATCTTAAGCATTGTGGCCGAAGTGAAAGTTCATGTATAGCCAAATGAAGCACACCAAAAGCATAGTCCAACTTCATTTTTATGAGGATTTCCTACTTAGCCGGTGACAGGCGGAAAGGCAAATCACTGGCTTCATCAACGCAGGCAAACAAGATGAAAGGAATTGATATTCTAATTTGATTTGAGTCATTAAGTTTTTGTTGAAACTTGAATTCTTGAAATGATATACAAGCATCTGGTTTCAAATTCCCCTTGAAAGCCTTGCAATTGCAAATAAAAGTTACAATTATACTGATAGTACTGCAACCAAAATAAAAGGCAGAAGAGGGTAAGAGACGCATTAGGCCAGAATTAACGTGGGTTGTAGAGCTTTCAGATAAGTCTCAAACCTTTTGGAATGCATGTTTGTTCACAACATCCATGGAACCAACTGTGGGGAGGATAAAGCAGAGCAGCGTCTTTAGCATACTTTTGCTCAATCTGATTGATTGTTGACATAAAAATCAACCTCAAAAGAGCTCAAGCTAGAAAAGACAGGAGCAAGGCCATTGATGATGTATCGGTAAACAAGAAATAAGTAATATGAAAGTAAAGGTCCTTTGGATTACACTATAATTTTCCTAACTTTTTGGAAGTTAAAAAGTCATATTTTTTATTTTTTTGTTATGTTTGATTATATAACTTATTATTTCCCAAAGAGTTATTTTGTTAAAAGATCTAATTTCTTAAGAAACACTTTTTACAACATTCGAAATAAATACATCTATTATTGCATATTCAAACATAGAGTAACTTATTTATAAGTTATTTTTTAAAAGTCCATTTCACATAAACGTTTAAATAAGATACTTGTTCATACAGGCTCTAAAAGAAGTAACAGATTTTCTCTTGCGACTTCTTTAGTGGCCAGTACTAATAGAAGCTATTAACTGGTTCATTATGCTACAAACATACAGTCTGTTATAAGATGGCTTATGTACCTTCACTTCTATGTGTGTTTATGTGCATGCCTATACGGTTTTTCTTTTGAGAAAAAAATTAATTTGTGATATGGTATCAGCCTCCACCATTAGGTACTCTAGAGTTCAATCTTTTCTATTTTATTATTTTAAAATTATTCATATGCCTTCACCTCACAATTTAAATTTTTAAAATGAAATATCTATTGGTTTAAGCTATTAGAAAAGTTATCTATTAATATATACATCATACAAATTTGACTTGTCGGACATACACCAAATTGTAGATTACTGCATCAGACTGCGCTTGCATATATTTTTTGTCTTTTGTTTGCAATTGAAAATGTAGTGGAGCATTATCTGAAATAATAATGAAAAACCATGTTTATTTATATTTAAACAATAATATTATAATTAAAAATAAAAAAATTATCGTAATCATATTGTTTTATTTATTGGAAGTATTTATTTAACAAATTTATGTTTAATATATTATTAGCGTAAAAATATTCGTACTACATCAACATTGAATTGAATAAAATTCAATTAATCAATTTGTCATTTTCTTTCTTCCAACTGTGCATCCCACTCTCAGACTCATCTTGCCGACCACAAGCTGTGCAAAACTCACTGTTAGAGACTTTCTTTCACATTCCTTTTGTCCTTAGCAGGTTTTAGTTTTCTTTTTCTTTATATATAATATACTAGTGTGAAACCCGTGAGCTGCACGTTATATTATGTTTTCATATATAAATATTTAAATAATTAAAATTAGAAATATATATGATTTGGATACTATAAATAATGATGTAAATCTATTATAAAGTATACATCATGAGCAAGTAATATGAGAAAAATTATTCAAAGAAAATAATAAGTGAATAAAAATTAAAATTAATACTTTTATTTGCACATTAAAGAATAAGTCAATATTTTCATTTAAATTAATTAGTTTCATAAACATATTGTATAACGTAAATTGATAAAAAAAAAAAATGCAAGTGTTTTCAATATACACTGTATTTTTACAGAGTGACTTTTAAAGTAGAAAGTTTAGTTGTTGAACCTTGAGACGCCATTGCAGCTTCCGTTGTCAGGGAAGGAGAGGACGCAGCAATATCAGAGCCCTAATTTCTCAAAACTCTGATACCATATCGGAGTTTCAAGCAGAGAAAGATTCTTGCAAAAGGAAAAAACTAAGAGTGAATTTGAATGGAAAATTCTCTACTTAGGGTATGTTTGATTGAAGGTAAAAATGAGGAAAAAAAAATTTCAATGAATAAGGTTTATGTGTAACTTTACACGAAATTTATCCATTAAAAATTTCACTCTATTTTAACTCCCCAATCAAATATACCCTTATTGAATTATTCACCGGAGAGAGTTTATATACAAGTCCCCCAACATAGAGCTCTGGAGGGAAAATCAGATGCTTAACTATGTATAGCTGTTTAACTACCCTCTAACTAACTAGTCTCTGACTACTAACCAATTTCATCGCATGCTAAATAATTACACGTAAGTTATTTTATCAGCTGAAATTCTCCTATAAAATAATTTAAAAATTACAATAATTCTTTAAATATAATTCATAATTCAAACATAATAAAAAAATAATATAATTTTTTTTTAAGTGAATAATATATGAATTTTTTTATACGATGCATTTTCACATTAAATATACCCATTTGAACTTTAATCTTGAGATTGGCATTGTTTAAATTAATTTCACATTCAGAAAACAAAAATGTACGACCATTTTCAAAAAAAAATTGTAGCCATGTATATTATTATTATTATTATTATTACTAGCTGAGTTTTATGCTATTTCTTGAGTTATATATTGTATTAAAACTGTGCTGTAGACATCAATTTACACTAATCAATTTATACATGCACTACCGAAAAAATCGAAAAAAACAACACTTGTTTAACCACGCTTCTGAAAACGTGACTAAATGAAATTAGACCCATAAAGTTTCCAGAATACAACGAGACAATATTCTCGCAAAATAGCAGATGCTCACCCTCTTCTTTTTCGAAAATAGGGAACTCGCACTCTCCTTCTTCTCTCTCGTAAACTACTGCCACCCTTCGCCGTTGCTTTTTGCCATCGACACCACATTTCTCCATTGCTTTCTGCCACCTTCACCGCCTTTCACCACTGTTTTCCACCACAAGTTTCGCCTTCCGTCGTTGCCTTCCACCACCGGCAACTTTCGCCACTTCATTCCACGACCAGCATTGAGTTCCGTCGTTGCTTTCCATTGCCGGCATCGCCTTCCGCCACCGCTCCTCAACCTCAACAATCTTCAGGTTCTCAATGTCAATCTCACTTTCAATCTCTATTCAATCTCATTCTAATAATGCTGCTTGTTAGTAAAATCAACATTGTTTCTCTCTCTCATTCTGAGCAATGGAGCTCTACTTCGCACTCCAATGATGGAGTTCTTGTTCTTTGTCTCGTACAATTACTGATCTTTGATATCTTTGGATTGTGTTGTGATTGTTCCTCCTTCGGAATTTTCCACAGTGAAATTTCATGATAATCTAGATCTACCATTATTTTTCAGTTTTACTCTTGATTTTGTTAGGATTTCTGATAATTATAAATCTCACCTCTCGTTTCTTTCTCTAAGATCCTGTTATTTGTTTTTCCAGGTATTGATTATGGAATTTCATCCTTTAATTTGTTGATTTTAGTGTGATTTTCTTTGTTAATTTTGTAAAATTTTGTAGTCTTATAGTTTCAATGATGTTACATTTCTAGCAACTACAGATTTGAATCCGAGAGGTTCTATATACTTCTTTTTAAACTTAATTGTTGTTTATATACATCCACATCATATAACAATTACATAGTAAGTTCATAATAAAAGCTACGGGACAAAGTTAAATCACAAAAGCTTCAAAAGTCATAAGCAATTTCTGCTGTATTTGATAATGAAATTTAAACATAATCACAACTGCTTGGATATATAGAGGTGATTATTCAGTTGTTAATTGAATGATTCTGTTTGGTTGAAAAATCTGGTATTAGATTTTCTGCTGAAGAGTCTATTTTAGGCTGTTATTCCTTTTCATTCAAAAGTTTGAAATGTTTTATTGTGAGTTTTAAAGTTTTTTAAACTGTGTGATTATGTTTAGTCTTTGGTTTTTGTCTATATAATTATGTTTTGTTGATTTCATGAAGTTTAAGATTAAGTACTTGAGATTTCTTTTTCAAAAGTTTGATACATGCTATTCTGTTAGTGTTAACTTAATCCTTTGCATTCAAATTCAAATAACTTAATTAAAATTTAAACCACTCCAACTCTGGTACTTGAGATTCAAATAACTGATTTGATGAAATTTGGCTGTTCAACATGTTGCTTTGTGTATCTGGAAATTTTGATACGCCACTTATTGTAGTGTTAATTTTATCTTTTCACACAGGTGGTGGTTTTCCTGAAGCTAAAATGGCCTTTAAGCTAAGTCAAATCTTGCGTATAAACATATCACCTTCACAGGTTCTGCATTAACTAACCATTTTTTCTCTTCCTCTATGTTGTCCTATTTTCTGGTCTATATTTTGCATGCATCTCTCTCTGAGAAGTCAACAGGGAATGCCTTTTTGTGTTGTAGCCTTAAATTCTCTTTTGAAAGTGTAGAGGATTTGGCCTTAACCGTTATAAATGTGATCGTTGTGCAGGTTTTACAAGGCCATTCGCCATTTAAGCAATTGTTCAGTAGGTATGCATTTTAACTGATCTGGTTGTAGATATGAATATTATATGGTGGAACCAATATGGTTAACATACAGTTCAGCGCCTTTAGACCTATTTATTCCCATTATATTTATCTTATAGAGTTTTCAATTTACAGATTTGAGAATGAACTCATTGCTGCTGTGGGAAAAGGGGAACCTACTGCAGTGATGTCTATGGTTTTAAGTAAGTTGTCAAGATAATTGGTTTGTCTAATATTTCATGAAAATGTTGAGTAAGCAATTCATAACATTGAGATTTGAGGGTAGTATAAGAAAAAGTAATATGACTACAATTGTCGTACAATAACTTATGTCATTACTGAAATATGTGATGCTTTTATCTTTTTCTTTCAATTATTTTTCCTTTGTTACTTTGAATGAATTTTCAAATTAACTGTATAATTTTTTTGGCGCTAGTAAGGGAAAAAAAAGTGATCAAATTGATCAAAATCGAACATGCATAGTGATATAGTTATCTCCATTTGAAGCAGGTGGTTGGCTGTTCATTCAAACACAAACAAAGCAATGAAATTGAAAGGAGACTCTGTTGTATGTTTTTTTAAGTGGCTTAGAAAGTTTTATTAATTAATATTGTTATTATTATTGAAACTCTCTGTGTTGTGTCCATATCCACATATATGTATGGGATTTGTTTTTTTTGCCTTGGAATCTTCATTTTGTGTCACTTAATTATAGTGATGAAGATACTTGCATGCTCTGTACATCACGAGCTATGCAACAATGTACTAAGCTTGCATTATTATTTCTCTTTTTATTTATTTAAATTCATTGTTCTTTGTAGAGTCCATCCATGAAATCTGTCTTTGTTTCATATTTTCAAATAGACCTTTGCTAAGTCTTCTTTTTTCGGTTTGGCTTAATTAGTTTATTCTAATTGTACCTTAGCTAGTCAAGATAACAATGACTACTAGGATATGCTAGAACCTCAATCTACCAGCTCTATATTTGTAATATTTACCATTTAGAGTCCTGATATATCTATTAGTTATTATGGTTTCTAGTTCCTTTGCTGCACTATATTTCCTTAGTCCCTTTCAAATTTCTTTAGGAACTGTAAGTAGATGGTTAACTAAAGCTAACATTCATGGAGTCTCTTTAATTTATTTCATTCAATGTACTTTAGATCGCAAATCTGCATGATTAAACTGTGGTCGATATATTTATCTGTTGGAATGACCTTTATTTACTGTGTTGTATACATTTTTATGTGATACTATGCTGTTTTTACTCTTTGTTGGATCATAGTGTGTCCCTAAGCTTAAAAATTATATCATTTTGAGACTTGAAAGTGTCACCAAACACGAAGATTTGAGATTGAAAAATAAAATGCCAAATTTGTAGCCACTTCATGTTCGCTGACTTGCTTTCATATTACCAAGTATATCTGAGAAGTCTTCAATCAGTGAAACCTTTTCTTGGTAGGACAGTGTTGAAGAATCAAGGCTTTTTTGCACACACAGTATTTTGATATTATTCTGCATCATTTAATCGAGCACTTGCTTAGAAGAGTATGTGTCAATTTAATATCCTAAATACTCAGTTCTTACTATTATAATGAAACTTTGTAACTAATTTCTGCACTAAGTTGCAGTATGCCTAGGGTTGCACAGTTTGCTGGTATGAATAAAAAAGGTGGAGATCAATGGTAATCCTCTTAACTAACTTCTCTTATGTTGTTATTCTTGGCTTTTCTCAGTGTTACCTTTTCAAGCTACATGTGCTGATGATGGAGACGTTGAGCCAAGCAATGGAAATTCTCGTGTAGATCATGATATTGATTGATTGATATGTTTAGTATATTTTTCTATTTTCAAACTCTCTTTATATATACAATTTGAATAGAACACTTCTATGAATATCGAGTTTGTAGTTGTTATATTCCTAGTGAATAATATAGTGTGAATGGTTCTTTTAAATAGACATGATACTAGTTGAAATACATATAATTTGAATTTTTTCCAATAAAATAGATATAATATTGTGGAAATTTAAATAGTATTCTAAGTTTGCAAAGAAAGTTGCTAAGTTATTATAGGTTTTAGATTTAAACTGAAAATGAAACAAAAAATTAAATTGGAAATGAAACAAATATATATATCAAACCTATAGTCTTCTCCTTGTATTAGAATTTAGGAGCTAATTTTTTAAAAAAATAAAAAAAGTGACATTAGCCACAATTTTGAAAGGTGATTAAATGAGGATGAGATATGTGGCTAAATAACAATATTAATCACACTGTATAAGTGTAGTTAAATAAAAGTTAAAAGTATGGCTAAATAATATGTCTTCCACGTATGTAATAGTCATATCAAAGCACATGTTGAAAGATCAATTAGCCACACTTAAAAAATATGGCTAAATGTAAATTGTAAATGTGGCTAATCGACACTTTTTTTTAAGTGATGTAATTCTTATTTATTTGATTATAGATAAATTTTATGTTATTATTATTATTTTTTATTACAATCACATTCTAATGTGTCATCTCACACATGAAATGATGTCAGATGGCCCAGCCATTATGCGCAGTATAAAGACACATTGTTGTTTCCACCTTGTTACGTCAAAGGAACTGAATTTTGCTTCCGAATTGGATACGGCTTACACAGTACTATGTAGAACGCATAAATGGTTTATGTAACTTTATTCCTAACAAATATAATCGAAATCTAATGCCTTATGTATATAGTTTTGCATTGATTCCTCAAGTCCCCACGTGGCAAAGGATGAATTCAATTGTACTAACAAACAACCCATCCCACCAAAAAAAACAAAACAAAACAAAAATAAAAACAAATAGCTAGTGCTACGATGCATTTTGCTACTCAAGGTGCATAATGCATCTCACAATCTAACGATAAAGATTGTGAGTTATGATACATCAATTATATATGATATATTGCATTAATTGCTCCTTAATTTTAGTCATATTTAAAAAATATGGCTAGACATATTGAAAAATGACCAAAATTTATATTTATTTTTAGAATCTCTTTAATTACGTTTAATTTCAAAATAATTATGTTTAATTTTAGAATCATGCAAATTAATTAGATAAATATTTTATAATACTCTAGAATTGTTGAGAATATCTTAAAAAATTTTGTTTAATTTTAGAATTATGTAAATAAATTTGACTATTTTTAAAATACATCTAATTATATTTTTTAAATTTAATTAAAATTAAAAAATTACTACAATGTATCACAAGTAATAAATATATTGATACACTTTGCAATCTTTACCATCATACTGCAAGGAACTTGATATGCCTTTGACTCCCAGGTAGCATATAAGCCGCCACCCTAGCAAATTAAATAATTCACTAGGAATATTGCACGATAGAGAGAATGGAATCCAATCCTATTGCAATAACTCCCGAGCAAAATGCTTTATTCATTTCACACCAAGTTACCATCTTAGCCAACTCCACTCCATTGAGCTTGGCATTGCTCTTCTATAAAAGGGCAAGAGCAGGCTCCACATTTTGCTCACCCTTTGGGCTGTGACCAAAATACATATAGTCAATGGGGATCATAGTCGTTCTTCCTAAACCCCCTCCTACTGCAGTACTATCGTATGATGATCCTTGTGCATCTCCATCATTTCCAAATCCTGCTCTTAAGCTTCACCTACCTGGCGTTATGCTATGCCCACTGCTATCTGAACTGTTTCCTCCTATAAAGAAGTAATCATATTATGCAAATACGTATTACAATATAATGCTTGTGTGCTTTGCACACATGTATCCTATGTTGTGTAGTATAAGAATCCTTGTGTCCTTTGCCTCCTATGTATCTTGTTATGTATGCAGTATATAATAAAAGCTACATGGAACTAGGATGAATTGAAGGTTTAGTTATGGACCTCCTCCATTAGTCCATGAATGATCATAAGTAATATACAATAATAAAAATAAATATTATGTTAATCTGAGTTTCACCACTACTGCATCTGCATATCATGGCCTTCTAAAGAAGAGCTCCCAACAAAGTTACCATCTTTCTTGCAAAATGATGAGCATGCACAACTTTAACCTTCCTTTGGAAATCCCTTCTCTTTTTTTCTTTCTTTCTTTCCTTTTTTGTTTTAAATGTTAAGGGATCATAAAGCAGATTTGACAAGGTAAAAATCAGTTACATCCATTGTTGTCAAAATTGCATTTCAACACGTAAAATCGTACGATTTTACGTGTTTGAGCTGCTTCCCCGATCCCGATCCCATGTAGGATCGCGATTTGCTAGGATCGCTAGAAAATCGCGTGCAAAACCGTGGAATCGCTTAAATCGTGCGATCTCCACTGAGTCTCCGTTCCTCCCAATTTTGGGTGATAGGGCGTGTAAGTGAGAGAGACCCGGCCCAAGTCCAAAAACAAGCCAACCCACCCTCATTTTCAACTCACTGTTTTACTCTCTCTGGGACCTTCGTCGAGCCCTAACACTGGGTGTGGAGAGTCGCAACCATAGCTTCAACTCTCAACGTCCTGCCCGACAAGCTGCTCGACATCACTGGAGCTGCGTGACCTGACAGGAGTGACACGATGGCTCTCGGAGCGGCGCGACAGTGATTGGACCTACGTGACACAGTCTCTGTTGCTGGGCAATGACCGCGACTCCACTGTTGAGCAACTCGACTCCTCGATTGTGTGATGTGAGTCACTTGTGCATATGCTTTCTCTATTTGTGCGTATGACCCACAACCGAGACTGGAGGTCCACTGTATTTGTGTGTTTTCTTTCTCTGTTTCTAACTCATATTTTGTTTGTCTAAAGTGTGGTTTGGGTGGGTGTTAGTTTATTTGTCCTCTAATATTTGTTTGTCTTTTGCTTTTTTTTTTTTTTGGTTAGCTTCTATCATTTTTGAAGATCATAAATGTCATCTAGTGTTCATGTTGGTTCTGCTGCTCCTGGTGGATTTAGTACTCCTGCTGGTTCCAATGCTCCTATTGGTTCTGCTGCTCCTACAGCAGCTGGTTTAGGTAGGGGCAAAGTGATAAGAAAAAATGCTCCAAGCAGTAGAAGTGATGTGGGATGGGCTCACAGTTATTCAGTTGATGGAGATTCAAGAAAGATCAAATGTAAGTATTGTGAGGAGGTTATTAGTGGAGGTGTCTACCGATTGAAACACCATTTGGCAGGCACACAAAAGGATGTGGGAGCCTGTGCTGCTGTTAGTGATGAAATAAAAAAAGAGATGTTTGCAAATGTAGCTAATTTGCAAGAGAAACTTAACAAAAAAAATCAAGAACATGAAGGATATGGAAATAATGATGATGTCATGGATGTTGGAGAAAAACAGAAAGGAAAGGAAGTGGAGAAGAGTGGAAATATTTTCAAGAGAAAAAACACTCAATCTACCATCAATCAAATGTTCAAGAAGAACTTGAGGGAGGATGCATGTCAACAAATTGCTAGATTTTTCTACAACAATGCAATACCATTTAATGTAGCAAAGAGTGAAGATTTTCACAAGATGCGTGAAATGATCGCAAGACATGGCATTGGATTCAAGTCACCTTCCTATCATGAAATTAGAGTGAAGTATTTGAACCAAGAAGTGGCTTTAACCAAGGGAATAATTGAAGAGCATAAAGTTGAATGGAGGAAAACTGGGTGCACTATTATGAGTGATGGTTGGACAGATAGAAGGAGGAGGACTATATGCAACTTTTTAGTGAATAGCTGTAAGGGAACGGTGCTTCTAAAATCTATTGATGCATCTCACATTTCCAAAACAGCAGATAAAATTTTTAAGATGATTGATGATGTTGCGGAAGAAGTTGGTGAGGAAAATATTGTGAAAGCTGTAATGGACAATGCTGCAAACTATAAGGCAACTGGGCAATTGTTGATGTAAAAAGGAAAGAAGCTTTATTGGATACCATGTGCAGCCCACTGCATTGATTTAATGCTAGAGGATTTTGAGAAGAAGCTAAAGGTTCATCAAGAGACAATTTCAAAGGGAAGAAAGCTTACAACATACATCTATTCAAGGACTTCTCTTATTTCCTTGTTACAGCACTTCACCAATGGCAAGGATTTAACTAGGCCAGCTGTAACACGATTTGCAATTTCTTATCTAATTTTGAGTTGTCTCCTTGATAATAAGGGAACATTAATGAGAATATTCACATCACAACAATGGACCTCTAGCAAAAATGCAAGGACAAGAGAAGGGAAAAGCATTGAGAATGTGGTTTTAGATAGTAGGTTTTGGAAGAGTGTTGCAATTTGCTTGAAGGGTGCATTACCACTAATCAAAGTGCTTCATTTGGTTGATTCGGATGAGAAACCAGCCATGGGCTTTATTTATGAAGAATTGGACCGTGCTAAAGAGAACATACAAAGTACCTTCAAAGGTGTTAAGAAGAAGTAAACTTAACTAATGCAATATTTAGTTTAGTTAATTTTTATACTTCCATAGTCTTTATCTAATACTTTTAGTAAAACTGATTTGATTAATTTAATTTTTCTTTTATTAGTTATATGCCTCTATGAGATATCATAGATAAAAGGTGGGACAAACTACTTCACTGCCCTTTACATGCTGCAGCTTACTACCTCAACCCTCAATTCCATTATTCCCCTAACTTCAAAGCTGATTATGAAGTCATACGTGGACTATATGATTGCTTGCATAGAATGATGGGTAATGATGCTGAAATCTCTAAGATTGATATTCAGCTTGATGATTTCAAGAATTCAAGGAAGCTTTTTGGTAGTACAATAGCCAAAAATGCTATTAATCTCAAACATCTAGCTGATTAGTGGGATTCTTTTGGATTTGAACATCTAGAACTCAAAAACTTTGCCATACGAATTTTGAGTTTAACATGTAGTTCTTCTAGTTGTGAACGGAATTGGAGTGCTTTTGAGATGGTAAAGGTTTTAAAGCATTGTTATATGATTTGTTTCTATTGTTAAATTAGCTAGTTAGTCATTTATTTATTGGTTTCTAATTTGTTTAGGTTCACACAAAGAAAAGAAACTGGTTGAAGCAAGAAACAATGAATCATGTTGTTTTTGTGATGACTAATTCAAGATTGGGGAAGAAGAAGCAAGCTAGAAAAGATATTGAGTATAGCATAGATGATCTCTCTTCTGATGATGAGTGGATTGTGGAGAATGATGGAAATGCATCTAATAATGAAGGATTAGATTTGGATGAGATAAACTTGGACATGAATGTTTCAATGGATGATAATCTTATAAATGTTCAAGTTGTGGAGGGTGCTATTGGTGGTAGTGGTGCCTCTTTAGATTTAGATATTGATGATGATGAAGATCAACTTGGTGTTGGTAATGAAGATGATGACTTGGGTAGTGATGGAGATATAGAAGATGAAGAATATGATGATCATGGCCTTAATGAATTGCTCTAGGCCTAGCTATTATTATTTTGTATATGCTATCCACACATTTTTTGGGGTTTAGAGTTGTGAGTTGTAATTAAACTAACCTGAACTTGTGATTGTTAGAACTTTGAAGCCTTTGTTTTGTTATAAGGCTTCTCTTGGTTAGGTTAGAACTTAGAATTAGAAGCCTTTGTTTTGTTATAAAGCTTTTCTTACTAGATTAGAACTTAGAGATGTATGGTTAGAAAGAAGCCTTTGTTTTGATATAAGGCTTGAAGCCTTGTTATGAGGCCTGTAAAGAATTGGATTAACTCACATGACAGCATTTTGAAATGAAATATATTTAAATGTTCAATAATTTTGATTTTGATATTATTATGCCTTATTTGTGTTATTGTATAAGTAGATATATGTTATTGAATGTAATTTTACATGATAGGCAGAAATTTTTGTCTCATGTTACGATTTCACGTTTTACATTTCTAGCTTCCTTGTCCAATCCAACGTAGGATCTACGAGTTTGACAACCTTGGTTACATCAAAGGTTGTAGTTACAAGGTTTAATTACTTTAACACAGCATCGATAGTTTTGCATAACATTGTCGTCTTGATTGGGTGCTACTGCAGTTAACCATTAATTTGCTGTGTAATGACTTCACTAACACAATCATAGAAAAATAACCTACTCCGAATTTCCTCTGCTATATTATTTCGGTTAATTATAAAACATAACCTCTGCTCCGTTTCTTGTGTTATAGAAGTCACAATAGGCTCCTCAGTCAATCGTCAGAGACTCAAAGCAGTCATAATTTGATTGTGGATGTCTTAGATCCAGTAGAAAGAGTGGTCTGTTTGACAGTTTTTGTGACTGCAATGTTTAGGTTTGTTTCTATGTTCTCTAAACTTTTAAGAACTCTAGAATAGCACATTACACTTAGTACATCATTCCAAACATTAAGGACACATGCTTTTCTTTTGTTTTCTCTTTCTGATAACAGAGAACACATTCTAATGAATTTAGATCTCATTCATAATGACCGTTCTACAAAGTCCTGTTAAAGTACAGGTCCAATATTGATAGAGATGGGCAGTGAAAGCAACAAAGCTTTCTAACAAAAGAACAATTATGGAAGCAATTTAGGCACAATATAGCAGCAACAATCAGCAAGCACATAAGCAAATTAATGCACAAAATAGGAATACCAAATTCAATGCGGGAAAAACCCTCTCAATGCGGGAGATTAAAAATGCTCGCGGGATGGTAAAAAGCTCCACTTATCACTAAAAACAGAGATACAAAGGAGTCTTACAGGTTACAAGTAGTGAGCACACTTACGCAACTCTTCCACAATATCAAATATCAAATGGCCATCCACAAAGGCCCAAAAACATCAACAAAATAAAAAACAACAAAGAAGAGTTCAAAATTGTAACCAGAAAAATAATGTTTCTTCACGAATTTTCTGGGAATTCTATAGAGCTCAAATCACACATCACAATGTCTAGATTGACGAACTATGAGTGAGAAATCTCCAGTTAAAATTTCAGCTCAATTGGACAATATTTGACCATGCAATTATCTGTTTGATGAAAACAAGTTGCGGCTAATGACCACAAATTTTTAAACACTTCTCAATTTTTTCTCTTTTATCCACACTTCTCTAGTTCTCCGTTCACTAATAACCCCTTATCTGCCTATTAAAGATAAGGTTAATCACATTGCAGGATATGTCAAGAGACACCCCTAAAATATTGGGCTTGGGTCTCACATATAGGAGAGAGCCAACTCAACAAATATTTCTTACAATTCTTCAAATAAAAAGGAAAATACTAATAAAAGCACTTGGAATTATATGAAGAGAAATTAATGAAGAGGGGAAAAATATACAATCGTGGAAAATTTTTGAAATATTCTCTACATTCTTTTTGTGTCGTAACCATTAATAACCAGTTTGTAGTTTTTTTTTTCCCCTATTGATTTCGTAACCCCGGCCCAGCAATTTCTAGGCAAGCTATGTGTATCAGAGCCTATATGCCAAAGTGAAAGTTCTTGTATAGCCACATGATCACACCAAAAGAATATTCCAACTTCATTTTTATGAGGATTTCCAACTTATCTGGTGACAATCTGAAGGCATATCACTTGCTTCATCAGCACAGCCAAACGGGGTGAATGGAATTGATCTTCTGATTTCATTCATAAGTTCTTGTTGAAAGTTAAATGATATACAAGCATCTGGTTTCAAATTTCCTTCGATAGCTTTGCAATTGCAAGTACAAGTTACAATTATACTGATAGTACTGCAACCACAATAAAATGTAGAAGGAGGGTAAGGGACACATTAGGCCAAAACTAGCGTGGATTATAGAGTCTTTCAGAGTCTCAAACCTTTTGGAATGCATGTTTGTTCACAACACCCATGGAACAAACTGTGGGGAGGATTAAGCAGAGCAGTGTCCTTAGCATATTCTTGTTCAATCTGATTGTTGACATAAAAATCAACCTCAAAGAGCTTATAGCTAAAAAAGACAGGAGCAATGACCATTGATTTATCAATCAACAAGAATTAAGCATTATCAAAGTATAAAGAACTAAAAGATTTCCCTTGCCAATTTGTGTAGCAGTTAGCCCGTTCATTATGCCACCAACATTCGGTTAGTTATAATATGTCATGCAAAATCTGACACAAACACCTCTCCAAAACGTAGATATGGCACTTGAATAGTGCGTCTATGCTTCATAGTTTATGTGCCTTTACCTCTTTGTGTTTATGTGCATGCCTATACAATTTTTTTAAAAAGTTAATTTGTGATATAGTATCAGCATCTGCGATCAAGTAGTTTAAAGTACAATCTTTTCTACTTTTATTATTAAAAAATTATTCATTCACTTGACAGTTTAAGATTTGAGAATAATTATTTCTTGCTACACACATCATATATGGCTACGGTTACAATGGTCCAAACCAAAATTTGGACATCAATGATCCAGGAAATAGGCGGTGACTCCCCAATCATCAATGGTGGTGGAAGGATGAAATTAGGCAAGGGTGAGCCGAATACTATGGTGCACCTTAGGATTAAAGGTGCATCACACATCTTGCCATCTTGTGGTGAAGATGTAAGGGTTTATCAGTGAAATCAATCATAACATTGTGCACCATAGTTTTTTCTCATTCTTTCTTTCCTACCCGGGGTCCTACCGGAAGTCGGCAACCACTCAACCACTCTATATTACATTGATAGACAATGTAAAATTATATTGATAGAATAAAATTATATTAATAAAATTTTTATAATTTTTAGAAATTAATTTTTATATATTAATAGTATAAAATTATATTGATAGTATAAAATAATTTTATATTGTTAATGTAATTAAAAATTTTATCAATATAATTTTATTCTATCAGTGTAAAATTACATTGACAGAGCAAAATTATACTGATAAAAATTTTTTGATTATATTGACAGTATAAAATTATTTTATAGTGTTAGTATAATTTTATACTGTCAGTGTATAATAATTAATTTTTAGAATATATTTAATTATATTTTTAAATTTTTTTAAAATTAGATATTATATTGACAGAGTAAAATTACAATGATAAAATTTTTATAATTTTTATATACTAATAATGTAAAATTATACTGATAATATAAAATAATTTTATACTATTAGTGTAATTAAAAATTTTTATCAATATAATTTTACTCTGTCAGTGTAAAATTATATTGATAGAGTAAAATTACATTAATAAAATTTTTTGATTTTTTGATTACACTGATAGTGTAAAATTATTTTATACTGCCAGTATAATTTTACACTATAAACATTTCATCCAACAAGCCAAAAACCGGCGCATGACAGAACTAATCATTGTTTGTCCCTTTTGGACATTTCAACAAGCTAAAAATATTATTTTTTAAATCAAAAATAAGAAAATCGGATATCTATCTATGCTCTTATAGTGCACCATACCACATTATATTTATTCTCTAAATCTCAACTATTCCCTTTATAATATTATTATCAGTGCGACTATAATTCACTGAATCATTGATGTCCAGATTTTGGTTTGGACCATTGTAAATGCAGCCATCATACATATCTGACTTGTTGGACCTGCATCAAATTGTAGATTACTGGATTAGACTGCACTTGCATATATTTTTTGTCTTTTGTTTGCAGTTGAAAATGTCGCTGTGCATATCAATAGTGTCCATGGATTATCTCTTAAACATTAATCATAGTACAACAAGCTGTGAGAACTGGATAAACCCCACCTTCAGAAGATGATCTGCAAAACCGGTGACAGTGATTTTGAAATCAGGCTACCGGTGGCGTATTAACACTTGAAAACTTGAGGATCACAACACATGTTCAAAACTTAGTCACTCTTATCAATTGCGTTGCAAATTAGTACTTATAAGATAATTGAAAACGTCGAAATATGAGTAAAGTGAGAAAATTGCAAAATAGGAATCACTTATAAAAGTACATGTATATCAGTAGGTATTTATGCTAAAGAGGGGAAGATGAATTTGAATTTATAGTGTTCGTACGGAGGGTAAAGAATGAAAAAAAAAAATCAGGCATTAGTGTTTTTTTTGGGGGGCTTAAATATATTTTTTGTTCTTTAAAATATTGTGAATTTTGATTTTGTTTCCTATAAAAAATTTATTTTGGTTTAGGTCCAAATAATATTTTAAAAATTTGACTTTGATTCCTGTAAAAATTTTGTTTTGATATTGATTCAAATATTTTCAAATATATTTGATTTTAATCCTTGAAAAATTATGATAATTTGGTTTTAAGAACGTCAAACTAATATTTAAAAGGATTTAAATCAAATTATTATAATCTTTTAGGGGCTTAAAATAAACATATCACTTTGATACAGGGACTAAAAAATAAACAAAATAATAGTAAGGACTTAAATCAAATATTTTAAAAATGTTTAAATTTAAACCAAAATTTATTTCTTTATAGAAATCAAAACTAAAATCTGTAATATTTTTAAAGATTAAAAATATATTTAAACTTTTATTTTATTTTATTTTATTTTTTGGGTCCTGCAGTATGCCAAGCTGAAGAAAAGGCAGCTTCTGACCAAAAAAAAAAAAAAGAAAGGAAAGGCAGCTTAAAAAATAAATTTTTGATTGGAAAAAAAAGAGTTTTTTTTTAAATATTTTATATAAATATCTAATTATATATTATTATATTTATAAAAATATTTATCTTAATTATCTATTATTTTAAAAATTTTATAAATATAAATATTTAATTAAATAATAATATAAAATATTTTTATATTATCAATATATACTAATTAATTTCTTTTTTTTTTTTGTTTTTTTTTTTTTTTTTTACGGAAAAGGCTTGAGGTCAAATGATTGAAGCGTGGCTTATAATCTCACACAAAGGGTTCAATCTGCAAGCCCCAAAAATAAAAAGGGGTTCGCTTCCCAGCCGCATCTCATCTCCCTAAAATTTCTTAAATGGTCGAAGAGTAATAATTTTTTATTTTACTTTGAATTATTTAATATTTAATATTTTAACTTTATGATCCATCATCATTTTACATTTTAATTTTGATGCAACTGATGAAGTGTTGTACAATAAATAATTTAAAGCAAAAAGATTTTCTTACTCTAAAAAAGTATAAGAATCTCTCTTTCTCCATTCCCCCAAAACTCTCCTCCCCTATATTATAAAAACAAAAAAAAAAAAATTTGGCTAACCAGTGCACTTAAAACTCTGAATAAAGAATTAAGAATAAAAAGATTTTGATTGAAATATATGGTTTTTAAGTTTTTAACGTATTAAAAACTTAAAAATATTTGTATTCTTAATTTTTCTCAATCAGTGTCCTAAAATCTAAAAAGTAAAATGAGAATAGCAAATTGCAAACCTATTACCGAAGTTAACAATTAGTATAAGAAGATATTGTTAAAATGATGTTTAAATTAAAACGATTCTTAAATTTTATTCATTAAATTTTTTTATAATATTTTTTATATAATAAAATAATTATTAATAAATTTTTTCTGTAAATAAGATTTAAAAACATCCATATCTCCCAGAAGACACGTTAAAACTTACCTAGTATTAGATACACCAATCACGAAATACTAAAATCAGGGTGGCTACAAAGTCCAAGGACTTTACTCCACCGACTTCATGCCAAGAGTCATAATGGTGATGCAGCACATGTCTTAACCTAATTGGCTCAAGCTTTTCAAGGGTACTATAGCAGTGAAATACGTGTAATAAAGGTGTGTGTTCATTATATAATATGAATATATATACTATTATTATTATTATATCATATTTTATTATTATTCTATATTGTGCTTATCTGTCTATTTAGTTAGCGGGAACAAGACGAATGCACAATCCCCAACTATGGAAGACGTTGTAGTAGAATTTCAGACCCTGCTTCCTCCTCTGAATCTCAATCCTGAAGATGGATCTGACAGAGAAGATGATGAGAAAAAAGAAGATGGGAAAGTTGAAGGGGTGAAACAAGAAGATCTTGGTATAGAACACGCAGGAATAGATGGTGCTGCAAAAGATGAAGGTAAAGGCGGTCTAATTAACAACTTGATCTCCACCCTGGTCTCTCCCTTGAGTCCAGGGACTAGGAAAGCCACTGAACATGGAAGTGGGAATGATGTGTTCAATTCTGAGGAAGGTGGTGCTGATGCTGATGGAGTTGACCATGGAGAAAGAGGAGGGGTTGGCAATAGTAGGGAGGGAGGGTTAATCAGCAATCTTGTTTCCAATTTGTTTCATCAAAGCGGTGGTGAAGCTGTGATGGAAAATGTGAAGGACAAGGAAGATGAGGAAGTGATAGTTGATGAGAAAATCAAACGTGTGAAGACAGAGAATGGGGCTGGTAATGGTGGCGGTGGAAGCATCATTCATGACATTGTTTCACGTTTGCCTGCATCACTCCCAGGTAAACAACCAAAAATAAACCATCTATCTAGCATATATTTTAGACAAAAATTTTCAATGCTATCAATTTTTGTCATAAAGCAAAGTATTATTCCTTGGCTTTGAATTGAATTCTTTTGTTATGTCTTCCATGTTAATTCACTTAAAATTATTGAGAGTATTTAGAAAAAAAAAAAAAACTTGATGATTATTATTATGTGTTTTTTCTTTAAAGAAAATGGTATTTGATAGGCACTGTCCCTTTTTCACCAGATGATGCGGTTCCCACAGCAGACGAGGCCTCTATCTTAATTAACTCTCTTGTTCGTGACTAGGCAAAACATTCCTTCAATTAGGCACCAAACTGCAAACTGGATTCTTTTGCACTATGTCCTGTATTTATTCTTTGGCTCTAGTGAGTGTTTTTGGTTGATTTTGGTTAACACTTGTAATTCTTCTTTAGCATGGACTAAGGAGCATAAATCCATATATTGAAGCTGGGCTTGTGCATTGGTGTTTGGAAGTTGCAGGCCATTGTACAGCTGTACTGTACTTATAAGTTTGTAGATGAACTTTCCTCTTGGACCCTTTATGTTATGTTTGCCTGCCATGCCATAGTGATTAACTTTTACTCGGGTGCTTGATAAAATTTTCATTTTTTTATTGTTTTAAAGAATAATTTTATTTTTTTAATTCAAGGCAAGATCAATTAATTCTACAAGTGCTAAAAATAATTTACTTATACATATCATTTCTTACAAATTTTTAAAATACTTTTAAGGTTGCAAGCAAAACAGATGTCGTCAAAAAAATAAAAAAATAAAAAGAAAGAGAAATCTAGCCTCTTAAAGTACAATTCCTTTCTAAGGTTGTTCATGAGATTTTCTTTTTAATCTGAAAGTGTGTTTGTTTCAATTTTTTTTTAAAAAATTATTATAAAATTTAAATTGTATATATAGTTAAAAAAAATTAAAAAAAATTATCTTTTTCAGTTTATACAAAAAAAAGTTAAAAATAAATTTTTAATATTTTAATTATTTTTTAAAAATTATCCAAATATATAAAAATTAACTTTTTTAATTAAAAAAAAAGTGATTTTTCACCCAAAAAATTCCAATCATACATATCCTAAATCATCAATATCCAAAAATCACTAGACTTTAGCTAATTTGGAGAATAAATTCTGAACAACTCTAACTAATCAAAATGTTAGTTTTTTTTTTTTTTTTTCTTTCCTTCCATCTTGACCAAGTGTTAGTTTCATGAGATGTGTTTAGTCAACTACGAACCCAAGCTGAAAAATAAATCGAGCTAATTCTTTGGACCTAGGATCGATGTGGCCATGACTCGACGAATGGTTCCCAATGAGCGTTCGCAACCCACTTCTGTTATAGACACGGCTAGCGAGCAAGTTTCGGTTGCAACCAAGGTCGCAACAGCAATTGGGTCAAGGTTCTTTTATGTAGGTTATTTTTTGGGTTAGTATATTCTGGTTTTGGGGTGGGTATTTTATGAAATCTGGCAATTCAAGGGCAATTTGTGGCTTTAGTGGATTCTACAGGATCGTAAGATTCTGCTGATTCTATGCCCATATGGCTGTGTTTTCAACTAATCATGTAAATATATTTTATATAAGATTATATGTTAATGGTGTGTTCTATATAAAATACATTTATATGATTAATTGAGAGTACAATCATATGGTTCTTTTAGACCATGCAAGTCTTTCTCTTCTACATGTTGAGATGCAATCCCACGACAATTCAAGCAAAAACAAGTTTGTGCTAAGATCGAGATTGCTCCACTCTTTTAAGCTCTTAAAATCGTACAATTCTACAAAATAGGAATACGATTTTGACAACCATTGATAAAGTATACAGGATAACAACTTAGTTAAAAAAAAAAAAGAAATAAGATAATAATATCTTAAATCCTTACTATCCAGTTATTAAATTATGGTACAAAACTTGACTTAAAAATTATACAATTTTTTTTTTTTTTTTGGGTCTGGTCCAATTCGATCTATTTTAATTTGGTCTAGCCCAGTTTGATATGATCGGATTCAATTTGTTTGGTTTGGTTTGGTCTTGTTCAATTCAGTCTAATCTAGTCCGGTTCAGTCCGGTATAGTCTGATGTGGTCTAGCTCGATCCAGTCTAGTCTAATTTGGTTTAATCTGCTTCGATCCAATTATGTTGATTCAATTCAGTCCAATTTGGTCCAATTTAGTTTGGTCTTGTCCGTTCTAGTTCAGTTTGGTACAATTGTATCTGGTTAGATTTGTTCTGGTATGGTCTGATCCTATCCTATCTAATCTGATCAGGTAATAAGAATGTAAGGAATAAAACCTAAGTTTTTTTTTTAAAAAAAAAACTTTCTTGTTGATTATTGAACAGGAAAAGGCTTATTGGGCCTTACGAGAGCACAGATTGGCCTAGAAAGCCCATAACATGCTTTCCTTGAATAATGAATAGGTCTTGTTAAGGACCAAAAAAGAAAATGTCTCTTATTGACAAAGAGAGATGATAAAAATAAAATAAAATAATGAATAGTGAAAGATAGAGATGGCAAATGGGTCAACTTGCCCCACCCTGGACGAAGCCTTAAGTGGGGTGAGACTGGCCAACTCGCCATAGTAATATGGGTTGCACATGCCAGCGCATCTCGCTTTTGCACGGGTTGGCCCACAAAAAAAAAAAAACAAAGAAAATTTTTTATATGAATTAATTCATCTAATTTTTTTTAGAAAAAATAAATAAATTTTTAATTAAATACAACAAAATAACATTCATACAAATTTTTAAAAAAACTCCTAATTACCTAATTCAATACCAAATCAAAACAATATGGCTATGCATCTTTTTTTGTTGGTGTTAGATTTGTAAAACAACAATTGAAATAGGGGAGTTTTGGTTTTGGGGGGCATGCATTGAGCTTGAGAGAGACAAAATTGACTATTGAAAATGAGATGAATAAGAGTCATAGAAAAGAAAGACTAAAAGAGTTAGGATATTAGGTCACGCACGCATATATACTCATAAGTTTAAAGAAAGGGTTAGGATGTTAGGTCACTTACATCACATAATTGATTTTTTTTGGGGGAGTAATGTGACATAGTACTTCTTTGAGAGCTAAGGGGCATGTGTGCTATGCATCCGCCAAGGGCCCAAATATTGGGTTTATTTTGAGCAAAAAAAGAAAATAGAAAAAAATTATGCAAGACAGGTTATGTTGGTCGAATTTTGTTTGTAAATTAAAAATATCAGCACATCTCACCAAAAAATGTGGGTTATGCAAGTTAATATGGTGGGTTCGACCCATTTTGCCATCCGTGAAGGGTAATGGATTACGTATATATACTTAGCTAGGATTTTTGTATTTCTCTCTTCCTTCACCACCCCATAAGCGTGCACACACACATAGCCTCACCCTTAAATTGTTAATCTCTGTGTTCAATGCATCAAAACGGTTAGTCTTCAACCTCATGTCATAGTTTCACTTTTTTATTGGTTCCTATTATTTCACACTGTAATTTTATTTTTTTTTTGGTTTTCCTACATTTTTTTTTTGGGTTTGTGGAACCTATTTCCCTCCAAATTCAATTCCTTTTTATTCTTTCTGAACTTTTTATCTGTTTGGCTTTCATTTGGGTATAGCTTGCTCGGCTTGAATTTTCTTCTGAAGTACTATGTACTTGTGTATTCTGGTGTATGTGTGAAAACAATGTGTTATTGAGTTTTGATGTGGCGAGAGAGGAAAGTATTTGTATGCATGCCAATTTCTCTATTGTTGATGTGATTTTGAGGATGATAGAGTCTTTTCTTTTTTTTTGGCATTTTAGATTAGCAATTGAGTTAAAAGGATTATTATTTGGATTTTTATAGATTGTGTTTTCTGATCTTAAAGCGTTGTTGTGTTTTGGTGTACTATGTTATAAATATTGATTTCTGTTTTACATTTGAAGCTGGCGCAGTTCCTTTTAGTTTTCCTCTAGGCTTCTAGGCTCTTGCATTATTTTTGCTTTCCTGTGTTTTTGGAAATGAACTCAGCTTACCACTGTCCTAAGAGAAATTAGGATCAATTACTTTGGCTTTAATTTTGCAATGAGCATGGATAATGTTGGAAGTTTGAATACCATAGCTACTAGTTTTGAGACCTACAAAATTGGGTATATAGGTAAACGTTCACCAAAACTTTATTGTAATGTTGTATAACAGGAAATATGGTGGAGGATCTCTCATGTTAATTGCACATGACCCGATCACGTGTACATTCTCACCATTGATCAGGTTACTTTCTGATGTGCTCTCTGGCTCATTTCTATCCCTTAATTCAATTATTAGATTAGTTGAAGAGCATGAATTTCTATTTTTTGTGGCACATTGAGAAAGTTATGTTAATCATGACTCAACCGACCTCTACCTAGTTTTGATGAATATGGAGTTGCCTTCTTACCTGGCTTGCTTGCATTCTTCAGCCTTGGTCTTGCTGATGTTCTCTATTGATCTTTTTTTTTTTTTGACTCCCTTGTGAGTGTGTGTATATCTGTGTGCACACACTGTACATTAACTTTATGAATATTTTTATTTTTTGTGTTTTGTTAAAAAGGTTTTTCTGGTTGGTGTTGGTAGTAATATAGAACATGAAATTTACTTCATAATCTAATTTGTATTCTTTGTCATATATTGCAGGCAAGAGGGTTGAAGAAACACTTGAAGAGGCTCAATGCTCCAAAACATTGGATGCTTAACAAGCTTGGTAGTGCCTTTGTATGAACATTATTATGAGTTCTTGTGTCAGTACGTAACACTATTTTACATGTTTTTATTTGCGGTAGTTTCCATTTGAGCCTATGTATTCAATTTGTCTTGTTATGCAAGCACCAATACCATCATCTAGACCCCACAAATGAAGGGAGTGCTTGCCTTTGATCCTTATCCTATGAAATAGACAGAAGTATGCTCTTACATATAGAGAAGTAATTATCATCTAGATGCAGCACCATGTTCTTGTTGATGGTGGCAAGGTTAGGACAGACATGACATAACCTGCGTTTTACATGAGTATGCTCATTTAAACTCGAATGGCTCATGGTATTGCTGAAATCTTGATGTCATAGTTATTTCTTTGAAAAATTGGGCAATGTTGCCACTTTCCTATTATCTTTTCTAGTCACAATGTGGAAATGTTGTGAGTATTTACACAATTCAAGTAAGCCGGTTTTCAATTCTGTAGCTTGTTTTAATTTCTTTTGTTACCACTTTCCAGATGTCATATCTATTCCCAAGACAAATGAAAAATTTCGTCTTCTCTATGAGACAAATGGTGGTTACCTTCTCCACTCTAAGGGATGATGAGGCAAACATATTTCTAATCCTTCACAATCTCTATAACTTTAGCAAGTAGTATGAAATTGCTTGTTTATATAAATGGTGGTTTTTTTTCCCCACTGTATTATGTTTATCAACTAATTGATGCTTCTTAGTGTTTAGCACTCTTAAAAAGGAGGTGTGCAGTTGGATGAATGAATCTTGGACTTTTAGATCAATATATGGAAAACTTGTTTGAATATATCTTTGATTTGTAGACTTTTTTAAAGCATAAATGCGAAATGCTAGCAGGAAATGAGGACTTATACACATAAATCTCCTTTTTACTATATTGTTCATTGCTTATGCTTGTTGTCATTTTAGTTTTGTAGCTGTAGGTTTTCTATATAGTGATTTTATAATCTGATTCCCCCTTACTTTTTGCAGGTTAAGCTTTGCAAGGTTAGATCTGTTTAGCTTGGGCAGAAAGGGATCCCCTATCTGAACACCTTCGATGGTCGCGCACCATCCACTATCCAGATCCACTAATCAAGGCAAATGACACTGTCAAACTAGACTTGGAACTTAATGAGACCACTAATTCGTCAATTTTGATGTTGTTATGGTGACAAGAGGAAGGAATGGAGGTCGTGTTGGTGTCATCAAAAAGGGAGAATGAACCCCATTACAACTTCTACTAGTACTGGTACTCAAAATTTTCTACTACTTTCACTAAGATCCTTGAATTTTAACCCATGATTCCATCATAATTTAGTGTATATAAAAAACTATTTTATGAGCATAGGATGTTCCAACTTTGTTTGGGAGCATGCGAAACATCTCTGATTAGTTGTAATGTCTGGTTATGTACACTTTGTGAGGCAAATGATATGTGATGGAGAGGGCTTCTTAATTATGAAAAATTGGCATTAACCTGATTATCTTATGTCTCCTTCTCAATAAAACCTGTTTACTACAATGGGTGCTTCACTCTCTACGATTGCTTGGAAAGAACTTCTTCTTTTGTAAAAAGTGATACGAAGAATATATGGCTTTTTTTACGTACATAAAGTAAAAACAAAATATTAATTTCGTTAATGTCATGTATCATCTTTATTTTTGAAAATGTCCTCTTTTGATCGTTTATAGGAAAATTGTATGATGTTAACATAATTTATGACATATTTAATACTGACAATAAATCGTGCCAATCTCACACGATTTATGAACTAGCAATTATCCCAACAATTGAAATGCACAGAAATTGTGTCAGCCTCACATGATTTCTGTGCATTTTAATCAAAGTGAGAATTCAACATTTATATGAATGGGAGAATCAGAAATGGTCATGTTGGTGACATTCAGGGTGGGGGACTCATCTTTGGGTCCATCATGGACCAAACATTTAACCACATTTATAAAATGTGGTTAATTGTAAAGACAAATGTGGTTAAATGATAATTATTATTAAATTAATATCTTCAATTTAGTAAAATTACAAATCTGTTCCTATCTATTTTTTCTTCATTTCTAGCTTCATCGACCCAAACACCGGTGAAGCTAGTTTGATGAGAAAGTGAGAAGAGTCATATGCTATTCTATTTTGCTGATTTTGTGATTATGACTGCATAAAACTTATATAGTTAGTGATATGCTCTGTTAGTGGCATTAAGAATCTAGGTGTTATATATGTATTCTAAGTTAGAATGATTTCAATTGTAAGATAAACATAGTCTAGAACTAATATAGGTGGAAATCAAATTTTGGTTACGCAATATTTATTGATGTATGTCTTGTTTTGATTATTGTACTGTTGGGCTAGACATTGTGTAACCCGAATCTAATTTCCACCTATATTAGTTCTGGACTATATTTATCTTACAAAGACTTGCCCTTCATACCATTGAAATTATTCTAACTTAGCATACATACATACATAACACCTAAATTCTTAATGTCAATAACAAAGCATATCACTAGATATATAAGTTTTCTGTGGGCATAACTACAAAATCAACAAAATAGAATAACATATGACTCTTTCTCACTTTCTCGTCAAACTAGCTTCACCGGTGGTTGGGTCGGTGAAGCTAGAAATGAAGAAAAAAATAGATAGGGACAGATATGTAATTTTACTAAATTGAAGATATTAATTTAATAATAGTTATCATTTAACCACATTTATCTTTACAATTAACCATATTTGGTAAATGTGGTTAAATGTTGGGTCCATGATGGACTCAAAGATGAGTCCCCCACTCTAAACGTCACCAACAAGACCATTCTTGATTCTTTCATTCATATAAATGTTGAATTCTCAATTTGATTAAAATGCACAGAAATCGTGTGAGGCTGCCACGATTTCTGTGCATTTCAATTATTGGGATGATTGCAAGTTCATAAATCGTGTGAACTTGGCATGATTTATGGTTAGTATTAAATATGTCATAAATCGTGTCAGCCTCACACGATTTTCCTATAAATAATCAAAAGAGAATATTTTGAAAAATAAAAATGATACAGGATATTTAAGAAATTAATATTTTTTATTTTATATATGTAAAAAAGCCAAGAATATATATGTTAATTTAATTAATACTACTAATCAAGATGCCAATATAACAAGAGAAGGGTAATCATAAAAGGGGCATCATTGAAAGGAAAAATTCAAATTCATGTACATGAAGAATGTAAAATCTTACCCGATTCCATTTAAGTAATTGAGAAACCCGCGTTAGCTCCCTTAATATAGTAGATTTAAATATAATTTTAGTCCCTATAAATATAGGTTGTTTTAATTTAAGTTCTTCTAAAATTTTCATTTTGATTTTGGTCCCCTTTTTTTTTTTTGTTTTTAGTCTTTGGTATTCTAAATTTTGATTCTTATATAAGAATTTTAAAATATGTGTTTAGTCCTTATAAATATTGAAGTTTTTGTTTTTGGTCCTTATAGATATTTTTTGAATCTTCTTTTGGTCCTTATAAGAGAGAGCTTAATTTGCTTAAACTGCTTATAGGAATAGCTCTATTCAGACTTGTGATTGCATGGAAACATGAGTTGTTGCAATGTATTGGTCGGGGATGAAGACTGGAGAAGCTAATTATCATGCTGACATGTTTTACTTGTAATATATTGGTATGTCAAGTAAAATTATTATGTTGGAGGGTGTTGTGGTTATGAAAATGCAATAATAAAGTTAGGGTATATTCGGATTGGGAGTAAAAATGCAGGAAAATTTTCCGTGGATGAGCTCCATGTGTGATGGAAAATTTCTCTTCAGTTTTACCCCTTAACCAAATACACCCTCAGAGTAACAAGTCTTTTATTTTGGCAAGATGGATTTGTATAGCACATAAAATTTGAAACTGAGCCAACCTTACATAAAATTAATTGGAGTGAATTGATTGATCGCTGGTTATCTTGGATTAGTAGCGGTCGTTGGGACGGATTTAAGAGGATGTAAACTAGGCTATGGCCATTGATAATGAAGTGGAAGATACAGTACGAAGAAGAAAACATTTTGAGAACTCCGATGATAAAAGAACCTCTTAACAGTCAAAGCAAACTAAGCAAAGAGAATAAATTTAGAACAGCAAATAGCTACATAATTTCTAATAGCAACCCAAATAACCGATACAATTGCATCAACATTTTTTAGTTGACAAAATGCTTGGTCTTACCCTGTTGTCATCTGTCTCTGTTTCTTCCTAGAACTTGGAGAACGAATACATGTTTCTTAGGATTTGTAATGAGTAAAGAGAATGGATCCAAACAAAGATAACAAGAGAAAGAAACAAATTTCGAAGAGTGAATGAACCATGTTTACTAGAAGAATGAACCATGTTTACTAGAATTTTCCTCGAAAAGAGAAACAAATTTCTTAACACTTACCGTCACCTGTTATGTTTCTTCCTACCACTTGGAGGATGAACCATGCTTATTAGAGCTTTCCTTGAGAAAAGAGAATGAGCCCCATTACAACTTCTGCTAGTATTGATACTCAAAATTTTCTACTACTTTCACTAAGATCCTTGAATTTTAACCCTTGATTCCATCGTAATTTAGTGTATATAAAAAACTATTTTATGAGCATAGGATGTTCCAACTTTGTTTGGGAGCACGCGAAACATCTCTGATTAGTTGTAAGGTCTAGTTATGTACACTTTGTGAGGCAAATGATATGTGATGGAGAGGGCTTCTTAATTATGAAAAACTAGAATGAGACCCATGCGTTGTGCGGAGCTAATAGACTATAAAAATAATTAATAAATATTTTAGGAATAATTTAAAGTGAAATAATTGTATAATGAATGAAAATATAATTTATTTGTGATAAATTAAAAATCTGCTAATTAAATTAAAAAAAATGAAATTTGTCATTTGTGGCCATCAACATTGAATTGAAAGCATATAGATTGTTCCTTTATAGATAATCTCTTAATTCGATATGTTGTGTTTATTGCTTGTTTGTGATACTTTTTCCTTGATATTTGTATAGATATGAGCTTTCGTCCGACTCTGCATCTAATAGTACTGCTATTGGTGATAGTGGTTCTTGCAAAATACACACTTTTAAAGTGTAAACACTAAATAGATAAAATCACTTATGAGCTTTCAAAAAATAATTTGTACACGTAAATTTAATTGGATATTGACAACAAAACAACTAGCATGTATTGGTGTAAAGAATAATGGAGTAACAACTTAAGAGATTCCTTGTTGTGCAAAGAACACATTTTTAAAGTGTAAACATTGAAAAGAATAAAATTATTGATGATGCTTTGAATAAAATTTTATACACATGAATTTAATTGGATATTAACCAAAACATATAAATGTCTATTGTTGTAAAGACTAATGGAATAAGAATTAAAAGGTTACCTACTTGTTGTCTAATTAGTATGAATTGTTGTCCAAGAAAGAAGCATTTGCAATTTGTAAAGCATGTGCTTAACAAAATTGAAATAAATAAGAAAAGGTACATTTAAAGCATGTGCAATAGAATATTTCTTTGCTTTTCTTTCTTTTTTTTTTTTTGTTGTAGGTTTTGGCAAAATCATATGTACTTAAACTGCGAGTGAAATAAAGTTGTACATCTCCTCAAATTAAGTAATTGATTTCTTTTAAATCTTGCTTCCTGAAATTAGGTAGGCAATGCCATAGAACAATTTTGTACATTTAATGAAAGTTCAAATAAAAATAATGAAAAATATTCAATCAAAAAGGCCAAATATATTATTAGTTTTAACAAAAATTATGTTGCAATGCATACACAAAATCTACCAACATGATCATGCATAGTAGAAGGCACAACAATTACAAGACTTGAAGTATGATTTGATGATAAATGAGTTCCTACAATGAAAAACCTTTTATGAGACAAAGGGCAATAGTATATGCATAGGTATTTTCATAATATAACCCACATAGCAAAGTAGCGGGATTGGGGCTGTGCGATATGATGGTTTGATGGTGCTTGCGTAGTTAGTGTTGCAAGGTGCTGTGGCTCATGGTGTGGCAGTGAGATGCTTCATGGCTGTTAAAAGAGAGGTAACAATGTGGTAGTCACAAAAAGAATGGAACCAACGTAAAGGAGGAGAAGAATGGCAACATAAAGTGAGTAACAAAATAGTGAAAACAAAGAGAAAATAAAAAGGAGCATATCTATGGTAACTTAAAAGTTTAGAAGTAAAATAATGGGAAGAAGAGAGGAAATAAAGTGATTGAGAGAGAAGGAAAAAATGAAAAAATTTGAAAAAAAAATAAGGTGGCTAAATGAGAAGAGCACAACTAAGTGAAAAAGCTAATATGACATGTTATAAAATAGTTGAAGTGTCATCTTATGAGTGTGACAGTATTTGGTGCTCAAAATTTATATATTATAAATAGATTGACAATAACCTGGTTATCTTAGGTCTCCTTCTCAATAAAACCTGCTTAGTACAATGGGTACTTCACTCTCTACGGTTGCTTGGAAAGAATTTCTTCTTCTGTAAAAAGTGATACTAAGAATATATATGTTAATTTAATTAATACTACTAATCAAGATGCCAATATAACAAGAGAAGGGGAATCGTAAAAGGGAAGCATCACTGAAACGAAGAATTCAAATTCATGTACATGAAGAGTGTAAAATCTTACCCAATTCCATTCAAGTAATTATTGAGAAACCCGCATTAATTCCCTTAATATATTCTAGATTTAAACATATTTTTAGTCTCTATAAATATAGTTGTTTTAATTTTAATTCTTCTAAAATTTTTATTTTGATTTTGATCCCTTTTTTTTCTATTTTTTTTGTTTTTAGTCTCTATTATTCTAAATTTTGATTCTTATATAAGTATTTTAAAATATGTGTTTAGTCCTTTTAAATATTGAAGTTTTTGTTTTTGGTACTTATAGTTATTTTCTGAATCTTCTTTTAGTCCTTATAAAATTATCACTGAACATTGAGTCTAAACGGTAGGCATAAAAAAAAAAAACCTAATAATAGGAAAAAGAGAAATCAAAACCAAAGCAAAAATTATCAAGAGATCAAAATCAAAACTATCCATATTTATAAAGACTAAACATGTATTTAAACCAAAATAGTATTAGTGTTGACACAATGTTTTTTGAAGTAATGGTAGAGTAGAAAAACATTGAAGAGTAAAAGAGGAATAATGATAGACATGGAGAAATACCACACTATTCTCAATACCTTATAAATGAGAAATAGCACAATATTCTCAAAGATTAAAGTTTCAACCTCATGTAAGGAAATTTAAAAATATTTTAAATAAATTGTGTCAACCACTTGAGATAATATTATAATTTTTTCTGATTTTTGTGCGACATCTCTTACAAAGAAGCTCCTATGTATTTGGTATTTAATAATTTTGTTTGGTCAATAAATTAAAAATACAAACAGATATACAATGAGCTACTTTGAAATTCTTCATCAAATGATGCTGAATGACAAACCACTGCAAAGAAATTCCATGATATATGTAGGAAAATTCCAGGCTTACATTGGTCAAGAGTAAAAAATGGGAACCTTTTGACCAATAAATAAATAAGAAGATTGGAAACTTGTAACAAAATTGAATGTAGTTCTTTGTGTACTAATGGGATTGGCTCATTTGATTAACCTTCCGTTTATATATCATCATGACTTGAGTTTGATTCTAGATCTTTTTTTTGTTGATAGGTTATATGTAAGTATCTCTAAATCGCTCATTGAAACTAGAGATATGTTGCATCTCTGGATTGGAATGAACGTCTCAACCTAAATTTTTAATTTAAAAAAAAAATTAGTAGTATAATCATGAGTGGTGATTCCTAGCCAAATTTAAATATTTGAAAATACGTAATATTTGGGAACCAAAAAAAGCATAGAAAGAAAATTCTTGGATAAATTAGGATGAAGTTAATACGCAAAATGAAATTTAAGATTTAACTTCTGGATCTGTTGGTAGACAAAAATAAAATAAAATAAAATAGTAAACCATTAGAGAAGTTATAGTCAATCAAGCTTTAATTTGCAGAGAATCGGTAGAGAATCTTGTGAAGTGAAAAATGATAACATAATACAAGAGCATAATGAAGTATTTGCCATAGAGAAATTGTTAGATGGTCCAAGAGTAAGAAAAAAGTAGTGCTAAAATTTAGCTGAGCAGAGAAAGAGGTTAGTCATTGAATATGATCATCGATACAAATTTTACTTAAAATCAGGACCCACAACTATTGCATCCACTTAATCTCAAGCTCTCTTGTTCACCTTTTCATTTTTGGTCTAACTAAAGGCATCATTACATTTTTTGGGTATGGGATTAATCATGCTCAAAATACGGTCGAAGTCTTACGCGGAATCACTCTCAATAGTGTTTCTTTCGTAAATGACTCATGATAACATACTTATAAGAGAGATAAGTCCATTTTACTTGGACAACAATCCTTGGTCTTGTTCATCTTATTCCATAGCACTTTGTGGGTCACTTTCCTCTCAAGGAATAAGTGAAATTTTTGGTGCGTCATTGAGTGATGCATCATTTGGTACCTCAAATCAAACTCAATATCTAAGCGATCGAGAAACGAAAAAAGAAAAGCCAATTTTGGTCAAGTCACTCTTTTGATTCTTGCCCCCAGTTTTGGTTCAAGCGTCGTAGTGAATGGTTTAAGTGGGATCCCCATCACGCTTCACTAGATTTTAAATAACGTTATGACTGCTCATTTTTCCTTTTTTTTTCTTTTCAAAAGAATTCTTTATATCATATAAGTATATGAAACTAATTTTCGTTATGATTTTGGGTTAACCCCTCCTTATAAAATTTATATACTACAACACAAACCTAAATCTTGCAAAATATCTTTCAAAAATTCAACAAATACTTTTATCTACAAAAGAGTAAACTGTGAATTAAATGAGTTACATATGCTACGCTCCGAATTTGTATCCACCGCAAAATTAAAAAAAGTGATGAAATAATTACAAACTTCACATATTCTTCAAGCTGATGATTCAATGTCAAGAAATTTAAAAAAAAGAAATAGAGGTTCAACCATAAATGCATTAAGAATTTATTACTTTTTCCCAAAGAAAAAAATTATGACAGACATTACTGAATGGAATAGTACCTTTTCATGTTTAATTAACATTTTATGGATCACCAAAAATAGGTCTCATGAAGTACATTTTGATTCAGTCAATAAAAAACAGGGCAAAACGGCCAAAATTGGAGAGAAAATGTTCTACAAAATCATATCTTAGCACCACTGCATCAGTCACCTAGTATTCCACAAAATATGCTTTAACCATTGACGATGGTCACGTCCAACATGTCGTATGCGATCCTATAACTTGAGTTTTGGTAATCTAGAAAGTTAAAGAATTAGAAAAGAAACAATCATGTTTCCTGTAGAGAATGCATACTTAGTCAATAATACTTCCTACAAAGCTACATCAGCAATAGTCAAAAATCATCTTTGCGTGCACGCAAAAGTATATTCATTACTTAATATTTTTAATAACTTGTATTGCATAAAAAAATAATGATGGTCAAATTCCTTTCTTTCTAACTAGTTAATGCTATGTCCCTCAGCTTTGTTTTGGGGGGGGTGGTTTGGTCGTGTCTCTCAACTTCATTTGAAAGGCCATCTAAATCAGGTTTTTCTTTCCTTTTTGTTTTTTTCTTTTTTTTGTCTGATAGAGAAATCAGTTTTAGTCAGCTGCTTGCGTAGATTTTAATCTGAGATATGTGGAAATGACTCTTACTATGACTATATGACTACTTAAAAGTTAATGACTTCTGATTTCATTACTTGTATGACAAGAAAATTTTGTCATAAGAGAAGGAGGAGTCACATTAAACTTCATTAATAATTATTAATGATTTTTTTATTGGTAAATTTAACTTTTGTAGTTAATGTTATATATGTTTATTTTTTCAAATCGACAGTAAAATAAGTCATAAAGAATATGTAAAAGTCATGCTTGTCAAATAAAGTTGCGTGGAAATATGAGTCCGTTTTGGTTACGCTTTTGAGATAAAATAATTATTTTTTTTATAATATTAAATATTACTTTATTTGTTTGTTTGTGATTATTAGAAAAAAAAAGTTGAATTAGATAATAATCAATTTTCTCCTTATTTTAAAAAACTGATAGAGTTATATTTTAAAAAAGATAAAAGTAGTAAAAGAAAGAAAATATACCCAACAAATATAAAACCATTCTCTTTATCAATCTATCCTTAATTTTCTTTTTCTTTTCCACCTTCTCTATTTCTCTATCTCAAAAATTGCATACTTATACACCATTCATGGCGAGAGGGTTAGATGAAGCCTCACCGCTCCAACAACCTACACGGTCTTTTAAATAAAATATATAAAAAAAAAGTTATATGTTTAAAAATGAAATATAAGAAAGTTCTTTCAACATTGTATTTGTTTAATTTAGAGATCCGATTATAAATTTTTAAATTATAGGGACCTAATTAAAAATTAAGTAAAATTATAAAAACTTATAAAATAATTAAATCTTAAAAAATGAAGTTACCTTTTGCGTATAACATGTCTGATTATAGCAACCAATGCTCCTGTCAATACAAAATATGATAAAAACGAGTAACAAATTTATCAAATGCACACGAAAACTTGTTTGGTGTACTAAACAAACACTAGTCACCAATCAAAAGCCATTGCAAACCACCATCCAATGCCCACGGCTCCAGTAGGCAATGCAACAATGGTTGGTTTGAAAGGAGGAAGAAGGAAACTATTTTGGCTCAAAACAATGATGATTTTCTTTTCTCTTGATTTTGGGCTTGATTGACTTGTTTGGAGTTTGGTTTGTGATTTGGAGATATATTTTTGTTTTTTGGTTTGGAATTGATTATGGCTTAGTGTGTGACTTTTATATTCTCTGGTTTTGCTCTAGTTTGTTCCTTTTTTGATTTTGGTTTTAGTGGTAGGCAGGGAGTAGATAGCAAGCTCGATGGCAGAATTGGGGTAAAGGGAGAAAAGAGAACATAAGTAATTTTAGGGTGAATAAAGAGTGATTGATATATGGATGCACCATCACAATTTAAACCTTTAAATAAAATAGTGCATAGTGCACCATATTTGAGATGGTACACTCTAAAACACGCCCTACACCATCAAACGTTTTTGTAACAATAGTTAACTCTAGAGACATGATTACAAATTTTTATTTAATTTAGAGACTTGATTTGATACTTCATTGGCTTGTTTGGAGTTTGGTATGTGATTTGGGGATATGTTTTCTTTTTTAGGTTTGGAATTCATTATGGATTAGGGTGTGACTTTCATATTCTCTAGTTTGGCTCTATTTTTTTGCTCTGTTTTGATTTTGGTTTTGGTGGTGGATGGGGAGAAGATGGCAAGCCCATTAGTGAAGTTGGGACAAAGGAAGAAGAGAGAGTATGAGCAATTTTAGGGTGAATAAAAATTGACTTATATATGGGTGCATTATCACAATTTGAACTCTTAGATAAAATAGTGCATGGTGCACCATATTTGAGATGGTGCACAATAAAATGTGTCATGTGTATTAAATGTTTTTGTAACTATATCTAACTCTAGGGATTTGATTAAAAATTTTTATTTTTAACTAGGGACTTGATTTGATACTTGATTGGCTTATTTGGAGTTTAGTTTGTGATTTGTTGATAGGTTTTGTTTTTCATTTTGGAATTTATTACAGTTTAGGGTGTGACTTTCATATTCTCTAGTTTATCTCTAGTTTTTTGCTCTATTTGGTTTTGGTGGTGGGTGAGGAGGAGATAACAAGCCCGCCAATCGAGTTGAGGTAAGGGGAGAAGAGAGAGTATAAGTAATTTTAGGGTGAATAAAGGGTGATTGGTGTATGGATGTACCGTCATAATCCAAACCTTTAAATAAGATAGTGTATAGTACACCATATTTGAAACGATGTACCATAATATGCCCTGCATTGTCAAATATTTTTGTAATTGTGATTAATTATAGGGACTAAATTATAAATTTTTAGATTATAGGGACCTAACTAAAGATTGAATAAAACTATAAGGACTTGTAGAACAATTAAATCTTATAAAAATATGAATCTTAATTTATCCAAATGGTGTTATGCACGATTTGTATTATTATACTTTTTGCTAACTACAAGGGTTAGTATATAAACATGCGATAGAGGAGAAAGGTATTCTCAACAAGATCAACCTTTACAAGAGCAACGAAATGTTATGTAGATTAATTCTATATATTGTTATTTTCATTTTTCGTTAAAATCCATTTTCTGTTTAATTACGAATTATAAGCTTCCTCTTCAGTTTCTAATTCAATTTCAACTGTTTGATTTCATTAGAAATCCCTCCAAATGGATATAGATCATCAATTTTGTTTTCGACGTTTGATTACTGTCACATTTTATTTGTTTTCACTGTAGATTCTAATCTGCGAGATGATTTATACTCACCTTCTACAATTTTTTATGTCTTGTTAATTTACTTCACTATGAAGAAAATTGTCATGCAACTCACAAGGTTAAAAAAGAATGCAAAAGTTGTCGTGATTAGGTTTTGCCGTGTTTGAATCAAATACTAACATCTTCGTACGTACATGTCTGTAATAAATGTAATTAGAAACTTTAAACATATAATAATAACAATAATAATAAAGATAATGAGACAGAAAATAGTTATTGACAAGACTTTGGGCATGAAAATTAATAAATGAATAACACCATTGAAATTTTTAAATAATAAAACTCAAACTGTAAAATGGAATAAAGAATTCAAATAGAAAAAATGGCATATTTAAATGACTCCATTATGATCAGTTTATCACAATGTCAATTCAAACGATAGTGAATAAAGATTGGTTTAAGGTAGCGATGGCAAAAATAGCCGCCAAAGTGAGTATTAATGGGCATTATCTGCGATGGGATTGGGTACAAGGACTGGTTTGATCTTTATGGGGACAAAGTCTCCATTTATTAAATGGGCCCTCTTCATAGAAACTTGTTAAATTCTCATATATATATTTTGATAATAATAATAATAATAATAATAATAATAATACACAATTAAATCAAGTTGATTCAAAATATAATCAATATATTGTAGATTAAACATTTTACCAAAATCAATTTTACAATAATTGACTAATTTTGATTTAAATAAAATTTATAATAATTTGAATTTGTATTATGTATTTTTATTTTTAATTTAGATTGTCTTCTGGTACTAACATTATAATTGATTATAGATATTTTTAAATATTTTATTTAAGTTTAAGACTTTATATATATATTGAATTTTTTAATTTTTTTTGTATAAATCCATGAATACCCATGATGATTTGAATTCCCACAAGATCAGAGAATAAGGGCCGTGACGGGAACGACGACCGTAACAAAGTACAAATTTCTAAACGATGGCCCGGCGCCTTGGTACCCATTGCCATCTAGTTTAAGGAAAATGTGTTGACATAAAGAATTAAGAAATACTGCTGAACTTGAGCCATAGGATAGGACGGTCACATTGTTGCGTGAGTGTATAATATACATCCCTTTTCGATCTGATGCTAAGTGCAAATATTAAACTGTTATGCCGTCCGTGGATAAATCGGGGAATACAATGCTTTTTCGCTTTGTTAGTGTGTACTACTAACTCAAACCGTAATTATAGTCAAGCCTCCACCGATAAAACATCTTTGTTAAGTCTACCGTTGTTTGGGAATATGGCTATAATAGTCTATACTAGAGGTTGAATTGTTGGAAATTACACGTATATGAAGGATATAAGTCCCATATTGGATGTATTAAAAAAGAAAAAAAAATTTATAAAATATTGGATTAGAAAATAATTTGATAGTTAATTTTTATAAAAGTTTGAACAATCCTCCCTAATAACTTAGCTTTTAAGTTTAAGTTAAGTCCACTCATTTTCTTGCAACCATAATAGTCAAGTGAAATTTTTACTGGTAGAACAGGAATATGGAGCAAGTTATCTGAGTCCCAGCCAGTGTGCCCACGGAATATTTTTAAATCTTTTAACCAAATTTAATTCGCTACTTACTAGTTTACTTGGTCAAGAAAGGGTATGTGGCATTCTTTAATTTGTGTGGGGTGCATGCTATGGTACCATAGTAAAAATGTGCATTTTGTGCATTTTTGTGATGAACGGTGAGGATCGTGTCATAGATTGTGAGGTACATCAATGCACCAATCACCTATGATGTACTATAATAATATCTAATTTTAAGAAAATTTAAAAATATAATTAAATATATTTTAAAAATTAATTATCATACACTGACAGTATAAAATTATATTGACAATATAAAATAATTTTATACTGTCAGTATAATCAAAAAATTTTATCAGTGTAATTTTAATTATCATACATTGATAGTGTAAAATTATACTAGCAGTATAAAATAATTTTATACTGTCAGTGTAATCAAAAAATTTTATCAGTGTAATTTTACAGTACTGCCAGTATAATTTTACACTGTCAATGTATGATAATTAAAATTATACTGATAAAATTTTTTGATTACACTGACAGTATAAAATTATTTTATACTGCCAGTATAATTTTACACTGTCAATGTATGATAATTAAAATTACACTGATAAAATTTTTTGATTATACTGACAGTATAAAATTATTTTATACTATCAATATAATTTTATACTATCAATGTATAATAATTAATTTTTAAAATATATTTAATTATATTTTTAAATTTTCTTAAAATTAGATATTATTATAATACATCATAGATAATTGGTACATTGATGCACCTCATAATCTATGGCACGATCCTCACCGTTCATCACAAAAAATGCACAAAATACGTACTTTTACTAAGGTACCATAGAATTCACCTTTTGTGTGGATGTCCTCTTCATGTGAATACGTAGTTTAGATCAAATAAATTCAAAGATTGATGAAAAGTAGTCAACTAAGGAAGGAATTTCCGTGTTGGTGTCAGACTTACTACATGATCCAGCCAACAACAAATGAGTTTTCGAATATCTATAAAAGGAGTATGCTCAAGAGCTAAACCATCCTTAACTTTCTTAACTTGTCATCCACAGGGGTTCTTCTAACAACCATCTCCAATGAGAATCCATCAAGCCTTATTGCCTTTCTTTATATCCTTATGGTTGATAAACCTAAGTATCAACATTGAGAATACTGATGCAGCAAGAATCCACTGTCTCGGCCATCAGCAACTTTTGTTGCTCCAGTTGAAGGATGGCCTTATATTCAACCCTGTCAGATCCAAAAAACTGGTTCATTGGAATCAAAGTGGTGATTGCTGTCAATGGAATGGAGTAACATGCAACAAGGGCCGAGTAGTTGGTCTTGACTTGAGTGAGGAATTTATTTCCGGAGGACTGAACAGCTCAAGCCTCTTCAACCTGCAATATTTGCAGAATTTGAATTTGGCTTACAATGATTTCGGTTCTTTCATTCCTTCCAAGTTTGAAAAGCTAAAGAACTTGAGGAGCTTGAATCTTTCAAATTCTGGCTTTGAGGGGCAGATTCCACCTGAGATCTCTCAACTGAATAACCTTGTTACTCTTGATTTGTCTGCATCATTTACAGCACAACATACTCTAAAACTTGAGAAACCTAATATTGCAATGTTTGTGCAGAACCTTACAGAAATTACAGAATTATATCTGGATGGAGTGAAGATATCTGCTGAAGGAAAGGAGTGGTGCCAAGCTTTATCTCCACTGCAAAAACTACAAGTTCTGAGCATGTCATCCTGCAATCTCACAGGATCAATTTATTCTTCACTATCAATGCTCCAGGCACTCTCAAAAATTCGACTAAACCTGAATGACATATCAGGTCCAGTGCCAGAATTCTTTTCAAAGTTCTCCAATTTGAAAGTCATGGAGCTCAGCAGTTGCAAGTTAAGTGGCCCTTTTCCAAGTGATATCTTCCAAATACAAACACTAAATGTTCTTGATATGTCAAATAATCTTGATCTTCATGGCTGTTTACCAAACTTTTTGCAAGATTTGTCTCTTCAAAGCCTGAACCTTAGCAATACAAACTTCTCGGGGCAATTACCAGGTGCTATTTCCAATCTGAAGCACTTGTCTGCATTGGATCTTTCTAATTGCCAGTTCAATGGAACGCTTCCCATGTCATTGTCAAAACTCACCCAACTTGTTCATCTAGACTTATCATTCAATGAGTTTACAGGTCCAATTCCATCTTTCAATATATCTAAGAATCTTAGATATTTATCTATCTTGCACAATAATTTGACAGGAGCCATTCCATCAGCTCATTTCCAGGGACTTGTAAATCTCCTCACCATTAATTTAGGTGATAACTCCCTCAATGGGAAGATTCCTTCATCTCTTTTTACACTTCCATCTTTGCAGGAACTCACACTTTCTCATAATGGATTTGATGCTCCATTGGATGAATTCCCAAATGCTTCTTCCTCCCAATTACAGTTGGTTGATTTGAGCAGCAATAATTTAGAAGGGCCTATTCCTGTTTCAATCTTTCAACTTAAAGGACTTCGTTTCCTTCAACTTTCTGAAAATGAATTCAGTGGCACTATACGGCTTGATGTGATTCAGAATATGCAAAGTTTACATACATTAGGCCTCTCAAACAACAAGTTGTCTGTTGATATAACTTTCAATGATGGTCATGGCCTTTCATCCTTTCCCACTATGAAATATTTATTGTTGGCTTCTTGCAAGTTGAGGGAGTTCCCAGGTTTCTTGAGAAACCAACCCCAACTAAATGCTTTAGACTTGTCCAACAACCAGATTCATGGAACAATACCCAACTGGATCTGGAGATTTGACTCTCTGGTTTATCTAAATGTTTCCATCAATTTTCTCACAAGTCTGGAAGGCCCCTTGGAAAATCTTAGTTCAAATTTGTATATCCTTGATCTTCATTCCAATCAACTTCCTGGGTCAATTCCCATTTTCACAAGATATGCTGTCCATTTGGACTACTCAAGCAACAGATTCAGCTTTGTTCCGCCCAACATGGATAAGTACCTTCCTTCCTTATATTTCCTTTCACTTTCAAATAACAGCTTAGAAGGAAAAATTGATGATTTGTTTTGTAATTTTTCTTCTCTCCGGTTGCTTGATCTTTCTCATAATAGCTTCAATGGCTTCATTCCAAAGTGTTTGACAAGAAGGAATAGGACGCTCAGGGTGCTAAATCTTTCTAACAACAAACTCACAGGTTACATTTCTGATACAATCTCAAGTTCATGTAATTTAAGGTTCCTTGATCTCAAAGCAAATATGTTGGTTGGTGCCATTCCAAAGTCTTTGGCCCACTGCCAGAAGCTACAAGTCTTAAATCTTGGAAACAATCTATTTAGCGATGGATTTCCATGCTTTTTAAGCAGCATTTCCACCCTTCGAGTGTTGATTTTAAGGTCAAACAAACTCCATGGTCCCGTTGGATGCCAACTTAGTACTGGTAATTGGAAGATGCTTCATATTGTTGATCTAGCCTCCAATAATTTTACTGGTACAGTAACTGGATCACTCTTGCAAAGCTGGACAAAAATGATGGGTGATGAAAATGAAGCCCGTGAGAAGTATGGAGCTTTATTTTTTGACATGTTTGATAACCATGAAACCATACGTTTCAAGGATTTGTTCACTGTCATCAATAGAGTTCTTGTAATAAAACTAAACAAATTGTTAGCAGGAGAACCTTATTCTGTGGTAGATCACATATTTGCTTATTATGTGACTGCTAATGAACTTGGTGGTCGCTACTTGGATTCAGTTACAGTTGTCAACAAAGGTTCGCATATGAATTTGACCAAAATCCCCACTACCTTTGCTTCCTTGGATCTGTCTTCCAACCATTTGGAAGGTACAATGCCTGAAGAGCTTGTGAATTTGAGAGCACTTTATGATCTTAACTTGTCACATAATTCTTTCTCTGGCCATATCCCATCATCTTTGGGAAATTTGAAGAATCTTGAATCCTTGGACCTATCATATAACACTTTGAGTGGAAGAATCCCCACAGAGATTTCAAGTTTATATTTCCTCTCAGTGTTGAATCTCTCCTTCAATCATTTGGTGGGGAAAATTCCAACAGGTACTCAAATTCAGTCGTTTGATGCATACTCCTTTCAAGGCAATGATGGGTTATGTGGCCCTCCATTAACCAAGAATTGCGGTGATAATGGAGGTCAAGGGTTGTTAACACCACCAACACCTTTTGAAACACATAGTTCAATTAACTGGAGATTCTTGAGTGCTGAGTTGGGATTTACTTTTGGCTTTGGACTTGTCATCCTTCCCCTTATTTTCTGGAAGAGATGGAGACTGTGGTATAGCAAGCATGTGGATGATTTGCTTCACAAAATCTTTCCTCAGCTTGAATTCGTTTATGAGCAAAGTGGAGAGCAAAGGTATAGAAGTCTAAAGTGGAGGCCGAGCTGAATTCTCAAATGGTATAAAGAGCTAATATATCTTGTAATTTGCACTGTCTTTTGGGTTTTGTATTTTGTATTTTGTATTTTGTCTTTCGTTTTCTTCAAATTTTGTAAAATAAATGACTTTGTCCAACAATGATAATTAATATAAAGCAAAGACAGTGCTTCACGTAGCTTTATGATTGATTATTATAGTTTTGCATGTTAGTGATGCGAGTTTATGTCACTACAAGAAAATTACTAATTTGAGGCGGATAAAATCGGCCCTACTCAAGTGAAATCTGCCACTAATATAGCATTTGCATTAGAGCTTGAGTGCTCATTAAAATCAGGGCTACTAACCAAAATTGGTGGCTCGTCTCCCACTAATTTGTAGCGAATTTGTCATGACTCAACTTAGGTTGTGATCGGCGTATTTGGGAACCTTTTTCCTATTCAAGCCTAAATATACAATTTTTCCAAAGAATTAACAAAGTCTTCTTTGTATTCAAGTTAATTCCCCAAATACAAGAGCTCTTCCAACATCAAACAAAACTAACACACACCAAACAATTGTGATCCAAGTATTCTCGTAGTGCACCTACTAGCATGCAGGCATATTCACAAGAGCATATTTTCATTTAAGTTTCATAACATATTACAATCCAACCATATCCAATCCACAAGCATTCAAAGTAGGTAATCAAATATATAAAATAGGTTTACATATATCCCTAAAATCTATGAAGCATAGGTACTCCATTTTGACAAAAGTAGAGGTACAGGTACACCTAAGTACATACCCTTTTTTTTTTTGAAAAAAAATATTAGGTATGGCTTAGATACTGCTAGATATGACTCTGAATACAAAATTTATTAAAACTGTGTCATTTTAAGTTTTTTTTTCCCTTTTTCTCGGTACCTCCTGGTTTTTCCTTTTTTCCATTTTTTCTTTTTTTTTTCCTTTTGTTTCACATTGCCTTTGTTTTTTTGTTTTCTCCATATCAGAAGTTCCTCATTCAGAACCCTATCCCTTCTCCTTCTTTCTTTCATTCGAAATCCCTACCCTTCTTCTTCTTCTTTCTTTCGAAACAACCAGAACTCCACAAGATTCAGAGACTTATCCCCTTCTTTCTTTCTTTCATTTGAAAGACTTTCCTTTCCTTACTCCCCTTCTTCTTCTTTCTTTCATTTGAAACACCCTTCACCCATAGCCACCACCACTCAACTCATCCACCAGTGGCGGTCTTCACGTCAGATCAGCAGCGGTGGTCCTAACAACATGGCAACAACGGTAGCTAGAAGATAGCAGCTGGGTGAACAAATTCTCAAGGATGCAAGGTAGCTTTTTTCTCTATTCTTGTTCTCTTTTTATTTGTTTTTGTTAGTTTTTTTTTTTTTTTTTGCTGCTGCTGCTGATTTTTGCTATTGGTTCTATTTTTATTGTTTTTGTTGTTTTTTTTTTCCTGCTACTGCTACTGATTTTTGTTGTTGGTTCTTTTTTTTTTTTTTGAAAACTTGTGATCTGAAATGGTTCTGTGTTTCAAGTATTGTAGTTTTTTATTTTTGTGATGTGATATTGAACAATTTAGACTTATTTTATGTTGAAGTTGGTATATTTTCTAATTTATCATATGAAATTTCAGTTCTTATTTTACGAGATTTGCGTAATTTTTATATTTTTAAATATATATATAGCCGTACCCATACACCAGTTTTACAAAATATTCATACCTGGTGCCCGTACCCGTATCAGTATCGAGTACGAGTATCGTACCTGTATCTGTGCAACATAGCCTAAAATACATATGCCATATTCAAATACCAAACAAGTCAACAACAAAAGGTTGGACCCTACCTATGACTTATGGAGAGCTAACAAGATCAAGCTAAACTAACATATTCCAAAAAGGTTCCAACATGAGGATTAGCCTCCCAAGAAGGCTCAACAATAGACAAATCCAACTATACAGGATCTGGAGGAGTAAAACTCGGATCAACACCTGTATCTGAAAAGAGAAGGGACAACGAGGTGAGTTTTGGAACTCAGTGAAAGATAGAGTATCCATAGCCCACATGTTACGATAATAAACATAACAAAAGATACAATTTTAGTAAGTTTGTAACTGTAAATCGATAAGTTAAAATAAACAGTTTATTCAAAGTATAAGCTTCATAACTATCTTAAAGGGTTACAAAAATAAGTGAGAAGTTATCAAATCCAAGATAGTTCGTCAGGATCACACTTAGGCGCCCATTTCTTCTTGTGATCCCGTAATCGTCATGTACCACTTTTTGAGTGGCTGTGTAAATCAACTAGTCAATGTGCACCAAGACTGTTGTTAGCTACAAATCCTATTAGAGACTTCTCAAAAACCATTCAATTATATATATATATGTATATATGTATATATATATGTATATATAGGGTGCATATCACATGAAAGGAGTGGTTTATTATGAGAGTGAGATAAGCAAATATTGACCATTGAATCTTATATGAATAGTCAAGATTAAAACATAAAATCAGATTACTTTTTTAAGTGATCATGTAATATTTAAATAACTTTAAATCTTGACTATCTATATATGGTTTATGGCCCAGATTTGTTCCTCTCACTCTCATAATAAACCACTCCTCTCATGTGATACGCTATATATATATAAAGTTTAGGAGATATTTCTCAAGTCTTTTATCCCCTTTAAAATCTCATTTCAATTTAGGAGATATGAATGGCTTTATAGTATTGTAAAGTTTGAGATCAACTGACATATGAATGGCATATTTTGGTTGTTTTGGAAGGAACACAAAACCTGGCGAGATATCTCCTAAATTGAAATGAGATTTTAAAGGGGATAAAAGACTTGAGAAATATCTCCTAAATATTATATATATATATATTACCTTATGTATAAATTTAATTAAAATAAAATATAATCTTAGGGAAAGTGGATTTTCATTTCAAGTAACTTGTCAACACAAGTTAAACCATCAATCTCATATTTTTCAATCCTTAACCATATTTATAGTAGGAAACATTAGAAGACAACTAGAAATACAATATTTACTTATAGACTTACCCAAGAGGGGTAATTTCAACACCACGAAGTCCGGGAGCCAAGAGAATGATCCTTACAAGAATCTAGCACCACAAATATGACAACAATAACATTTATGAGCAAACATTGCCTACTAACCCAAGAGGAAGAGGAGAGAGGAAAAGATCACTCAAGCTCCGCACCAAGCTCTATGGTCATCAATGGAGTTCTAGAAAGAGAAAGTGATGGAAGTGAGGAAGAAGAAGTGGGTGTTATGTTGGGGTGGCGAGTATGGAAGGAAGGAGGAGGTGATGTTGGGAGAGGAAGAGGAGGAAGAAGAAGGAAAATGGAGAGGGCAAAGAGAAAGGGGTGCCGATTTTTCTTGAGGAAAGGGAGGGAGAAAGAGAAAATTAGTTGTGTTATTTTATACTATTCTTAAGTTAATGTCCTTTTTAATTTTACTCTCCATTAATAACTTTAAAATATAAATGTAAGTAAGGAAATACCTCCCATTTGGATTCAAATAAAATATAAAAAATATCAAAATACTTAAGAATCAAAATTTAATTTTTGGGTTTTAGTTCAAATTTGGGAAAAGTTGCACTTTTATAAACTTTTAGGCTATAGATGAAGGAGTTGATGACCTTTGAAAATTAATTAAAAACCAGTCTTTAATTCTTTGATATGTAGGGAGTAATTACCAAGATTTTTGGTCTCTAGAAATTACTCCTATCATATAGCCCTTTGTGGAGGCATAGGATTCAGCCTGTTCTAATAGAAAACACAATTTATATTTAAGTAGCTTAAAAGGTTATTATCAATTATGTATATATGGACTCAAACAACTGAAATTGTGCAAAAACAAAGCTCACATGGAAAATCCTAAAAATTCAACACATGCAAAGATTACTGGTCATACTTATAGCATTTTATATGAAATCGAGGCATAAGGAATTGCTATTTGTCTCTAATTTGTGGCGGTCTCATCCATCTCTTATTACTAGCGACCACTTCACCCTCTAATTAGTGCAGCCCCCTCTTATTAGTGGTGGACTTGTCCCCCCTCTAATTAGTGGGGGCCATGTTCACCACAAATGACTAAAATTTAAAAAAAAAAAAAAAATTGGTTAGATGCTTCAATTCAAAGGGTAGACAAAAATTCAAGTGATGTTAAAACACAAAATCAAGATATAAAAGCTGACAAACAATTAACACAAACATCACAAGTACTCAACAATTTCACAACAATGTAGTATAAATTAATAAAACAAAGAACCCAAAGCATAACAAAGCTCCAACAATTCTCAATAATTGACAAAACTTTGCACAATATACAAGCAACACAAGTCCACATATTTAGCATATGAACAAGCTCCACAACAGCATAAAAAAAAAAATGAACAAGCCTAAAATTAACAATATATATTGATAATATATTTTTAAAAAATTAAACAAAAACACTTAAAAAATTAGTATTGTTGATGATGGTAGGATGGTAGTGGCAGAGCTACAGGTTAGCTGTTGGCACTATTTATTGTTCTCATAGTGAAACAGTGGCAGCTTTAGGTGGTGGTGGTGGCAGGCAATGGCTAGTGGCGGTTAGGGCAGTATGGGAGGAAGAGAGAAGGAGGAGATAATGAAGAGATAAAAAGGAGAGAAGAAGAAAAAGTGAAAGGGCGGTGCGATTTGATGGCAATTTAAATATCTCAATTGGTGGTAGCCAAGTCCACTAGAAACTAATACTTCTTGAAAAAAATTTTACTTTTTGCAGCAGTCAAGTTTGTTGCAAATTTAAGTTTTATTTTTGTTATTTAAACTATTATTCTTTTTTAAATTTTTTTAGAAAATTTAAAATTTTATATTTTGATTTTAAGTGCATATTTGGGAACTCCCAAGGAGCAGCTTTTTTTTTTCAAAAAAAAGAATTGTTTTGAAAATAAAATCTTGTTTGGGTAACTTTTATTGAAATGGATTATAATCACTTTCAAAGAATTTAAGTTGTTTTTGAAGGAAAAAAAAAAGAAAAGAAAAGTGGAAGCTAAAATTTGGACTTTTTTTTTATTAAAAGTTCTTTGTACAGTACATACAATGTTATATTTTCACTAAATTGATCATAAATATTAAATGTTACATAATATAAACAATCATTCTATATATTTTTTAGTAATTTTATCATATAAAAATAACTTTTTTTCATACAATCTAAATAAAATAGATTATTTTAAAATTACTTTTTAGCTAAAGTATCTAAACACAATTTGATTCTCAAATAATCGATTATATAAAAAAGTGATTATATAAATAAATGATTATTAAAATAATTTTAATCGTATAATTTTTTCAAACACACACTAAAATATCCAAAAGTTTGCAGTGACCCACTCTGCCACAAACTCTTGTTCGTTTTCTTTTTTTTTTAAAAAATTAAGTATTATTTTAGAAAAATAGGAAGTTTGCAGAGACCGAGTCCACCACAAACAATATATTCCCTTTTATAATTTTTTTTTAAATATTTGCATTTGCTTTTATTGTCGCAACGAGTGGCAAATCCAAAAAATTTAAATAATGGAGGTAAATATAAGACCTAAATATAATAAAAAAGTTTCACATAATTTTTATCTTAATATGGGATCAAATATAATAAAATAAGGAGAATAAAATATGTGTATACTTATGTACTACTAACAAAATTCTCAAATTTTAGTGGAGGCATATGCCCCACCATTTTATACATTTTTACCTCTAAAATGTGTTGCAGAATTTTGTAGGACCGCTATGTATGGGAATTTTGAGCTGCAGCTGAAAAAAAGTATAGCCACTAGATTGGCCATCGACGCATCTGATCCACTCAATGACAATGCTGGAAATATTGTTGCGATGTTTGGCATGAATCTCATAATGCACAAGGTAATGACAACAGCTATAACGCTTCCAGTGGCTTATGGTTATCCAATTTCGGACCTTGAGGACAAGGTTCAAGGTCCGTCTTTTTTGTTTTTGGGTCAGAGGACAAGGTCCATTTCAGTTGGCGAGATAATGCAATAAGTAATAATTTGGGCTTGGGCCATCAATGGAAAAATATACAAAAGGAAGATGGGGCCAGAGAGTGGGGGTATAGAGTGAGTGGCATGCAATTTCCCGCTTCTGAGTTTTTCTTCTCGGTGTTCTGCATTCTTCCACAATTTACTTCACTCTCATCTCATATCTGATCCTTCAATTCTCTTGCAGATGATTCTCAAGTGATGACCCGTAATGATGAAGTTTATTTCCTGTTTGCTGCATTGTTGATTTTTTCTTGATAGTGGACGATTCATTACTGCTTTAGCTCGCTGTGTTATGAGCATGTTGCCGTTACATTGAAGATTTCATGGGAATTTTGTTTCTGTAATTCTATAGTCCATACTTGTAAGTTTCATCATTATAGTGTATTGGGGTTTCGGATTTTTGAATTTGAAACAGATTTTTAATTAGTGATTGCATTTTGACAAAAGTTAATAGATTGATTTATGAAGTCATACCCGTAGACAGTAAAAGCCAAACAACGTTAATGTTCTTATGCTCCTTTTTGGCTTTATTTATTTGTTTGACTTGTGTATATTGAAGGTTTTTTTCCCAACAACTTTTTCATCAATCAAATAAATAATAATTTCATTTTTTGGGTACATAAATAATAATTTTATATTATTACAAAGTCATTTCATTTATAATTATTCTTACAATATTGAATAAAATATTCCTGCATTTTATTTGCCCATGTATCTTGCAAGTCTAATTCTAGTTATTGCTTAATTATACATTCATACATTTTTCATATTTCCACATAAATTGTTGGTCAATATCATGGTCTCACTTTAACATTTTTAAACAAATTAAAAATAAACATATCTCACATAATTTTTATGATCGATTGCATATTTAATATGAAATAACAAGAAGCATTGATTGAGATAATAAGCAATCCTGATTCTTTAAGAGGAAAAGAACACAGACTCAAAGACAATTCTTGTGAAAAAAAATTGCATAATTCTTATACTTCTGCATATTGAAAATTAATTTTTATAAACAGTTCAATTAGACTTTGCCCGTGTAGGTATCTCTGTCCGAGGAAAAAGTTACCACACTCTCCAGAGGTGAGGAGTGAGAATAAGATCGCCTTTGGCCAGAAGTTTGGGAGTGTGTGTACCACAATTTACAGACTAAACTATTGTTAAAAATTCGTTCCAAAAAAAAAAAAAAGGTATTGTTAGAAATAAAAGTCAGCTCGTTTCTTTTCTTATGTGTGGCCCGGTTAAAGTCCAAGTGACAAGTCATGTTTCTTCAACCTGAATCATATATTCGAAAACTGGATCATATATAGCTACAGAATTTGAATTTTTCACGTAATGGCTATGACTCTTTGCTTCCATGGATCGTCGTTGCAGAAGCTGAAGGATTTGAGATGGATGAATTGAAATTAAAACGCGGAATCAATTGTATACAAATATAAATATCTCGCCACATGTATCTACTCTCATTTTGATCTTTTTAACCCAGTAAATTCAAATTGAATGCACTTGAAGTACAGGTTTTACCGGTTTAGTCTACACTGCAAGAAAATTTCCAATCAATGATGACACTCCCTGTGGGTTAAAAAAAAAAAAAAAAAAAACCTCGTTGAATGGAGCTGAGTAGCTCTTGACGTATATGTAGGGTTGGACTACGTGGGAAACACATTTGTAGTGTTGACTGTGTTGTGCTGATCGCCGAAAATGAACAGATTGAGGAAATTAATGTCAATTTACAAGTCATGTATTCTGAGAGTCTGAAAGCACATATATTCCAATTTCCAACAACTTCATAAGTCCCTACCGTGAAAGTTAGGGCATGACTTGGAAGAAATTGCAACAGACTTGCATATACATGCAAAAATGATGCGTATGCTGAATTTTTAAATCCTTTTGTGCATGTAACCATGTGTACACGATACGCTGATAGAGGTGAGGTGTGTGGTTAGAATCATTCCTGTCGATTTTTCTAATTCCACTTCGTGCACTTGATTGGTTGGCCTATCCCCAATGTTGAAGGACATCAAGTGGTTGAACCTTTTCCGGTGCATTGCTTTCTGTTTGTGGGCACATTTTCCAACTTCAATAAGTTAAAACCTGACAGTATAACATCTAATAATATAAGATTATTTGATTGTACAAAGTTTAATAAAAATTAATTCTTATGCAGCATTTGGTATGTTAATATAGGACATATTGTGTTATAAATGATATTATTCTTTTACTATTACAAATAATTCTAATTATAAAAAAAAATTTAATAACAAAACAAAATTATAATAAAAAATAGCAATTTTTATTAATTTTAAATTAACAAATAAATATTAATATTCACATTTTTTTTATTTTTTAGTTATAATTAATATTAAATAATGTTTTATCTATTTATAAAATTTAATAAATATATTTATTATTTTAATAAATATAAAAAAATTAACAAATGCATAGTACTCTCTTTTATATATTATGTTATCTTCTACTTCTTACCACAAAATGTGAGAAGAAAAGTTATAATAAAATAATAATTTTCTTAGTTATCTAATTATAAATTTAAAAATTATTATAATTGTTTAAATATTTTACTTTTAATAATAATTTATTTCATTTTATAATTTTTATTTTATAAATATAATTTATATTAAAAAATTATCTATTTATATATTTTTAATAATTACTTTTATTTCTTTCATAAACAAAAGAAACACAAGAGAAAGAAAAGAAAGAGATTCTTTATACATAAAGAGTTCAATAAGGCCTAACCCCAAACCCCACGGCTTAGTCATATATTGTTTTGATGTAAAAGGGAACTTTTATAGATAAGTTAATACAATACAATAGTTATACCAAATAATTTATAAAGTTATAATGTATTATATTAGTTTATACAATCAAGCCTTATCCAACTTGCCAAATGACCTTTAATTATTTTGTAAAAAAAATAAAGAAATTATTTTTCAAAAATTATAAAACTATATTAAAAGTGGTCAAATATCAAATTTACAATAGCATGAAATGTTATTTGTAAATAAACTAAATTTTAAAATTATTATTCAATTAATTTTGTTGAAAATCATATTACAAATAATCCTTTCCTTTTATAACAAAAACTGTTTTAAATGCTCTAAATAGCTAGTGTACAAGGTTACAAAATTATCTGGTGATTCAAGGATCCTCTCATAAAAAATGAGCATGACCTTTTCATTTTCACATCTCCACCATTGAAAAAAATCAATAATGGAGATGTGAACATGACAAGACTATGTTCATTTTCAACAAAACAAGATCCTTGCCCTTTTTCAAATGAAATTTTTAAAAGAAAAATTTAATACATTGTAAATATTATTCATAAACGAAACAAAACACACCTCAGTTAATTAAATTCCACCCATACATTGTTGGTACAAGGGATTTAACATTGGTTTTCTCTAGTCGAAATTTTGAGTTCTAGTCATCTGAATGGAAAAAAAAAAAAGAATTAATACTAAAAGAGTTTCATCTTTATAGTAAGTTGGTTTGATTTAAATTAGTTTAATTAGAATCCAATAAATTTTAAATTAGACAAAAAAACAAGAAAGAAATACTCCACCTTAATACCAAAGATAATAAATAAAATTAAATTTCCCTTCCATCGTATCTCCATGGCCACTAGCTACTAGCAAGCCCAGGTGAAAATTGTTCCCTTGATACATAAATAAATAATATATAATTAAGTTTAAGTATACTTACACTAATTAATAACTTTTTATAGAATATACTCTTTATCTATCCAATTATAATTACCTATTGTTAACGGGCGGATCATATATGTATAAAATGGTGGGGGCATGTAATCTACTAAAATTTCATAATTTTGTTAGTAGGTATATACGTATTTTGGCCCCTATTATTTTATTATATTTGATCTCATATTAAGATAAAAATTATATAAAATTTCTTATTATACTAATGTATTATCTTTGCCTTTATTAGCAAAATTTTCTAGATTTATCACTATCTCTTGTGGAGACCATTTGTGTGACAAATTTTAAAATTGAATAAGAATGTAATCAAATGCTCCTTACTCTTGGACAAAAAAAAAAAAAAATACTGCTTCTTCTTGTATATTTTAAACTCTCTCTCTCTCTCTCTCTATATATATATATATATATATAAAAGGTATATCAAATGAAATGAGTGATTTATTATGAGAATAAAAAAAGTAAATTTAGGCTATATAATCTTATATAGATGATCAAAATTAAAAGTTATTTACATTATATAATCATCTAAAAAGGTCACATGATTTTTTATTTTAATCTTAATCATTCATATAAAATTTAATAGTCAAAATTTAAATTAATATAAAATTTTACATATATGATCTATAAGATATAAATTTCTAATATAGCGATAGATTTTATAAAAAATTATTTAATAATATAAAAATTATTTAAAATTACATCAGTATAACTTGACCCACACGAAAACAACAAAGGCCATTACAAATTTAAAAAGAAAAATACCGGATGACTGAGTCATTCAAAGAATAAAAACAAATTCATAGACTAGTCTCAATCAAATGCAAGCATTAGTAAACTGCCATTATTTTAAGTTACTTGACTTTGATGATTGGAGAATTCCTGTGACCCGACCCATCTGCCGTAAAACGACAATCGAAGTCTTAATTCATTCTTTGACCCAAACAAAAAAGTCTTAATTCATTCAAATTAACAATTGAACTACCTAATATTAATCATAATTCATTTGCTTGAAAAAGTGATTCTCTTGTGCAAAATCAGATAAACTAATTTCTTAGGGGCTGTTTGTCAAAATCAGAGAACCATATATCTAGATACAATGATGTTGTATTTTAAATAAAATATATTTGATTACTAACTAAATATTTTAAAATTAGATTTTATTTATATCAATTTTTGTCTAAAATTTGTTCTTGAAAAATAATTTTAAATTAATTTTTATCTTATCCTAAATTTCTCTCTTTCTATTTTATCTTTTGTTTTTCCACTTTTCACTAATTATTTTCTTATCCATTGAGTGCATCCTCTCTTCTTTCTATCTTTTTCATCTTCTCGATATATTTTTATAGTTGTATCTTATCTTCTTTCCTTCTTCTTTTATCTTTCACGAATTATGTCAGTCACTTTTTTTTTTTCAGGGCAGGTTTTCAATTGTAGAACTCAACATCTATGCTTTCATCATTCACTTATTTCAAGCCATCTTGTATGGCTGGCTCAACCACATTTGGATGTGGTCTAGCTATTCAAGTTTAGCAAATGTAACATCCTACTAGTTAGTTTATAATTTAGCATTTCTTAATTATATCACCTTATTAATCATCAACTAGTCGATTTATAATTTAGCATTTCTTAATTATATCACCTTATTAATCATCAACTAGTCGATGTTACTATTCTTACTCCATTACTTTAGCCATAAAAAATTTCTTCTACTGGGATTTACTTTATTTTCTTCTACTTATGACTTATTAAATAGATATTTTTGTCCCTTATATTTATTTTTTTTTCAATTTAATCTCTTATTTTTATTTTTTCTGGCCCCTTATGTTTAAAATTATATTCATTTTGGTCTGTAATCACTTTTCCATCACATAACTAACCAAAAAAAATGCTATAGTCCCACAATTGATATGGCACAATTCATGATGACCATAAAATTATCTAAATATTAATTTTCTTTATTTACAAAAATTGAATCAGTGACTTTGGTTAAGGAGAACTGTGCCATCCACTTAAATCAATTAAACGGTTTATTTTTTAATTATTTCACTAATAAGAAAACACTTCTATCGTAAATAAAAGGAAGTAGCTTTATAAAATTATAAAATAATATTAAAAATAGTCAAATGTACAAATAATAGATATGGAATGAAATATATATATATATATATATATATATATATATATATATATAAATTAAAGTTTTAATTTATTTACTCAAATAAATTTTCTACAAACTCATTATAATAAATAAATCTTTTCCTTTAGTATAAAATATCGTTTTATTTTAAACGCCCCAAACACCCAAAAATTCAAATCACTGAAAATAAAGACAGTTTACTAATGCATGCATCCGCTTGAGACTAGACTTTGAATTTGTCCTCGCATTAATTCCCGTTCTTTTTTTATTATTTTTTATTTTTTATATTTCAATTTGCAATGGCCTCGACGACAAGGTGCTAGTTAGAATAATGTTTGGGGATATATAAATTCGGAATGTATATAAAAAAAGTGAGAAAAATGATAAAGATATTTAGATGATTAGTTTTATATAATTATTGTTCCTTTTCTCGGATTTTTTTTTATCCAAAAAATTAATAGCATATTACTAAAAATATTGATAAGTAAGAGTTACTTAACCTTTTGAATTAAAAAAAATCTGATACAAAAAATAATAATCATATGCAACCAAATATTTTTATCATTTCTCGCTTTTTCTGTATAAGTCATGAATAAGTCGTGTATGTGTAGTGATTTTGTGATTACTCCGCTGGTTAACATATCTCTCTGTTTATCAGGTGAGCTATGTACACCTAGCTAAGCTAGCTATAGTAGAAAGCTAAGGACCATAGAAAAACGAGAGAAGAGGAATATAATTTACTGCTTGTTTTCCCTTTCTTCTGGATAAATAATATTTACATTATACTATTTTTTTTTACGGTACATTATAGATGATTGGAAAATCCTGTCAGCCCATTGATATTATAGCAGCAGCAAAAGGATGCTTTCTTCAACCAACTATACAAGGAGTCTTATCTTCAGAGCTCCTCTCACAAAATCTTAAAAATATGGACAATAAAATAGAAAATTAAAAAAAAATCTTCTAAGATCGTTTTCCTTAAACTTTAATTCTCTCTCAGGACACGCCTTTTTCTTTTTTCTTTTTTTTCCCCTGACAAGTGAAAAAACCCAGCTCAACTCAGAATAGGAAATAGAAGATAATTTGTATTAAGTAGAAAACTCACATATAGTTGTAGTAGTCTCGCGTCAAATACATATTTTGATACTCGCTCCAATTGATCAACAGTGAGTCTCACTTACAATACATTAGTCATTCGAGTGCAAGGATATGCTTATTACTCTTACCTGAACAAGGAATTTATTCAACCCAATTGTTTTTTTCATAATACTATGTTCAAACTAACTTATTCGTCAATCCAAATTTGGCCAAAAAATCGAATAAAAGTTAATAACGGAAAGAGAAAAAACATACCTCCTTAATCTTTTCTCCACTATTTGTGTTAAAACATGGGGACATCTCAAGATTTGAATGTCTTAGAATTTGCTGTACACTAACACCACTTGTTCCATTTGTAACCTCTAAAATCTCAATCAACGAGGTCAGCCACCCTTGATTTGCCTTCATTTTTTAGTTAGTCAACAAACGTGTGTGCCATTTTCTACCTTGAATTTGATCTATTGAGTCTATAAAATGAATTATCTTCAAGCAAGGTTAAACCACTCTCACCCTTCTTAACCAACAACCAACCAGTCACAGGCCTGCCTCTACTTATTATAATGAGATCTCATCTGGCTTTATTGCCTTTCTTTATACCCTTTTGCTTGATAAACTTGAGTATCAACACTGATGTAGCAACTAGCCAGTGTCTTGTTCACCAGCAAATCTTATTGCTCCAATTGAAGGATGACCTTATGTTCAACCCTGCCAAATCTAAAAAATTGGTTCATTGGAATAATCAAAGTGGTGACTGTTGTCAATGGAATGGAGTGGCATGCAAGAAGGGACGTGTGATTGGTCTAGACTTGAGTGAGGAATTTATTTCCGGAGGCCTGGACAATTCAAGTCTCTTCAACCTGCAATATTTGCAGGATCTGAATTTGGCTTACAATAGCTTTGGTTCTTTAATTCCTTCAAAGTTCGAAAAGCTAAAGAGTTTGAGGTATTTGAACTTGTCAAATGCTGGCTTTGAGGGGCAGATTCCACCTGCGATCTGCCAACTGGCAAAGCTGGCAACGCTTGATTTGTCTACATCATTTACATCACAACATGCTCTAAAACTTGAGAAGCCAAATATTGCAATGTTTGTGCAAAACCTTACAGAAATCATAGAATTGTATCTGGACGGAGTGAAGATATCTGCTGAAGGAAAGGAATGGTGCCAAGCCTTATCTCCACTGCAAAAACTACAAGTTTTGAGCATGTCATCTTGCAATCTCTCAGGACCAATTGATTCTTCACTAGCATTGCTCCAGACACTCTCAACAATTCGACTGAACTTGAATAGTATATCAGGTCCGGTGCCAGAATTCTTTTCGAAGTTCTCCAATTTGAAAGTCATGGAGCTCAGCAGTTGCAAGTTGAGTGGATATTTTCCAAAGGATATCTTCCAAATACAACCATTGGAGGTCCTTGATATATCAGATAATCATGATCTTCATGGTTATTTGCCAAACCTCCTACAAGATGTGTCTCTTCACACCTTGAACCTTAGCAATACAAATTTCTCTGGGCAATTACCTGGTTCTATTTCCAATCTGAAGCAGCTGTTTACATTAGATCTTTCTAATTGCCAATTCAAAGGAACACTCGCCATTTCAATGTCAAGACTCACACAACTTCTCCATTTAGACTTATCATTCAATAAATTTACTGGTCCAGTTCCACTTTTCAATATGTCAAAGAATCTCAAATATTTATCTCTCTCGCACAATGATTTGACAGGATCCATTGAATCAGCTCATTTGGAGGGACTTCTAAATATCCTCACCATTAATTTGGGTGATAACTCCCTCAATGGGAAAATTCCTTCATCTCTTTTTACACTTCCATCTTTGCAGGAACTCACACTTTCTCATAATGGGTTTGATGGTCCATTGGATGAATTCCCAAATGCTTCTTCCTCCCAATTAGAGTTGGTTGATTTGAGCTTCAACAAATTAGAAGGGCCTATTCCTATCTCAATCTTCCAACTAAAAGGAATTCGTTTTCTTCAACTTTCTGAAAATGAATTCAACGGCACTATACGACTTGATGTGATTCAAAATCTACAAAGTTTACATACATTAGGCCTCTCACACAACAAGTTGTCAGTTGATATAACTTTCAACGATGGTCATGGCCTTTCATCCTTTCCCTCCATGAAATATCTGTTTTTGGCTTCTTGCAAGTTGAGGGAATTCCCAGGTTTCTTGAGAAACCAACCCCAATTGAATGCTCTGGAGCTATCCAACAACCAGATTCACGGAATAATACCCAATTGGATCTGGAGTTTTAGCTCTCTAGTTTATCTAAATCTTTCCTACAATTTTCTCACAAGTTTGGAAGGTCCCTTGCAAAATCTGAGTTCTAATCTATACGTCCTTGATCTTCATTCCAATCAACTTTCTGGGTCAATTCCCATTTTCACAAAATATGCTGTCCATTTGGACTACTCAAGCAATCGATTCAACTTTCTCCCACCCAACATTGATAAGTACCTTCCTTCCTTATATATCTTCTCCCTTTCAAACAACAGCTTATCAGGAAAAATTGATGAATGCTTTTGTAATTTTTCTACTCTCCGGTTGCTTGATCTTTCCCACAATAGCTTTAGTGGCTTCATTCCCAAGTGTTTGTTGAGAAGGAATAGCACACTCAGGGTACTAAACCTTGCTGGAAACAAACTCATAGGTCATATTTCTGATACAATCTCAAGTTCATGCAATCTAAGGTTCCTTGATCTCAATGAAAATTTCTTGGTTGGTGCCATCCCAAAATCTTTGGCCAATTGCCAGAGGCTACAATTCTTAAATCTTGGAAACAATCTACTTAGCAATGGATTTCCATGCTTTTTAAGCAACATTTCCACATTGCGAGTGCTGATTTTAAGATCAAACAAACTCCACGGTTCCATTGGATGTCAACATAACATTGATAATTGGGAGATGCTTCATATTGTTGATCTAGCCTCCAATAATTTTACTGGTGTAGTACCTGGATCACTCTTGCAAAGCTGGACAAAAATGATGGGTGATAAAAATGAAGCCCATGAGAAGTATGGAGCTTTATTTTTTGACATGTTTGACAACCCTGCTGTACATTTAATGGATTTGTTCATAAATATCAGCAGAAATCTTGTAACAAGATTGATCAAACTGCTGGCTGGAGAACCTTATTTTGTGGTAGATCAGATACTTGCTTATTATGTGAGTACTAATGAATTTGGCGGTCAGTACTTGGATTCAGTTACAATTGTCAACAAAGGTGTGCAAATGAAGTTGATCAAAATCCCCACTATCTTCACTTCCTTGGATCTCTCATTCAACAATCTTGAAGGTCCAATACCCGAAGAGATTGTGAATTTGAGAGCACTTTATGATCTTAACTTGTCACATAATGCTTTCTCTGGCCATATCCCATCATCTTTGGGAAATTTGGTTAATCTTGAATCCTTGGACCTATCATATAACACTTTGAGTGGAAGGATCCCCACAGAGATTTCAAGTTTACATTTCCTCTCAGTGTTGAATCTCTCCTTCAATCATTTGGTGGGGGAAATTCCAGCAGGTACTCAAATTCAGTCGTTTGATGCATACTCCTTTCAAGGCAATGATGGGTTATGTGGCCCTCCATTAACCAAGAATTGTGGTGATAATGGAGTACAAGGGTTGTTACCAATACCACCATCACCAGCTTCAGAAAGACAAAGTTCAATTGATTGGAGTTTCTTAAGTGTTGAGTTGGGATTCACTTTTGGCTTTGGACTTGTCGTCCTTCCCCTTATTTTCTGTAAAAGGTGGAGACTGTGGTATAGCAAGCATGTCGATGATTTGCTTCAAAAAATCTTTCCTCAACTAGAATTCGTTTATGAGCAACGTGGAGAGCAAAGGTACAGAAGTCTAAGGTGGAAGCCGAGCTGATTTCTCAAATGGTATGGATAGTTAATATATATATATATATATATATATATATATATAGATAATGTATTTTGCACTGTCTTTGGGTTTTGCATTTTGTCTTTCTTACTCTTTTTCAGTTTTTGTTAAATAAGGACTTTGTCTTTCTTTCTGGAAGATACAGAGACAGCGGTATAGCAAGCATGCGGATGATTTGCTTCAGAAAATCTTTCTTCAACTAGAATTCGTTCATGAGTGTAGCACAGGTATAGAAGTCTAAGGTGGAGGCCAAGCTGACTTGTCAAATGGCATAAAGAGCTAGTGTATCATGTATTATGTATTATCTTTTGGGTTTTGCATTTTGTCTGTCTTTCTTTCTTTTTCACAGTTTTTTTTTTTTTTTTAAAATAACGACTTTGTCCAACAATGATAATTAATATAGTGCGAAGACATTGCTTCACCTGGCTTTATAATTTATCATTACGGTTTTTCACGTCAATACTGTGTGAGTTTATGTAAAGATGCATGTACAATTACACGAAAGAGAAAAGTTGCATTGATCGTTGCATGGTGAGCACTAGCGGTTGGAAATCTTCTACTATATCCATAAACGGTAAACCTGGTCCCATTTTCTGTCCCACTGGTGATGATTTGCATTTAGAAAATAAATATTTTCATGATTCTCTTCGTAGCCGTCTCTCTATAGCAAAGTTTGGCGACCAAAAAACAAGTTAATATAAAGATCTGATAAATTTGTAGAGTTTTTTAGTAGAGTGGTTCGTTAAGTTTGAAATACTTTTTCATTAAAAGTTTGTGAAAAATAACATTGGAAAGAATAATCAAAGCAGTGGCAGATCTCCTTTGTGACCAAGGGCGGAATATAGCATCGCCAAAAATTGTTTGAAATTTCATGAACATAAATATGTGTTTGTTTTTTTTGTATGACCGTATGGTTTTCAATCTTTTTCATAACTTTCTAATTTGCATCATTATTTTTTAATATAGTATTAACTGAAATATATAGTTATTTATCTTGTACATTGTATGGATTATGTCAGTTAACTATTTATTATTATAATTTTTATTAAATGAATTAATATTTAATATATATTTTAATTTGTTTGTTTTTAAAAATGTAATTAAAAATTTTAGTTAAGACTCTTATTTAAAACAAAATGAATTAAAGTAAACATATTTAGAATATTTTAAAGCAAAACAAAAAAGACATATATCTAAAATTTAATTATTATTTATCTAAATTTTTATGGTTTATTGTGAATAATATTTATATTTATTTTTTAACTTTGCATAAATATATTAAATAAAAATTGTTATATGCAATCAATAAGACTATCAAGATGTCATTTTTCTTGGAAAGTGATCCTCATATGAATTAAAGTTTTATGTCTTAATTTTCGAATAACACTAGTTTAACCTCTATCCAATATCTAAAACTCAAGTTATGATCTAATTAGTGCACAATACTCAGGTTCCAGCAACAATAGTTCTATTTTGACTTTATGGCCCAATTCAACCTATTAGATATCTGAATTAGCTCTCGACTTCTTCATTAAAGTTGCAGATCTTTTTTTCATATTTTCTATGATATAAAATTTGTAATTTTTAGAAATTTATAACTCAAAATATGCTAAAAATATATAAACGATATAAATTTGCAATAATAGTAAAAAATACAATTAAACTCAATCAGAATCCAAACTTATAAAATGTGTTTAATATTGATCAATTAAAAGCAAAAGAGGTCTAATAAATATGAGGATTAATCAATATATAAAAATCTTGTTTATTAGTCATGTGATAACCTTCTCAAACACTCCCGAAACAAATAAAATGCCACTTTGAATATTCATTTTTAAACTATACAATTCCTTAATTTTCACTCCCATTATGATTCGGTGTTCCACAACTTAATCATAATAGGAAGCATTTAACTACCAATATTAACACATTATAAAAGAAAATCTTTGTCTTCAATTTAATTTAAAAATAAAATATAACTGCCAAATCATTAAAAATTTCAGAAAAACAACTATATTACAATATGCGTGTTTCACCTCTAACTCTCTACTTCTCATATATTTCATAGAAAAGTTCACAGAAAAATTACATAAAATTATGTGAAATACTAATTTCTTCAAAACCTAAATATAAATAATAAAGATTTGGTTTCTCAAAGTTCGTATAATTCGCCTGTGGAATGTCTTGACACTAGAAAATTAGAATATTTCTCTTGGATGAAAAGTTAAATACTACTCACAAATACTATATCCTTGCCCATTGTTAATATCATATTATTTTATTCTTGTAAAGTTTTATTACAACAAATTACAACTCAATATTCAAAATTTCAATATGCTTTGTCGGATGCAGACATTAGTATCTAAGATTTTAATTAGGAACTTTTTCTGTGTTTTTGCTGATCCATTTGGTTGCTATGTTTCTTATCTTGCTCTGTATCTAAACTTGGCTCCTTCCTTTTATAGGAAATTTGTTTTGAGCCCTGTTATAATTATTTTTAAAAAAAAAAAAAAAACAGCAAAGCCTCCAGAAGTTTGAAAGTGTGTGCTGTGTCTGAGGTTTAATTAACTGAATGAATGGTTATTAAGTGTTGTAACGTACTCTCTCCATTTCAATTTATTTGTCCATTTGGACAACTTGATTATTCTTAAATCAATGTACCTAAATACAAATGAACCAAGTTATCCAAATAGATAGATAAATTGAAATAGATGAAGTAATCTATAGTACACAAGTTTTTTGGTCTAATGCATAAAGTCTTGTTAAAGCCAAAAGTGTCTCTTACTCCATGCTTCCATGAATCGGATTACAGAAGCTGAAGGATTTGAGATACTTGAATTGAATATAGAGAAATGTTATTTCAACATAAAAAAGTATATATTGCTTTTGATTTATTTTATTTATCACTTTGTGTAAGATATTTTCGTCCATTTTATGTATTATGCTTATATATTGATAAAATATTTGTTATTAGTTTTTAAATTTTACCCTTTACATAATTTTAAGTATATCATTAATTGAGAAATATAATATGAGATTAATATAATAAATTAATTAGATATTAAAAATTAAATAAAAGTATCTTGATAAATATATTTTATAATTAACTCATGATTTTAAGGTCATTAATTTTTGTGCATATAACTAAAATGATAGATAAAATAGGCTAGACGTAGTATTGCATAAATATTATAGATCAGAAATCTAGACATAAAGTCTTGATTTTTTTCCCTTTGAATATATAGTATATACTCACTATGTAGAATTTTGTGTTTATTTTATAATGTCCGTGAGATGTTCACATTTTTTTATATAGAGATAACATTTCTCTTCAATTTAAAGTGGTGCCAATAACATAAAAGTAAAACATTTAAAGAATTTAATATATTAATAATGTAATGTGCTTTAATTGTCTAGTATCTAGGTTAATTGGAGGGTACAGGAACCCTCTTAAATTGGTCTAAAATAATATAAATATTTGTATATTTTATTAAGTTTTTATAATACAGTGCTGTTGACATCAGCACGTAATAAATGAAGATACTTAATGAATATTCGATATTTAAATCATATTGGAGAAGTCAGGAGGGTACGTGAGCAACAGAAAATTCACCATAATGTTTTTTTGTTTTATATACTATTTTTATTTCTTAATTGCAAGCTTTCAGCATGAATTAACAAAACTCCAATTTATTTAGTCAACAAAACCAATTTCATAGTTTAGTCTGCACCGCATGAAATTTTCCAATTGATTATGCCACTACCTATAGAATGAACTTGGTGCATGGCATTACAGAGAAGGCGGCAATGTGAGGAAATTAATGTCAATGTACATGTCTATTATGAGAATTTGAGAACACAGGCCAATTTATGTCAACAACTGGAAAGTGGAAACAATGCCATACCGTGCAATGTACCCCATGACTTTCAAGAAATTAAATGGGCAGGAGATTTGAAAATATAAATGTACCGAAATTTTCTCTGGGCATATAAACGTAACCATACACGGCTTCAAGCGTGCAAGAAAGGGGTATAATGCACCCTTTTAGGGACGTCCATTAGATCGGGTTAGACATGTTCTTAATAATATATATTATTAATTAGATTTTTTCATATGCTCCTACTCACCCTCAATTTCTTGATTAATAGTAATTATTTCTACTTAATCAATCATAAAAATTTTATATACTAATAACATATTAGTCCGAATAAAACGAACTCAAATCCTTAAGCATATCATTTTGTATTTGATGTCAAAATTTATGTATTAAAAAAATAAAAATACTATTAAAAGAGGTCTTGCTTAAGTATCTAATCATATTAGTTGGTCTATCCCCATCTTTGTCTGCATTTAGTGGTTAAAGGACACGCAAGGTGTTGGCTTTTTACCGTAAGTTGCTCCAAATTTTCAAATAAACTCTGAAAAAAGAGCATATGCAGACCTCCTATACTTTCACTCTCTTGCAAATTAACACCACGAACTTTAAAATCTTTTAGATTAGTCCTTAAACTTTAACTTATGACTCAATAAATTATTCTACTAATGATTTGCTGAATTACTATCGATCATAGCAAATGATAAAATCTTATCTATTCATCAATATTGTTAATTAATTTATAATATTATTCATCAAATCATATATAACTAGTAGTTTCTATTATAATAAAATTTCACTTGTTTAAAAACGTATGGAACTACTCAAATCCTTTGAATTTATATTCCACTTTGTCATTTTGCCAGATCAAATTCTCAAATATTAAGGTGTAGTATAATGTAAATATTATCTACAGCAGAAAGGTAAACACACGCAGTAAATTGTATTCCCTCTTCCCTCACTTTTCCATGGGTCCTAGCTAGCCTAGGTGAAAATTTCACCTGATAAATAGATTGATATGTTAACCAGCACTATGGTGTGGTGGCTATTACAATTTACAATTTACAATTAAAAAAAAATACAAGATTTAATGGGAGAACAAATTCATAGACTAGTCTCAATCAGGTGCTTGCATTAGTAAACTGTCTTTATTTTCAGTTATTTGACTTTGATTATTGGAAAATTCCTGTGAGTCAATTGATATTAGAAGCCGCAAAAGAATACCTTTTCTTCAAATACGCGTGATGTTGATACTTGCTTTAACTGAATAACAGATTATTTACGTCCAGTGTTGTTACTCATACCCGAGCGAGGAATTTAATTTACTTTCAAACTATGCGTCAATCCAAATTAATTTCAATTAAGCATTGATGAAAAAAATTCAAATATAAGTCATTAACAGAAAGGGAAAGAACATACTTAATCTTTACGTCAACTATTTGTATACTGCCACTTTCTTCTTATTGTTTTCATTTTGGTATTCCTCAAATACGCTTAATTCAAAATTGTTTTTAAACTTTTGTTTATTTTTACTCCCATATTTAAAATTTATATGTAATAATTATTCTAATTAATATTAATTAAAAATATTAACTATTTTTAATATGATCACCTTTAAATAAAATCAATCTAAAAATTTTAGGTTGGTTATATTGGCATGAAAAATTATAAAATAGAAAGTAAAGAAAGAATTTAAAAAAATGCATTTTCCTAGAACTATGTATAAATGGAAATACTTTTAGTTTGAGCTGTAAATGAAAATGCTTTCTCTATAGTGTTCATATTATCATCTATAAAAAAAGTTGCTCTCATTCTGCATTACTTTAGCGACTTATGTGTTTCAATGATTTTATTTACTATTTTAAATTATTATGATGATATTCAATGATTGTTACAATAATTTTTGTAATACCCCAACCCCAATCAAGTGTTACATGAGCTATATATTTTATAGGTCTAAGCAAGGTAATTGAGTGTATTAGGTTTGGGTTTAGATAGTATTAGAGTTTGGAGTGATAATAGCTTTTTGATAGTTTGAATCTTGAAAGGGACACGCTCAAGCACAAGGAGTCACGCTCAAGTGTGCTACCAACCATAGTGCAAAATGGAAGTCTATGTATCATCCACACTCAAGCATGAAGGGCTACGCTTGAGCATGCCTTGGTCAGAGTTTGCGAAAGCTTCTGGGCCTTGCCTACACTCGAGCATGGAATCTCATGCTCGAGCACAACCAGACGGCAAGGAAAAAAATAAAAAGGGGCTGGAGATCTCTCTCTCTCTCTCTCTCTCTCTCCTTTCTTCTCTCCCTCTCTAACTTCCTCTCTTTCTCTCTCTAGAAATTTCTTACCCATGATATTTTACCATCTTTTGTCTCCGCTTAACCTTACCCACTCCTTATTATGGGGCTTTATCATTTGACTTTTATGATGTCCTTGTCCTTGGTAGCGTGCATATCATAAATTTGTTCACTGAAACGGACAGAGTTCTTGTAATAAAACTGAAAAAATTGTTTGCAGGAGAATCTTATATTGTGGTAGATCACTTACTTTATTATTATATGTCTGCTAATGAATTTGGTCCTCGCTACTTGGATTCAATTACAATTGTCAACAAAGGTTTGCAAATGAAGTTGATTAAAATCCCTACTATCTTTACTTCCTTGGATTTCTCTTCCAACCATCTTGAAGGTCCAATACCTGAAGAGCTTGTAAATTTGAGAGCATTTTATGATCTTAACTTGTCAAATAATGCTTTCTCTGGCCATATCCCATCATCTTTAGGAAATTTGAAGAATCTTGAATCTTTGGACCTATCATATAACACTTTGAGTGGAAGGATCCCCACTGAGATTTCAAGTTTACATTTCCTCTTTGTGTTGAATCTCTCCTTTAATCATTTGGTGGGGGAAATTCCAACAAGTACTCAAATTCAGTCTTTTGATGCATACTGCTTTCAAGGCAGTGATGGATGGGCTATGTGGCCCTCCATTAACCAAGAATTGTGGTGATAATGGAGTACAAGGGTTGTCACCGCCACCACCATCACCTGCTTTTGAAAGGCAAAGATCAATTAATTGGAGTTTTTTAAGTGCTGAGTTGGGATTCACTTTTGGCGTTGGACTTGTCATAGTTCCCCTTATTTTCTGGAACAGATGAAGACCATGGTATAGCAAGCATGTGGATGATTTGCTTCAGAAAATCTTCCCTCAACTAGAATTCGTTTATGAACAATGTGGAGAGCAAAGGTATAGAAGTTTAAGGTGGTGGCCAAGCTGATTTCTCAAATGGTATGGAGAGTTAATATATAATGTGTTTTGTCTTTTGGCTTTTGTATTTTGTCTTACTCTTTCAGTTTTTGTTAAATAAGGACTGTGTTCAACAATGATAAATAATATATTAAGAAGAATCCAGTGATTCAAATTGCGGACCGCATCAACTGATGCGGCTGCAATATTGCTCTTGCGGTCGGGTCCGCAACCACATCAAGCCGCAATTGTGTTATGAATCCAAATCACGAAAAACACCCGCAGCAGAACAGTGGTGCGGCTACAACGTAACGGTGATGCGGCTGCAATTAGACGCAATTGCCGAAACACAGTTCTCACATCTAAACTACCTCATTATCGAGCCACAACCCCACTCACTTTTGTACATAGAATAGCCACAAAGCCACACCCGCAGCCACCATCACCACAGCTTATCCTCATTGACCCCTACAAACTTGCCAAAAAATAGAACCAGTCACAGTCACTGTGGGCCTGTGCTCACCATCACACTTCCGTGCCAAAATGATGAGAGATGATCAGAGTTTTTCAGATCGAAGATTTGGTGGAGATTTAGGGGAATGAGGGCTAGTAGTGATGCTACTATGGCAGAAAGGGGGAAGCAAAAAGTGAGGTTGGGGGCTGGCACTGGTTATAGGTTTTGGAAGATAAGCAAGATGAGCAAAACATGGAGCTGAAAAAATTGGGGTGGTCCATCATCTGTGGATGGAATTTTGGTCTGTCATTTGGGTGGGGGGTGGTGATGGTTATAGGTTTTTGCGAGGACATGCAAAATTGGGGGCTGAAACATTGGGTGGTCTATCACATGTGAGTGGAATTGTGAGTAGAAGAAAGAAGAAGAGTCTAGACTGTTGAATAAGGGTAACTGATGTTGGGTTTTTGCCTTTTGGTTTCTTTCTTTCTTTCCTTTTCTTTTTTGAATAGATGTTGATATGGTGGGTGGTGGGCTTTATCGTGGGTTAGAGTGTGGTTTTTTTTTTTTTGTTAATGTAATATATATATACTAATTTTTATCTATAAATATATAATTAACTGTTAGAAAATTAATGTGTAAATAATTTATTTTAAGTTAAAATTTATTTATAATGTATTTTTTAGTTAATTTATGTTTAATTAATTAGTAGCTTATATTAAAATTTTATGTTAAATTTAATTATTAATAATTATTTATGTTTGTAGGTATGTATTGTAAACCTTTCACAATGCCATCAAAAGAAGAATTTCCATCACTAAGATTGGATGATGCTTTAAATGGGTGCTTTGCTCATTAGATTAGATAATTAGTGACTTCATCACAATTGCATCAAATTATATTCCTTTTAGAAATTCTAATTTTATTGTATCACATTCTAAAAATATGACATTTTTATATTAATTTGTTGGAGATTGTTTATTTGATGCTACAATAGTTGTACTTCTTTTTTCTTTATATTTTGAGCAAGCTAAAAATATATTCACATCGCAACAACTACAATCCACATCGCAGTAACTGCAATGCCCGCAATTGCAGCGACCGCAACCACAACTGCAATCGAGATTGCAACCACAATTTAGAACACTGGAGAAGACATTGCTTCACCTGGCTTTATAAGTGATCATTACGATTTTTCACGTCGGTACTGTGTGAGTTTATGTAAAGATGCATGTACAATTACACAAAAGAGAAAAGTTGCATTGATCGTTGCATGGTGAGCACTAGCGGTTGGAAATCTTCTACTATATCCATAAACCTGGTCCCATTTTCTGTCCCACCAGTGATGATTTGCATTTACAAAATAAATATCTGCAAAAAATAAAAAACTTAAAGGCAATTATTAACCGTGTGTGAATTGATGATTCTCTTCGTAACCTTCTCCCTATAGCAAAGTTTGGCGACCAAAAAACAAGTTAATATAAAGATCTGATAAATTTGTAGAGTTTTTCGGTTGAGTGGTTTGCTAAGTTTGAAATACTTTTTCATTAAAAGTTTGTGAAAAGTCATATTTAAAAGAATAATCAAAGCAGTAGCGGATCTCCTTTGTGACCATCCTTTTACATTAGGGTCGGCAACTGCAATTGAGGCCACAATAGTGTGGTTGTGGTGCCCTTTACAACAGAATTATAGTTGCAATTGCGGCCGCATCTATAATCGCCACGTAACCGTGACTAAAATTGCAATTTAAAACCATATTTGTAACTAAGGGAGTGTATAGCATAGCTGAAAATTGTTTGAAATTTCATGAACGTAAATATGTGTCTGTTTTTGTGTATGACTATATGGTTTTCATTCTTTTTCATAACTTTGTGTAATTTGTATCATATGGTTAGTAGAAATATATAGTTTCATTTGTTTCTGTGTAAAATATAATTAAAATATTTACATAAAAATATTTAGCTAAGAGTCTTACTTAAAACAAAGTGAATTAAAGTAAACATATTTACAATATTTTAAAGCAAAACAAAAGAGGTATATCTAAAATTTAATAATTATTTGTCTAAGTTTTTTATGGTTCATTATGAATAATATTTATATTTATTTTTAAACTTTAAATAAATACATTAAATAAAAATTATTAAATTTATTTTAACAATTTGAGTGAATTCTTTTATAATGTGAAAAATTTGTACAATTGTTATTCTTTGTTTTTTATTTTATAAAACATGGTCTTAATTGTATTTTGATAAAAAAAAATTTAAAAATATGTAAATAAAATTCTAGTTTGTCATATTATCTTACATATATTTACAATGAAATTTCAAAAAATTTATATAAAACGGGTATAGGAAATAAAAAGTTAAGAAAGAGGTTTTGAGAAGAATGAAAGATCAAAATAAATATAATTCATAGTAATGAATATAACTTAATTAGAGAGATGTCACGTAGTAATTATAATAGAGAAATGTTAGTAAAATAAATGAAAAATTAAAGAATAATTAAAATTTTAAGAATTAAGAAATTTTAAATTAAGACAAAATGCCATTTGACATTGATAGTGAAAGAACTTTTATATTGGAGGATTATAAATAGATTATAGATTATAGATAGATGGATGGATGAATAGATAAATTATTGATAGATTCAACACATCAAAAAATATTAATTATAGTTAAGTAGGTTATTTATTGCATTTTACCTATTGCATCTGTCTGAAATAGTAACTTCGCCCAAGTCTCATCCTTTAGAAAAATATTAGTCGTTTAAGAATTTGAGCAATGAATTCTTTTATGTTGTGAAATACAGTTGTTATTCTTTAATTTTTTTATTTTATGAAAGTTGATCTTAATTGTATTTTGGTAATCTTTTTTTTAAAAAATACATCTCAATAAAATTCTAGTTTACCATATTATCTTACATATATTTACAATAAAATTTCATAAATTTTATACTAAATAGTTATAGAGGATAAAAAATTAAGAAAGAATTGAGAGAATTGAAAGGTCAAAATAAAACATAATTCATAGTAATTAAAAGAACTTAATTGAAGAGATGTCATACAGTAATTACAATAGAAAAATATTAATAAAATAAAAAATTAAAGAATAATTGAAATTTTAAGAATTAAAAAATTTAAAATTAAGACAAAATGGCATGTGGTGTATATGTATAATTCACTCTATTGTAGCATTTATTGCAATGTACAATTAAAATAAAAAATGTATCTATATTTATATTATAAGGTTTGATTTTAATTTAATCATATAGATGCAATTATAACTTGTTTAATGTGATGGTTTTGTTTATATATGCTATATTTGTGTAATTATTCACTCTACTTTTAATTCATAAAGTTTGAAAATCAAATAAAAATGATTTAAATATTAAACTTCTCAATGGCAACCACATATTCCATGCTATAAATTATATTTCTTTGTATATGATCAGTTGCTTAAAATATTAAAAATGTAATATCCCAATCAAGAATCATATGAATTGTTGTTCTTTGTCCTTTCAAACCCCATGAAAGTTCTAAATTTAAACCCCATGCCTATTTGAAGAGTTATATGTTTAGGACATTTTCTTAATAATAAAAGTCCTGATAATTGATCATTAGATATCAAGGAATTGAAGAGCTATTTTTAATAAATTTTAAGAAGTCAATAATTCCTCCATTTTTAGTCCAAAAGCTTATAAAAATGCAAATTTCATAAATTTATACTAAAACCCAAAAGTTGGATTTTAACTTTTAAATATTTTGATTTTTTCTTATATTTTTATTGAATTCAAATAGAGGGTATTCCTTTATTTATATTTATGTTTTAAAGTTAAAGTGTATAAGACATAGGCCTGAGTGGCATTGAAGATTAAAAAGAGGAAGAAAACCAAATTTTGGGAAACTCGGAGTAGTGTTGGAGTGCAGCCAAATTTCAAGAATCTCAAAGTGGTGCTCATGCGCAGCCCCTTGCGCTCTAGTATGATCCCTGGTTAGAGTGAGGGAATATTTTGGATCCCAGCCGCACTCGAGCGCGGTAGCTATGCTCTAGCGTGTCTAGGTCGATGCCAAAAAATAAAATGGGGCTCTCAACCCCATTTCTCTTATACTCTTTCTCTATCCTCTCTCATTTCTTCTCTTTTTACTCTCTCTAGAATAACCTTTGTTGGGTACTTTTATCATCTTCTTCCTTTCCTATATTACCTTTATCTCTATCTACTCTTTGTCAACTAGATCCTCAACTCGTCTACCTATTGATTTTCTTCTTTGAGCAAGTAAGGAAAACTTTAGGAAGTCCTTGAAGAAGACCTAAACTCTCCACCTCATTCTTTTCCATTTTTTGATACTCAAAGGTAATTTTTAATAAGTTCAAAATCCTTTCTATGTCAAGATTTAGAATTTTTTTTTTTTCCAAATGACTAGCTCCTAGACCTAATTTGGAGCTTTAGATTCTTGAATATCAGGGTTTTTTAGGTTTAAAAGTGATTTAAATTAATATTTTACCTCTATGATTAAGGTTTAGTTATATTATCGTGTTGTGATATCAGATTTATTTCTGGTGCAATTAGTTGGCCTAGTAATTTCACTAAGGAGCTCCTACTTTTTTGGGTAGAGTATTGTGAGGGGATAATTTATCTATGGTTACCCATGTTGTGTTTGCCCCTTTAGGGAGATAGCCATTATGAAGAAATTTTTCATTGCTTCGGAAAATTCAACACCAATCTTGTCCCAAAGCTTCCTAATAAAATTCCAGTTAAGACCGTCAGACCCAGACCCAGGAGCCTCTGAAAGGTCACAAGACCAAACAGCCTCTTTAATTTCTTCCATAGATGGAATGAACTCCAGCCGGGTAGCTACTTCCTCAGATATGCTGTCCACCAAGTTGCTTTTGAAACTTCACTAGCGGGGTTCTTGATAATTGACGTATTCTGAAATGATTTTCCGCCAATATTCATTTTTCAAATTTGCTTCTTCATCTTTCTGGTTAATTGCGGCTGTAGTATGAAAGAAACACGTGTTCTTATCCATATCTTTGGCGTATTTTGACCTTGAAATTTGCTTCCAATACACCTCCTTCCTGGTGTATCATTTCTCAACCAAACTCGTCAGTGCTAATCTCCTTGCATGTGACCTCCTCCTCGAATTTATCAATTCTTCCAATTCCAGCAATTTTTTCTTCTCGTCAATGCAACCAAAAACCACTTTATTCCATTTTCTTAAAGGCCTACGCAGTGCTTTGAATTTTTCTGATACTTGCAAATTACCTAGCATCCTCCATTCTTTCTTTACGAAGGATAAGAAGCCATCATCGGAGAACCAAGCATCCAAATTTCTGAATGGCTTAGGACCCCAATCTGCTGACGAGTCTTCAAAAATCAAGGGGTAATGATTAGATAGGCCCCTGTTTAATCCCCGAGCTCTGATGTCATTGAATGCCACCATTCACCAACCAATCTGAGTCAATTAATGTCCTGTCAATATGGCTACATGATTTGCCGCTGAACCATGTGAATTTCCTTCCAACTATTGGTAAGTCCGGCAATTCCATCTCATTCATCCATTTTCCAAAATCACGCTACTGGCGAACAATCTTGTTGCCCCTTTTCTTTCTTCTGGTTTTAGGGTTTCATTAAAATCCCTCATAAATATAAGTGAAACTTTCACTTTTACTTTCAAATCACTCAATTCCTGCTACAAAGTGAGTTTCTCCTCATGGGTATGTGCACCGTAAAGGATACAAATACTACAAGGAAATTTTTTTTCTTTAATAACACCTACAATACAATGCCATTTCTGCCCCTTAATTTCTTCCACTAGATCAATGAATTCTTCATCCCAAATGCATAGAATACCTCCAACACTGTTGACAGCATTGAACGAGCCTGCCACCCCTATCCGAAGGTTCACCCGTGACCATCGCTAAAACCCTCCTCTCCTCGAAAGTGAAACAAATGAGAAGGGAGGCGAAGTAGTGAAGAGAATATGTAGCTTATCATTGTGAGTATTATTAAATGAAGAGGATAATTTTTTAAATTGTAAGAGGTGAATGCACCTCATTAATTAGGGGAAGGTAGATTAGTATAATGTTTTTGAACTGAGAAATACAAAATGGCCCGAAAGAAATTTTATGAAACGACACCCTTAACCCTAAAAAGAGACTTATAAAAAGGACGAAATAGAAAAAGAGGTGGACAACTTTTGGTTTTTGTTAACTATCGTTTTTCTCTCCTCTCATCTAACTTCTACATCCATCCGTGATTGGTTAATCAGTTTTCGTAACGCACATATGAAAATAAATTTGTGCTATAAAGCATCGCTCTTTTAAGATAACATCGCACTCGCCTGTACCAATCCAGTTAATTGCTAATAACTTATTTTTCTTTTTTTCAAAAGAGTTAAGTAAAGTACATGAAAATTAATAGTTTTCCCGATGATTGTTATATATGTAAAACCATAGATCATTTACTAATAAAGGACCGAACCCCGAATTCAAATCCATATGATTATCATAAGCGAAAGGTAAAATAACAAGACTAAACACCAGAAATACTTTGTATATGAGTAAGACAAGTGGATTAAATTTTGTGGACACCTTACATACACACCACAGACTCTAGCTCATTGAGGCTCTGGTATTCTTACTTTTCTCATTGCAACTCAGCATCATAGTCACCCATCAGGAACTTCGTTAGGATTTTTTATTAAAATAATAAGGAATATTTTGACTCTTAGATGAATAAATAATCCTAAGCACACTATTTTATTTAACAACCACCTTTATATTTATTCAAAATATTAATTAACTTTTTTCAACTGTATAACACGGCTTTTCATTTTCTTTTTATGGGAGTTATGTGTGAAAAATATAATAATATGGCATAATTTGCACAAATACCGGATTATAGAAAATTTATACACATTGCGCCCTACACCAAGCAGGATTATGTTTTTTATTATTTTTCAAAACAAAATTCTGCATGCTGGGGCGAAACCTAAAACAAAAACAGTAACAGTTAGGGAATCTTTATCGCACAGTCATGTCACTAGAAAAGGCAACAATTCTGTAAAAGGCACACTGATCTTGACCTGGTGCAAGGCGAACATAGCAGTAATATTAGATGAAACCGAAACCTGGAATCCAGAACATGGACCTAGTTGGGCACATCTATTTTACATTGAACTTTAACATATTGAACTGTAATATCCGAGTTCGAGGTTTCTCTCGCGGACAGAGGTTCCACCCCCTTCTAGGTAGGATTTTTCAGCAAATTATGCACTAGTTCTGGATTCTAGGTCCTGATTTCCCAAAGGTAGGATTTTGAGCAAATTATGTGAGACACGGGTTTCGGGTTCCGGGTTCTTGGTCCCTTCCACCGTAGATTAAGGAGGGAAGTGACAACTTTTTGCACGCGATAGACCCCATGGTTCTAGCTTTTTGCAGGCGGATTTCTACACAATCTGCGGTGGATTGTGTAATAAAATTTTTCTGCCTTCATCTATGGTGGATTGTCTCTAACTAACACCACATTCCTATAATAAAATCTAATACACAATATAATGGTTATATTCACACCCTAATGCCATATTTAAAAAATAGAGCATATAACACTTGTCAAGTTGTCAACGTATCTATTGTGACATGGTATTTTAACGTTGTTTTGAGTTAGATAATGGGAAATGGGGAATAGAAACGGGTATTTTCTATTTTTTATGTTTAGTTAGATAATTGAAATGAAAATAAACTTTTTTAATGAATAAAATATTCCTAATTGTGGAAATAGCCTTTCTTTAACCAAAAAAAAAAAAAGGATATTTCCGAAAAATATTAGTGTAAAATGGCTGAGCCACAATGGTTGACGAATTTATTTTCCAGTATTCTTGACAATTCCTGTCTACTCCTATGTAATGACTATGATTCTTTGCTTCCCGTATAAAGATGCCGGAATTGAATTTAAAGTGGAACCAAAATGCATACGAAAATAAATATATCGCATTATATATCTCGTTTCATTTCAATATTTTTGACCCAACAAAATCAGATTCATTCCACTTGAGGTATAGCTTTTCCTGGTTTAGTCTATACTACAAGAAATGTTCCAACTACTTGACGTTTATAGGGTTGGTCTGCGTAGGAAACACGATCCAAGTGTTGTGCTGATCAGAAAAATTAGGGGAAATTACATTAATCCCTCCTATGTCTAGATGTTAAAATTATATCTATCTCCCTTAACTCCACAAAATTTTTAAAATTTTCAAAATACACTTCATAACAAAAAAAAAATAAAAATAAAAATTCCCCTATCTATCCAACACCCTTCCCATCTTCCCCTCATTTCTTTTTTCTTAAATCTCCCATCAATAGTAACGTAAGGGAGTCGACAAATTTGAACTGCTCTCGATTGCCTTTGAAAACCAAAGGCTTAGGCCTACCAGTAAATGTGGAATTTGACTCAAGTAGAACAAACTGTGTTATGTAAGGATACAATTCTCTCCAACGCAAGTTAACAATTTCCAACTCATTACTGAAGAGCACAACATCATAGATGCGTCAAGACGATGGTGAGCCATGAAGTTTGCACAGATTCTCCATCGACACATTTCTGTTAAAGTAACATGGGGAGTTGGAATTCAGTGGTTAATTTTGATGGAAGAGGATGGTGAGAATGTAAGTTGAGCGGAGGTCAAGAGGATTGGGTTTTTTTTTTTAATTTAATTTAAATATACTGACAGTGTAAAATAATTTTACACTGTCAACTAATAAAAATAGTAGAAAATACTAACTCATACAAATAACTACCCATTATAATGAGGAACCCATCATAATTTCTCACTTTCTCTTATTTTTATTAGTTGATAATATAAACTGTTTTATATTGTCAGTGCATATTAATTAAACTCTTTTTTTTTTTATAGTTAAAAACAAGTCTCAAACTCTCTCAAAGGAAGAGGAGCAATGATCAAAGTACATCAGAAACCAAAATAGGGTGTGCAACAAGTGTATAAAAGTTATGTCATATATTTTAATCATGGGCAACTCATGTGTCGTTAAAGATAAGGGGTATCACTGTAATGACTTTTAAATAATTAAAAATGATATGTATAGTTTTAATATCTAGAAAGGGGTGAGTGTATTTTTAACACACATCAAGAGAAATTATTGTAATTTTCCCATAAATTAATGTCAATTTACAAGTCACGCGTATTCTTAAGAGTCTGGGACCACACACAGTACTTATTCCAACAACTTAAGGAAATAATTCCCTATCGTTTGAGTTAAGGCCGTGACTTTGAAGAACTATTTGGTTTGCCGTGAAATGGTCATTGGAAAAAGTTGTACATGCTGAATTTTTCAGTCCTTTTGTGCCACGGCTTCTAGTGTGTGTAAGAAAATATCTATAGTTTTGGGACATTTTTTTTTTTTTCCTCTTTTTCAAATTTGTGTCTACAAACTGAAATTAGAAGGAACATAAACCAAAGTGTGCTGAAAATGAAAGAAAGCGATAGTATTGATTTTTCTCTGTGTAACTCCATGGTGTCAATGTGACGAAGGAAGTTTTGAAACTGTTTAATCATGCTTGATAAAATTAGTTAAGACTTATTTATAGACAAATTTTAAGCCTAAACCGTACTTATTGCAATTAAATAAGACCTATTTTTAATATATAAATATAATAATTTCAAACTTTTTTCATTTTTGCTTTCCTTTCTCTGTTTAAAATTTTTTAATCCGTGATTATTACGTTGCATATTAAGATCGTACCTATAGTATTGTGAACCGGCCAATACTGGACAAATTTTTGTGAACCAGTTTGAAATTCAAACCGGACCATTTTTTTTTTTTTTTTGGGACTCAGCTCGTTGAACGATGAAGCGATTCAAAACTCAAAAGTCACCGTACTGGCATGTGAAGTTTTTGTGGCTTATTCCACGAAAGATTCTTTCCTCCTCTTGCAGGAAAATTTATTTTTTTCACATATCATCTTTACCATTTGTTTTTATGGGTTTTACTGCTTTTTATATCTTCTACAACTATTTTAATGGTACAAGATTTTAGTGAAGGAAGAATTTTTCTCCTAGGAGTTTTCAAGAATCTTTTCTTAATTTCATATAAAAGTTCAAACTGAAAACAGTATTTAAAAGAGAAATATTTTTTGTATATATAGATATCCAAATTGACATATGATGATAGCATTTCAAACAATGTTCTTGTGTTTAGATCTTTAGTTATGTTTCTAATCTCTTTATCTTTGTATTTCGTAATTTGTTTTTTTCTTTTTGTGTTGTACTTGAGATATTCTGTATAACTATTACTAAGTACATCAATGTATAAAGATAAATCTATTTTATCAATTGCTCCACTTTTTCATGAGTGTTGAGCCTCTATTTGAAATTATCAAAAAAAAATAAAAATAAAATTTCAAACAACTATGAATTTAGTTATACAAGTTAAATATGATGTTAATAACACTATTAATAAAGACAATGTATTAATTTGATATTTGCGTAATTAAAATATAGATCATTGAAATTACATTTATCACATGTAAATTTAACTTTCTAAATTACTATGTACCAAAAAAAATATATTTCTAACTTACTATGTTGAAATAATAAAACTGCATCTAAAATATTAACTAAAATGCAGTTAGTCACCTCATTTATAAATATACTGCAGCCTCTTTTTCTTTGGGAGTAGGGCATCTTTATGGTTTAAAGAAAAATAATATTCGAACCGCGCGAATTCAATTGGGCTAGTTTGATTTAATTTCTAATTTTTTTTTTTAAAAAGACCAAGTTGGTTTGATTTTTGTTATTGGATTATTGTAAAAGGTAAAAATTTATATTTTAAAAAGTTTTATTTTATGACAACTAATAATAGGATTTAATTTATATGCATTGATAGTATAAAATTTTTTTACACTATTATTTAATCAAATTCTCTCTTTTGTATGATTTTTGGAGTAGTGGAGATGAGGGTCATGCATGTTTGCTTATATGGCAGCATATGATTGGATAATAGTATAAAAAAATCTTATATTGTCAATTATCCAAATTAAATCCTTAATAATATTGTAAAACTTGGTTATGAGATATTTAGGATGCGTTTGTTTCATCTTTTTTTAACAAAAATAATTTTTAATTAAAATAAATTTTTTTTTTTATAGAAACTATCCATCTCAATTTTTACTCAAATTTTCTTTTTTTAAAAAATTGCTTTTAACTTTTAAGTAAAAGTTGCATTAAATAGCTTTTGTAAATATATATATATATATATATATATATATATATATATATATATATATATATATATATATATATATATATATATATTTTGGACAAAGATAGGTAGTTTTATTCCTCAAACTTAGTAAGAGTAACAAGTGGTCCAAAAAATGGACAATAGCAAAGGTCCATAGGGGAACTCCCAATAGAGCAGACTACTCTAAGAAAAAGTAAAGAAATATTCTTAAGATGATAAAGAAAGAGTAAAGTTAAGCCTTAAGAACTCGTCAGCCAAGCTTAAGGCGATGGAGGTGATGACTTGCGGCTCCACATTTTTGTCTTCAAACACTTTTTCATTTCGAGCTAGCCACAGACGCCATAGAATAAATGCTGTCCTACTCAAGATTCCTACACCATTAACCTCAGTCCTCGCTTCCTCAACTCGATCCATCCACCATTCCTAGATTGCCCTGTTCCCATCGATCTAGTTCTGATTGTTGAAACTAGCTCTTGTCCAACTTTGCCTTGAATGTTGGCAAGAAAGAAAGTAATGTTGAATCGATTCCACTGCAATATTGCACCTTGGGCACTTGTCATCGATGTTAACAAAGCGAGTTTTCAGCTTTTGCCTAACCGAAACTCCATCATGGATGAGCTTCCACACAAGTAGCTTCACTTTTGGAGGGCACACAATGACCAAATGGAACTCCATAGTCTTTTGATTCTGAACTGCATTGGGAGAGTTTCAATTGGTGGGTGGAAAAATCAAAATGCTATCTCATAGCCTGATCGAATAGTGTAAGTTCTACTTTTTTCTTTAACCCATATAAATTTGTCTCTGCCTTGCACTATGGCTGTTTGAAGTATTGTTTCAGCTATCGCTTCATTAAACTTGCTTCTTATTAGTTGCTCATTCCATGAATCTTCGCTAGTTAACAACCGGTTCACCATCTGAATGCTGGGTTAAATTGTTTCTGTTGATGGTATTGTGAATGGGTATTCATTTAAAAACCAAGGATCTGTTTGAATAGTGATTTGATCTCCTTTGCCCACTTGCCATTTCGTTCCTTTTTCAATCACTTTCCTTCCCTCTAGTAAACTTCTCCATGCCCAAGAAGGATTATTCCCCGCTTCAGCTTGAAGAAATGATTTGTATCTGAAATATTTGCCTTTAAATACTTTGTAAAATAGAGAGTGATCTTTAGTGAGTAATCTCCAACATTGCTTACTCAACATGGCTAAATTAAAGGCTTTCAAATCTTTAAAGCCTAGTCCTCCCTCCCCCTTATTCCTACATAGTTTATCCCACCCGATCCAAGCCATTCTTCTTTCATTTTGCTTTTGACCCCACCAAAAATTTACCATCATTCTGTGCAACTCATCAAGCAAGGAATCTAGTAGTCGAAAGCAGCTTAGTGTATAAATCAGAATTGTAGTTCCTACTGCTTTCACCAAAACTTCTCTCCCACTTGAGGACAATAGAGCTCTCTTCCAGTAATTTAGCTTCTTGTTTACTTTTTCCTTGATGCCATTGAAAGTTTTTGCCTTTGATCTCTGAACTAGTGCAGGTAGACCCAGATATTTATCTTGCGTGCCAATGTGAGCCACCTGAAGCAGATTTGCTAGTTGCACCTTGATCTGTTGAGGAGTGTTGCAGCTAAAGAAAACTAAGGATTTAGACAAATTCACCACCTGACCACTCAATTGGCTGTAAGTATTCAGAACTTCTAGCAAGTTTTCACAATGCCTTATAGAAGCTTTGCTGAAAAGAATTGATTCATCTATGAATAACAAGTGGCTAATAGTTGGGCATCTATCATTTATTCTTATCCCATGCACCTTTTGATTCTGCTCTACTGTGTGAAGTAGAAATGATAGACTTTCTGCACAAAAAAGAAAAAGATAGGGAGATAGAGGATCTCCTTGTCGGAGACCTCTATTTGGTTTGAAAAAACCAATTAGTTGACCTTCCACCACAACAAAAAATGATATAGTAGAAACACATTCTTTTAGCTAGTTGATCCATTTATCACAAAATCTTAACTTCTTCATGATAAACCACACAAAGTCTCACTCCACTCTATCATATGCCTTGCTTATGTCTAATTTCAGTGCAAAATCAAAAGCATTACTCAACCTTTTATTCTTTAGGAAGTGCATACATTCATGAGCCACTAATATATTATCACTTATCAACCTCCCTTTTATGAAAGCGCTTTGATTCACACTTATAAGTTTATTCATGAACTGCTGCAACCTATGAACCAGTATTTTTGATATAATCTTGTAAAACACTGTACATAAGCTTATAGGTCTCACCTGATTCATTGATGAGGTATTTCTTACTTTTGGAATTAAGAAAATCTGAGTATGATTGAAACTTTTCAGCAATCTTCCACTAACGAAAAAACTTCTTATTGCCCTTACCACATCCTTATTGACAATTTCCCAATAGAACTGATAAAATTTGGCATTAAAACCATCATCTCTAGGAGCATTAAATGGGTGGATTGAAAAAATTGCTCGTTTAACTTCATTCTCTGAAATTGGCCTTGTAAGGTTTCGATTCATAACATTTGTGACCTTTTCCCTCAAACCTTCTAGCTGAGTTTCTGGGCTTTCTGGCCCGCTGGAAGTGAAAAGATCTTTAAAATACTCAATGGCCCTTTTTCCTATACTTTCTTGGCCTGAGCACCATCCCCCGTTGCCATCCTCCAACTTCCAAATTTTGTTTTGCTTGTTTCTATCATGAAAACGAGCATGAAAAAATTTGGTATTCTGATCCCCCCATTTAAGCCATTTAACTCTAGATTTCTCCCTCCAATATCTTTCCTCTTGCTCATAAGCTTTGGTCAGATCCTCTTCTAGCTTTTCAATGTCTGCAAAAATAGCAGCTTGTCTACCTTCTTTTAAATCTGCTAATCTTTCCTTTAGCTTATTAATTTGTTCCTTAGTATTTGACATTCCACCTTGCTGCCATTTTACTAACTCATGTCTGTAGTGTTTGAGTTTGTGAAATAGCTGGAACATTGGGGATCCGACCACATCCACTGACCAAGCATTGCTCACAATATTCTGCACTTCCTCTAGACCACACCATCTTTCTTGAAATTTGAATCTTTTCCTCCTCCTTTGGTTTGGTGGATAAGCATCAAGTAGAATAGGACAATGATCTGAGCCGTTGTTGTCTAGATGCTAAAGTCTAGCTTCCGGATAATTAGCTTGCCAATCTACTGAAGCTAAACTTCTGTCAATTCGCTCCTTCACTAAAGTTCCACCAAAGTTCCTGTTTGACCATGTAAATTCATAGCCTACAAACCCCAGATCCACCATGCTGCCTTTGTTGATGAAGTTATTGAAAGCATCAATTAGATTAGCTGCTTTCATTCGACCATGCAATTTCATTGCAGCAGATGTTATAGCATTAAAGTCTCCTATCACTATGTAATTAGCTCCTGTTCTTGATATCAGCTGAAGAATTCTCTCAAACTATGATTGCTGCAAATTCTTCTCACTGTGTAGATGAACTGCAAACACATTCCATACCAATGATCTAACTTGATCCTCTACCTCCAAATAAATGAAAAATTCATCATGGTCTTTTGCTGTAATCTTCATGTCATCCTTCCAACCTAATGCTAGACCCCCTCCTATACCTCTCGGGTCTACTAAAAAATTATTCATGAACTTGCACTTCCTCAAAGTATTTGTCACATACATAAGTTGATTTTTAGTCTCACAGATAAATACAACCTTGGGGGAGTGAGATTTACAAATCTCTTTTAAGTTGTGAACTATCAGGAGTCTCCCCGGACCTTGACAATTCCACGATAGCATCTTCATGGTTCTTGGGGTGCCACTTGTGGGCTGGCACCCTCCACCATATCATTCAAGTTTGCATCAGTCATACATTGCTTCTTCCCACTGCTTACACTTTCTTCTTCTATCGTTCTTCTCTTAGCACCAGTTATGCTACTTACTCTCTTGTGATTAGACCGAGCCATTTGTTTCATTGAAGGCTTCCTTAGCTTATGAGCCTCTTCCTTCTCCACATTCATCGTTAAATTCCCAGCTCTTGTTTCTACTGTCCTCCCATTATAAGTTATGGATACTATATCCTCACCATCCAACTCTTTCAAGGCATTTCCTGCTTTGTTAGCATTAGTCTCTTCTTGTCTCATCCTCTCCTTTGCTCCTCCTCCTAATATGTTTGTCTTCTCTGTTGTTATAATTGCCCTCCCCTTACTAGTTCCGACGTTGTCCTCATTCATTGAAAGATTAGAGAACACCCGTAAAAGACTAACAGGTTTGGGCTTCCTACTTCGATCCTTGTTGATAGAACTCTCTCTTTTATTGTTGGGATCAACATTCTCCTTATTTCCTTCCACCCTCTTGCCTACTTGATCAGCTTTTATCCAAGGTCCCACTTTGTTCTCCTTCACTTCATTTCTAACTGTATCTTCAAGATAATCAATGCAAAAGTGGGCCTCATGACCCAAATAACCACAATAATGATAGAAACAACCTATCCTTTCATATTTCAAAGCAATCTCAACCACTTGTTTATTCGGCCTTGCTATCTTCACCTTTTCTTTTAGCACCTTAGTCACATCTAGGTTTACTTTGATCTTCACAATTCTCGCTTCTCTCCTCTTCATGTTGAATATAGCTACCTCGTCCACTGCAGCTATTTTCTCACCAATCTTCCTCCTCAATTCAATAGTTTTATAGTGTTTCGGCATCCCCCATAGTTGCACCCATAATGGAACGTGAGAGAAATCTTCCTCTTCAATCTTTATGTCATCTCTCCATCTACTAAGATTAAGAATAAAGTTTTTGAACAACCACGGAGCCCCCTTTTCCACCCTTAGCACGTCTATTTCCTTTGCAAAGAAAGAATGGAAAATGTTATCCCCATGATCAAGGACTCGAAAACCCTCAAGATGTCCCCATATTGTACCCAAAGCGGCTTCCATTGTACCTGCACTGAAAGAACAATCCGCTAGTATTCTCCCAACTAAACTTCTCTCGCATTCCTTGATACCTCCTCTTATATCTTCTTCTTCAAAAAATAAAATATCATCTTCTGATTTTGCACCATGATCATGTACTGGATCTGTTTCCATGATTAACACCTTTCACCACTGCAGGATTGGCTATTAGTCACTCACACTTTTATGTCAAGAGATCGACGTTAGACCCTGAAGCTAGAGCACATGACAAAGCCCTAGAAGAGCACATGACAAAACCCTAGCAGGGCACCCTTCTGTAAAAAAATATATTTTAATAGTTAAAAAATTACTTTTTTATCAAAGAAAAAAACTTAAACAAACATACTCTTAATAATAGTGTGGACAAGTAAATGCCTCAAATGAATACAAACAGAGAAAATAAAGAGTGTTCAGATTGTTCAAGTATCAGATTTAGTGTTCGGGTTTCAGCTAGAAAACCATAAATTATCCGAACTAATAATAAGTTAGTTGATACAAGTTAGAAAAAAAAAAGAAAATGATTACTCAAATTAATCTAAATCAATTTCATTAGTTTGATTTGAACTTTTGGATTAACCACATTAACACGATCCAATAAAATCCCCTATGCCCTATGTCTCTCTTTCCTACGTTTTTTTTTTTTTTTTGTCATTCTGTCATCACTGCTGCTTTATGAAGTTATGCATGAAAATACTATGAACGAGCTCACCAGATATCATCTTAATTAATAATTTACAAGTTGTTATAATCGGAATTAACATAAAATTAAATGATCTTTATTATTTATTAATATTTTAATTAAAAGTTGATATTATGTGAAAAACTAACATCAAGAAAAGTTCTTTTTTTTTTTTATATTTTTTTATGAAACCACCGGTATCCAGGCCCTATTGTCAGAAATTTGACTAATTCGGCCTGACCCAATAGAGGTCCCTGAAAAGGGTAGATGTCCCCTAATGAAAATTTTTTTCTATTCTCAATGCTCAAATATGAGACTTCTGATTAAGGAGTTAAGATACCTATCACAATGCAACAAGTGTCATCATCATTCATGATAATAATTCAATCATCAGGTTAATATTTAATGAAATGAGTGATTCTTTACTTTTTTTTGGTTTTTTGCGGTAATGATAGGAGTGATTATTTATTTATTTATTTTTGATTTTTCAATGGTATCCCCCTCTCTATTACTAGGGAAGGAGACTAATCCTTTTTTGGCATAGTAAGATTTGTCCTCTCAACTAGCGTTCTTTTCAGGAATTAAACTGTGGTCCTTTCTAGAGTCATAATGTGCAACTACCACTATGCCAACACCCTTGTTGGTAGGAGTGATTCTTTGTAACATAAGGAAAGTAAAATTTAATCGTTAAATTATATTAGATAATTTATATTAAAAGTTACTACAAATTACAATTTTTTTTCATATGGAAAGTTGCTACAAATTACATAGTTGTTAAAATGTTTAATTTTAATATATTATTAATATAAAATTATTTTATACTGTCATCTAATCATGTATTACAATATTAATAAAAATGTTTGACCTTTACCTTCACTATCACAAAAGTTATATATATAAAAGCATATAATTGAATAATAATATAAAACTCTTTTATACTAATATTATATCGAAATTAATCTCTTATTTAAAATAAAATAACTTTATATTATAATATTAATTTTTTAGAAAAAAAATCTAATAATTAAGATTCATTTTAAATAAAAAATAAATTTTACTTGTTTTTCACTTTCATACTCGACTATACTTGTTTCATATGTATATATTAAACCATTTCATTACAATTCAATTACCTCCAGTTGGAGGTATTTTCTATTTTGAACATGTCAAATACCAATAAGCATCAGATTCTTATTGAGATCTGTGAGTCAACAAAGTTGAACACCCTTAATTTGTTTCCGTCAAAACAACGTAAATGACTGACGACGAGGTTGCAAATAGAAATGTGAGCAATGAATCCACACTCGTGTCGGTTTTCCATTATCTAGCAAAATGGAAAAGAAAAAAAAAAGGGAAAGTGTTATTGAATCTATAAAAGGAGTATCTTCAATTACGGAGATACACAATCCTCACCCTTCTTAAAGCACGGTTGCTTCAAACATTCATCTTCAAAATGACATTTCATAAAGTCTTCTTACCTTTCTTCATACACTTATGCCTGATGAACTTGAGTATCAATATCTACGTAACAACAAGCCACTGCCTTAGTCATCAACAATTCATGTTGCTAGATATGAAGCAAAATCTTATATTCAATCCTTCCAAATCCAAAAAATTGGTTCATTGGAATCAAAGTGTTGATTGCTGCCAATTGAATGGAGTATCATGCAACAGTGGACATGTTATTGGTGTTGACTTGAGCCAGGAATTTATTTCCGGAGGCCTAGACAATTCAAGTCTTTTCAACCTACAACATTTGCATAGTTTGAATGTGGCTTACAATGACTTTGGCTCGTTGATTCCTTCAAAGATTGGCAAGCTAAAGAATCTAAAGCATTTGAACTTGTCAAATGCTGGCTTTCATGGGCAGGTTCCAAATGAGATCTCTCACCTCACAAAGCTGGCTACTCTTGATTTGTCCACATCATTTGGCACGCAGCATACTCTAAAACTTGAGAAGCTAAGCATAGGAATGCTTATGAAGAACCTTACGCAAATCATAGAGCTATATCTAGATGGTGTAAGGGTATCTGCTGTTGGAAAGGAGTGGTGCCAAGCCTTATCTTCATTGCAAAAACTACAAGTTCTGAGCATGTGCTCATGCAACCTATCAGGACCAATTGATTCTTCACTAGCAAAGCTTCAGTCACTTCAAGTAATTCGACTGAACCTGAATAATATGTCAAGTTCAGTGCCAATATCCTTTGCAAATTTCACCAATTTGACCACCTTGCAGCTCAGCAGTTGCGGGTTAAGTGGTGTTTTTCCAAAGGGAATCTTCCAAATACAAACACTGAAGGTCCTTGATGCATCAGACAACGAATATCTTCAAGGTTCCTTGCCAGACTTCCCAAAAGATGGATATCTTGACAACTTGAATCTTAGCAATACAGATTTCTCTGGGCAATTAGTAAGTGCTATTTCCAATTTGAAGCAATTGTCAACTTTAGATCTATCTAATTGCCAATTCAATGGGACACTTCCTTTGTCTGAACTCACCCAATTGGTCCACCTAGACTTGTCATTGAACAAATTCACTGGCCCTCTCCCATCTTTCAATAAGTCCAAGAACCTCAAATATTTATCCCTTTTACAAAATGAATTGACTGGAGCAATTCCTTTTACTTATTGGGAAGGACTTTCAAATCTCCGCACAATAAATTTAGGTGATAACTTCTTCAGTGGGAAAGTTCCTACAACTCTTTTTACCCTTCTATCTTTGCAAGAGCTCACTCTGTCTCATAATGGATTTGAGGGTCTCTTGGATGAATTCCCAAATGCAACATTCTCCATGTTAGAGTTGGTTGATTTGAGCATCAACAAATTACAAGGGCCTATTCCTATGTCTTTCTTTCATCTTAAAAGACTTAGTCTCCTCAACTTTTCAATGAATAAATTCAATGGCACCATACAGCTAGATATGATTTGGAGGCAGCTACCACACCTAAGTGTATTAGGCCTTTCACATAACAATTTGTTAGTTGATACAACTATCAATGATGATCTTGGCTTTGCCAACCTGGTAAATCTATTGTTGGCTTCTTGCAAGTTAACGGAATTTCCAAGTTTCCTGATAAATCAATCCCAGTTACTTGCTCTAGACCTATCCAACAACCAGATTCAAGGAACAATACCTAACCGGATTTGGAAATTAGACTCTATGATTTATTTGAATCTTTCCAACAATCTTTTCACAGATTTGGAAGGTCCCTTTGAAAATCTGAGTTCTAATATGATGATGATTGACATTCATTCCAACCAAATTCGTGGATCGGTTCCCTTTTTCGCAAAATATGCTGTTCATTTGGACTACTCAAGCAATAGATTCAACTTTATTCCACCCAACATTAGGAAGTACCTTGGTTTCACATATTTTCTCTCCCTTTCAAACAACAGCTTTCATGGACAAATCCACGAATCCTTTTGTAATTGTTCTACTCTTCGCTTGCTTGATCTTTCCTATAACAAATTTGATGGCTTTATTCCTGAGTGTTTGACAGCAAGGAGTAGTACTCTTAGAGTAGTAAATCTTGCTCGAAACAAACTCACTGGTCACATTTCTGATATAATCTCAAGTTCATGCAGTTTAAGGTTTCTTGATCTCAGTGCAAACCTATTGGGTGGTACCATCCCAAAATCACTAGCCAACTGCAAAAGGTTAGAAATCCTAAACTTGGGAAGCAATCTTTTGAGTGATGAATTTCCATGCTTCTTAAGGAACATTTCCACCCTAAGAGTTTTGATTCTAAGGTCAAATAAATTGCATAGCCCTATTGGATGCACACATAGCACAAGCAATTGGGAGATGCTTCATATTGTTGATCTAGCCTTCAATAATTTCGCTGGCACACTACCAGGAACACTCTTGCAAAGCTGGACAGCAATGATGGATGATCGAAATGACACAAGGGACGACGCAGGCGATTTGTTTTTTGATATGTATGATTTCCATCATTCTGTGCGTTACAAGGATATGTTGTCAAGTCTAAATAACGTTCTTGTCATAAAATTAGCCAAGATTTTAGCATTTATGCCTAGTTCTGTACTTGAAAACGTGTTTTCTTTTCAAGTCAATGCTAACCAATTGCAATTCGGTGGAACCTACCTGGATTCAGTTACTGTTGTCAACAAAGGTTTGCAAATGAAGTTGGTCAAAATTCTCTCTGTCTTCACTTGCTTGGATTTCTCATTCAACCATTTTGATGGTCCAATACCCGAAGAGCTTATGACTTTGAAAGCACTAAATGTTCTTAACCTCTCACACAATGCTTTCTCAGGCCATATCCCATCATCTTTAGGAAATTTGACTGAGCTTGAGTCCTTAGACCTATCAAATAACACTTTGACTGGAGAGATTCCCACAGAAATTTCAAGTTTATCTTTCCTCTCAGTGTTGAATCTCTCCTTTAATCATTTGGATGGGAAAATTCCAACAGGAACACAAATTCAAACTTTTGAAACATATTCCTTTGAAGGCAATGAAGGGTTATGTGGACCTCCTTTAACCAGGAATTGTAGTGATGATGAAGTGCAAGGGTTATCACCGCCACCATTAGCAACTTCCAAAACACATAGTTCAATTGACTGGAATTTCTTGAGTGCCGAGTTGGGATTTACTTTTGGGTTTGGTTTTGTCATTCTTCCCCTTATTTTCTGGAAGAGATGGAGGCTATGGTATGGCAAGCATGTGGATGATTTGCTTTGGAGGGTCTTCCCTCAGCTTGATTTTGTATATGAACAACATGGAGAGCACAAGTACAGAACTCTAAGGTGGAGACCTGCATGATTTCATGAACGGTAACAGGTATATGAATTTTCTTGTAGTCTTTCTCTTTGTTTGTTTTAAGTTTTTGTAATATATATATAACTTTGTCCAATAGTAATTTGAAGTGTGTATTTATGTTAACAATAGAAATTGAAGAAATCCTGATGCAAGTAACTAGATGAAATAGTAACAATCAGAATTGAAAATACTGCGCAGGGGGTTTGAATTCCACTACAATGAAGGTGAAAGAATGAAGAACAAGAGAATCAGAATAAGAAAGAGAATTCAAAACATATCATAATCATGCTTTTCTCAGTATAGTAGTCTTTCCATTTTGCTGCTGTCTCCTCACACGTTGGCTCTGCCTCAAATCCTTGGATTCTAGGTCTTATGCTCAGTCATGCCTGGCTTCCACCATGTCATTTCTTACATAGTTGTAATTCGAAGATGTAGCATCTCCTAGGTTTATAATTGCTTGTTGAGGTTTATCAGGTTAATGCCGAGTTTAGTTTACAAAAATATGCATGTAATGTTCCAAGAAATAAAGGTGTAGACTGTGTTGATGGCCTTGTTTTGATGGGTGTCAATTTATGATTATACTAGCCTTGGCAAAAAGAAAACAAAAGGAGAATATAAACAATTACTGAGAAAATTGCAGATTACTTTCCACCAAGATATTTCACTTCATTTAGAAAACTTTTTGAGTAATAAAGTTCTTTGAACGATGTACCCAAAAAAAGTTCTTTGAATGATTTAAGTGTAAAACCGCTTTTTAATTCAGATTATCAAAAGTAAAGTTCAAAAGAATAATCAAAGTGAAAATTGTTTAGTATGTTTACATTAGTTTCGCTTATTCAAATATTTCTTGAAAGAGTTTTCGAAAATATATATATTTTTAAGTTAATCCGAAAGTGCTAGTCGTTTATAAGAGTATATATATAAATATAAACGATTATATATAAATTATATTATATTTCCATTTTTACAAAAGTTGGATGAAAAGGAGATAATACTTATCAACAACACTATGAACTATGCAGGAGTATTTAAATTTAATTCAATACAATCAAAAGTTCTAAATCAATCCAAAAAAATTAAAAATCAATTAAAATCACAAAAATTGGGATTAGATTAGTTCTTGATTTCCAAAAACCAATCGAATTGGATTGAATTTCGGATTTAGTTTATCCAAACCAAATAATATTATATGATATAATTTTTTATTGTTAAATGTATAAATAGAAGTCAAACACGGGACATTGTCGACTCAATGAGACATACAAGAGACAAATATTAGGTTGTGGACTCAACTGCTATTAAATGTATACTTTCACTTATAAAAATTTTAATTTGTTTATAATTTTTTATTTATGTATCATTCTCACTTAAATATTATTTTATGAATATTAAATGAGTTCTTTTAATTTTTTTACTTTTTTTATTTATTTTATTCACTTAAGTTATTTTTAGTTTACAATATTCTAAATTTAAAACTTTCTTTGTAAAAAATCGATTAAACTAATCTAATCCAAACTTATAAAAATTGGTTCGTATTAGATTGAATTCAAAATATAATATAAACCAATCCAATTAAAAAATATAAATTATATTATTTGAATCAGTTGAGATTTTTTTTTAACTCAAAATTGATCTAAATTTCAAATTGAACTGTGAACTAGGGGTATTCACAGTTCAATTTGGATTGATTTTAAATAAAAAATCAATTCGGTCCAAATAATATAATTTATTATAGTTTGGACTAGATCAAATTATTTTAATTTTTGAATCAAAATTAAGTCGATCCAACTTTTTATCGCTTTAGCTTGGATCAGTTTCTAACATAATAAAATTTTAAGTTTAAAATATTATAAAATAAAAGTAACTTAAGTTAATAAAATGAATTAAAAAATTTAAAAAAATTATTTAATATTTATAAAATATTATTTAAATGAGAATGATATATATAAAAAAAATTATGTAATAAATTAAAATTATTAAAGTAAAAGTATATACTTAACAATAAAATATTCTATTATATTACATTATATAATATTATTTGATTTCGATTAGATTTGATCGATTTTGAAAATTAAATTTGAAATTTGATCCAATCCAAGCCGTTTGTAAAAAATAAGAACCAATGCAATTCAAATTTTTATGGTTTTGATAAGTTTTTAGTTTGAATTGAATTAGTTTATCGATTTTGATTGGGTAAGATTGAAATCGAACACCCCTACCATGAACACCTCTAAAATTATGGAAACCCCAACTTAGTCCCCAAATTGATACAACTTCTTGGAGGATTAAAGAAATTATGCAACACAAGTAAAAGATTGTGCGCAAAATGCACAATATGCAATTCGCAATTCGATTACTTTCATTATTAGGTCTCTTATATGTATATTTCATAGTGTGTTTGTGTTCTCCATATATAAGAGAGAATGTTATTATTCCCTCCTTATATATATATTTGAGAGATTGTAATTTTTTCACTTAGTTATCATGAATATCTTCCCTTTTTGCCAAAAATATGTGTCAGTTCCACTTTTCTCATCTCCAAATTTTAGTTATGTTATACTGTTCCTTAACTCTGGTACCTAACAGTGGTATTAGAGCCCGACTATTGGTAATTATTTGCTATAAAGGAGTAGATTGGTGTTAGAACCATGGCGGCAAAATTTGAGATTGAGAAATTTAATAGAAGTAATTTTTCCCTAAGAAAACTGAAGATCAAGGCAATCTTGAGGAAGGTAAATTGCTTAGATGCAATTGAAGGAAGACCCACAGGGATCTCTGATGACAAGTGGAAGGAGATGGATGGCAATGCTATTGCTAATTTGCATCTTGTAATGGCACATTTTGTGTTGTCAAGTGTAACGTCCGAAAATTTTTAAAACGTTTAATTTACATTGATAATCAACTTAATTGATTTTATTGAATAAGTAAGTTTAATTAGAGGTTAATTAAAGATTAATTAAGAGTTAATTAGATGTTAATTAGAGAAATTAGACTTGAGAAAATTAGAATAGACATGTAGAAAATTTAACAAAATTACTTAGTAATGTTTTATCGATTTAAAAGAAATCGATAAAGATCCGGTATTTTATACTGCCAAAATTAAATCAATAGAATTTTACACTAACAACCTTAGTTTGAGTGGCTGATTTCTCCTAACCCCTTTGAGTGGCGTCACATGCTGCCCAAACAAGAGGGGAAACATGGCTCAATATACACCATCCAAGCCTCTACCAATCACCACCCATTTATCATGCTTTAAAACTACAAAATCCCCTCCAACTCCTTCATTTTCGCCCCCAATTCCAGGTGCTCCTTTCATTCTTTCTTCTTCTATCTTACTTCACTCTCATTCTATCTTCAACTTCCATCAACCTCTAGCACCCAAATCATGTAGTGTAACTAGTTTTCTTGTCAACTAGAGGTAGGATTCATGGTTTTATTCTTCAAGTTGTGAATCAATGGCTATTGAAGATTTTTATTTCATGCATCTAATTGCTATAATACTATGTTTATTTGAGTTTTTGTGGCTGAATTAACATGTACAAGTTGGACTTGGTGGGGGATTTGAGAGAAAAACTATAAAAGTAGCAAAATAGAATCTGATTGAATTGAAAACCCTACAGTGTCCGTACTTACGAAGTGTATGGCTTCATAAATAGGCTTTAGAATTTGATGAAAGTAATTTTAAATGAAACTAGACATTTAGAGCTTTCTAATCATATAAATTATAAGCTCATTGGATTAGTATTGAGTGAGATATGATTTTTTGAAATTTACCCTAGATTTCTACCTTTAGACCTAACCAGAGTGGGTTGTGTAAGGCATAACTTGCCCTATACACTTTCAATTTAAGTACAACCAATTTTTTTAGATAGCTTGCATATAGAGAAACATTCCATAAAAATTACAAAGTCAAATTTGATCTCTGTTGCTCCCAGTAAATCATCAAAGTTGCCCCATGTCTTGACTAGATAGAGACAGGACAGATCAATTCCACCAACTTTGAGAGTTTATAACTTTAGCTCTACTCACTTATATGAAATGAAACTGGAAATGAAAGATGGTTATGTTAGCTTTACAATGGTATAATATTCACTCAAATCCAATAAGATTTCTATTTTTAGTGAATTGTTACATTTTAGTCCCCTATTCTATCTAATATGGGGCAAACTTAGGTTAACTTCCAATATCTTAAGTTAGACTCATCAAAATTGAGTGGGATTAAAGACGTTAAAAACTAGACAAACAACACTTCAACATAGCGAAAATTCAGAATTTAATAACTTAAATAAAAATTATGGCATAAAACACAAAAATGGGTAGATTTGAGTGGTATGAGCAGAATTGCTAATTAAGTAATTGGCTACCTTAATGCATGAAGAAGTTGCAAATGGGTGTTAGATGTTGCAAGCCTATGACAATATTGAGACATTAATGTGTGATGTTTGCTCTGTTGTTGTGACTGATTTTCTGGTTAAGCTGGTACTATTCACAAGAAAGCAGACCTAATCTATTATGTTGCCAAAATTTCGGCAAAATTTATGTATTTTGTATGTATTTCTCATGTCATTCAAGTGGAATTGCTTATAATCCTATGATCTATAAAGACTATATGGATTCCATTTACATGGGCTAGCCCTGAAAATACAATTAAGGGGAATAGATCGGTATAACACTACCAAGAAAATCCGATTTAACGATGGAATTTAGAGACGGAGACAATACATCACTAATTGGCGACGGAATTTGTGACAGAAAACACAAATTAGAGACCAAATTGTAAGTTGGGGATTTAGCGACGAAATTAGAGACAACCAATTTCCGTCTCTAAAACATTCTATCTCTAAATCCGTCACTAATAAGTCAAATATTCATTCTCAAAAAGTCAATTTGTTTTAGAGATGGATTTAGAGATGGAATTTGTCCCTCTCTAAATATTCTGTCTCTAAATAGTCAAATGTGAAGTCAATGGATTTTAGAGACGAATATAGGATCCGTCTCTAAATATTCCTTCTCTAAATCCGTCTTTAATTAGTCAAAGATCAAGTCAATAGATTTTAGAGATGGATTCAAGATCCATCTCTAAATATTCCGTCTCTAAATCCGTCTCAAATTAATCAAATGTGAAGCCAATGTATTTTAGAGATGGATATATGATCCGTCTCTAAATATTCTATCTCTAAATCCGTCACTAATTAGTCAAAGATTAAGTCAATAGATTTTAGAGACGAATTCAAGATCCGTCTCTAAATATTTCGTCTCTAAATCCATCTCTAATTACTCAAACAATTACTTTTGTATAGTCAATTATTTTAGAGACAGATTCAAAGTCCGTCTCTAAATATTTCATCTCTAAAATCCACCTTTAATTAGTCAAAGAATTATTTTTGGAAGGTCAATATGTTTTAGAGATGGGTTTGTTCCATCTTTAAATTAAAAAAAAAAAGATGATTTTTAAATTTCTCTAAAATACCTTAATTTTTATTTGTTAGTTAAAATAATAGTGTAATATTAATTATTTATTATGAATTATAATTTTATTTAAACTTATTTTTCAATTTAATTAAAATTAGTTTAAACTTTTAAAGAAATCGTTAATATAATTGTAGTTTTATAATTTATGATTTTTTTTATAATAGGAGGAACATTTTTGTGCTCTATCTTTTTTTTGAAAATCTTTTAATCTTTTACTAATTCTTTTAATTTTGTTTCTAATTCACAAAAAAGGGGAATATATGTCGTTAAGTCGTTGTGACTTAAAATATTTATTTGTAAATATAAAATAGCATCTGACTTGAAATATTCACTTGTAAATATAAAATAGCTTTAAGTTTAATATATTGTTAGTATAAAATAATTTTATATTATTAACTAATCATATATTTTAATTGTAAAATTTTTAAAATAATGGATGATTGTGTCAAATATTTTTACATTATTAAAAGTTAACTAATCATGTATTTTTACTCCTTATAGTGTAAGACAATGCTTGGAAATATATTATCGAAAACATTAAAGGACAGAATTTGTACAAATTGACTAAAGTTTTACTTGATTAGACAAAAATTATATAAAAAAAGACTAACACATTATAAAAAAAGAGTAATACATGTTGCTAAAAAAATACTAGAAATCAATTTTATAAGAATATTTATAACTTTAGCCTTTCTTAAAATTAAGATATAACATTGGTATAAAATTTTAGTATTAGTATAAAATTGGTTAAGTTAATAAATTTTGTTGATATAACAATATATAATTGAATATCTGTGAAATTTTTTTTTATATTGACAGTACATACAAATTAAATTTAATAAAATAATAGAAAATATTTTTATAAAAACATACATTTTTTTTATTTAATGCTTAAATTGAGATATAATATTAGTATAAAATTTTAGTATATAATACTTAAAATTGAGATTTATTATTATTATTATTATTATTACCATCTTTTGATTAAAGAGATATATTATTATTATTATAAAATTTCACTTCCCGCCTGACGTTAGAAAGTTTTTCACCCAATAATAATCCCAAAAAGTTTTCTCATTTTCTAGTGCTAAGTGCTAATTTCTCCCCAAAGCCATAAACAAACCCTAGGTCACCAAATTTCTCTTCTCTGGAAACTGCACCTTCGCCAGCCACCACCCCAAGCCACTATGTCCTCCATGCCACCTTACAGTTCCGGTTTTGGTTCTTCCATCGGAGCTTGACGACAAATTCCATTTTTGGTGTGATGATGCCATTTGGGGGGGGGGGGCATCCTCGGCTGCAACGACACCATTTGGAGCGTTCTTTGGAGCGTTTGGATTGTTTGTTGTCAAGCGTGTTCTCAATGTCGCCTCCCGCAGAGACCTGATGCAGCAGGGGCTCTTCCCAGCGGCAACACGCATGAACCTGATGCGAGGAGATCTTCCCAACTCCCATGTTTGCTATGTAACACTCTTCCAAATACAGTACTATGCTTAAGTTATAGCAACATACTCAAGAGTTGTTACTGTTACCTGAACGAATCTTATCTGATAACAACCTCTGGTCGTCCCCAATATTCCTTGAACTATCTGGAGATAATACGAAAATATTGTGAGAATTATAAATTCTCAGTAGGATTCAATTAACTATCACATACCGTGTCATCATTATTATCTCCAGCTGCTCCGGTTTATTATGAAAAGGTGAGCATGATAATAGACTTTTCAGTTTTATAGTTCGAAAATGTATTATCCAAAGCAGAGTTCATTTTAGTCGTCCACTTGATAAATAGAGATGAACTTCAAATAATTAACTTATCAACACGAAGGACAAGTAATCATAATGTAACGATTCATAATAAGATACGGCACAATTGATGAACATGCAGAGATGGATGCAAATAACTTCTTGATGTGAGTGTATTCATCTATCTTTAGTTCTCTTTACTTTTTTTTTCTTGGCACATCTAGACGTTATGTATCGCTGTCCCTAGGGTGTGAGCTTAGATGTACCTCTAATTGGAGGGATCTTATTTTGACCATGTGCCTCCGAGGTAGAGGGATCTCATCTGGCAACGTGCCTCCAAGTAAAGGGATCTCATTGTCATGTCACATGCTAGAGTATGATCGCCATGTCATACCCCATCAGGGTGTGATCGCCATGCCACACTCTTTAGGATGTGCAATCATCATCATATCCTTAATCATAGGGTTCATGGATGCATATGCTTCATACCTTATTTTTAAACATCTCATACTTGCATGATAGCCATGGACTCATCATATGAACATCCCTAACTCTCACATATTTAATTTCTATCAAAAATTTGGCAGCATAACAGATCAGATCCGTTTCCCCATGAATAGTGTCAGTTTCAACAAACAGTCAATCACAGTAAAAGATCAAATATAATGCATTAATCTTTCAAACACCAACGTGAAATTGTAACACTTAGACTTTAATTGAACTCGTATATACATTAAGGTGCCAAATCCTTTAATTTTGGAAATCCTACTCATATTCTTCAACTCTGCTTGTTTTTAGAAATTAAGCCTTAAATTCATTTTAACTCATTTAGACCTGAATTTTGTATATGTTGAAGTATTATGTGTCTAGTTTCTAAACTCTGTAGTCCCATCAAGTTTTGATATATGCATCTCAAGTTATTAATATTTTACCTAGGTATGTCCTGTTACTAGGTAGATTTGCCTATCAAAAAATAAAAATGTATTAAAAATATAAAATTGATTGAAACTATACGAAATCTACATTGTTTAAAGGTAACTAACCTAGATTTTATTTCCAAGAAGTTTCAGCTCATTTGAGCAAGTGGAACTCGAGTTATGAGCCCATGAATTTGGGTAACCTTCACTGCCCTATTCTAGCCTGGCTGGGACTTAAGGCAACTTTCATGAATTACTGGGAACAACAGGGATTGAGTTAAATTCTAAAATTTTTATGGAATGTTAATCTATTTCTTGAATTTCTCAAAAAATTGGTTTCACTCAATTTGAAGGAGTATAAGGCAAGTTATGCCCCTTGAAATCCAGTCTGCTCAAAATCAGGGTCAGAATCCTAAGGTAAATTTCAAAATTCATATATCACTCAATACTAATCCAATGGCCTTATATTATATATGGTTGGAAATTTTTAAATGTCTAGTTTCACATAAAAATATGTTCATAAAGTTTCGTTGGCCGTACACGGAGCCGTACACTCTGTCAATATAGACGCTGTAAGATTTTCTAGGTTTCAGATTCTAGTTTGCTATCTATCTTGTTTTTCATGCAAGATTCAATCTTAATCCCATCAAATACTTGATAAACCAGCCATAATTAATCACATAACCATCATATATCATCAATTACAGGAATAGAGAAGAACTTCCCAATAACCATAAACTCAAGCAAAGAAGCTGAATCCTACCTCTAGCAAGTGAGATTCTTGATCAAGATTGGTGTTTGTGGGTAAGGAAGTGGATGAGAGTTTGAGAGGAAGTGAAATGAAGCAAGAGAAGAAGAAGAAATGAAGGAGGAGATGCAAGAGAAAGAGAGAGCCATAGTAACTTAAAGAGAAAGGAAGAGAGAAAAAAAATCTTGGGTAATTAATGGTGGTTGAATTCTTTTAACTCTCATTGGTTGTTGCTTTTGTGGCTCACAAGTGAGCCACAAGGATCAATCTTGGCCCTTGGATGCCGTCACTTAGGAGGTGTGTGTGGATAGGTTGTGAGCCCTTGGATCTAGAGTTTCCAATGCGTAATTCTATTAATTCGGTTCAGGCAATTTAAAATACTGAATCTTTACCGATTTCTATCAAATCGAGAAAATCGTTTTCTATCTATTTTTGCTAAGGTTTTCTAATTGTCTACTCTAATACTTCTCAATCCTAATCCCTTTAATTAACATCTAATTAATTTCTAATTAACATTTAGTTAATTTCTAATTATCTTTACATATTTAATAAAATTGAATAGATCGACTAACAACATAAATTAAACATTTTGCGTTTCAAGCCCTTTCTATTTTCTGTTTCTCGTGGCTAATGACATTTTCGTAATTTTGGGCAAGTCTAGGGGCATCCCACATCATTTCACCTGTGGACACCTTCGCAACCTAGTTGGCTAAGAATTTAGTTTCTATGTTTCCGCTATGTGATTCTGCTTCTTTTAAAACCTTATTCTACTAATTCTATTTATTTACGGACCTAAATGTCATTTTCTATAACGTTTAGGGGTAATAATGGAAAAAAAAATCTTTATAGGTCAACATGTAATTACTAAAAGTTCTGGGCAAGGCTGTAATTACAAAAAGTTTACACAGGGGCATTTTTTCTCATTTCTTAATTAGATGTATCTCTTTAATAAAATAAAATAATTCAATCAACAGTGCTAATTAGAAGTACCATTTCTTTGAGATGTTACATGCTATGCCCAAGCTGAGGTCGGAGAGTTATTGAGGATGGAGGATAAGCTTTGATCTTCATTGTTGTTGTTGTAAGTGAGTCACTATGAATCTCATAAAATTTTCTATAATGTGTTATTCTTACTTTTATTTATGTACATATGTATATATATTTGCCTTTGAGATTATGTTGTGTTGTGCCTGGTTTTTGTTTTGTGACTAAGGATCAATGTAGTGTTCTATGTTGAGCAATAGTTATTTGAAAGGAAAATAATTAGTGGAGGACTCGATTAATATTTACTTTGTTTTATAGTTTTGTTCGAGATTCTTGATTCATAAAAGACATACGTGAAACTAGTTATAAAATGCGAGTTATTAGTGTGTTGAACTAATGTTATTACTTACATACTATCACAGCATATGGAGCAATATGATGAAACAGAGACTGCATCACTAATAGATGATAAGTTCAGTTAGTTATGACAATTTGTCATAGGATATTGTACATTGTACACGTGCATTAATTGATTGGTGCTTGGTTTTTGATAAAAGGGGTATAAAAAATTTTGAAAAATGGAATGGGGACTAACAAAGGGGATTTTTAATTTGGAAGTATTACGTTATATCTGCACTATTCATTCAATTCATTTTGTAGTTTCTTTTTTGTTTTTCTTGGTAAAAAGTGGCTGCCTCTGAATTGAAATTTTGAAGCGAAAGTGAGAAACAATGAAACCATAATTAAGAAGCAGAATTGAACACAAAATAGTGAGTTATGTCTATGGTTTGACCCCCTTTTTCCTCTGTTCTTTGTCAATAAAGAGTTACTTGTTTTGAATGGGAGTGACCTTCTCTTTTGGGATGCTGAACTAAACTCGAAATTTCTAACACAACAACCTGGAAATGTATAAGTGATGGAGATATTTTGAGTTTGCTTAGTTTGGTCAAGAATAAACCTTAGAAGTCAAACACTAGAACGTTTTAGATTTAATCAAGTTTTTTAATAAATAAAAATAAAAATCTATGGGGTTTAACTAGAGGTTCACGGGCATCATACCTTTGACAATTGTATCAACTTTGAAATTATGACTCATATAGAAATTTATAAAGTAGATTAAATATAATGGAATAATGAAATAGTTAAATTGATATATAATTTTTATTAATATTTTAATAAATCATTGCTTATTACTACTTTATCTTGTTTATAGTTAGTTGGCTATGTTCTAACCCCAAATCTACGTGGGTCTGCTAAGAAAGAATTATGTTCATTTCTTCAATTTTGGTCTTCTGGGATTATCCCTTACAATCAATTTTTTTTTCTAGGCACAAGATAATTTATTATCAAGAAAATTTTTTTTAAGCAATATGATTATGTAAATTATTTTTGTTGCCTTTGAGTTTTATAGGAGTGAGTTTTGAATGAGGTTTAAGGTTAGCCTATAGATAACCAGTAGAATAGCCTTTGTTCTATGTACCTTTGCTCTTTTTCTTTATTTTTAAATTTTATTTTTGAGAATCTCTTATGTATACTAAAAGTATGGGGAAAGCATGATTTTTTTTTTCTTTTTTTGAGAATCTCTAATTATGTTGCTTCCATTATATTAAGGCTTTATTTAAGAACTGGTGCTTGATCATTCTTGTTATTATTTTTTAACTACTATCCTTTCTTACTATTGATCTTCAATTTATCAATGGTTCTTCTCAAGTTGGTTTCTTTATTGTTTTTGATCCATTGATGTTGGTTACACTCGGGCATAAACTGTGTACTTTTCTCTCTCATGACCCTTACATGTGAAAAACTTGCCAAATGATCCAAGTCTTTCTTCCCTTCGTTTAGCTTTCTTTATTTTATATTTTTGCACGTGGACAGGTGATTTGTGTATGAAGTTCATGTAGGAGTTATTGTATATCTATTACTCTGTTAATTGTTATGTTTTGATCAATAGAAATTGCTTGAGGTCATCAAAATCTGCGCTGGAATTTTTTGGATGCTGCAACACTGAGGTATTTCTGCATACTCTACTCTTATATGTTTGAGGGTTTTGCTTACTTTTCTCTTATATGTTTGAGGCCATAGTCCAGGAATCCATTAGTTGTGCAAAATAACACTTACAATTTTTAAATATTGTGCAGGTCAGCTCTTCACAGTTTGAGGTTCATGTAGGTTGGGCTTTTCGCACCAAATATTCAATTTTTTCCCTTTTGCGTGGAAGGAATATTCAGCAGCTGTTTGAATTGCTTGTTTCTAGCTAGCTACCTGTGGATTTTCATGGCTCTAATTAGGAGAAAAATGATGTGTCTTTTAATATTGTTCTGTGACTGACTTTGCTTGGTTTCCATTGTTAACTTTGTCTTCTATCTTAAGACAAGTTGCTTGGAAATGAAACATGCCTTGACTCTTTGCTTAGCTAGTTTTTGCTAGAAGTGGAAGCTTAGAGCTTGCTGATTTCTCATTTTTGTGATTAATGCTATTTGATAAATTATTAGGTTCTTAAAAAGTATTTTGGTTCATCTTAAAATGTATGGCGTTGATGCTCAAGTCCCAAATTTCCTTCAAAAATTTGGTTGGTAGATTTCTTTTCTGTCTCCAAATCTAAATTAGAGACGGAAAAATTCTATTTCTAATTTAGATTTAAAGATGGAATTTTTTTGTCTCTAATTTAAGATCTAGAGACAAAAACAATTCCGTCTCTAAATTAAAGGCGGAATTATTTCCATCGCTAATTAGAGAAGGAATATTTCCATTTAGCAATGGAATTATTCTGTCTCTGATGACTTTTTTTCCCAAAAAAAGTGACCAACTTAGTCACAATTTTAGAGACAGAAGGTTCAAATTAGAAAAGGAAATATTCCATCTCTAATTAGAGACGGATAACAAAAATCCATCGCAAAAAATTAGCGACGCCATTTTTAGCGATGGATGCATTTCCATCTCAAATTCCATCTTTATTCGTTTAGCAACGAAATTTGCACAATTTAGTGACGAGTTTTTTCCGTCTCTAAATCTGAAATTTCTAGTAGTGGTAGGAAAGTCAGGGAAAGTAAACCCAACAATCCTGTATAGGAATAAACTCGATTCTGAAAAGCAGACTATTACCCAGGAGTTATATAGCTTAAGACTCCTAGGGGACAAGTATGGAAAGCTTATGATGTACAAGTTTAAGGACCCAGGATGATGAAGTGCATTCAATTTCCATGCATTAAAGCATTGTAAAGATGTGCTGATGGTTTGTGATTTAAATTGCACTATTTCTATATGTAGTTGCATATGAATATTATCATATGCCCTTTTTTATGACTATTATTGTTCACTTGCTCTGTGTTTTGTTCCATATGATATTTTTTGTGATGCTTATTCTATCTCTTCTTGTCTTAAATAAAATTGAACCTTACTTTGAGCTATATTTTTCAAACAAAGAGAAACGATATTATAGATAACACTCACATTTTCATGAAATTAAACAAAAATCGAAGCAATTGGGAATGAACGCAATATTAGTGTAGAATAGTTGTAAAACTCTACTGATAATTTTACAAATCCTCACCCTATTGTATGTATCTACATTATTCTCAGACTATGGACCAGGCAGCAATGACCATCCTCTTCATCGAGTTCCCTGAGCTGCATTTTCACCTTGATCTAGTGATAGACTCCATGCACATTACTGGAACCTGTCGCTTCCATTTGTATTTCCTTTTCCACAGAGATTTTGCCATTCCTCTTTCTCATCCCCTGTTCGACCCTACCACACCCTTTATAGCCATTCCACTGCATGTGGTGCATCCCACACCACCTCTAACACCACCGGCTGCTTCACCACCCGTTTCACCCCCTCAGTTGTTTCCTTCTCTCTCCCTTGATGATGATGATGATGATCCTTCAAAGGTAGCAGAGTCACGCTCTGGCTTATCCTCGAGACCTAGTGGTGACTATATGCTAGTGGAGCCCGATATGGCTAATGGGTTCCTGTCTTCAGCATCTGATTAGAGATAGTGTCCACCCCGCTAACATAGTATACAGAGTGGCCCTCTTTTGGAGCTCTTATGGCCTTGGGCCAAGGTTTGGTTACTTTTTAGTGTTTCTCAAATAGTGCTTGCTACTGGTCCAGATGTCCCTTGCAGACCTCTTAGGAGTACACTTCATGGATATGGGCTAGGTTATTTTATTTGATGGCCCCACTTTTATACCCTTTGTTGTATATGTACTTGTATTGTTGCAAACTCTGATGAGATATATGCATAGCTAAATATATATGATGGAGTTTATGCCCGATTTATTGATCATTCTTTTATGGCGCCACAAAACATAAATATCACCTAAGTAGATTAACGCCAAATCAACCGCCACATTTCACAATAAAAACTTACTCGACCTAGTCACTTAATTAAGGATAGATGAATTAAGAGATATCCACATGCAACAAACTATAGAATAAAATATTATGACTTAAGTATAGTTTTATATCTGGTAGGGTGTTACATTAAGTATCTTAGAGAAAAAGATAGCAAAGGACATCTGGGATGCACTCACCAAATTTTACAAGGCCACTTTACAATAGAATATTTTTGAAGAGAAGACTTTATACTCTTCAAAAAAATGAATCTACAACGATGACTGATCACATCAACAATCTGAATATCTTATTTTGCAATTGACAGCCATGGAATGTTAGATAAAGAAAATGAACATGCAAAGCTTCTACTTCAGAGTTTACCAGATTCATATAATCAACTCATCATCTACATCACCAACAATAATATTGTTGATCACCTCCATTTTGATGATGTTGTTGCCACTGTTCTTAAAGAGGAAAGTAAGCGAAAAAATGAGGATGATTGGACGAAGAGTTTGAGGGAAGAAGAAGCTTTATCGATGATGAAAGGTAGATCAATGGAATGTGACTCTAATGGGAGTTAGCAGATCAAAATCTCCAAGAAGGAAGAACTTTACTTGTTGTAATTGTGGCAAGAAAGGGCACTTGAAAAAGGATTGTTAGCATAACAAGTACAAAGAAGACTCTAGGAGCAACAACCTCTCAAAGATGTGCCGTCAGTATCTCTAATGATGAAGAAATCTTGTATAGTGAAGCATTTCTAAAGGTGGCAAATAGCTCACTGATATTTGAATAGTGGATTTAGGAGCAACTTGGCATATAACTCCCCGCCATGATTAGTTTTCTAATTATGAACCTATCTTAGAAGGATCAGTGTTTATGGGAAATGATTATGCCTTAGAAATTGTTGGAATCGGTACTGTCAAAATAAAAATGTTTGACGATACCATTCTTACCATTCAAGGGGTAAGACGCATGAAAGTCTTGAAGAAGAATTGTTGTCTATTGGGCAATTCGATGGCCTCAAGTGCAAGGTCCATATTGAAAACGGGATCTTGAAAGTTGTTAAAGGTGCTCTTGTGGTTATGAAGGCAGATAAGATTGTAGCTAATCTATGCAAACTTCTGGGAGATGCGTTGCTGCAAGCAAATGCATCAATTACATCAATCAATGAAGATGACGACACGACGATGATGTGGCATTGCAGGTTGGTCCATATGTCAGAACATGGTTTTGTAGATTCTAATAGAATGTAATCTCCTTCCCAAGCTTAGATCAATAAAATTACCTCTTTGTGAGCATTGTGTGACAAGTAAGCAATATAGATTGAAATTTGAAAGATCTACTACTAGAAGCAAACATATATTAGATTTGCTTCATTCTAAGGTGTGGGAGTCACAGAAATGTCCCTAAGAGGAGCAAAGTATTTTGTCTCATTTATTGATGATTATTCTAAGAGACTATAGGTGTTCCCTATCAAGAGGAAGTCAGAGTGTTTCCAATAATCAAGGAGTTCAAATTTGAAGCATAGGTGGAGCTTGAAACTAGGAAGAAAATTAAGTGCTTGAGGATAGGCAATGGAGGAGAATATACAAACAGTGATTTATTGTATTTTGCAAGAAGGAGAGTATTCCAAGGCAATTCACAATTGCATGTACTCCTTTGCAAAATGATGTAGCAGAGTGGATGAATACGACTCTCCTAGAAAGAACACAAGCTATGCTGTGGACTATAGGTTTAGCCAAGTCTTTCTGGACAAAAGTAGTCAAAACTGCCTGCTTTGTTATAAATTGGTCATCGTCAATAGCAATAGGGTTAAAGACACCTATGGAGATGTGGCAAGGTAAGCTAGCCAATTATTTTTCTCTACATATATTGGGATGTCTTATGTTCGTGATGTACAATTTCTAGAAAAAACAAAACTGGATCCTAAATCCAGGAAATGCATCTTCTTTGGTTATGTTGACAATGCTAAATGGTATTGCTTGTGGAACCACACTGCCTGCAAGTTTGTTGTCATTAAAGATGTGATATTTGCAGAAAATGATTTACAAAGGAAGCAGGAAGGTGTTAGCAATGCTGAAGAGACTACTATGGTGTACATCAATGATAAGTCTAGAGAAAATAGTTCTTTTGAAGTAGAACTAGTGCACGATGAACAAGAACCAAATGAGGTTTGTAGAGCAAGTTGGATCTTTTTGCTTAATTGTTAATTAAGCATGGAATACACCCTAACGTCTATATATAGATGGTGGTGCCATTCTTTTGGGTTATATTTGTACCAAAATGGTAACCAAGAGCAAGAGTTAGAAACTTGAGTGAAGTGTTTTAGAGAAAGAAAAATATTAGGTCTCTCCTATGTATATTTTCTAGTGTGTTTGTGTTCTCCATATATAGGAGAGAGTGTTATTGTTCTCTCCTTATATTTTAAGAGACTATAATTTTTCCACTTAGTTATCATAAATATCTTCCTTTTTTGCCAAAAATATTTATGTCAATTACACTTTTCCCATCTTTAAATTTTAGTTATGTTATAATATTCCTTAACTCTGGTACCTAACATTCATGAGATGAATCCTAACACATCATTTCTTCCCTAGTATGATCTAAATGCTCTGAAATCTCAATATTAGAAAAAACGTGCTTAAAAACTTTCATCATGAATTTGGAGATTGGGACAAAACTATCTAAGTACGTGAAAATCGAAAAATAAGGTATTTTTAGCTTTTCTTATTTTTATTTTTAATTAATATAGTTTTGCTAATAATTAAAAAAAATGCTATTTTGTTGTATATAGAAGGCATACTAACATGATAGAGATAGTTTTAAGTCTAGGATTTATTCAGCGATTGAACGAGAATTGTGATTACTGGATTCGTGGCATATTACATGAGAAGACTGGTTTTATTGTGAGAGAAAAGTCGTTTGCACCCCTTATAAATTCTTTATTGTATATACATTTGAAGTCTAAAAAAAAAGCAGTTAACTTGTAACTCCATTTTTACCTGCCTAAGTGTTTAGAACTTAAGTGTGATGTTAATATCAATTTAATCCTATATCAGACCTTCTTTTCTCGTTCCCTATTAAATATAAATATAAAAGTTGTCTTTCTGTATTTAATTGAACATTCATACAAAAATCAGCAGCTAACTCATTTCCTTCACCTCTTTTCTCTTTCATTCCATTTTCTATCCAAAGCTTGCATTAAAGTAGAAGTAATTATCCCTTTACTTTACATTCATACACTTTTCATATGCTTCCACATAAATTATTGATTATTATGATGACCTCACTCCACATGAAAAAAAGTATCATGGTCAATCACTTTAACATTTTTCAAATAGTTTAAAAATGTACATATATCTCACAAAATTTTTACAAGCGATTGCGTATATGATAAGAGACTATAAAAACCCAGGAATGGTTATATGCAAAATTTGACCTCTTAAAAAAAATGATACTAGTTCAAACCTTAGGCAAAGTAATTCTTATGAGAGACTACATAAACTGTCGGTTTCCATAGTCAAAACAAGAATCAGTCATATGTCCGATTCAATTGAACCAAATATATACAGATAATTAACTTGTGATTGAGGGAAAAAAAGAAATAAAAAGGATTATATATGGTGTGGAATCACGGTGAGGGTGAGAACAACCTCGCCTCGGGCCATAAGTTTGAGATAGATTGATAGATTGAAATTAAAACGAAATCAATGCACTAGAACTACATGTTCTTACTGGTTTAGCCTACGCTGCAAGAAAATTTCCAGTTAGTGATGACACTCCGTGTGGAAAAAGAACTTGTTGAATGGATGGAGTTGAGTAGCTCTTGACGTGTATATAGGATTGGACTTTAGAAACACGTATATAGTTGTGAAACACGATATTTCGTCCTTCTTTTTAATAAAAATAAGAAAATAATAAAACAAATTTTCCTTCCTATTAACTTCTAGAATCTTATCCTAATCTTAAGATTTCAACTACTTTTCAAATTTTTTATCTCATCATATCTTAAACTTTTAACTGCTTTTCAAATTTTTATTTCATCTTATTTCCAATTTTTTAACTGCTTTTCAAATTTTTAGTCAATCTATTACTAAAGATCTCTCTCATTCTTCTTTATATAAAGCCAACTCTCTCACTTCAAAAAGGAGGAATTTAGTCAGTTAAAAATCATTCTCACTATTTCTCATTCTTATTCTCTTATCAAGTCTTGAATCCTATCACTATCACACCACTCTTAGCACCAACATCTTCCATAAAAACAACCATTTTCTTATTCTAACCGTATAGTTGAGCCAAATCATAGCCCATCTTCATCTTTTCAAACACCACAAATCCTGCACCATTTATATCAAACCTACATCACGGCCTTCACCATCATCACGCATCATCTCTCCCCACCAATCACCATCATTAGCTATCAAACCAATAGCCTACCATCGTCTCCACCTCGTTTTGGTATGCTGTCACAATTTTGCTTCAGCATCTCATTTTGGAGTTGTCAAAGGTGTCGTCTATGATGCAACACTATCAGTGTTGCTCATGTGCTCCTCTTTCATTTTATTTATCTTATTTATTTTATTTTGTTCTATTTTTTTGGCTTTGTGATTTTATTTTATAAATACACTTAAAAAGTAAGTTTTTCTTTTCTTTTTTCACTTAAACAATAAATTGATTTTTTTTTATAGATGATGAGAATTGTAAGGATTTATTATATAGCTCATGCTATCCTGAATTCTGTGCAAAAATGAATTGTTCTTTCTTTCTTTTTTTATTTTATTTAAATAGGATCGACCCAATACACAATTATTTTCTACAAGAATGATGAGGGCTTTGAGTTCCTCATTACACTGGAGGATATGTAGGAGCGGGCACTCCCCATCATGTAGTTTAGCTCCTGAAAGATTCATGTAACATCAATTTAATCTTCAAAAAATCAAATGTGACATATTAATTTCCAAAATTTTTTAATATCAAATAGATTATTAAAAATAGTTAAAATATGATATCACTTTAGTCTTTTGAAAAGAAATTTTTAGGGATCTATTTTTAGTCTTTTCAAATAAAAGTGTTTTTTCAAAAAAATTTCCCAATTCAAATAAACCCTGGCGGATCTATTTTTCATTTTTTTTTTTTTGCTATTTTTTTGTGATCCCAATTTTGACAACAATAATCACATGTTGATTTAAGTGTCTAAATCTCTATATTCAAATAATGGAAATAATGTAAATGTGATCCACTAATATTCAATATGATTTTTTTTCCAACCTTTTCGGTGGATTAACAAACTAGATATTTCTATTAGATTCAGTTATTCACAATCTCCCCCGTAAGGAGTGATTAGTTGCACTTCACCTTTCCACTTGTTTATAATACTCTATTCCAAAATAATAGTTGTTTAGAACATTTTCTTTGTCGACCAAAAAAAATGAGAGAGAAAAATTTCTTTGTCTCATACTATTTACTGTTTTAAAATTTTAATGAAGTATTAATTATTTTATATCAATTTTATCATTGTTTTCATTAATTACATCTATTTCTCATTCTCTCATCACCTACTTTGTTAAACTATCATATGATGTGACTCCTCAATTTAGTTAAAGGACAATTTAGTCTTTTCATTTTTTTTCCCAAAAATCAAAGATATTAAATTGTTTCCATAATCCATGTGCCACAACCTTAAACGACTATTATTGACAGACTAACAAGTAATAGTATGTTTGATTTTTTTTTATTTCTTATTTTTATTTTCTACTTTTAGTTTTGATTATAAAAATGCTACATTGTTTTCAATTTATTTCTTATTTTCAAAAATTTGTGAAGAAAATAATAAAAAAAGAAATAAATTAAAAATAAAGTGGTATTTTTGTAATTAAAATTAAAAATAAAAAATGAAAACGAAAACCAAGTTAAACAAGTCCCAACTTTTCCTATTAAATTTTGCTGTTCCGGTTAATGAAAGAAAAGATAAACAAATTTCTCTATACTATTTATAATAATAGTAAGTCTTTGTCTTCAATCCAATTTAAAAATAAATATAATTGCAAAATCATTAAAAATTTAATAAAACCAGCTATACTACAATATGTACTATATTATCATTCTAGTGTCCACGCCTTCACATCGAAAGTTTTGTGCGGTTTGCTAGTGGAATGTCTTTATACACTATTAGAAATTCGTTGAAAGCCGACGAATATTATCGATGGCTATAACGGATAATCCGTCGGAAGTGCTAATGGATAATTCGTCAGTAAAATTAAATAAATGATTGACATAGAAATTTACTGATGGTTTGATATTTCGTCGGTAAAATTGTCGATAAATATTCGCGTTTAATTGCGCCAAATTATTATCAATTGAAAACCCGTTAGTAAGTAATAATTATTCCTTTTAAATTGATTTAACAAATTAAAATATTACCGACGGCAAATTCATCAGTAATTTAGAATTAAATAAATTATTTTTTAATTTTTTTCAATAATTAATTTTTACTTATATTACCGACAGTTTCTCCATCAATATTTGAAAATTTGGAATGACTACCATTGTCTGTTCATTTTCTAATCAGTAATGTTCAATTAATAAAACAATTTGTTTTGTTATCATTTTACCGATGGATGTTAATTAATAAAATGAATCATTTCATTAACTTGATATCGACCAAAAATCCATCAGTAAAAAAGAAATAGTTTGTTAAAACGTGAGTTTGCTTCTTCTTCTTCCTCATTATGTCCCTCACTCTCTCTCTCTCCACACCTCCGCTCTCTCTTGCTCCTTTAGAGGATTTTTTGCCTGTTCACCATCGCCGGAGCTTCCATTTCGCTATCAGAGACCGCCATTGTATTCCTGGTATGTTATTTATCATTTTAATCGGTTTAGTTTTTTTGTTTAACCTTTTGTTTTTTTCCATTTCTTTACTCAAAGTTTTTAGTTTCTTAGTTAGTTAACTAACTTATTTTGTTATTTTGATTATTGAAGATCTCATTTGGAGCACTTGGAACGCTTCCATTCTAATGCATTCATTGATTTGAGTTTCATGGTGTATTAGGTATGTACATTGTACTTCTTTTAACTTTATATTTTTTGAAGTATTAGAGATTTAAATTTTCTAGGATAGAATTATTATACAGTTTAGACTTCCTTCCTATTATTTGAATTGTGTTTTGTGGTGTTGTGTATATGCATAATGTGAAGTTAGGGAATGCGCTCTAGAATGGTTTTTAGGATTAACTGATTAATTTGCATAACTGAATGTATTTGTTATTTGTGTTTAACTAATGAAATAATTTTTTTAATAAATAATTGTTATTTGTGTTGAAATACTGAATTAAATAATTTTTCTTTGAAATAATTGTTTTTAAAATCATTTAGAATATTCTTTGAATTAAATAAGGTTCTGAAAATCGAACCGGACATCAAACCAGATAAGGTACTAGTTCAAAAGTTTATTGGTTTGATCGGTTTAACCGTGGTTTAATTGAAATATATATATATATATATATAATAAATAAAAAATTTCAATAATATAAGTAAAGAATAATGAACAACTATTAACTATTACTTTTTTCTCTAATAACTAATTTATTTCTAATATAACTTAAATAACTTTTTGTTCGTACAAATACATTTATATTTTAAAGAATTTATTTTTCAGCTTCTTTTTTTTTTTTTCAAAACAAGGTTTAGAGCAAAACTAAAATATTTATTTTTGTTTAAAAAAAAAAAAAGCAAAACTGAAAATGCCCAACACCACGTTATTTATTATATAGGCAAACTCCTAGATTGCATGGAGAGCTTGAAAATTTTGTTAAGACAAGTTAAAAACTCTAAAGAGTGATGCACAACCGCATCACTTCTCTTTCCCTTTTCTTTTTGGTCATTTCTCTTCCAATAGCCACAGCACTTCTCTTTCCCTTTCCTTCAAGGTCTTCTCTCTTCCACTTGCTTTTCTTGTTCTTGATACTTCTTCTCCCAAATCTCACTCTTGTCTGTCACATTGTTCTTGTTCTTGTTCTTGAGCACCAATGGCAAGTGGAAGGTGGGCAGAAGGGAGAGACACAGGGAAGGAGGCCGATCGAAGTTGTGAAGAAGCAAAATTAGTTTTTGTTTTTTTTTTCTCTTTTTTGTTGAATCGCTAGCCGTATGAACCACCATTGGTTCAGGCAGTTTACCGATTTTTGACCGATCTATTTGGTTTTTGACTGATTTTTAAATATCCGAGTTTTAGCAAACAACCAGACCGGAAGAGGGTCCAGTTCTCGATTCAACCAGTCAGATCAGCCAATTCGGTTTGGTTCTCAAAACAATGTAATTAAATAATTATTTTTATGCAAAAAATAATTGTTATTTTGTGTTAAACTGCTGAATTAATTTTTGTAAAGGCTCCTAATTTAAGAGAAGACTCTGCCCAAATATTTTTTATCATTTAAAATATACTTTGAATTAAATAATTATTGTTATGCTAAGTGTGTTATGTCTTTATTTAGTTAACATATGTTTTATATTTTTAATTTTGTACATGTTATATAGATCGCTTATGGCAGAAAAAGGATCTAGTTCCGGACAAGGAAAGGGTAAACCAAGGAAGCATGGTCTATCCCCTCATACTCGTGCCCCACCCACCACCATCATTGCGCCCTTGTCCACCACACTTGCTACTAATGCTACCTCCACCCTTCTTGGTCAGTTCACATATTTAGGAGTTTGTTATGATACCCAACCCTGGGTATGTAGAGTCAAGGCCTTAGCCTTCTCCACCTCCACCCCCACCTCCAAGAGGTGAGGCCCGCACCGTACCTATACCTAGTTCTGCACCTTCCCGTACCCCTAGTTAGCTTGGTTTGCAAGATGCCCAGGCCCTCTCGTCCATCCCCTTATAGGGCTCCATGAACCAACACGTGGAGCTTAGATAAATCCTGATAAGTAATTTCAAATTTAAATTTATTATAAATTTTTAATTTTGATAAAAAAATTTAACTAATAGATAGCTAACATAATCTATTATTTATGACATGGTTGGATTCCATCACGGCCAGGGATACGTAGGATTACCAAAGTATTCGAGTAGAATTTTCACGCCCCATATACTAGTTTTGTGTAGGCCCTTGAGGCCACACAACAGTTGTGATGGAAAAAGTGGAAAGAAAAATAATCATTTTCTTTTACTTTTTTATTATTAGTTTTGATTTTTATTCTTATGCATGATTATTTATTACAATTTTGCTGGCTATTGTGTTACATGTATGCAGTGTATGTTTATCATTGATCCATGCGAGGAAGCTTCCATCTACAGGGCATGGAGGATCTAGGCTAGGAAGCACCTCTACGATATGTTTCATGACATTCACAAGAACGGTGCTAGCACTCATTGGCTCACGAATGAAATCCTCTAGGCACTAAGAGCCCATTAGGACTCACTCGGGTTTAGTTAAGGCAAAGCAAGTAAAGGCCCGAACGAGCAGATAATTAGCTCGCGGCGGCTCTCTGCACACTAGAGGCCCTACTACCATCGAGGGCGTGCAGCTGAGGATGGTAAATATCGTCCTTTACGCATTTAGTTATTCAATTTTCATATTAAATATTATATGATCACATGAAAATTTTTTGAAAAATGTAGGAGAAGGCGATGAGTAGGCCACCGACTCAGAGGGAGCTATTTTGGGAGACCCACACTCAGAAGCAGGACAAGTCTCAGTAGGTTGATCCTAGTTGGAGCCCACATATGCAAGTACTTATAATTTTAGTTTTTAATATTTTTAATTTATTATAGTTATTATTCTTTAAATCTAATTTATTTTGTCTCATCCAATTGTAGCATGAGCTCACTCAGCAGCTGACCAAGGCCCGCTTGCAATAGTCGCAGCAAGGAGACGGGAGCATTCTTACTGGCCTACCAATCAGCAACAATGAGGTATAGGCCCAGATGGTCGGCGGCTACTCTAAAGGGTGGATTGACAATATGGGGACCTCTTATAGTAGGTCATATTCTTCAGACTTTGTGTCTGGAGTTGGATCTACTGAGACCGATGTGGAGGACATTCTTGATCAGGTCCATGCACTAAATGAATCGATGCAAAGCTCGAGAAGGCCAACAGGAGATACATGGAGCTATATAAACGCACGAGAGGGATCGGGAGCAATGGATGCAGCAGATACAGTCCATGGAGCAGGGGATGGTGACCATGTATAACTACTTTGAGTAGATGTGGAGTGGCAGTTCTTTATCTAGTACACAGCCTCCACCACCTCTGCCCCCACCTTCATCACCTCAGCCTTCTCCGCATCGCCACCTATCCAGAGACGGCGACGACAGCAGCATCTTGGATACTGAAGATAGTCAATATTCGTAGATTTTAGGATTTTTATTTTTTTAGAATTATAGTTTGACTTTTTTTTATTTCCTTCATTATTGATAGTTTTTATTTTAAGGTAATAGTGTATATATTTTATTTAATTAACAATTTTTTTAATTTCTTCTATTTTTATGTTTTTAGAATTATCAATATTTTTTTATATTTTTTATTTATATGGATTTGCAAAGAATTAAAATAATAATTTGAAATATTTAAATATTAATTTCAAATATTAACAATTAAAACAAAAAAAAATCTTTATTTTATCGATAGATTTTTTGTTGGTAAATTTATAAAATAAAATATTATTTTCATTTTATCGACGGATAATCCGTTGGTAATTGTTAATAATTAGTCGGTTTAATACAGTCAATGACAGTTTCTAACGTTATTATTACCAATGTATTTTTATTTTACCAAGAGATAATTTTCGTTGGTATAATTACACAATTTACGGACGGATAAGTTTTTTGGTCCGCAATATTCATTTGTTTTTATTATCGACACATTTCTTACCGATAGATTATGTCCGTTGGTAATACTGTCGGTAAAATTTTTATCCACAAATTTTATTCAATTTTCCATGGGTAAATTTGTTGATAAATAGCGCATTTCTAGTAGTGATATATACTAGAAAATCAAGAAGATCCAGTTCTCTTTAAAAATGATACTATTGGATGAACTAGTGAATACTCTTTACAACTACTATAGCTTTACTATTGTTAATATCATTTTACTCATGCAATGTCTTATTGTAACAAATTACAACTGAATATTCAAATATCATATAAACTTTAAGAAAAGATAAAATAGTAACTTTTATTATGTTAAAAATTACCAAATTAATACTAGTTTAAAGTATACCATTTCATTTCTTAATTTTCTATTCGACTATTAAAAAAAAACGTTACTTTATGTTCCTTTTACTTTATTTAAAACATTCACACTGTCATATACACTTAAAACTAATTATATATATATACTTTCTTAATCAAAATTATTAGAACTTTTTCATTTTTCAAATACAAATATAAATTATTCTTCAATAAAAAAATTAAAAACATATTTTAAACATTAAAAAAAATTAATCAACAGGTTCCCATATATTGCTTTTCTTTTTATTATACCAAGTAACATTGCACTTGTCATCTTTTAATCAATAATTTTCTCAAAATATACATATACTTAAACTAAAAGTTAATAACAATAAGATTAAATATATTGCCTTAATAACATAAATATCAACTTTCTCACTTTATTCATCATTTTTCTATTCTCTTATACAATTACAAAAGGAACTCCTTTACATGCAGTAATGCGGAAAAATTCGATTTCATATTTCAATCATATATTATAAGAGGAAAAAAAATGTATACCATAAGTATAGAATATTGAAAGGAACAATGAATAAATTTTGCTATCTCCCAACTTCTCCTAAGGAGACAGATGTAAAAAAGATAAGGACAAAGATAATCTTAAAAAGATTAAGCATATTTGACTATCAAATATTCACATAATTTTTTTAAATAGCTATGAAGGACAAATGCCTTTGTCTTTTTTTTAATATATATTATACCAAACTTTCATTTTATCAATATTTTCATTTCATTTATAATTATTCTTACAATATTTAATAAAACATTCCTCTATTTTATTCATTTGCGCATTTCACGGGTCTCATTCTAGTTATCCCATAATTATACATTATTCATACTCTATTCCTATACTTCCACATAAATTATTGGTTAATATTATGGCCTCACTTTAACATTTTTTTTAAAATTTAAAATAAACATATCTCACATAAATTTTATAAGTGATTGCATATTTGATATATAAGAGACTATATGAAAAAACATGAATATCAGTTGAGATAATAAGTAAATTTAATTCTTTAGGAGGAGCAGAACATAAACTCAAAGACAATCCTTATGAAAAGGTTGCATAAGTTTGGTGCTTCTACAGCTGGTTGAGAGTTAATTTTAAAGTAAGTCTCTGACAATATTCTCAGTGGATGGATTAGTCCCTAACAGAAGTAAATTAGTCCCGAGATACGTGGCAATTGCAAAAATTAAACACTTTAGTCTCTAACTTACTTGTAATTGGTAAAAAGTGTGATGTGTAAGTTGCATATTGAGTACATTCTAACTCTATCCCATGTGGCACCAACACCCCCAAAAGATGCAACCAAAAAGAAAAAAATAGTTCTACTCACTGAGCCTTAAACATAACGTCTCAAAATTCGCAAACTCTATTTCTTCTCAAATATCGTGACTGAAACACTGATGAGAATGGAGAGTATTGAGTAGTGTGATACTTGATAAAATGACATTCAATGAAATAATAGTGTTACTGCTAAGCATACATTTTCCTTATTTTTTTCCACATTTTGATGAAATAGTGAGCTTTTTTTTTTTTTTTTGGTTGCATGTTTGGGGGTGTTGGTGTCATATAGAATGGGGTTAGAATGTCTTTGTCAGCATGCAATATACTCATTACTCTCTTTATCTTTTGCAAGTGAGTCAGAAATTAAAATATCTAATTTTTGTAATTGTTAGAAATCTCGGAACCAATTTATTTTTATCGGAGGCCAAATTAAATGCTTTTATAATTGTAAGAGGCATTGAGACTAATTTAATTTTATTAGTGACCAATCTATCCATAAAAAATATCGTTAAGGACTAATTTAGAGATTTACTTTTAATTTTATAAATAGTTCAAATAGACTATGCCTCTAAAAATATCTCATAGTTTCAGAAAAAAGGTACCAAAGTCTCAAACGGTGAGGAGTGAATAAATTTGAGAGTGTGTACCACAATGTACAATAATACAAACTAAAAGTATTGTTAAGAATAAAAAGTCAGTTCGTTTGTTATATGTGGCCAAGTTAAACTGCAAGTGACCAATTTATTTCTCGAATACATGACAAGTCATGTATCTTCAACTTGGATCATATATAGCCGCAGTTTTTGAATTTTTCATGTAATGACTATGACTCTTTGCTTCCATGGACCGTTGTTGCAGAAGCTGAAGGGTTTGAGATAAGATGAATTGAAATTAAAACGCGGAATCAAATTGTATACAAAAATAAATATTTCTTATCATATAATATCTAGTCTCATTTTGATCTTTTTAACCCAATAAAATCAAATTCAATGCACCTGAAGTGCAGGTTTCCTCGGTTTAGCCCATATTGCAAGAAAAATTTTCCAAACCTTTCCTCATACACTTATGCCTGATGAACTTGAGTATCAATATCCATGTAACAACAAGCCACTGCCTTAGTCATGAACAATTCATGTTGCTAGTATGTACCGAAACCTTATATTCAGTCCTTCCAAATCCACAAAATTGGTTCATTGGAATCAAAGTGTTGATTGTTGGCCATGGAATGGAGTATCATGCAACAATTGACATGTTATTGGTCTTGACATGAGCCAAGAATTTATTTCCAGAAGCCTAGACAACTCAAGTTTTTGCAAACCACAACATTTGCCTAGTTTGAATTTGGCTTACAACAACTTTGGCTCTCCAATTCCTTCAGAGATTGGCGAGCTAAAGAATCTAAAGCATTTGAACTTGTCAAATGCCGGCTTTCATGGGCAGGATCCAAATGAGATCTCTCACCTCACAAAGTTGGCTGCTCTTGATTTGTTCACATCATTATCTTTGTCTATTGTTTTATATACCATTTTCGACTTGCAGATGACAACCAGTTTTCAAGTTCATCTCAAATGTTGACAAATGTTGTGCTACCCTCTTTGGCTAATTGTTTAGGGATCTGATGGAATCTTCTTTTTCTCTTTTCATCGATGGGTTGCCATGGGAAATGTCTTGGCACTGGCTATTGCAAATTTTCAGTGGGGAAGGGGAGGTCATCGATATTTTTGTATCAAAGAAAAGAAGGCAGTTCAATGGCAATACGTTTAGGTTTGTTTGATTTAAGAAATTAGAGGAGGCTATGAACGTAATTAGGAACTTGGATGGATCAAGGATTCGAGAAAGGAGTCCAAAGGTATCTTTCGCTTAATATAACAAACAAGGCATGTTCTGAGAGAGCTCATTTCTGGTGGAGATGGATAAAGGGGTGGATTCGGTTGAGGTGATGTAAAGGACAAGATGAAAACTAGAGATGGAAGAAGCTTCAAAGAGGTGGTGGTAGGTTTACCCAAACACTCGAAGGTGGATAGACAGGGGTTAAAAAATTTAAGAACAGAGACAAAATCTTGAGTTGATGAACCTAATAGGCAGCATGAAAAAGTGAGGCTCAAGGAGGTGGCTTGGAGATTAGTTGATGAGATCTTTGACTCGAATAATTTGGAGGAGATCAAACGAAATATTGGGGCCTTATTGGAGGTGATGTTCCAAGCGGTTGAGGCTGAGTCACCTGGGTGCAGGAAGGAAATGACGAAGCAGCAAAAGAATGGAGAGAAGGAGCAGGGAAGGGCATTTCTAGAAGAGGATTTGATCTTTTTGATGATGCACAGGAGAAGCGACATCTCTAGCCATCCCATTGGTGCATTTGAATCTTCTTGCTCTGCTAGTCTGTGCTGCCCTAAGGTGGGGCCAAAGATGAAGCATGTGAAGGAAGCTAAGCTCCCTCTTGGACCGTGTTTGAAGGACTCTAATCCGCCAGTTGTAGTGTTGGGCTCCAATGCATTGGGCCTACAAAGTCTAGAGAGTAGCGAGATAGACTGCCTTCTAGGTTTCGAAAATTTTAAGGATGGGCTTTCTAACATGGCTCAAATAAAATTTGGGGATAATGAGATTTTTGAAGGTGACAAGTACGCAAAGAATACAAATGAAGATTCGCACAGTTCCAGTGGAGCCCAGAGTTCTCCCCCATATCCAGAAGAAGTGGTTCCTCAAAACCCATTGTTTGAATCAGGTTCAAACTTTCAAGGTGGCGCAATCGAAATTGTGCTTCCATTTGAAGAGGAACTAGTGGAAGCTCAAAATTTGTGGAAAATTGGAATTGTCTAGGGGGTTTCAACAAGTAATGAAATAGCTGTGCTAAATGCTTTTTCTAAAATTAGAGAATGCCAGGACTTTTCCCTTCCAAGGAGAAGGGGGCATACAAGAAAAAACAAAGGAGGTACCTAAGTTTGGAGCTTTCTGTGTTTGTGGTGCTTGGTTGGTTTGGTGTGGGTGTGTTGCCTTGTGGAAGTTCTTGGCCTTGTGGTTTCCCTTTCTATTTTTCTGCAACATGCTCAAATAGTGGTTTGGTTGGTTCTATTTTTTCAGTCGCTAGGTGGCTTCTCGCTTGTTTGGTCCTGCTTTTGGCATTTGGTTCTGGTGTTGCTTTGTTTTTGTTTTTAGGGGTTTTGCTTGTTCTTGTTTGGTAGGCGGGTTTGGCGTTGGCTTTTTGTTGTCTTTTTTTTCTTGGATTACTGTTTAGTTATTTTGGCTTCTCACCTCTAATGAGTCGGAGCTCCTTTACGTATCAAAAAAAAAAAAAAAAACTTGAGAAGCTAAGCATAGGAATGCTTATGCAAAACCGTACACAAATCACAAAATTATATCTACATGGTGTAAGGGTGTCTGCTTTTTGGAAAGGAGTGGTGCCAAGCCTTATCTTCACTACAAAAACTACAAGTTTTGAGCATGTCCTCATGCCACTTGTTAAGACCAATTAACTTTTCACTAGCAAAGCTCCAATCACTTCAGGTAATTCGACTGAATATGAATAACATGTCAAGTTCTATGCCAGAATTCTTCCTAATACAAACACTTACGGTCCTTGATGTATCAGACAATGAAGATCTTCAAGGTTCCTTGCCAGACTTCCCACAAGATGGGCATCTCGACACCTTGAATCTTAGTAACACAAATTTCTCTGGCCAGTTATTAAGTGCTATTTCCAATTTGAAACAATTATCAGCTTTATATCTATCAGCTTTATATCTTTCATATAACAATTTGTCAGTTGATACAACTATCAATGACGATCCTTGCTTTTCATCCTTTCCTATCCTGCTGAATCTAATGTTGGCTTCTTGCAAGTTAAGGGAAATTCGAGTTTCCTAATAAACCAATCCCAGTTACTCAGCCTAGACTTATCCGTGAACCAGATTTAGGGAACAATACCTAACTGGATTTGGAAAATGGTTAATCTAAATCTTTCGAACAATCTTTTCAAAGATGTGGAAAGTCCCATTGAAACCCTAGCTCTAATCTTTTTATGATTGACCTTCATTCCAACCAAATTCGTGATTCGGTTCCCTTTTTTTCACAGAATATGCTACACATTTCGACTACTCAAGCAATAAATTCAGCTTTATCCCACTTGACATTAGGAACTACCTTCGCTTCACATATTTCCTCTCCCTTTCAAACAACAGCCTTCATGGACAAATTCATGACTCCTTTTTTAATAGTTCTATTCTTCGGTTGCTAGATCTTTTGCATAACAAATTTGATGGCTTCATTCCTGAGTGTTTGACAGCAAGAAGTGATACTCTTATGGTACTAAACATTGTTTTAAATTGCGGACCACATCATGTGATGCGGCCGCAATATTGCAATTGCGGCCACTGCTACAACCGCATCACACCGCAATTGCGGTGTTTCGCCCATTCACGTAAATTGACCGCAACATAACCACATCGGAGCCGCAATGGGCCGCATCAGGCTGCAACAAACTACAACGAGCTTAATTTCAAACGAAAAACTTAAAAAGAAATCACACCGCAACAGCTGCAATACGCATCGCGATAGTCGCAATACCAGCAATCGCAACAACCGTAACCGCGACCGCATCCGCAGCCGCAATCGCAATTTAAAACACCGATACTAAATCTTGCTAGAAACAAACTCACAGGTCATATTTCTGATACAATCTCAAGTTCATGTAATTTAAGGTATCTTGGTCTCAGTGCAAATATTTTGGGTGGTACCATACCAAAATCGCGGGCCAACTGCCAAAGGCTAGAAGTACTAAACCTAGGAAACAACCCTTTGAGTGATGAATTTCCATGCTTCTTAAGGAACATTATCACTTTGTGCGTTTTTTATTTTAAGGTCAAACAAACTGCATGGTCCTATTAGATGCACATGTAGCACGGGCAATTGGAAAATACTTCATATTGTTGATCTGGCTCTAATAATTTAACTGGCACACTACCAAGAACACTCTTGCAAAATTGGATAGCGATGATGGAAACGATACAAGGAAAAATACAGGCTATTTGTTTTTTGATATGTATGATTTCCATCATTCTGTTCGTTGGAAGGATAGGTTACCAAGTACCAGCAACATTATATTATTATCAAAAAATTAGCCAAGATTTTTGCAGTTGAGTCTAGTTCTGCCTTTGATGACATGTACGCTTTTTTTTGCCAATGCTAACCAATTGCAATATGGTGGAACCTACATGGATTCAATTACAGTTGTCAACAAAAGGTTGCAAATGAAGCTGGTCAAAATTCTCTCCATGTTCACATCCTTGGATTTCTCATCCAACCATTTTGACGGCCCGATACCAGAAGAACTTATGAATTTGAAAGCATTGAATGTTCTTAACCTGTCACACAATGCTTTCTCAGGCCATGTTCCATTTATCTTTAGGAAATTTGACACAGCTTGAATCCTTAGATGAGTTAGATCTATTAAATAACATTTTGACTGGAGAGATTCCCACTGACATTTCAAGTTTATCTTTCCTCTTAGTGTTGAATCTCTCCTTTAATCATTTGGCTGGGAAAATTCCAACTGGGACACAAATTCAGTCTTTTGAAATAGATTCCTTTGAAGGCAATGAAGGGTTATGTGGACCTCCACTAACCAAGAATTGTGGTGATGATGGAGTGAATTGGTTGTCACCACTATCATCAACAATTTCTAAAACACATAGTTCAATTGACTGGAATTTCTTGAGTGCTTAGTTGGGATTTACTTTTGGCTTTGGTTTTGTCATTCTTCCCCTTATTTTCTGGAAGAGATGGAGCCTATGGTATTGCAAGCATGTGGATGATTTGCTTTGGAGGATCTTCCCTCAGCTTGATTTTGTATATGAACAACACGGAGAGCACAAGTACAGAACTTCTAAGGTGGAGACCGACTTGATTTCATTAATGGTAACGAGCATATATATGAATTTTCTTCTTGTCTTTTTGTTTGTTTGTTTGTTTGTTTTAAGTTTTTGTAAAATATAACTTTATTCAATAGTAATTTGACGTGTGTATTTATGCTAACAGTAGAAATTGACGAAATCCTGATTCAATAACAATCAGAATTCAATATATTGCAGGGGGTTGGAATTCCACTCCAATGAAGGTGAAAGGTCGATGAAGAGAAACAAGAGAATCAGAATAGGGTAGAAGGAGAATTCAAAATATACCACACTCATGCTTTTCTCAACAGTAGTCTTTCTATTTTGTTGGTGTCCTCCTCACACACGTACCTAGCTTCCACCCTCTCATTCCTTACATAATTGTAATTCAAAGGTGTAGCATCTCCTAGCTTTGTAATTGCTTGTTGTGGTTTTTCAGTTCAATGCTGAGTTTAGTTCACGAAAACATACATGTAATATTGTTGCAAGAAATAAAGGTGTAGATTGTGTTGATGGCCTTGTTTGTAGATTGTGTTGATGGCCTTGTTTCGATGGCTGTCAATTTATGATTATACTAGCCTTAGCAAAATGAAAACAAAAAGAGAAAATAAACAATTAGTGAAAAAATTGCGGAGTTAGTTTTAGCAGAATATTTCACTTTTAAGTTAGAAATACGTTGAGCAATAAAGTTCTTTGATTGATTTAGTGTGAAAACGCTTTTTAGTTTAGATTATCAAAATTAGTTCAATAGATAAATCAAAGTAAAAATTGTTTAGTATATTTATATTAGTTTCGGTTGTGTTTCAAACAAGTTAGTCAAATATTTCTTGAAAGAGTTTTTGAATAAAAGATTTTTTTTTTTTAGAGAAAAGTTAGTCCAAAAGTGCTAATCGTTTATAAGAGTATATATAAATTATATTATATTTCCCTTTTTTTAAAAAAAGAAATGTTGGATGAAAATGGAGATAACACTTGACCACAACATTACGGGTTAGCTGGAGCTGTTCAAATTTCATCCAGTCCAATCAAAATCACTACTTTTAAAAAATTAAAACTGATTAATATAGTAAAAATTTGAATTGAAATAGTTCATGTTTTCTAAAAATGGCTTTGGTTGGATTGTATTGGATTTTAAATTTAATTTTTAAAACTAATCCAATTCAAGCCAAACCTAATATTATTTATATGATATAATTTTTTATTATTAACTATATATTTTCACTCATGATAATTTTAACTTATCACAGTTTTTTATACTTTAAATATTATTTTATGCATGTTAGATGAGTTCTTTTATTTTTTTATTTTTATTTATTTAGTTTATTAACTTAAGTTACTTTTAATTTATAATATTGTAAATTTTATTTTACTTTTTTGCCGGAAGCTTATTAAACTGAGCCAATTCAAATTGATGGAAATTAGTTCAGATTGAATCAGACTAAAAAATTTAAAGTAATTAAATCAACTGAATCCAAACCATTACAATTAAACTGTTTAAAACGGTGGAGTTTTTCACCCGAAACTGATTCAAATCGAATCACAAACACTTCAGGATTATGGAAACCCAACTTAGTCCCCAAGCAAAATGATACAACTTCTGGGAGGATTAAAGAAATTATGCAACACAACTAAAAGAGGGCGAACAAAATTCACAGTTCACAATTTGGTTAGTTTCATGAGATGAATCCTAACACACCATTGCTTCCCTAGTATGATCTAAAATTTCTGAAACATAACGTACATCTCAATATCAACAAGCCGTGCTTAAAAGCTTTCACGATGAATTTGGAGAATACACATATTGGGACATAGCTATCTACGTTCGTGAAAGTCGCAAATAAGGTTGGTTTAGGTTTGTTTTTATTAATATGTCTTCGTTAATATTTCAAAATGCTATCTTGTTTTATATATAAGGCTGGCATACTAGCATGAGAGGGGTTGTTTTAAGTCTAGGATTTATTCAACAATTGAACAAGAATCATGATTACTGGATTTGCGGCATATTACATGAGAAGACTGGTTTTATTGTGAGGGATCAAAAGAGTCGCTTGCACCCCTTAAATTCTTTATTGTATATACATTTCAAGTCTTAAGAAAGCATTTAACTTGTAACTCAATTTTTACTTGCCTAAGTCTTCAGAACTTAAGTATGGTGTTACGATCAATTTAATCCTACACCAGGCCTTCTTTTCTCCTTCTCTATTAAATATATGAGTAAACCCCCAAATCAGTCCCTGACAATATCTTTAATGGATATATTAGTTCCTGACAAAAAATATTGGTCTTTTAGTCTTTGCCAATTATAAAAATTAGATACTTTAGTCCCTAATTCACTTATAACTGGCAAAGAGTTTGATATGAACGAAAAATTATGATTAAAACTTTCCTATTGTCCTCCCATGTGACATCCTCTAAATATACAATTTGTATAACTTGAAAAAAAAATTGCTAAATGTACCGTTTTAATTAATCACACCTAATCTTAACCTTTCGAAAGAGTGTGTTGATGAGATTTGTTAAAGTTACACAAACAGTGCATTTAGAGAGTGTCACATGAGATAGGGCTAAGAAAATTTTAATCATTATTTTATCTTCATAAAAAACCTCTTTACTGGCTGTAAATGACTCAGGGACTATAGGTGTCCAATTTTTTATACTTGTCAGGGATATAAGTATCTAATTTTTGTAATTGTTGGGAGACTACAAGGCCAATTATTTTTTGTTAGGGACCAATATGTCCACTAAGGATATTTTCATAAACTAATTTGGATGTTTACTCTAAATATAAAAGTTGCCTTTCTGTATTTAACTTTCATACAAAAATCAGCAACTAAGTCATTTCCTTTACCTCTTTTCTTTTTCATTCCATATTCTACTCAAAGCTTGCATTAAAGTAGAAGTAATTATCCCTTAACTTTACATGAATACACTTTCCATATACTTCCACATAAATTATTGATTATTATCATTAGGAGAGTCATACCCCTTATATAATCTTAAATGCTCTAACAAAATTATCTCTAATAAAAGTATACCTGTGAAAATAATAAAAAAATTATTATCATGGTCTCACTTCACATAAAAAATAAATAAACGAAAGTATCACGGTCGATCGACCACTTTAACATTTTTCAATTTTAAGTAAAGTTAAAAATATACATACCTCACATAATTTTTATAAGTTGTACCAAAAGAAAAATTATAAGCAATTGCATATATGATAAGAGACTAAAAACTCACAAATGGTCAGGGGTGGCTCCTTTCTATAAGCAAAGGAGGCACCCCCCTCCCCCCCCCCCCCGCCTTCGCGGCCACAAAAAAAATTATTCATTTTTTAAATTTCTCATTTTTTTTTTGGGTTGGCTTTCTCTAAAATTTTTTATTTAGTTAGTTTTTATAAACTCTTTACTTAATTAGATGCTTAATTATTATAATAAATAATATGTTATATAAATGTGTCTTTCTTGAATTGTGATTGTAAAGTATTTATTTTTTTTTACATATTGTGAATTTTATTTAAATTTTTAAATAAGAACAAATATTATAAAATATATACTATTCTCTATATAAGATTAGCTATTAAGTATTGGCCCGTCCTAACGAGACAATCTAGCTTCACCCCTGCAAATGGTTAAGGTGTCATGCAAAATTTGATCCCTAAAAAATGATACAAGTTCAAATCTTAAGAGAAGCAATTCTTATGAAAGAGACTATTTACCCATTTGGATTTTTTTTTTTTTGAGAAAGAAAGTACTTTTTCTAGAGAAAAAATTGCTTTATAAGATTTTAAGGTGTTTGGATACAATTTTTTTTAGAAAAATACTAGTAATTAAAAAAAGTCAATTTATCACTTTTTTTCAAAGCAAGTAATATCTAGCTTTTTATATAAATAGAAGTAGAAGTAGTTTTAAATAAAATTATCTTCTAAAGATATCTTTTATCTTTATTAATAATTATATTCCATATCCTTCTCTTTTTATCTGTTACAAAACCCTAGTTTTCCCTCCTCTTTTTGGATCTTCTTTTTGTAATTTGATTATAAAAAAAATATTTTTAGTTTTTCATCCAAACAGATTTATAAGTATTTTTAATAATTAACAACACTTTTAAATAATCCCTTCAAATACAAAATAATTTTTTTCTTAAAAATAAAGTACTAGCAAAAACAAATTTAAGAAAAAAGTTCTTTTCTTATAAGTTTTTCCAAACGTACCCAAACTTTGTGTTTCCATAGTCAAAACAAGAGTCGGTCATATGTCCTATTGAAATGAACCAACTATGGAAAGATAACTTGTGATTTAAAAGAAAAAGAAAAAGAAAAACAAGACATATGGTACTGTGCAAGTACGGTTAGGGTGAGTTAGGGTGAGAATACCATTGCCTTGGGCCATAACTTTAAGATAGATTGAAACTAAAAAGGACTCAATTGTATGCAAAAGTAAATATCTTGTCAAACATATAGTCTCATTTTCTTTTTCGCCCAACAAAATCATATTCAATGCACTAGAATTACATGTTTTACTGGTTTAGCCTAAACTGCAAGAAAATTTCCAATTGATGGTGACACTCCGTGTGGAAAATGAACTTGTGGAAGAGTTGACTAGTTAAGTAGCTCTTGATGTATATATAAGTTTGGACTACGTAGGAAACACAGATATAGTGTTGTGCTGATCACCGAAAATGAACAGAAGACAGTGTCAGGAAACTAATGTCAATTTCAAGTCATGTATATATTCTGGGAGTCTGAGAACACATATATTCCAACTACTTCAGGAAATAATAATTCCGTACCGTAGAAGTTAAGGCCACGACTTTCAAGAAAAGGCCAACAGACGTGCTGCTAAAATAAGTTGATTCAAATACACTATATGACTCTGCTTCTATGGATGGCTGTTGAAGAAGTACAAGGATTTAAGGAAAGATTAACTGAAATTAAAACGAAATCAATTGTATTCAAAAATAAATATCTTGTCGTTTATATCTAGTCTCATTTTAATCTTTTTAACCCAAAAAAATTGAACAATATTTATTATTTATTTAAATATTTTTAATATTTTTATTTAATAAAATATAAAAATTAACAAAACACAATACTTTCTTGGATGCATTTTAATATTTTTTCTACTTGTGTCCCTTACCATGAAATATTGGGCACATTTGGATGAGTTTCTTAAAAAAAATTTTAAAAAGTAAAAATTATTTTATATTTAGATTAAAATCAATTTGTATTTTGATATAATATTAAAGATCTATTTTTTTAATGTTAAACATGTTTTTTATCTTATAAAAAAATCTTTTTTTTAGAAGATAAAAATTACAGCTTCTAGAAAAAAAATCTTTTCTTTTTGTTAGTGATACAAAAAAGATTTCCCAAACAAATGAAAAAAATATAAAAAAGTACTTTCTTTAAAAAAAAAAGAATATGTTTTTGTCAAAATAATAGCACCCAAATGAGTTCATAATAAGAAAAAGGAAAATTGTATCTAAATAATAATTTAATTTACTATTTAATTATAAATTTAAGAACAAATGATATTATTTAAATATTTATTATTTTTAATCACAATTTTTTAAGTATATTATATTATATTTTATACAACTATAACTTATATTAAAAATTATTTAACATATATTCATATGATTTTAATAGTTAGTTTTTTATTTTAATGAATTATTAAAAACAACAAATGATAGAGAGAGAGAGAGAGAGAGACTCCTTATAATTAAAATCCGACCAGGACTAGCCCCACATTTCAAGACCTGGTCAATTATCTATCATTCTAATTTATAAGAGAATTTTAATTAATAAGTTAATATACAATAAACCAGCCAATCAATAAATTATAATGTAAGGTGGGGCTATTGACACTCCCATTTGCTTATCTACAATCCTCACTAACAATTTATTTAATTGTAATTTTCTAAATTACCCTCACTTTATTCATATTAATCTTTATTAATTATAGGGAAAATTGCACTTTTACCCTCCATGAAGTATAACAGATGTACATTTTAACCCTTAATATTTAAAAATATACACTTCTTTCTGTTAACTTTGTTATTAAATATAAGTTCTGAGTTCAATAGTATGAGTTCTGAATTTCAAGTTCTGAGTTCAGTGTGTCACTTAACGTGAAAATGTACACTTCTTTCTTGTCCCAGTTTCCAAGTTCCAATTTCAACATAGAGTTCACTTCTTCCTTATTTCCACATTTATAAATTTATTAGGTTATGTGAGTGAGTTCCGAGTTTTGAGTTCAATAACACATAATTGCTAACGGTGATATTTAACAGCAGAGTTAACAGAATGTCTTATTTACACAATTTAGAAATATTAGGGCGTCGAATTGCACATTTTTAAATATTAGGGGGTAAAGTACACATGAATTATACTTCAGGAAGTAAAGTGTATTTTTCCCTTAATTATATTACTATTAATTTATCCATTTACATTTTCGATAAAATGTTAGTGATTCCCTATTTTCATGTATCAAAACTCTTCACTCTTCCATTCTCTTTCTAGTTTTTTCCTTTATCATTATTTTATTTTTTTCTTCACAAAGATAAATGCCAAATTATAAATTGCTACAAACAAAACTTTAACAAGATTTCTTATTCAAATACTAAAAAAATGTTTTAGTTTTCTTAGTTTATTCATGTTTTGTGGCACTTTTATAATGTAATGTTATTGAAGTTACAATTGATATTGTATTTTTCTAAAGGTTTAACAACTAACAATATAAATTTTGATTGTGAGTAAAATAATTTTTTAAATATATTAGAGAAGTATTATATTATGATACTAAATACGTATTAATTTTATTGTAGATAATAAGAATAAATACAAAGTTAGATAAATTGGTAGAATCAAAAGGCATTTTAGAAGTACTCTTTTATTTTTTAAAATATAATCTTATAATAATCTTTTTTGTAAAATATAATTAAAGATTATATGATACTTTCATATTTTAAAAAAATTGAAATATTAATTTATCGCATTGTTGTATTAGTGATATTTTACATCATAATAATTGAGGTTTATTATTTGAGCTATTTTAAAGAAAAAGTATTTTTTTAATCAAAATAAATTTATTAAAAATTTAAGAGAAATAGAAAAAATTTTGAATAAAAAATAAAAATAAAAAAGAATTGTTTTAATTAGTGCATCTTTTCATAAGCTAAACAAGTTTCAGTTTTAAAAAACTCTACAAAAAATTACATCATAAACTTTTTTTTTCCCCAAGCTTCAACAAATGTATCCTTAATAGATATACTGTTGTAGTTTATGTTAACTATAAGTTGTCATGAAAGAAATCAATAAATAATTTATATAATTATAATAATTTGAATTATAAGATAAGTAAAAATATAAAATAATTAATAACATGGAGTGTAAATAGATAAACATTAATATATTTAATTAAAGTTTAACTTTAATAAAATAGTGTTTAGGTAAGGATAATTTAAGAATTTAAAGTTCTAAACAATTAATAAGAAGTGTTGATAGATAATTGGGAGTGTTAATAACCACACCCTATAATGTATTATATTATCTAATCCTATCAAATCTTGTATCATGCCAAACTTATACTTATTCGGTGATTCAAGTTAAAATTTTATAGAATTACTTACTTTTCTGAATTTGTTTTACTTCATAATGTTTTTCCAAATAAAATTCTTATATTAACATTCAATATAATGTAAATATTGTTCATAAAAGAAACAAAACACACCCGCCAGTAAGTAGTTAACTACTCCCCCCCCCACCCCAAAAAAAATAATGAAAACCAAAATAACAGAGGCAAATAAATAAATTCCTCTTCCATCGCTTCTCCATGCCCCTACCTGCCAAGATTTTCCTGATAAATAGTTATGTTTCTTTGATTGTATGATAGTTCAAAATAATTGTCACTTTGCTCATTTCTATAGAAATTAAGGAATTTAAAATTAAGAATTGATTATAAAAATAATTTTTAAAATATTTTATTATTATTATTTTATTATTTATTATGTTCAGAATTATATGAAGAATAAAATAAAAAAATTATAATAAATATTTTATTAAAATGTGAGAGTGATAAATAATATAAATCAAAAATTTTTTACTCAAATTAATAATTATTTTGAACCAAGAAATAAATAGATATATTAAATCAGGACTATTACGTGAAGGCTATTATAGAGGATGAAAAAGAAAAAGAAAAAGTAATGGATGACTTAGTCATTTAATGCAAGAAGAAATTCAGAGACCAGTCTAATAAAATGCAAGCATTAGTAAATTGCCTTTATTTTCAATTACTTGACTTTCATGTTTGGAAAATTCCTAAGACCCATTTGACATTAAAAGCTGCAAACGACAACCAGTCATCACAATTTTCTAATCTCTCTCATGATATGACTCTTATTTTTCTCTTGATGGGTGGAAAACCGTGCTCAACTTCGAATAGAAAAGAAGCATTAGTATGTCTCTTTGTCCAGTTGAAAACATGCGTATAGATGCAGTAGTCTCCCATCAAATACATGATGTGCGGAATATGGTAACAAACAATAGTGGGTTTCATTTATTCAATACTAGTATTTATGCCCATGATTCCACGGCTTTATTTTGGCTTCTTTATTCTTTTATTCTATAAATTTTTCATTACTTTTTCATTATTTTTGTTTACTGTTTTTCGAAATATAGTATATGTTATATCATTTATTATCAAACCAAAACAAGGTTTTTGTATTGCAACGTATTACAGCTTGTTAATAGCAACTTTGAAATTAAATGAACCATTGAATAATTTGTTGAAATTGATTGAAAAGTAATGAAATTGCGGATAAAGCAAAAGGATTTTTGATATGAGAAACTTTAGACTTTTAATTACTCAAATTAAAGTATTGGAAGGAGATTTTTCTGAGTTATAACTATGACTAAAAATATTTTTAAAAAAGAGTCAACTTTATTAAGTATTTAAAAATCAACTAATATTTCTAAAAATTCCAATAAGAAACTTGAAATGGAAAGGACGAAATGCAAAATTATAGTAGCAACTCTTATGTTAATCATTATGATAAGCTAAAATGTATAGTTTTAGCACGATATCTCTAGAAGCAAAAACACTGCACTTTTAAAAGCCCTTGAGTTTTAGGTCATATAGCATACTAATCATCTATCATGAGCAAAATAATTAGAATAAAGTAAGAAAAAGCAACTTGTCATAAAATCTCTATTGTTATCATATGAATCCTACGAAAACATAACTTTATTTATAAACTCCAAAAATTATAAAGTTAACAATTAATAAGTCATATAATAGAATTAACATATTAATCAATAAAATTGAAGTAACGACAAAAAAATGAAGGACCAATACAGAATATTGCTATAACGCTTTAAATAAAAGGTAATAATTATTTAATAATGACATACACCTCAACATTAAAAACTGTAAATTCCTGTTAATAATTATTTATAGCTTGGCTATCAATTGACAAATAAGATAGAACAAAATTGAAACTCTTGCAAACTTTATAACACCTACATTTTAAAGTTAACAACACCCACATTTTGTCAAAAAAGTTAGTTAATCTGATTGCTCCAGGTTTTAATTTACCTAGTATCAAAGAACCGAAAGCTAAAGCAACAGATAGTGTACCGAAGGATGAATCAAACTCAGTCCTTTATATTGTAAATAACCCAATCAAAGGGGCAACAAACTATGTAGTCCTAGATAGATTATTCAGGACAATCCAGATATTATACATGCAAGTATTATGAAGTATGAACTGATTCTGACGTGATCTGAATAAAAATAGTATACGCAATCAGCTCAAATATGTAGGGCTATGCCATGTTAATGTCCACGGTTACAGATACAGTCTATATAGTAAGCGTTATGACTTACTTGAAAGCCCAAAATTATGCGCGAAGACACATACAATTTTTTTGTCTCATCATTTCATTAGTTAATTAAAATCCAGGAGTAATACTACATGTTTCAAATCATAATTGTACTCCTGGTAATCTAAGCACAATCTAATAATCAATATAAAATTTACAATTAAAAACATGGAAAATGTTTGTCAGCCAGAGTTTCTACGGGAAGATGAATTTCACCACTGACATAGCACAACATGAATGGTTATAAGTCACCACGTAATATCTCTCCATATTTTTTTACAGTTTTTATCTTGCCATGTGTATCTGGCGACTAGTTCTGACACTTTATTCTGGCTGTGTAGCACCACTCTAAAAATATTGAAAGATAATTTTTATAATTGAATACAAACTTTTATGGAGTATTTTTAGCCTAGCTGTATGATACTAATTAGCTACAAGCAATTAAGTTACATGATTTGAGCAGGCCAGATGACATCAAGAAGCACATTAGCAATATCTGCCAACTCCGCTGGTGTCATAAAAGAGTGCTAGCAAATACAATGATGATAAAATCATCTAAAGTTGGTATTTTAGTTGCAGAGATGAACAGCACTGCACAAGAGCTGTAGGATGCGTTAAAAACATATCCAGACGGTTAACCCTTCGCCATCGTATAATGCCCAAGGTTAAGAAACAGAAGCTTCATCCTTTATAATAAATATTTTATGAAAATGTGAGAGTGACAAATAATATAAATAAAAAAATTTTATTTAAAGTAATAATTATTTTAAATTAGAGGAAGCAAATAGATATTTTAAACCAGCACTATTTTGTGAAGGCTATTAGACGTTAGAGAAAAAAAAAAAAAGAAAAAGAAAAAAGCAGCAGCAATGGATGACTGAGTCATTTAATGCAAGAACAAATTCAGCGACCAGTCTGAATCAAATGCAAGCATTAGTAAATTACCTTTATTTTCAATTACTTGACTTTCACGTTAAAAAAATTCCTATGACCCATTTGATATTAAAAGCTGCAAACGACGACTAGTTATCACAATTTTCTAATCTCTCTCATGATGTGTCTCTTATTTTTCTCTTGACGGGTGGAAAACCCTGTTCAACTTAGAATAGAAAAAGAAGCATTAGTATGTCTCTTTGTTCGGTAGAAAACATACGTATAGATGCAGTAGTTTCCCGTCAAATACATGATGTGTGGAATATCGTAACAAACAGTAGTGGGTTTCATTTATTCAATACTAATATTTATTCTTGTGATTCCATGGCTTCGTTTTGGCTCCTTTATATTTTCTCTATTTGATAATTTTTTCATTACTTTTTCATTATTTTTGTTTACTGTTTTTCAAAATAAAATATATGTTATATCATTTATTATCAAAACAAAATAAGGCTTTGCATTGAAACGTATTACAGTTTATTAATAACAACTTTGAAATTAAATGAACCATTGAATAATTTGTTAAAATTGATTAAAAAGTAGTAAAATTGTGTATAAAGCGAAATGATTTTTGATATGAGAAACTTCGAACTTTTAATTGCTCAAATTAAAGTAATAGAAGAAGATTTTTTTAAGTCATAACTATAACTGAAAATATTTTTCAAAGTGAATCAACTTTATTAAGTATTTAAACTGTCAAGCCAAAAGCTTCAAACATTTTAAATCAACTAATATTTCTGAAAGCTCCCATAAGAAACTAGAAATGGAAAATATGAAACGCAAAATTATAGTAGCAACTCTTATGTTAATCATTATGATAAGCCAGAAAGTGTAGTTCTAACACGATATCTATAGAAGCGAAAACAATATACACTTTTAAAAGTCAACCTTGAGTTTTTAGGTGATACAGCTAGCAGACTAATCATCTACCATGAGCAAAATAATTAGGATAAAAGTAAGAAAAACTTACTTGTCATAAAATCTCTATTGTTATCATGTGAATCCTACAAAAACATAACTTTATTTATAAACTCAAAAAATTATAAAGTTAGCAATTAATAAGTCATGGAATATAATTAACATATTAATTAATAAATTAAAACTGAAGTAACGACAAAAAAAATAAAGGACCGATACAGGATATTGCTATAACACTTTAAATAAAAGGTAATAATTATTTAATAATGACATACACCTCAACATCCAAACTGTAAATTCCTGTAAATAATTATTTATAGTTTGGCTGTAAATTGACAAATAAGATAGAACAAAATTGCAACTCTTACACACTTTATAACACATTTTGTCAAAAAAGTTGGTTAATCTCACTGCTCCAGATTTTAATTCACCTAGTATCAAAGAACCCAAAACTAAAGCAACAGATAGTGTACTCAAAGATGAATCAAACTCAGTCCTTTATCTTGTAAATAGCCCAATCAAAGGGGTAACAAACTATGTAGTCCTAGATAGATTATTCAGGACAATCCACATATTATATACATGCAAGTATTATAAAGTATGGACTGCTTCTGACGTGATCTAAAAAAACAGTACACGCAATCAGCTCAAATATGTAGGGCTATGCCATGTTAAAGTCCACGGTTACAGACGCAGTCTATAGTAAGCGTTATGACTTACTATGCGCTAAGACACACAATTTCATAGTCTCATCATTTCATTAGTTAATTAAAATCGAGTAGTAATACTACATGTTTCAATTCATAACTGTACCCTTGGTAATCTAAGCACAATCTAATAATCAATATAAAATTTTCAATTAAAAACATGGAAAATGTATGTCAACCCGAGTTTCTACCGGAAGATGAATTTCATGAGTGACGTAGCACAACATGAATGGTTATTAGTCACCACATAATATCTCTTTCTCTCTCTCCATATTTTTAACAGTTTTTATCTTGCCATATGTATCTGGCGACTAGTTTTTGGCACTTTATTCTGGCTTTCTAGCACCGCTATAAAAGCATTGAAAGATCATTTTTATAATTGAATACAAACTTTTATGGAGTATTTTTAGCCTAGCTATATGATACTAATTAGCTACAAGCAATTAATTTACATGATTTGAGCAGGCCCAGATGACATCAAGAAGCACATTAGCAATATCTCATTAAAAGTGGGAGCCAACTCCGCTGGTGTCATAAAAGAGTGCTAGCAAATACAATGATGACAAAATCATCTAAAGTTGGTGTTTTAGTTGCAGAGATGAACAGCGCTGCACAAGAGCTGTGGGATGCATTAAATCATATCCAAACTTGGTTAAACCTTCGCCATCGTATAATGCCCAAGGTAAAGAAACAGAAACAGCATCCTTTGTAACAAATATTTTATTGAAATGTGAGAGTGATACATAATATGAACTAAAACTTTTTATTTAAAATCACATTTATTTTGAATCGGAGAGAGTAAATAGATATTTTAAACTAGCACTATTTTTTGAAGGCTATTAGACGTTGGAGTAAAAAAAAAAAAAAAAAAAAAAGAAGCCAGCAATGGATGACTGAGTCATTTAATACAAGAACAAATTCAGAGACCAGTCTGAATCAAATGCAAGCACTAGTAAACTGCCTTTATTTTCATTACTTGACTTTGATGTTTGGAAAATTCCTATGACCCATTTGATATTAAAAGTTGCAAACGACAACCAGTTATCACAATTTTCTAATCTCCGTCATGATATGCCTCTAATTTTTCTCTTGATGGGTGGAAAACCCTGCTCAACTTAGAATAGAAAAGAAGCATTAGTATGTCTCTTTGTTCAGTAGAAAACACACGTATAGTTGCAGGGGTCTCCCGTCAAATACATGATGTGTGGAATATGGTAACAAGCAATAGTGGGTTTCATTTATTCAGTATAAAATACATAATGCATAGTTGTTGTGTCAAGTGTTGGACAAAGTGGTGAAGGGAACCCAAAAATTAGGTAGATCTAAGCTAAAGGATTAAGTGAGAAAATACGATAACAAATTGGACACCACAGTTTAACCTAAAATCTTGTAAAAATGAGTCTATGGATTGCTCTAAATATATACTCTTCACTTATTCTAAACTTAATCAATGTGGAACTTCACTACTCAGACTTATAATTCAAACATCAAGAAGCAATGTGGCAGACCACCATCTATTATGCTCTGAAGATTTTATTGTGCGACTATCCCACATTCAAGTTTCTTTAATTTTACTGTTAAAGTAGAATTCGACAAGAGTCGAATCCTTTGATTCTAAATTAAATCTCAATTTCAGGAATGAAATCACCACCTTTACGCAAGTACGGAGGCTTTCCCAATGTCTTTTGATGGTTTCAGAAATATGCAGATGGTGGTAACACATGTTGTTACCTACAGTCATATACAGCATTTGGTACGCCTGCTGTCTTTTGCACTGGAGTGCATCTATCTCATGGTGGAGGCAATAATATGGCCTGCAGCAGTTGTCTCAACAGTACTGGTGTGAATCTCTTCATTCTGATGGTGACAATTTGACTTGCAGTCTTTACAGCTGATGCAGATACGCAGATATGATGTCCTAGAATGCTGTTTGAGCTTTTATGTTTTCTGGAGACTTTCTTTCTATGTATACAGGCTGTCCTCTTTGCGTCTACTCGACATTTTGAATATATGTGCTAAGCAGAAGGATGATCTGTGTCTTTTGGAGTTTCTTCCCCTGCGTCAGGTGGATGTGATCAACTTGGTTCTTGTGCACTGTGACAGAAGTTATGCGCTAATGCTACAGGCTGTTTTGTCTTCTAGTGGTCTCATTCTACCTCATGCTTTCTTGAGTTCTGGCATCAGCAGTATCAAGGTTCATGCAGTTTTGGTGATTGGTTCTTAGCTATCTTTGGCAACGTAGCTAGATTGAGATTATAGGGAGGATCGAAAAGATGATACAAAATCGTAAAACTTGGAATCATAACATAGATTGTAAGATCCTACAAAAAATAGATAATTACAATCATACAAATATATATGCATATAACATAATATAAATAAGCAAAATAAAGAGAAAAAAAAAAAAGAAACAAACCTAGCCCAAGCATATTTTTTTTGTCTCTAGGATATAAAAGGCCCAATAGCATTTTTGTAACTAAGGAAGAAGTCAAATAAAAAAAAGAAAACAAACAGACAATCCCAACTTAAACAATTCCTTATGTCAAGTCTATGACTTAAAAGGCCCAACAACTTTTTTCAACAAAGAAAGAAGACAAACAAAGAAAATAAAAGAAACAATCAAATATAGCCCAGGCACTCACTTTCAACTCAAAGAAAAAAAGTTTTAGCACAAAAAATCTACATGAGAGAAAAAAAAAACCCTAAAAGAGAGCAGGCTAGGTGCGGCTGCACACCCTCTCTCCCTCTCGATCTTTGGATCTTTGTCTCTATTATGGCCATTTCACTGTCAGCTGCCCCTTGTCGCCCTTAGCTCCGGGCTTGTTCACCGCCAATAGCCCTTGGTTTTGCTGCTTCTTTCTTCTGCTTCCTTCTTCAACGTCCTTCTTTCTTCTTTCCCTCTTCTCATCATTGGCTAAAATGGGTCGCTACTAGCTCGCGAAAATCGCTTGCTCCTAACAATTTCGTGATCTAGCTTGGTGATCCGACCGGTCCGAGTTACACCTTGGGATCGGGATCAAAGGAGGCATTCAAGATCATAAAATTGTGCGATCAGGATCAAAGGAGGCATTCAAGATCATTAAATCGTGCGATCCTATGAGATAGATCGCAATTCTAGCTACCTTGATCTTTGGTGTTAGTGTCATGCAATGCTTTTAGGAATAAGTTAGTTATGTTTGCATTTGTGCTTGATGATGTCCTTCTTTAGCTCCTCACTTGTTTTGTGAGTCAAGTTTGTTATGAAACTATTGAAAACAAAAAAACTAAGGGTTTCTAAAGTGAAATGTATGATTATTACGACCTCAGCATGAAGCCTTTGTCAATTGGCAAGCATGTTGTAGAAATGATTTGTTAAGCAATAATAAGCGTGAAGATAAAGAAGGAAGCCAAACAACAAACTTAACTAAATAGATCAAAGAGTATATATGTTAGAAAATATTAGATAAACGCAGCGAAATGAACAAATAAAATTTTTTCATCACATGAATAGATTCATATAGGATCAAATAATACTCTTGAAATCATATCTCATGAGTTTGGTATCACCTCGTATTATTTATATAACGTAAATACCTAAAAAATATAAAAGATTGTACAAGACATTTAACTCTTGAAGTAATGTCCGTAGAAATCTAATGTTTGTCTCACAAACATATAGTCGCACAATCGTAAGACCTCTAGCTCATCCACACGAACACGATTTGCCAAGAAACTCCTCTTCTCAATCCAAGGTTCCTTCCTTGTTGCTCTCTTGAAGAATAAAAACCTCAAATAACTTTTGAGTGGGTGGTGGTATCAAAAAGTTATTTTCAACAAAAATAGAGAGTTTTTACGCTCAAAGGTTTCAATCTGGTTCACTTGGCTCTTAGCCTTTGCTCTCTATTTATTATAATCAATAGTGTCCCCTCCTTTTCTTTTCTCTAGAGTTACACTTTGCAAAATATGGGCTGACAATTTATGTCATAATCAATTTCTAATTGATTCCCATAATAAACAAAACCTTCTTTAAAATAGAATTAATTTCTCAAATAATTCTTATTTTAAATAGGTCAATGTAATTTTTGGTATTCACCAAAATTAACATATACTAATATATAAGGCATCTCATGTTTTACATTAACCCAGAATTAGAAAATACTAAAATGCCCTTGACACAAGTTTCTAAAATGTGAACTTTCCATATATAGAAACTTTTCTTATGAGAATTCACTTTTACCCTGGACTTGACTTCAGGATGTGCTAGCAACCCTGCAATTAAATTGCAAGTGTAATCCAATAATTAAATTCTAATTAAATATTTGAATTAGAATTAATTTATTCTTGGCAAGTAAATGTCCTATTGTATGTGATTAACTAGATTCATCTCTAATTGGCAATGAGATTATAAAACAACCTTTTGATTATATCATAAACTCATTTTTATACCTAAAGTAAAATTTTCAAAATACTCTTGGCTCTCATAAGTCATGGGTAACACCTAGCACAGTATGCTATAATCACCCAAGTAGGGACGAATATATCTATTAGTATATTTTGATGAACCAACGATCATATTTACCATGCACATAAATCCTTTCATTACAGCATCCCGATCGAGCTAGGGTCATGGATAATGTCAAACCCTTTAGCTAAGACCATATGGACAGTCTAGGTTTTTATTCTTCGATCAATGGGACATGAAATAGAAATTCCTTTCCATTTAAGTCCAAGTATCTTGGCCAAGGATTTCTTGATCAACAATAAACTTATATCCATAGAACCTATCCTTGTTTACTCAAGGTAATAAATTCCTTTTTGACTATTCACCTATCTCCATATGTAACTAACTATAGCCACAAACTGCCTAATACTAATGCATAACATAAGTATAGAAGCAGTAGCAAACTATAGTTACCTATGTATAAGATAACTGTGTCATCTCAGGTCAAAGAATTATATGCACTAATGTGATCTAGATAATGTTTCATTGATATTAGTAAAATACCATGTGAACATTATCTATACATCATATTCGACCCACTTATCACATAAGTGTCCACATATCTGTTTTGACATATAATATTATATAGCATGAGACTCACTATTCCATCTTCTTTAGTACGTTATACTAATCATGGAAATAGATAGAGGTGACAATCTTCTGAAATAATAATGGCCAATTAATATTCCTATGATTATGAACTATTTTCAAGGTATTATACTAGACTACTTTGTTGCTCATAATCTCAACTCTTGAGAATGAAGTATCTACCAAGTATCTTATAGATTTATTCTAATAAACATACATAAATTATGAATAAAAGAATAATTGACTGCCATTAATAGAAATTATTTATACATATATCAGCTCTACTACATACAACTAACAATATAAACTAAAATTAGAAAGAATATAAACCAAAACATACTGAAAATGAGCTGAAAGCGAAAGAAAGCCATAGTATTATTACTTGAATTTTCTGTATGGCTCTATGGTGTCAATATGACAAAAGATGAAAGGTATTTAAGAGTGTTTAATTATGCTTATTAAAACTAGTTAAGACGTATTCATAGACAAATCGTCAATTTAAACCATGCTTATGGAAATTAGCTAAGACCTATTTTTATTATATAAATATGATAATTTCAAACTTTTTCATATTTTTGTTCCTTTCTCTGTTAAAATACTTTGAATCCATCATTGTTCCATATTAAGATGGTACCGATAGTATTGTATGGTGACATGACTCTGGGACAGATAATAATAATAATAAGGGCTTTGTTAATCGGTGTCCTAAAATTTTGCAATTTTCAGTGCATTAATACATTAAAAACTTTTAAAAAAATTATATTTTCATGTAAAACTTTCCACTTTATAAATTTTAACCAGTTTCTTTAAAGCACTAATTAGCAAAACCCTAATGATAATTTAAAAAAATGACAGGTTTTTTGGATTGATTAAACGATGAAGCTTTTCAAAAGTCCCCATGCTGGTGCTTGAACCTACCTTACAGTTTTTCGTGACTTATTTGATGAGAGATTCTTTCCTCCTCTGGGAGAAAAATCATATCATCTTTACCATCTATTTTATGGGCTCCATTTCTTTTATATTTTCTACAACTATTTTAATGGTACAAGATCTACTTCAAGGAAAAAAATTTCTTCTTCCAGGAGATTTCAAGAATATCTTCTTATTTAATACAAAAGTTCAATATGAAAACAGTATTTGAAACAGAAATATTTGTTATATACAGTGCACAGATGATTATCACATTTTAAATGTGTGTGAATTTTAGTTATATAAGTATTAAATATAATGTTAATTAAGAATAGATCTATATTATTAGCAAAGACAATATGTTAATTTGATATGCACCATTAAAATTTACACTTACGTAAATCACTATATTCAAATAATAACGTTGTATCCAAAATATTGTTATTATTATTATTTTGATCTGATATCTAAAATATTAATTAAGATGCAGCTAGTCACCTCATTCATAAATGTATCCAACCTCTTTTAATTTGAGGGTAGGACATATCTCTTTTTAACCTTTCTAGTTAATATTGCAATCAGATTTCTTTTTGTTTGCCCTGCAAAGGTATAAACGCGTGGATTGGGTTGTGCTTTGAAGGAAAAAGAAAAATCGAACCTCGCGATTAAATTCGATGGTTTGTTTGGTTTGGTTTCTAAAATTTTTTTAACAAGATCAAGTTGATTTGATTTGTGTTATTGGATTATTGCAAAAAGTAAAAAATTATATAGATATTTTTTTTGATAATTTTATTCATGTGTTCAACTCACTAACTAAGGAGTGAGGAGACAGAAAAGCCAACAAGTAAGAAAGACAAATAAAGTTGGTATGTCCACAGGAGTACCAAACCCCAATCAGCAGCAGAAACTACAAAAGCACAACCCACAACAAATCCCAATACATTAGTTAGTCGCAGAAGGAAAGCATTTGATGAGGAGGACAAGCATCACACCGATGTAGTAGTGGGATGCAACTGATGATGATGACAAGAATATGCCAATATGCCAGTGTGCCACACCGATATCCCAGTAATCGAATATGCCAGAATGCCAATCTGACCAAAAAAACAGACCACAGCAAAATGCCAATCTGCTTAATGAAGACGACACCCAAAAAATCAGAATTGTAGCCGAGGAGTACATCTGACGATGAGGACACCAATTACCAATCGGCAATATGCCAATATGGCAATATGCCACAAGAAAATGCCAATAAGCCAATATGCCAGACATCGAACATTAGAAAATCATGCCACACCAAAATGCCAATCTGCAACAGATGGCAGGAACTCCAAATACTGCTATAATTAAAATCAGTTCTGCAATAGTGAAACGACGGGTAATTGCATTGTTCACAAAAAATCTTCTCCAGTCTTTAACCCAAGCATCCCCTCTTCGAATCAGTCGTCCCATGACATCAATTTATGCTGAAAAATAATATTGTTTTTGAGCTCCCAAATTGACCATATAATCACATAAAACCAAGAGATCCAACACTTTTTCTGCTCCTTAGTGCCTTTAAATTATTTATTAAAATAATTTTATTTTTATGGCAATTAATAATATTGTAAAACATGACTAATAGTATTATAAATCTTGATTATGAGATACTTAGTAATAGTATAAATACGTAACATCTTAAATGAATACAACAAAGAAGATACATAATGACGTAATTACTAAAGCTTAAGCAAAAACTTTGAAAGTTTAAAAATAAATTTTAAAAAAATAGTTGATTACATGATCAGATTTGGTGTTACGATTTTAGGTTGAAAATCATAAATCTAAGAACTAAATTATTAATAATTGATTTGATTTGAGTTTGAATTAAAATGAAATGATTACTAAAATCAATCTAAATCAATTATATTAGTTTGATTTGAATATTTGAATTCATCATATCAATAAGATCCAATAAAACCTTAGTATCCTATGTCTCTCTTCCCTGTATTTTTTACCCCCAATTCTGTCATTATTGTTGCTTTATGGAGTTATACATGAAAATATTATGAAGAAGTTCACCAGAGAGCATTTTAATTAATATTTTAGAAGTTGTTATCATTAGAATTAACATTAAGAAAAGGATCTTCATTAATATTTTAGAAGTTACTCCCTCTATTTTAAAATATTTATCAAATCTCGATACTTTAGAGTTTCAGAATATCTGTCCATTTTTAATATCAAGATAATATTAAATTTTTTTTTTAATTATGTCCTTAATTTAATTATCATTCACTATCATCGTAATATAAGTTGAAGAATATGCTAAACCAACCCATTATCTTTGGACAAGGATAATTTTGTTCATTTATACAATTTTATGCCACTACTAAGGTTAATTTGTTTTCCTTAATCTATGTATTTTTTTATTTTGGACAGATATTTTAAAAAGGAGGAAGTATTTATCAAGTGACTTAGCATTCAGAAAAGGTTGGGGTTCACATTGTTATCTGTTGAGAGTTGATGTCACAATGCAGCAAGTGGCATCTTCATTCGTGATACTAATTCTATCATCAGGTTAATATATTTCACGAAATGAGTGATTCTTTAAGGAAAGTAAAATTTGATCTTTAAAGTATATATAGATAATTGATATTAAAAGTTACTAAAAATTACATAATTATATATTAAAAAATTTAAATTTGATACACTATTAATAAAAAAATTTTATATCATCATCTAATTAGATATTGGTATATCCACAAAAATGTTTAACATTCACCTTCATTATCACAAAAGTTTTATATATATATATATATATATATATATATATATATATATATATATATATATATAAGAAAATGATTTAATAATAATAATATAAAATTCTTTTATAGTAATAATGCATTAAAATTAATTTCTTATTAAAAAACCAAATAACTTTATACTGTAATATCAAACTTTAGAAAAAATCTAAGATTGATTTAAATTAAAAAATAAAAGTTACTTGTTTTTCACTCTCATACTTAGCTGCTTGTGTTATATCGTATGCTTGATATATACATTAATCCAATTCTTTTCGATTAAGCCATCTGTAGGTATTCGGAATTTGTCAAATGCCGCTGTGAGCATCAGACACCTATTGAGAGTTGTGGCATGTCAGTCAACAAAGTGGACCACCCTTAATTTGTTTCCGTCAAACACGCAACTAAGATTTTCAATGACTGACGACAAAGTTGCAAATAGCAATGTAAGCAATGTCAGCAATGAATTGACACTTGTGTCGGATTTGCATTATCTAGCCGACCAAAAAATGAAAAATGAAAAATGAAAAAAGATATTGAATCTATAAAAGGAGTATCTTCGATTAACGAGATACCCAATTCTCACCTCTCTTAAAGCTAGTCATACGGTTGCCTCAAAACATCCATCTCCAAAATGACAATTCCTAAACTCTTATTACATTTCTTCATACACTTATGCCTGATGAACTTGAGTATCAATATGTACGTGACAACAAGCCACTGCCTTAGCCATCAACAATTCATGTTGCTAGATATGAAGCAAAACCTTATATTCAATCCTTCCAAATCCACAAAATTGGTTCATTGGAATCAAAGTGTTGATTGTTGCCAATGGAATGGAGTATCATGCAACAATGGACATGTTACTGGTCTTGACATGAGCCAAGAATTTATTTCTGGAGGCCTAGACAATTCAAGTCTCTTCAACCTGAAACACCTGCATAGTTTGAATTTGGCTTACAACAACTTTGGCTCTCCAATTCCAGCGGAGATTGGCAAGCTAAAGAATATAAGGCATTTGAACTTGTCAAATGCTGGATTTTATGGGCAGATTCCGAATGAGATCTCTCACCTCACAAAACTGGCTGCTCTTGATTTGTCCGCATCATTTACCTCACAACATGCTCTAAAACTTGAGAAGCCAGCTATAGGAATGCTTATGCAAAACCTTACTAAAATCACAGAAATATATCTGGATGGTGTAAGGGTATCTGCTGTTGGAAAGGAGTGGTGTCAAGCCTTGCTTTCATTGAAAAATCTACAAGTTATGAGCATGTCATCATGCAATCTCTCAGGGCCCATTGATTCTTCACTAGCAAAGCTTCAATCCCTTCAGGTAATTCGACTTAACATGAATAATATGTCAAGTTCAGTGCCAGAATCCTTTGCATACTTTTCCAATTTGACCACCTTGGAACTCAGCAGTTGCGGGTTGAGTGGTGTTTTTCCAAAGAGTATCTTCCAAATACAAACACTGAAGGTCCTCGATATATCAGACAATGAAGATTTTCAAGGTTCCTTGCCAGACTTCCCACAAGATGGATATATTCACACCTTGAATTTCAGCAACACAAATTTCTCTGGGCATTTAGTAAGTGCTATTTCCAATTTCAAGCAATTGTCGACTTTAGATCTATCTAACTGCCAATTCAATGGGACACTTCCTATTTCTTTGTCTGAGCTCACCAAAATGGTCCACCTAGACTTGTCATTCAATAATTTCATTGGCCCTCTCCTGTCTTTCAATAAGTCCAAGAACCTCAAATATTTATCCCTTTTTCAAAATGAATTGACAGGAGCAATTCCTTCTACTCATTGGGAAGGACTTTCAAATCTCCACACAATCAATTTAGGTGATAACTCATTCAGTGGGAAAGTTCCCACAACTCTTTTTACACTTCCATCTTTGCAAGAGCTCATTCTATCTGATAATAGGTTTGAAGGTCTTTTGGATGAATTTCCAAATGCAACATTCTCCACATTAGAGTTGGTTGATTTGAGCATCAACAAATTACAAGGGCCTATTCCTGTGTCTTTCTTTCATCTTAAAAGACTTAATCTCCTCAACCTTTCATTGAATAAATTCAATGGCACCATACAGCTAGATATGATTCGGATGCTCCAATACCTAGGAATATTAGGCCTTTCCCATAATAACTTGTTAGTAGATACAACTGTCAATGCTGATCTTGGCCGTTCATCCTTTCCGAACCTGATAAATCTATTGCTGGGTTCGTGCAACTTAAAGGAATTCCCAAGTTTCTTGAGAAATCAATCCCAGTTACGTAGTCTAGACCTATCCAACAACCAGATTCAAGGAACGATTCCTAAATGGATTTGGAAATTTGACTCCATGATTTATCTAAATCTTTCCAATAATTTTCTCACAGATTTGGAAGGTCCCTTTGAAAATTCTAGATCTAATCTTTTAATGGTTGACCTTTATTCCAACCAACTTCATGGATCGGTTCCACTTTTCTCAAAATATGCTGTACATTTGGACTACTCAAGCAATAAATTCAGCTTCATCCCACTTGACATTAGGAAGTACCTTCACTTCACAATGTTCCTCTCCCTTTCAAACAATAGCTTTCATGGACAAATTCAAGACTCCTTTTGTAATAGTTCTACTCTTCGATTGCTAGATCTTTCCCATAACAAATTTGATGGCTTCATTCCTGAGTGTTTGACAGCAAGGAGTGATTCTCTTAAGGTACTAAATCTGGCTGGAAACAAACTCACAGGTCATATTTTCGATACAATCTCAAGTTCATGTAATTTAGGGTATCTTGATCTCAGTGCAAATATATTGGGTGGTACCATACCAAAATCACTGGCCAATTGCCAAAGGCTAGAAGTACTAAACCTAGGAAACAACCTTTTGAGTGATGAATTCCCATGCTTCTTAGGGAACATCACCACAATGCGAGTTTTGATTTTAAGGTCAAACAAACTGCATGGTCCTATTAGATGCAGATGTAGCACAGGCAATTGGGAAATACGTCATATTGTTGATCTAGCCTCCAATAATTTAACAGGCACACTACCGGGAACACTCATGCGAAGTTGGACAGCTATGATGGATGATGGAAATGATACAAGGAAAAATACAGGCTATTTGTTTCTTGATATGTATGATTTGCATCATTCTGTTCGTTACAAGGATAGGGTGCCAAGTGCCAGCAACACTCTTATCAAAAAAGTGGCCAAGATCTTTGCAATTGAGTCTAGCTCAGCATTTGATGACATGTATGCTTTTTTTACCAATGCCAACCAATTGGAATATGGTGGAACCTACATGGATTCAGTTACAGTTGTCGACAAAGGGCTGCAAATGAAGTTCGTCAAAATTCTCTGTGTCTTCATTTCCTTGGATTTCTCATCCAACCATTTTGATGGCCCAATACCAGAAGAGCTTATGAGTTTGAAAGCATTGAATGTTCTTAACCTGTCACACAATGCTTTCTCAGGCCATATCCCATCATCTTTGGGAAATCTGACACAGATTGAGTCCTTAGATCTATCAAATAACACCTTGACTGGAGAGATTCCCACTGAGATTTCAAGTTTATCTTTCCTCTCAGTGTTGAATCTCTCTTTTAATCATTTGGTTGGGAAAATTCCAACAGGGACACAAATTCAGTCTTTTGAAACAGATTCCTTTGAAGGCAATGAAGGGTTATGTGGACCTCCTCTAACCAAGAAATGCGGTGATGATGGAGTGAACGGGTTGTTACCACCACCATTGGCTACTTCTAAAACACATAGTTCAATTGACTGGAATTTCTTGAGTGCTGAGTTGGGATTTACTTTTGGCTTTGGTTTCGTCATTCTTCCCCTTGTTTTCTGGAAGAGATGGAGGTTATGGTATTGCAAGCATGTGGATGATTTGCTTTGGAGGATCTTCCCTCAGCTTGATTTTGTATATGAACAACAAGGAGAGCACAAGTACAGAACTCTAAGGTGGAGACCTGCATGATTTCATGAATGGTAACGAGCATATATATGAATTTTCTTGCAGTCTTTTTCTGTTTGTTTTAAGTTTTCGTATAATATAACTTTGTCCAATAGCAATTTGAAGTGTGTATTTATGGTAACAATAAAAATTGAAGAAATCCTGATACAATAACAATTATAATTCAATATACTGCAGGGGGTTTGAATTCCACCACAATAAAGGTGAAAGGTCGATGACGAGAACAAGAGAATAAGAATAGGGTAGAAGGAGAATTCAGAATATGCCACAGTCATGCTTTTCTCAATAGTAGTCTTTCCATTTTGTTGGTGTCCTCCTCACACGTACCTGGCTTCCACCCTCTCATTCCTTAAATAATTGCAATTCGAAGATGTAGCATCTCCTAGCTTCGTATAATTGTTTGTTGTGGTTTTCAGTTCAATACAGTTCACGAAAACGTACATGTAATATTGTTGCAAGAAATAAAGGTGTAGATTGTGTTGAGGCCTTGTTTTGATGGGCATCAATTTATGATTATACTAGCCTTAGTAAAAAGAAAACAAAAGGAGAATATAAACAGTTACTGAAAAAATTGTGGAGTTCTTTTTAGCAGAATATTTCACTTTCAAGTTAGAAATACTTCTTGAGTAATAAAGTTCTTTGAATGATTTAGTGTAAAAATACTTTTTAATTTAGATTATCAAAATAAGTTCAAAAGAATAATCAAAGTAAAAATTGTTTAGTATATTTATATTAGTTTCGGTTGTGACATACTATTAACTCTCCGACAAATAAGTAAATCTTATCTACTTATTTCAACTAATTCCTTTTTTAATTTTTGTCAAAGATCTAGACAAATTTATTCTAATTGAGTAACATTGTTCATCATTGTAATGAAAAAATATATATAATATATTTGTTATTATAAATGTTTAACTACTCGTGCAATACACAGGTAAATACACTAGTTATATTATATTTCCTTTAAAAAAAATGTTGGATGAAAATGAGATAATACTTCTTAACAACATTATGATTATCTTAGGCTATTTAAATCTCATCCGATCCAACCAAAATCAATAATCCAAAAAAATTAAAATTAATTAAAATTGTAAAAATTTGAATTGGAATAGTTTTTTTTTCTAAAAATTAATTTGATTAGATTGGATTGAATTTTGAATTTAATTTTTAAAATCATCCTAATTCAATTCAAACCGAATATTATTTCTATGATATAATTTTTTATTATCAAATATATTTTTTTACTCATGACAATTTTAACTTATCACATTTTTTTATTTATATATCACTATTATGTAAATATTATTTTATGTATATTAGATGAGTTCTTTTATTTTTTTATTTTTATTTATTTATTTTATTAACTCAAATTACTTTTAATTTATAATATTATAAATTTAATTTTTTTTTTGGGTCAAAAACAGACTAGGTCGGTCCTATCAAAATGATAGAAATTGATTCAGATTGAATCAAATTCAAAATTCTAAACTAATTAAATCAATCTATTTCAAGACGTTATAATTATATTCTTTGAAATGATTGAGTTTTTCATCCAAAATCGATTCAAATTGAACCACAAACACCTCTAAAATTATGAAAACCCACCTTAGTCCCCAAGTAAAATGATACAACTTCTGGGAGGATTAAAGAAATTATGCAACACAACTAAAAGAGTGTGAACAAAATTCACAATCTCCAGGTTGCAATTTGGTTAATTTCATGAGATGACACTATTGCTTCCCTAGTATGATCTAAATGTTCTGAAACATAACGTACATCTCAATATTGACAAATCATGCTTAAAAACCTTCATGATGAATTGGGAAAATACATAAATTGGGATATAGCTATCTACGTTCGTGAAAATCGCAAATAAGGTAGTTGTAGGTCTGGGAAGTGGTTATTGCCCCACCCTAATTTCTATGGCCACATCCTTTTAATTACTTTCATTTTTGACATCACTATAATGTACTTAATTAAAAATTATTTTAAATTTTTATCTATTGCTACTCCCATATTCTAAATTATATTTAATAATTATATTAATTAATATTAAATACAAAATTAAATATTTTTAATTTAGTAATTTTTAAATTTTTAAATAAAATTACTCATCAAATCAAGCTTACACTACGTCTAATTCATTTACAAACTAAATCAACTTTTTTGTAATAGAATCCTATTTGATTTTTTTTCTTGATATAATCTTTCTAGATACTTATCTTCCTACCACTATATGTCTATTATATTGCTAGTCTCATAACTTTTATTCTCTTTTGAGTGTTTTTTCAACCCTTTGAATGCTTTCAATGATTTTTTTGACAAAAAGACAGTAAGATTCCTTTT